>JACBXF010000169.1:1320886-1957311 GCA_014183025.1 Harringtonia lauricola
GGGTTCGGCGAGATTGGATTTGCGCCAGAGGGGGTGGCGTCAAGACATTGAGAGATAAAAAAAAACGGCCGGTGTTCTCCGCCTGCATGCTGTGTACGAAGTACGCGTAAATGATTTTTTTTTTGTTGAGGATGACAAAGCACGTGCCAATACAGAGCCTCACACTACATTTTGAGTATGACACTACTCGTGCAATAACACCATGGGGCCGCATATGCTCAGCACTACTTTGCCTCCCTGCATGTGGGATCTCATTACTTTGTAGTTGCCCCGAGCTTCCTGTCGCAGGACCCTGCCGCCTGGGGCAGGCATGGTGAGGTGTCATTGATCTCTGAATCGGGAAAACGATGCCTCCCCTCCCAGGCTCCAGCCGTCCGGGCAATGCGACCTGACCCCTCCGTACCGCGGCCACATGGAGTGCGGTACGGACTGCTACTATGTAAAGGATGCCCCCTGCTCGTGCCACACACATACGCGTGCTATGAACAGGCACGGGCACTCTTTCGGGGGACTTTGCCGCAGCAAGCCGCCTTCGGCCCTGTCTATCCGTCCCTCGTGCCAAGACAAGCCACCCACCTTTGACCTTATTGTGGCAGGAATCGCTGGCAGAGGGTTGCATGAGGGTGGGGAATTTCTCAACATCGTAATGTACTTTTGTGTGTGTGTGTGTATGCAGGTTGTGTTTCTCAACATCGGGGTATAGAGTACGTACGCCTGTCCTCTCGGTTTCATGCACAGTTGCATCCCGCCTTCCCCGGGGGGCTAGCGGCTGTCTCACTCTCGCATCTCTTTGGCTGAACCGAGGAATGTGGCTGTGTGTCTGCTGACCATGGCCCCGGGGGAATTGCTACGTACAATGTACACTATAAAGTACATGTATTACAAGAGCTCCGGATATTGCTCTGCTCTCTGTGCAGATCCATCCGTATGATTTGACTCGGTCCCGGCAGCACGTGTTCTCTCGGAGAGGCATTCCACGGTGAGGCCAGCAGGCCTTGGAATGGGCCAAGATGCTCCCAGAGATAGCTCAGCTCCCCACAGCCCAGGGGCTTGGCGACTTGTGCCGCTCAGCGTGGGGGAGGGACTTGAAGGTACGAGTACGAGTACATTGTGAGATACCCTGTACATGTACGAGTGTTTTTGTACTCGTATTTTACCCCGTATTGGATTAGAACAATGGTTCATGCGTGCACAAGACGCTGCTGGCTCGACGACATCTCGTCTCCACACGGCCTAGGCTCGAAACGCAGGATTCGCGAATCTTGTTCATCGTCTATGATTACCGCCGTCGTGCAGCTTCTCGGAAGCTAGCCTCCGGCTGGCTTCAACGATGGGGGGGGAAAGGGAGGCGAGACGTGCGAGAATCGCCAAGACAAGAGCAAGCCGCCACCACCACCACCCCTCCCTCCCTCCCTCCCTTCCTCGTTCCTATGAAGTCCACAGGGCGTACAGCGTCTGCGGCATGCAACTGCAAAGCCTGCAGGCTGCAGATAAAGAGCATGCCGCGCGGCAGGCGGCAGACGGTACCCGGCGCACGGCGCACGGCGCACGGCGCACGGCGCACGACGCTCCAGGGGAGTTCGGCGCCACATTCGAGCATGCACTGCATGTGCGTCTCATCGCATCTAAGCGCGAATCTTGTTGTCGTCTTGGGCAAAGCGGCAGTGCAGCAGCACCACCACCACCACCACCAGCTGTCCACCGCCCTTTCAACAAGATTCGATCGACGGGCTGTGCTGTCATAGCTTATCTCATCCCTTTGGTCTCAGAATGGGCTGTCTCGGGACGCTCCACGAAGATGTATTACCATGTATTGCATTCCAGTTCTCTGTCTCACTCTATCTATACTAGAAGAGTCAATGGCAAGTGGGCGCAGCAGACGCTCTCCTCTCTTTTTTTTGGCCTGTCAGTCTCCTCTTCCAGCTGAAGTGAGACTTGCGGCAGACTGGACAGCATTACATAGCACATAGAGTATTGTAGCAGGTTCTGGCAGCACTAAATCTGCCAAATCAGGCCTAGAACTGCCAGCTTGCCGCTCGTATCATTGGCAGCAATAATAGCAAGAAGCACAAGTGGGACCCTTCTCCCTCTTTCTGCGTCGGATCGGCCACCAACGCCCCGTCCCGCTGGACCTGGTGGTTGGCTATGTGACCTGCCTAGCGAGCCGTCAGCGCACTGATTGTGCACGCGCTCGCGCGCAGGCTAGAATCAGCGCAGAGTTTTGCAAATGGTTCTTGCAGCGCGGGTCGTGATGTGCATCAACTACTGGCTAGTGTTTCCCAGCGGCCACGCTGTGATTTTCCTTTGTCAACTTGGACAGCCGTTTTATGAGAAAAGAAAATGAAAAAGGGAAACAAGCGGGAAGGGCTGGAGGGAGAGACGGGACGAACGTCGAGAGCTCTAGCGGACTCTCACTCTAATGCTCTCGGCGATCGACAGAAAACGGACGAGAATGGTTGAGGGCTGGGACGGGACATACGGAGCAAGACACGGAAAGACAAAGTTATCAGAGGACCGACAGATCGACGCAGGGGCTGTAGTCATTGCCGAGAATACCTTTAAAATGCGTAATTTGGCCTCCCCCATCGTTTTGGCTTGGACCATACGAAAACACACCCCCCTCTCTTTGCTTCTTCCGTTTGCTCCTCGTGCCTTGCAGTCTGCAAGAATTCTCCCGGCCCGAAGAGGACCCGGACCACTGAAAGATTTTTTTTTCTTTCTTTTAGCACCTGTCGAAGGAATGCTGCTATTAACCTCGGTCCCATTTGCATGTAAGCGAAAATGCCTCCACGAGACGGTGGCATTGTTGAATTTGGCATGTCATCCTCTCGGACTGACCAGTCCGGGCAACTACAGAGTGAATATGTCAGATTGCTGCGTGCGTCGTTTTTAGTTTCTCTCGACGTAAGAAAAACTGCAAAAGAACCGTGCAGCATCGCCGTGCCCACCGCTCCTCTCTCCCCCGATTCCTTTCCTGTTCAAGATCATGCTCGAGACTTGTTGCCTTGCTTGTCAATGTCAGTATCCGCTCACAAGCTTTTTGTTGGGGGCATTCTGCCAACAACAGCTAGAGAGACGGCACAAGGTGCCAACCAGCACAAGCCAATGATCTCTCCCAGGTATTATCTTAGTTCCCAGGCAGTCCGTTTTTGCCCATCCACACCCTCTTAGCATGACGGTCACCGAATCTTGCCTCCCCCCCGCTTCCCCTACCCGTGCCTCCCTTCTGTCAAAAGTGCGGTCTGCGGCTCCCAGACGTGTGACCTTCTCCCTGACACAAAAATCATATGGTTTGATTTTCTCCCCTCCCACCCCTTACCTTCCTCTGAGACGGGGGGTTGTCTTTCCCGACTTGCTCTGCCGCGGAGTATTCGCCGCCACCAGTCAGATCACAGAGGGCACGTATGTGAGTACGAGCTTTGGTAAGACACACACACATATCTGGCTTATGGACGATCACGGAGAATTTGGATCTGTCTCGCTCTGTGTGCTGTGCCTCTGTGGAGCTGTGGCCGACCGCCTGGCAGGCCTGCAATACGACGTGACGGGCAACTCCTTTGGCGACGGCTTTCCAGCCAAATTCATCGGCACACGTCAACTCGACGTAAGATGTCACCCTGTCCTGCAGGACGGGGTCCGCACAATTCTCCCTCCAACAAGGAAAAAGAAAATAAATAAAGAAGAGCAAAACCCACACAAATCCACATAGGCGAAGAAATTTGCTCCTCACAGGGCACACACGTATTACTTTGTACACGCACACGCCCCCCCTAATCTAGTGCTGCTGCACCTTATTTCGTTAATTTTTTCCTTTACCATATTTTCTTTTGTGGCGAGCACCCTTTCTCTCTCTCTCTCTCTCTCTCTGCCTGGAGGCGAAGAGTCAAGGGGGTGGAAATTTCCTTAGGCGGTTGATCTTGCGCAGGGGTTGACCAATGTGGACGCAACGCTAAAAGGCTCGCCTGCTTCCCCCACCGCCCGTCTCGTTCTCGTTTTCGGGGCGCGGCCAGGCGTTCGCGTCACGGCGTTCGCTTTGTGGCCTCTTCCGCACAGGGGAGCATTCGTGTGGCGGTACCCAGAAAGCCACATCGGCTGTGTGCCCTCTTTCAGAATAGGCCTCTTGTAGTGCAACTCGGCGCAATCCCGGATCTGGAGAGAGAGACGAGGGATGCAGACGTGCAACCCGGAGCCTCGAGCCGTATGCCGCATACGTGTGTAAGCAACTGTCTTGACTAGCAAAAGAAAAGACGGAAAAAAAAGAAAAGAAAAAAAAGAAGAAAGAAAAGAAAGCAAGCCTCTAAAAAAGGCAGACTCAGAAGCAAGACAAAAAGGAATGCAACGTACGCCGATGTGGCTCCAACAGGCCAGTTGGGTCGCCCCAACGTCATCTTGTCAACCTAGTTTTGCCTGACATACGAAGTACACACCAGGCATAAAAAAAGAAAAAAGGAATTAGGCGTCCTGTCTGTGCTCGCTCGTCCGGGATGATCCCTTCTTGCCTGGGTAAAAAGCAGCGAACGGGGAAGGGTCCTTGCTGCCGCGCTTTCGTTTTTTTTCTGGGTCTCTTCTCGTCCTTTTTTTCTTTCTTTTTGTTCTGTTTCTCCGGTGTGTGCCAAGTCCTGCCGTTTGCCTCACACCTCTCTTCTCCAGCATCTCTACGCGCACACCTATCCGTGCAGCCTCGCCACTTGCTCCTCGTATTCTCAGCCGTTGCAGTCTTGTTGGTCGTGAATCATGTAAACAGACCTAGGAGGGAAAAAAAAAATCACCTGCTTTGCCTTTGTTTGCCTCCTGCCTCTCCTGAAAATCGCAGAGGCCAGCCCCCCCCCCCCCCCCTTTCATCCTTCAGCTGATCTGCTCTCGGTCAGCCTCTCATTTTCACCTTCCACCCCGGTCAGCGATGACGGAGTTGCCGAGGCCCACTCTCTCACGGCCATGTTCAATCAAGCAAGGCAGAACTCCCATCAAAGGGAAAAAACATGGGCTACCACGTGGAAAACGTGGGCGAAAGGAACGTACACGCGGACTACAAACACATACACACAAACGACCATGTCTTTATTTCCTTCTTTTTTGGCTTTATACTTATTTCTTCTGGCAACGTCTTAGGTGCTTTCTTTGCCCCTGTACCCTGGGCTGAAAAGGAGAAGCCCACGTCTCTTCCTATACTTGTCGCTGGTGATCTGTTTGTGCATCTGCAGGCCGCGTTCCTTCATCTAGTTAGTGTTTTGTGGCGAGTATTCTTTATTTGAATTTCTTGGTTTGCAGTTGTTGTGTTGCGACCGGAGCCACAGTGGCCGTAAGCAACAAGGAGAAGCAGGGGGGGGGGAGGAGAAGAAGAAGGATTCCTCAAGGGGAAGGTCCTTTCGGCAACTTTTTCATCCGTGTTGGAAACGCGCACCAGCACACACGCTTGCGTAGACGCCATCGAGACAACGGAGATGACAGCCTGGCCCGACCACACTTTGGTCAGTCAGCTCGTCCGCCGCTCGCCGCCCGCTGCCTGCCGCACACAAGCTATTGGCCGGTGAGCCAAAAGCCAAGAAAGAGAAGAGAGGGTAGGAGTGCAGGACCAACCAGCGCTGCGTCTGCAGGTTACACGACCATCAGTTGCCGCCCCTCGACCCCCCCGGCACGGACATGGATTCGAAATGCAGGAAGCGCATCTACCGCCCCAGAGGACGGTTCGCCACACTGCGGCGCGTTCCACCGCAACGGTCGGCGGTTCGAAGTGGGTAGCGGCAAAGAGCGAGCGGCAAGAACCAGCGGCAAGATCCACACAGACAAAGGCGGCAGGCGGCAAAAGGGAAAGGGGGGATGAAAAACATCTTCCCAAAAGAAACGAGTAAGCATGGCCTTTGCCGCGCGCTCTCGTAGGCCATAGAGAAGACGCTGTCTGGAACGGTCTGGTCGCCTCGACGTGGGGGTCTCATTGGGACCATTCGAGTGTCTCTCCCTTGATCAGGATGAGGCGCCATATGGCCTGGCCCCAAGGCCAGATGCGTCCAGAAGAGGCCAGGCGCGTGAGCCATTGTTCTGTTGGCGTTTCCAAAGTACCCTGCCATTTGCCGTTGGCCTCATGCGTGCCTGAGCTGATGGCACGATATGCCCATGGCAATGCTGGTTTCGCCATGTTCGTTGTGTGTTCTGCTGTCTTTGAAGTATGCGCTCGTGACGGCAATGCATAATGCAGAATACCGGGTTGTGAAGCAAGGGGTGAGATGCTGGGCAAGCATTATACTGTGCTTTGGACAAACCACCGCGGAAGATAGAACTTGACGTTTTCGTAGACCAGAAACGTCACCCAGGTGGCCGGCAGCACTCGTACGATGCTCGGCACCTGGCCGCGGTAGAAGCCGCGCAGGCCGGCCTCGCGCCACAGCTGCGCTGACACGCCGCCGATGCCCCGTCCGTACCGCGCCTCGGCATTGTAGTTCTGCAGCCGGCTGCGCACCACCTGGTACGGGTACGTCACTGCGCCAGCCACGAGTTTGGACACTGTGGCCAGCACCAGCGTCGCCTCGTTGGGGAGGGCCGACGACGACGACGACGGCCTGCCGCGGCCGGTCTGCTCCATGTACAGCCGCTTCAGCGGCTCGTACACGGCAAACTGCACGGCGCCGTGGCTCACACCCAGCAGGCTGATGCCCAGCCCGTGGTAGAAGCCCATCGGCCCCTCCTCGCGCAGCACGCGCGCCGCGCCCGCCCACATGCTGGGGTAGGCGCCCTGGGCGCCGCGGTCCGACGCCAGCATGCGCGTCTTGAGCACCCACAGCGGGTTCGTGATGATCTGGACACAGACGCCAGCGAGCCCCGAGGCAACAAAGTAGTCGGTGGGCGACAGGACGGCGGCCGGGACGACGGTCGAGCAGCCGCCCGCCGCCGAGCCGCCGACCTTGATCGAGGCCACCATCGTCTCGATGCGCGCCTTGAAGTAAAAGAAGGACGCCCAGCTCGTGGCATTCCCCAGAAGGTTTGGCGTGAGCCCACGATAGAGCGCTGCCCACGGCCGCGGCGCGGCCAGGAGGCTGCGCAGGACGGCCACTGCCGAGGGCGGTCCGGCGCCGGCGGTGCCGCCTGCGCGATAGGCTGGCGGGTGGTCAGCATGGATTCGTTCACCCAACATCTTTCAAAAAGGCACACACGCACTCTGCATCCGCGTCTTAACCAGATCCAGAGGGTGCACCGTGAGCGTCGCCACCGAGCCCGCGGTCAGGCCGGCGACAGTCTCCACGAGGCCGGGCGAGAGGCCGGCATGCTGTGGACTGCCGCTGCTCATGTGTTCAAAAAAGACACGCAGCAGCTGCTGATCACCTCTAGAGTATGGAATGTTATGATCGTGGTTGCATGGTGGAATGAAGGGCTGTGCTTTGCGTCCCCCTTGAATTCTTTTGATATCGCAGGTCGCAGCTTCCAAGAAAGCGCTGACCTTCACTAGGAAAAGACAATAAATATTTCAAGCCCCACTGAATTGCCTTGTTGCGGCCTCATGACGCTAACAGCAGCGTCAATTTACATAAGCAGGGCATCTGCCTTGCATCTCTACCAGTCGGACCATTATTCAAGACGTCTCTTCGAAAGTACCATGGATGAGTCTACTGAGTGGTATATTTCATGCAGCTCCAGCACCCTATCATACAGCTCGGATCGCGGGCGGCAGGCTCGCTCGAGTCGGAGCCGTCCGGCATATCACTCCCCCCCAAGGCCGAATCCTAACCCGTGTATGGGAGTGCTCATTTTCCTTTTTTTCCCAAAACGCCTCTTTGATGGTCCGAGTTCCTTCCTCTGCATGCATTGTCTCGTTGTTTGCTCGTCTGTAGGCGGGCTTGGGCTTCTATCAAAGCTTCTTGTTCCGGTACATGTGCCGTTTACGAAAGTGGCGAGAGCAGGCTAGGTTGCGCTTCATGTTAGCAATCTTGTTCATCTGTCCACGCCTTGACACATCCATAGCATAGCCACTTACCGGATCACGGACGGCCGCGGCTCGCTTCGGGTGTAGCCTGGTCCGTGTTAGAACGCTTCTCCTGCGGCAGCCCACACAACGCCAGCACTTCATTCTTCTGCTGCAGCTTCACGCACCGAGGTAGAGAACAAAAGGAAGATAGCCACTGGCTAGATGTTAGTTTCAAATTGCCCACTGTGTTCTTGACGAGCACGCGCACGTACTAATGAATGACAATTCGCGAGATGTCGATGAGACGGCCAATCCGCTCCTATGAACCGTAAAAAAAGGGAGTTAGCACTCTTGTATCCATTGGAAACAACCTCCTTCTTGATGCAGCGCTGCAGGAGTGCTTATCGTACCTTGGACTCTTCGGAGAGAGCGAACATCTTGGCGGGTGGACTTTGATTCTCGAAATTCTGTAGATTGTCAGAAAGCTGGAGCTTAAATATCGGGCATGTATCCAGTCAGTAGAGTCGCTGGCAGGCGTTCTTACAATGAGACTGCGCAGTACTGCGGTGACGACGTCGATCGATGCGGCGGTTGCGATGTTCAGACAGCCCGAGGAATTTTCAGCAGTCCTCCGCATTGCTTTGCTCGCTGGTGGGTCCCGCCGTGCGTGTGTGTGTGCTGCGCCGGAAAATGAAAAGTCCGATGACCGCCTGTAACGACGCTGCCGTTTAGCGGCGCGCGGCGCTATGCCCAAAAAATAGCTTCCTGGACAAAAAAAAAAAAATTAGGCTCAGCGACGGAGCCCGTGATACTCTCCAACCACGTCCCCCCTTTGAACAGAGTCTCCGACGCCATCCACATGCGCAGTGATCTCCCGGATAGCTGCTAGCATCTGCGACCCATCCCCATTTTTCGTGCGATATCCACCCCCAGAATTGCGACCGCTGCACGCCCGACGCAAGCTCGACATCAAAACGCGACCACTCGAGAGGGGCGTGACCACGCGCCGACCAGGAGTTCACCATGTCGTCCGGCCGCCACTGGGAACAGAACAAGGAGGCCACGATCTATGTGGGCAACCTAGACGAGCGCTTCGCAGAGCCGCTGATGTGGGAGCTCATGACGCAGATGGGCCCTGTGGTCAACGTGCACATGCCGATGGATCGCGTGTCGCGGCTGCACCAGGGCTTTGGCTTTGTCGAGTTTGATACGCCCGAGTCCGCAGAGTACGCCTCGCGCTGCCTCAACGGCGTGCGCGTCTTTGGCAAGCCCGTCCGCGTCAACAAGGCCAGCGCCGACCGCCAGCGCGCCGCCGACATTGGCGCCGAGCTCTTCGTCAACAACCTCGACCCCCAGGTCGACGAGAAGGTCTTGTACGACACCTTTGCCCAGTTCGGCCGCCTCGTCGTGCCCCCCAACGTCGTCCGCGACCAGAACAACGTCTCCAAGGGCTACGGCTTTGTCAGTTTCGACAGCTTCGAGGCCTCTGACGCCGCCAAGGACGCCATGCACGGCCAATACCTCCTCAGCAAGCAGATCGCCGTCGAGTACGCCTACAAGAAGGACGGTAAAGGCGAGCGTCATGGTGATGACGCCGAGCGCAAGCTCGCTTCTGAGGGCAAGAAGCACAATGTCGTCCCCGACATCCAGCCTCTGCCCCCCGCCTTCCTCATGACCCGGCCCACGCCTGCTCCCCCTACGGGCCCGGCTGCTCCTGGCATGCCGCCACCCTCCCTCAACGGCATCCCCAACGGCTTCGTTAACGGCACAAGCCACGGTGCGCCTCCCCCTGGCCCAAGCGGTGCTTTCCCGCCCTCCAGAGGCCCCGCCCCTATGACGGCTGCGGGCGCACCTGCCGGCCCTGGCTTTCCCTCGCGGCCATCACCATATGCTGCCCCGGGCGCGTCTGCACCATCGCTACCCGCCGGATTTGGCGGCTCTTCTGCTGCAGCCCGCGGGTCCATGGCCCCGCCCCCATTCTCAGGCGCCAGCCGCGGTGGCGCTGGCCTCCCCATGGCCCCATCTGGTCTGCCAGCTCGGCCACCTCCAGGGGGCGCCGGCGGTGTTCCGACAGGCTTCGGGCGGCCCCCACCGGTTGGCTTTGGCGGCCCCGGACAGCAGATGCCACCGGGGTTCGCGACGGGGGCCAACAGCGTGTCTATGGCACCACCAGGCGCCCCAGGCGCCGGTTACAACGGGATGCAACCCCCACCCCCACCGACAGGCTTCGGCCGGCGGTGAGACCCAAGAGGGCGGCAGAGATTTTGCAGAACAAGGGAAAACGAAAACTTGGTTATTGCTGTTTGGGATGGGGCGATTTCTGGCGCGGCGTTTTCCGAATTTTGCAGAGCATGGCTGTATCACGTATATGTACACTAATCGGGTCATACGAGGCATATTAAAGGCTTTTTTTTTTTTGTTCACGTTCTATTTTTTTTCTTCTCATCATTTGCCTGTCTGCTCGTATCGTGTTATGGCACGTGTGCACGGCATCGTGGCTGTCGAATGAATTCTAAGCGTTCGAGAAACACGACAGAAAAGTCGAAAGACTAGTGGCGTGCTTTGGCTGGCTGGTGGTGTGGTCCCTTGCTTGTCTTTTAACAGAGGGCAATACTGGCGGTCACTGCACGAGGTCTGTGAGGCTTTCATTTCCTGCGTGAGGTAAATATGCAAAGTGTCAATCCCAACACGAGTACACAGAGGCTGGATCCGGACGGGAACACGCGAGTACCCGACTGCCAAGGGAGGATCTCGTAAAGCCCTAGCCATTGTTTCTGCAGGCATATGGCGTCTCTGGAGGCTGGTGCTATTTCTGAAGCTGGCTGCTCGTGCATACTCGTAGTGTGACCCTGGGAGGCCGCACTCGTACTTGCAGATGAGGCAGATAGGGAGGTGCTTGCCGTCTCAGGAAATTAGGTGACGTAAAGACATGCAATCGCCAGGGGAGAACAGCCCGAGCCCAAAAGCCAGATATTCCAGATCGACGCCTAAAAAAGCAAGTAGTTTATGCATCTGTAACACGAAGCTGTGCGAGGCCACAGACCTGATGTCCTTTGTGTCAGCCCACCATCGCGGCCCGCTCTCACCACCTTGTGCTTGCTGCCACCAACTGGATGGCTACACCAGCGTCTGCCGCTCGGTGTGTCAGGAATAAAGGGCAAATCGCATATGTAGCGTGGCACACAGCACACATGCGAGGGACATCGGACTGGGGGAGCGAGAAGGTAGCATCAGGAAACAGACAAAACGGGGTCGATAGCTTTCGGCAAGGAAAGGCGGGTTTGACAGGTCACTTTCCTGCATTGGGGCCTCCCGTGCGGTATATTGTCTTCTTTCGCACCAAGAGCTGCATGGCTCCTTTTTCGGAAGTGCTACCAGGAGCGCCGGGCGTCAGACACTGTAAGATCCGGCCAAATACAACAATGTGATTTGTATGCAAGGAGCTGTGAGAAGCTGTTCTTGCCATAGGTGGGAAGCACACGTAATAACGTCCCGTGTGGCCGAGAGCTATTAGGCTGCTCAGGAGCAAATCCAATGTGTGGTGAATTGGCAGTGGCCCAAGCTCCTTGCCAATAAAAGGGTGCCTGTTGGGGGCTGTGATGAGATATTGTCGTGGTTCGCATGCGGGTGATATGAGGAACACCCTGGCCAGGTCCTGATCGTGAAGGGTGTGATTTGCCTCCGAAAAAGAAAAAAGAAAAAAGAAAAGAAAAAAATGGAACAAACATGATACTATGCACAGCGACAAAGACACAAGGCTCTGGGTGGAGCTCTGTAGGTGAAAGCTGAAATGCAGCTGTAAGACAAATGACGCTTTCGGCTGCAGGCAGTCCCAACAAATGCTGATGGGGCAATGCAGAAAACCCAGCAGGGAGGAACAGAAGGACTGAGAGGTAGGGAAAAAAAAGCCTCGCAGCAAAAGTGGTCTGGAATTTCGGAGGCTGGGTCCCGGCACGCTCACCGCGGTGCCTTGACGAGAAAAGCAGGGCTAACCGGCAGTAGCCCTCTGAGTGGTCGATGCACGATTGACCTTGTGCTTGTATAAAAATAGAAAAAGAAACGAAGCTGCAGATGCATAGACCCAAAAGAAAATTCTCAATCCTAAAAAGATGGAAAGGTAAGAAAAAGAGGGGTTGAGCTCCTTCGTGAGGCTTGCTTTTTGGGATGTTCAGCTGCGACTGCCGTAAAATTCGTGGCGGTGGGTGGCGGCAGGCAGAATGGCAGGCGTACGAAGAACATTGGCAACGAAGAGGGTCATCACATGTCTCTGGATTACGAGCTTTCACTTTCGAGGCAGGCGCGTATGAGTACGAAGTACAAGTACGAGCATCCTAGTCAGCCAGGGTCGCAGCCAAAGAAGGAGCGGACGGGATGGTCTGGCTGGAACACTGGAACGCAGTCCCGCGCGCCCCTGCCTCCTTCCCAGCCCTTCCTGCCGATGCTGCACGCGCCCGGCTGTCGGTGTGAGATGAAAAAGAAGAGAAAAATGAGACTGGGAACACGCGGAAAGCTAGGCCTCACCGTCTTCCCTCGATCTCGAGATGTCGGCAGCTTCCGGTCCCCTGCTGTCCAGCTGTCCTGCTGCCCAGCGCTTCTTTTTTATTTTAATTTATTTTAGCGTTATTTGCAATACGACCTCCTGTCATTGGGTACGACAGCCGGGCTGTGTGCATGGAGTAAGACATTTTGACAATAAAAAAACGTTTTGCAAATCACAAACGGCGTCTTTTTCGTGTGCATATGCGATCCACTTTTTCCCTCACGCGCATACCTCGAAGGCGAGAAGCAAGATGCAGGAGGCAAGAAACAGGCAGCCACGAACCATGCAAGAAGGCAGGTGCGATTCCATGCACGAAGTATCTTACGTATTACACGTCGTAGGAACAAAAAAAGAGTGCGAACAGCTGCGAACGCGTGACATTCGTTGACTCTACGAAGCGAACACGATATCGCCAGAAATTACAGCGAGCTTGGATGGACCGTTCCATTGTACGGAGTAGTTTCCCCTCGCTTTTATCGATTGAACAGCTCACGTGGCAGACGAGCCCCTTCTTTGCCTCACTAAATCATGGCTCGTGCCCTTATACTAATTCATTGGGTGTCGATCCCGCTGATGACCATGCATTTGCCTTGCCTGGAAAAAAAAACACCTCACCTTGTCCCTCCAGCCTGGGCCAATGACGCCAGCCAATTGCTCGTTTTCTTGTGCAGTTTTATGTGAGGCCAATATAGCCGGCCACACCTTTCCCTCCCTGCACTGTTTCTTTTATTTTTTATTTTTATTTTTCCAAGCGCCTGGATTGGACCTTGTTTTTGCCGCCTGTCTCGCCTGCCGTCTTTGTCTGCCGCCTCCAGTCGCTTACCAACAGCGAGCTGCCCGCCCTGTCTTCAACCTAACAGATCGAACTAGTGTGGACCCTCTACCGGTCATGAGACCTCCCAAAAAGCCGCCAAGCGCCTCGAGCGATCCCTGAAAAGCTTCTGCAAAGCAAGGTACCACAGCCCGTAAAGAGACGCCGTGACGGGCGGGTGATTGGACCAGGCCTGGGGGAAAGGGTGGACGATGCAACTTGCTGCTGCATGCATACGTAATATTCCTCGAGTCGCTTCGACTCTCTTCTGCTCGGCCAGCTCGTCTCGCTATCGTGGCTGCCCAAGAAGACCATCCTGGCTCTCCCGGTACTGCTAGCAGTTTGGTTGACCGTAGCGCCGCTTTAGCGTAACGGACACACAGACCAGCAACGCCCATTGAGGAGCCCCCTTTCGCAAGCTGGCAGACGTCCCGTGAATGATTTCTGCCTTTGGAGAGCATGATCTGCTAGGGTATGTGTACAATTCGTCCGTGTATCTTGGGGTGTGGGCTCATGCATCCCAGGACAAGCCCTAACTCCTTCCCTCTTCTGCGTGCCGAACATCGCGTTCTGCCCACTCATTTTGCTTACAATTCCGCTATCCGCAGCATCGACAATGCTGAATGAAATCCAATGCAATCCCGGCTTCGAGGAATGCGATACATCACCCTCCATCCTTCGGCCTGGCTGGCCATTCCGCGGGTGACACGCCTACGTGTCTGACTGCCGTTCTCTTCGTTTGAGCATAATGCACGCCGAGCCTCTCCTTCCGGAAGGGAGCTGCTCCAAGCTCACAGCAGGGCTGGTCAGATGAGGGAGAGCAGGAGCCAGACGAGGCAGGGGAACCAAAGAACCGGAAAGCCAGAGAGAGAGCTCCCTTGCATGAGGATGCAAAACACCGGAACGAAATAATTGTGCAGATGCCGCCCGTGCCAGAGGTTAATACATCCATGTACGTGTATGAGTACACGCGCGCACTTGTACTCTATTCGCACACCTGAACAAGAAAAAGAAATGACAAGCTCCGTGCTCCTTGTCGTTGCCACCACCAAGGGCCTCAGCAGACCAGCTGGCCCTACTGCCACTTTTCGAGCATTCCGCATCCGATGCTTATTAGCGCGTGGCCCGTCTCAAAATGAGGCACATGATTCTGCAAAAAAGGAGCCGCCCCACTATTCCATCGTATTATTGTATTGAGTTGCTGCCTCTGTTTGCAGAGGTCTCAGTCCCCCTGGTCGTGCCTGCTTTGGATGCTGTACGCTACAACATTATACGCTACACACTACTCCGTATCCTCGCCCACGTCCAACCTCACTCCCTCATTCCCTTGCTTCCGCGATTGGCAGTTTCCTTTTCGATCAACTCAAGCTTGATTCAGATCGTCCTGCTGTTGCTGTTCCGCACCTCTGTGTCGTCTCTGTGGCTCTTCCCGCCAGCAACGCCGTCGTCTTGCCAAAGCCTTGCCGCTCCATCGACGTATTAGAGCTGTGCGTCCCCCTTCTGACCCCCGGCCCTGGGAAGCGAGTCGAGAGCTCTGCTTCTTTGATCCGTCATCACGTCACAACCAGAAAATCAGACCTTTGTCCAACGGCCCATTTTCGCCCTCCCAATCCCACCGCCCTTTATTATCCGTTTCTTCCCCCTTTCTTCTGTTCCTCCTCTGCTTCTATTGTCTTGATTCTTCTTTTTCCTTTCTCTCTTTCTTCTCTTTTCGGCTTTGCCACACCCGTTCCCGCTTACCACAGAGAATCTGCTCGTCTGCCGTTCCCAAGACTTGTGCCCTGACCGTTACATAGCGCTTCCCTGTTTTTCGATCGTCCCGAAACGTCTGCGGCAATTACTCAAGCAGACAAGCGTCACGCGTCAGATACAGCTCACCACGCGGCGACATCCAGCAGCAGCTCTCAACGATCTACACACCGGCAGACAAGAGCCGCCTTCACCTACCTCACCCGCCCTGCCCGCGCTTCTGCCCTTCCCCGGACGCCATACTGTCGAGTCTAGCCTCAGCTGGCAAGGACACCTCTCCACCCTCGACGCACACAGCTGGTTTAAACCTCTTGACCGCGTTCTGCGACACAGCTCCCGCCCCCAACACCTCTCCTCCCCCCCCTCTTCTCGCACAATTGCTTCAATTCCAGCTGCCTGCCTCTTCTCAAGACAAGGTTTTCCTCGCCCGTGCGTGCGTTGCCACCTATCGCCGTTTTCGTCTCCGACACATTCCTGCCGACACAAGCTGAACTGTGGCTGTAAGTGGATTCTTCTCCTGCACCATTTTTGCACCTTAGACCTCGACCTCCTGTCAGCGTTCCCATCCGCTTCTTCCTTTCCCAAGCTCCCCTACCCCTCCCCGCCACAGCTTGGGCACCACCTCCCATGGCTGTGTTCCTTGTTCTCGCTCCACCTGCTTGCAACCCAACAGGCACAGCGGCATCGTACACGCAGGACCACCTCCCACAAACCACGCACACCCTCGATTGAGCCTCTCTGCCGGCACCTGTGCGCATGCTGGAGAAGAGGGGAGAGAGGGGGGAGGGCTGGGCCCGTCCGTGCTGGACCCGTGCTGTGTGCTTTGCGGATTTGTTCGGCGTGTGGCTTTCTTGCGCTGTACGCTGTGCGCTATGCGCTGCGCGTGTGCTGCGTGTGTGCACTTCTTGGCTTTTCGGAGCGGCAAGTGACGAACAGAGAGGGACACGAGGGCGAGGTGACCCGCCGGCCTGGCACAGCTTCTCATACCTGGAGTCGGCTTGCGCGCTAGCACCCTGGTACAGCACTACGAGCTTGTGGCCCCCGCTGCCAGCAAGGGTCACCCGCACCGTCTGCCCTTTCCCTGGCGGACAACGGAGGAGCCAGAACGTCTACCAAATAGACTGCTCCATTACCAACAGCGCCTGCCCTTCTCCACTACCCTTCCCCACCACGCTGAACGTCGTCACAGCACTTACGGGCCCTCTGGGGCCTTTGCTGTCTAGATCACTGCACAACCACTGCACGCCCACTGCACCAACTCCGCGACCCCTCCTGCCGCCATCGTCTTTTCCAACACTGTGCACTGCCGTTTCCACCCCCCCTACCCACTCTGCGCCCCTCCTCCTCCCGTGCCTTCCCAGTCTCTTCTCCGGCCGCCCTCCAGACGGCTCTCCAGCTCCAGTCACTCTCCAGTCGCCAACTGCCCGCTGTCTTGCCCTAGCCAGTGCTTGCCGGCCTATTAGACGCCGCCTGAATTGGTTGCCACCCATTTCAAGAAAAAGCCCGCTGTTCCCTTGACTCCCTCTCTCTGCCTTTCCTCCCCCTCCTCTTTCTATCTTTTCTTCTTCCCCACCATCGTGAACTCTCCTGCCCGCTTTTTTGGCTCCCCCCCAGCTTCTCTCCTGTCCATCTTGCCTTTACGTTGTTCCTCTGACACCCTTCCTCGCAGCGAGTCGCTGTCACACTACCGCTACTCCCAACTTCGCAGCTCTCCAATTTCGCGCTTAACCATCTTGGGCCTTTCCCCGCCCCTCCGTCATCGACCCTCCTTCGCATTCCCTTCGTCTCTTCTCAATTTTTCCACTTTTCTTTCTACCTCAACTCGTTGCTCTAAGATCACTAGCACCCAAACGCTTTCGCACGATTCTCTTCGTGCTTCTCTCTTCTTCTCTTACCCTTTCTGCTTCCTGTCCCTTTTTTGTTTTATACCATCGTGTGCTAGACCAAAGCCACTGAACTCTTCTCTTAGAATACCACCATTGTTACCAAACATTGGCATTCCTACAATTTGGTCTTCTGCCTCGTTTGATTGCATTCTGCACCGCTCCACCGTCGTCCTCCGTACAAAGAGTTGCCCAAATCCTCGCCGCTCTTGTTTGCCAACGACATAATCTCGCGCCTTCTGGTCATTTGCCCGACGTTGCGCTGCCAATTAGATCTAATAGCAAGGGACACGACGAGAAAAAGTTCACAAACGCAAAAGGAACGCAAAAAAAATACGGAGACGAATCTGCACTGAGAGCAGGTTCGGGACCAAGTCGCCCTGCCGATCCGTTTGACCTTTTGCCCATCACGGCTCACCCACTTTTCCCACATACACACCTTTGCTCTTCTCAGCCCGAGAACGATCAGCGATAGCAGCATTGCAACAACCGCACGCCGCTCGAGACAATGTCGCAAAACAGGCCCTCGGCGTTCAGCAACTTGCGGATGGGGGGTAAGTTACGCCGGGTCATGTCCCTAAAGATATGAGCACTACCTTTTTGCCGGTGGGATCAAACCAATGTGCATCGCCTGCTGACATTCCGTTTTGTTTTCACCCAGAGGTCGTCCGCGAGAAAGTCCAGGATGGTGTCACTGGAGAGACGAGAGATTTGCAATACACACAGTGCAAAATCGTCGGCAATGGCTCCTTCGGCGTTGTCTTCCAAACAAAGCTGTCGCCATCGAATGAGGACGCTGCCATCAAGCGCGTTCTGCAGGACAAGCGATTTAAGGTATGCTTGCGCTCTTTTCTGGTTCGTCGCGTGATTTTTGTGCTGACGCGCTGCTCAACAGAATCGCGAACTCCAAATCATGCGCATTGTTCGTCACCCAAACATAGTGCAGTTGAAGGCTTTTTACTACTCCAACGGCGAGCGGGTAAGTCATCTTGGACCATGCTACCCCAGTCACTCAGACACCCGACATTGTTCACTAATGGCAACTCCTCTCACAGAAAGATGAGGTCTATCTGAATCTCGTTCAAGAATTCGTTCCCGAAACGGTCTACCGAGCATCTCGGTTCTTCAACAAGATGAAGACTACCATGCCCATGCTAGAAGTCAAGCTCTACATCTACCAGCTCCTCCGCGCCCTGGCATACATTCATTCGCAAGGCATCTGCCACCGCGACATCAAGCCACAAAATTTACTTCTCGACCCTGCCACAGGCATTCTCAAACTCTGCGACTTTGGCAGCGCCAAGATTCTTGTCGAAAACGAGCCAAATGTGTCTTATATTTGCTCTCGGTACTATCGCGCGCCCGAGCTTATTTTTGGCGCAACAAACTACATGACCAAGATTGGTGCGTTCTTGCAGGCTTCAACCCCATTGCTGAGTACTGCTCCTGCTAACCTGTTTCCCCCTCAGATGTCTGGTCCACTGGCTGTGTCATGGCAGAACTCATGCTAGGACAACCTCTTTTCCCCGGCGAATCAGGTATCGACCAACTCGTCGAGATTATCAAGATCCTGGGCACACCCACACGCGAGCAGATCCGGACTATGAACCCGAACTACATGGAGCACAAGTTCCCTCAAATTAAACCCCATCCTTTCAACAAGGTTTTCCGCAAGGCTGATGCCAACGCGCTGGATCTGATCGCTCGTCTCTTGGAGTACACACCGACAGAGCGGCTCGCTGCCATTGATGCCATGGTCCACCCCTTCTTCGACGAGCTTCGCGACCCAAACACAAAGCTGCCCGATTCGAGACACCAGACCGGCACTCTCCGCGATCTGCCACCCCTGTTCAACTTTTCTCGTCATGGTATGTGTATATTCGCAGTCTGTGTGCCGTGTGTCCTGCTGACTTACCGTGCCCAGAATTGTCTATTTCTCCAAGCCTCAACCGCAAGCTGGTTCCGCCGCAGACGCGCCCCATTCTTGCTGCGCAAGGGTTGGATATTGACAACTTCACGCCCATGACGAAACAGGAAATGTTGGCCAAGCTCGATTGAGCTTGAGGACTGCCCAGTCCTGTACTCCTAGTCCACCAATTGGAAGCGAAAGAATCAGCCACAGAAGCAGCAGTAGCAACACCAGCAGCCACATCAGTACCAGCACTAGCACCAGCAGGATCCCCTCCATGACCTCCCTCCCGCTCAACCCTCCGCAGACATCACCACCCCCCAACCTTGATGGCGTCAGCCTGGTTGCCCACCACCGCTCGGTTGCTGGCCCTGTGAGGATAAAAACAGCATGGGGACAGTTGACCAGTCACGTTTTTCTACGAAAGTTACGAGTTGGATGGAGCGCACGTCAATCAACACAAGCCGGGGAGACATTTGCTGCAATTCGATGTCAACATGGGCGACCTGTCACTGCATTGGTATGCCATATTTGACTCCCACCAGAAGTGGATAGGCCCATCGTCTGGTTTATGTCTTGCAGTCAATGTGAGCCTACCCTGAAAGGAGGGTTACTGTGGGCGCTTGGTTGATGCACAGATCCCATCGCTTTAGAGGGAGGCCATCTTGCCGGCTATCCTGGCATGGCTAGATTGCGACTGCTGTGCTGAAGAAGCATACGCTGGGTGAATTGACTTATTTTCTGCGTCTTGTTGTCTAGATTTCATTTCAGCATCATGACCCACGATGCCTTGTCGTTTTGCTCCGAACCTCGTATACTTGGTGTGTATGGGCTGCCCTCTCGTTTACTATTTCTTTCCTTCTTCTACTTCGCCTTCTTCTTGTTACCACCTTGTGGAGGGGAGGGTGATCACTGGAGGGTGGAGATGGGCTGGTCCTTGTTTTTACAGCGTCATGGATCGGATGGCCCGGTGTGGTTCGCCGTACACCACGAGATACTTCGGAGGGAGTGTCCAAGGAAAGATCGATGATCATTTGGGTTTTTGGGGAAATCACAGGACGAACATGAGGGCATGATGTCTGAGAAGGTAATATATGTGTCTTTTTTTTTCTTTTTTTTTTTTCTGGAGCTGTGACTCACGATGGGAAGAATGGGAAAAGCATGCTTGAGGAGGAGAGGAGTCGGTGGTTGTGCTTTTTGTTCAATATATGATGGAAAGACGTGCCTATTTGTCTTGGATTGGCGAAAAAAAAAAGAATCAGTTTTCCCTTTTTCCGTTTAACCCTTGTTTTGGGGGGCAGGGAGAACCAATGCAGATGTGGCACGACATCACAAGCAGGGCATTTTTATAGTGGGATATCAAAATAGAAGGCGGTCCTTTTGGTGAGAGGATATTACAATACATTGTTTGAAGGAGCTATGATCATCGACCACAGTGTGGATGTACGCGTGTGCCTGAAATGCAAGGTAGAAACGGGGTTTGCTGGAGGTCCCCCTTGCATTATTGCACTAGCGCGGTCGTTCTACGCGGCAGAGAATGAATTGTTTAAACAGCTGGCGTTGTCTTCTAAATTTTTTTTTTCATCTGTCTCCTACGTATCGCGCGCCCTGTATCGCGACAAGACACTCACACGCCTTGCGCCATTGTGTTCTGTCCCGGTGTTTGCCGAATCTTTTCTTAATTTTGAAGTTTGCAGCATTCACGCCCTTGGTTGTTGACTGAGCTGCCGCGCGACGTTCAGCTGAGACGGAGCTGACGATTGAGGACGCACGCGACGTGAGGCGACGACAACAAGAAGACGACGGGAACGAAGAAAGGTGCCGACGTGATGGCCGATTACGATCGCAGAGGAGGTGGTGGCGGAGGATACCAGAACAACCGCAAGCGTCGGTACAGAGGTATGTTGATGGAGCTTTTGCAGGGAGTCTGAATAGCAGGAAGGCTTGGAGGACTGACTGGAGTGGACAGACGACGACAACGACTACCGGTCGCAGCGTCGACGCCACGACGTGCCGGCTTCGGTGCGGATTCGGCGACAGCTGCTGGCGCTGGCGGAATCGCCGCTGCGGCGATGGCACGACGACGCGATCAGCCTGGCGCGGCTGGTGGCAGACCACGACGACGACGCACAGGTGCGGGAGGGGTTCGTCAATCTGGTGTTCCAGATGGCGCGGGAGCAGCCGCTGAAGACGCCGTTTGTGGCGGGGGTGCTGCTGCTGGTCAACACGCTGAAGCCGGCGATCGTGCTGGAGGTGCTGCGGCAGGTGGCGGGCGCGGTGGAGGTGGCGGTGGCGGCGGGTCGGTGGCGGGAGGTGAAGCTGTACCTGCGGCTGCTGGCGTGCCTGCAGACGTGCCTGGAGGGTGAGGGCCTGTTCCCGGTGCTGGACACGCTGTTTGCGCGGGCGGTGGACCTGCAGACGGCCAGCTCGGACGACGTGGTGGGCACAGAGATTGTCAAGATCATCCTGCTGACGATCCCGTACATCATGGCGGCGGCGGCGCCGGGCCAGCCGTGGCAGACGCAGGTGGCGGAGCTGATGGAGAAGACGGACATTATCGCGTCGGAGCCGCACGCGCTGCAGAAGCTCATGGATCCGTACCACCACGGGGTCAGCAGCGACGGAGGCGACGGCGATGCAGCCATGAAGGACGACGGCGAGGATGCGGGGCCGCTGCCGGCGGAGAGCCTGCTGGGGCTGCTGCAGAAGCAGCTGCAGGCGGAGGCGGCGCAAGGGTGGCCGCTGGCGTGTCTGCCGCGGCCGTGGAAGCTGCCGCTGGAGGACGTGGAGCTTCAGGCGAAGCTGGACGAGCCGGAGAAGCACGCGCTGCCGGCGATTGCGGTGCCGGAGACGGTGGTGGCGGGCGAGCGGCCGCTGTTCCCAGAGGTGTACTTCTCGGTGTACGGGGCGGCGGATGCGTCGGCGGGACAGGTGCCGCTGTCGGTGCCGGCGGTGACAAGCGTGGCGGCGTCGCTGATCCGAGACAGCCTGCTGGACACGATCAACGGGCTGGACTTCAACCGGAACGCGACGGCGCGGTTCCTGATCGACGTGGACTGCTATTTTGCAGACGAGACGTTTGTCAAGCGGGCGACGCCGTTTGACAAGCTGCGGGACATTGAGGCGGGGCGGCCGACGTGGAAGCCAGAGGACGTAGCGGTGGACGCGGTGTTCTCGCAGCTGTTTCTGCTGCCGGCGCCGGAGCACAAGCTGGTGTACTACCACGCGGTGCTGGCGGAGGCGTGCAAGATTGCGCCGGCGGCGATCGCGCCGAGCCTGGGCCGGGCGATCCGGTTCCTGTACCGGCACAGCCACCGGATGGACCTGGAGCTGTTCAGCCGGTTCATCGACTGGTTCTCGCACCACCTCAGCAACTTTGGCTTCACGTGGAAGTGGGCGGAGTGGGTAGAGGACGTAGCGCTGCCGGACAGCGACCCGCACAAGGCGTTCATCCGGGGGGCCATTGACAAGGAGATCCGGCTGAGCTTTGCGCAGCGGATCAAGAACACGCTGCCGGCGCCGTACCAGGCGCTGATCGGCGCGGACACGGAGCAGGACGTGCCGCCGTTCAAGTTTGCGGCGGAGGCAGAGGCGGAGACGGCAGCGGTGCCGTTTGCGGCAGAGGGGCGCGAGCTGGCGGCGCTGCTCAAGCGCAAGGGGGCGGACGACGAGGTGCAGGCGGTGGTGGAGCGGATCCACAGCCAGGCGCTGGACGACGGCAGCACGGATCCGCTGGTGGCGAGCACAGACGTGTTCACGACGGCGGTGCTGTGGGTGGGCTCCAAGTCGCTGTCGCACGTGCTGGCCTGCATCGAGCGCACCAAGGACCGGCTGCTGGACGCGGGCGCGGCTTCAGAGGCGGCGCGGCGCCAGATCTTGGCTGCCGTCATGGCCTTTTGGGCGGCTCATCCGGGCGTGGCCGTGTCCATTGTCGAGAAGCTGCTCAACTATGCCATTCTGTCGCCGGCCGTTGTGGTGCAGTGGGCGCTGGACGGGTCGGAAAACCAGACAGATAGCAGCGCGTCGCTGGCCCAGCCGCACGTGGTCGAGCTCGTCTTCAACACCGTGGCCAAGGTGACGCGGCACGCGCATCAGGTGGTGGCGACGGCCCAGGCGGCGACGGCGGCGATCGGGACGGCACGCGCAGCTTTGGCGGCGGCCGAAGAGCGCCAGAAGAACCCGCCGCCGCCGCCGCCGCAGCCGGCAACGAAGACCAGCGACAGCATGGACGTGGTCGCCGACGACGCCGAGACGACGACGACAGCAGCAAACGACGCCGTGGCCGCAGCTGTGGCCGAGGCGGCAGCGCAGGTGACGGCGGCCGAGACGGCGCTGGCGGCGGCGGTGGCGGATGCCGAAGCGGCGCGGACGGCCGAGGCCGACGAGCTGCGGGCGATGCGGGCGCTGTTCCAGCAGCTGGAGGCGGCGCTGCAGCCGTGGGTCGAGGGCGCGGTCAGCGGTGTCGGCGCCGACCCGGCCATCCAGCGCTGGGCCGAGCGGTGGCAGCGCGTGGTGGCGCGATGGGCGGCCGTCGAGGAGGCGTTTGCTGCCGATGCCGAGCGGAGCGCTTCAGCAGCGGCGGCAGAGCACGCGAACGGGGTGTAGAGGAGGAGACGCTGGAGAGAGACAAGACGCTGTACATTTAGTTTGTATCTAGTAAGAAGGTCACATGACCAAGAAACGGTGGATTTTCAACATGATCTATTCGTGCTCGTACGAGCAGTAGTTCCTACGCCGCCACCGGGTGCGGGTTCTGGGCAATCTCGCGCACGACCTCGCGGGCCTTGGCGTTGTCCTCGAAGCTGAGGCGGATCAGGTCGACGACCTCGTCGGCCGAGAAGCACAGGCTCAGCTCGCTCTCGAGCCACAGGTAGCGCACCTCGCGCAGGTTGGACTGCAGCACCTCGGACAGGTACTGCAGCCGCAGCCACGAGGGCGCGTACTGGGCCGTCAGAGGGAGCTGCTCTTGCTCCTTCTCTTTCTGCTCTTTCTGCCCCTTTTCAGGCGTCTCCGCCAGGAACAGGTCGTCGAGCTCGGTCACCTTGGCGATGAGGTTGGCCAGGCTAAAGGCCTCGTCCTGGCTGATGGCCGCCATGTCCAGCACGTCGCCGACCAGCTTGGCCGCCACCGCGTCCGCCAGCGCGCCCACCGCCTGCCGCCACGCCGACGGCGCCAGCACGTCCGCCCACGCCGCCGCCATCGACCGCACCCGCAGCACCGCCGCGTCCACGCTGTCCTCGGCCGCGTCGTCCGACGGCTGCGCCAGCACGCTCTGCGCGCCCCCCAGCAGATCCCGCAGCACCGTCTTCTGCACCAGCATCTCCCGCCCGTACGCCCGGCTCGCAAACCCCTGCAGCTTGCCAATCTCCCCCTCCAGCCGCACCATCGCCCGCGCCCGCTCGCTGACGTCCCCCCGCGTCTTCCACGCCGCCGCCACCCCCGCCAGCTGCTCCGCCAGGTACGTCGCGTCGTTGTACAGGTACCTGCACGTCAGCACGGGAGAGAGAGAGAGAGAGACCGTCCACTTACATGCTGCCGCCCACGTCCAGCGCGTAGTAATACGGCGATACGGCTCGGAACATGGCCAGAGCCAGCGTCGGCAGGCTGAAGAGGCCGGCCGCAGCCGCTGCCACGGGGCTGTCCTCGTATCTGTCGTCGTCAGCATGTGGTCTATTGTATATGTCACGTGACATACCCGGCAGACGTCAGTACTGCGCCGTCCTCCAGAATCGACGCGATCAGCGCCAGCACCGGTTCGGGCATCGACGAGATGTAGTATTTTTCTCTCAAGGTCAGCTCTCGCGTCGCCGTCTTGGGCCGCTCGCCCGCCGGCTCTTTGGCCTGGACCGGTTTTGTCGCTTCTGCTTCCTCGGGTTCTGGCTCATCCTTCATCTCATCGCCCCAGCCCCAAGCATCTGCGGCGTCGTCGTCGTCGTCTCGTGGCGCATCGGTTTCTTGCCCCTTCTTCTCTTTCTCTGCAGGCTCTTCAGGCTTTTCAGGCTCTTCAGCAGCCTCCTCGGCAGGCTCAGGCTCGTCCCCCCAGGCTGCCCATGCGTCGGCATCGTCATCTTCAGTATTTCCGCTCGCAGGCGCTTCCTCGGTCGGCTCGTCTGCCTCTTCATCGGACCAGGCGGTGTCCCAGTCGGTCGCCTGGTCGGTGGTGGCTGAAGCCCCGTTGGCCGTCAGCTCCTTTCCTTCCAGCCTGGAGACCATGTGCGTCTCGACCCGCTCGATCTGGCGCGGCGAGCCGACACCCTGCGCAATCTTTCTCCGGACCGTGTCCAGAGCCGTCTCTCTGCGCTTGGCCAGCCAGACCCGGGGCGCGTTCTCAATCCACTCCTGGAGCTTGCCAAAGCCAGAGTACCGCAGCTCGTCCAGGCGTGCGCAGAAGCTCTGCGCTGCCGCAATGCTGTGTTCAAAGGTGCCCATCTCCTGGAGCGATGTCGGCACCGCCGAAGCCAGCCAGACGTCTGTTATGCGCGACACGAGCTCCGGCATCATGACGGACGAGACCGAGACCAAGAGGTCAGGCGGCAGCCTGGCTGCAAAGAACGAAAAGATGTGCTCCAAGTCGGCGAACAGCGCTTCGACGCCATCTTGCGCTGCGCCTCTCGTTCCCAGGATGGACTAGGCCGTTAGCTGGGCTGCTTGTGCAGCTTCGGCAGTGTGTGTGTACTTACACCCTCCACGTAGATGGCTGGTCGGGAGGCCCGCGAGAGGTCGGTGCGCGGCGCCACGATGGCGCGATCCAGCTCGTGCCACAGCTGAGCCATGCGGTTGTCGACCTCCTTGTACGCCTTGAGCCCGATGACGGCGTCGGAGAGGCTCATGGGCTCGTCTGGCCGCGTTTCCAGAACAGACAGGGTGCCCTTGTCGGCGTCGACATGCACCAGCGCCCCCCAGACGCGGTCAAAGACCTCGTGCACGTCCGACTTGAGCTCAAAGGCGCGGATGTCGAGCAGCCGCATCGCGCGGCACGACTTGCTCACGGGCATCGCGTCCAGCGCCGTCCAGGACTCTGAGCTGTCAGCAACCACTCTTTGCAGGCCAAGGCGTTCGCGGCGTCCATACTCTCCAGCAGCCGCAAGGCATCGAGGATGCGCCGCTCGCCGGCGGCCTGCTCGACCCGGTCCAGCAGGCGGCTGACGTTGCGGATCGCCTCGAGCAGGTAGCGCACCTGCAGGTTGTAGTTGAGCTCGCTCGTGAGGAAGCGCGCTCTCGCCTCGGCCTCCTCGATGCTCTGGCCGCTGGCCTCGGGCGCGTCCGCGCGCACCAGAATGTCGCTGGCCAGCACCTTGCGCCGCGAGAGGTCCGCCTGCAGCGCTTTCGCGTTGGCCATCCAGGCGCGCACGTCGTCGGCCGTCTCGTCCACAATGGCGTGGATGTCATTCTGCCGGTCAGTAGACACTAGGCTGGCGGATCAGAGAGACCCTACCTCGAGCTTTTCCTTGGCCGCCGCCAGCGCTTCGATCGCCGCCGGGAGCGTCTCGGGGGTGAGGGCGGTCGTGGACACGCTGTCTTCGGGAAAGAGTCTGTCGATGGAGAAGTCGACGAGGGCGCGGCCCACGGCGCTCGGGGCCCCGTTGGTCGCCATGGTGGAGATGCGCAGAGACAAAATCAAAAGTGAGAAAAGCCAAAGCTAGCCTGGGCGGCAGGGTGGCAGCATGCTGCACGGCTTTCGCGTTGGGTTGGGTTCGAGAAGACAGATTGGATTAGTGAGGTTGAAGCTAAAGCAGGTTATGTAAGATAAGATGATCTGGAGAGCTCCCCACTATAGGCGCTATAGCGCAGGTGCTGTACAAGATTAAGACCTTTCTATAGCTGTAGGATGCGAGTTGTGCCTGGGCCACATCCATACTCGTAATTGGTAATCATTTACACTGCCTGCGATTTTCAAACCACCTGTAGGTTATGCTTAATGAGATGCTTCTCTCCGTATCTTTATGCCATGCCCAGTCGAGGGTGTTGCTCATTGACTTCGGTCTCGTTTCCACCGCGGCAGTCTCGTGGTGTACTAGCAAAGCGGAAAGCTGTGCTGCATGGAGGTCTCGTGAGCCAATGCAGAATGGACATTGCGAGGACCGGAAAGCCTGAGGAGACGGTGGCTTCGGTCACCGAAGACGTTGGGATTCCAGTCTGCAGAAGGAATAGTGGAGATGCCGTGCAGGTACATAGCTCCTTCCTCCTACGGCGCCGATGGGCGGTCGCACAGGTGTCTGCCCGAGAAGGCAACAGCGGGGTAACGACCAAAGGGCGAGTCCGCTATGAAAAACTTCCACCCGCCATCTCGACGGCCACCTCGACGGCAATCTTGACGGCAATCTTTGACGGCCATCTCTGACGGCTCCAGACGACCGATTGCACAGCACCCGAGTCTGCGCACAGAGTCCACAGCTGCACCCTGCGTCCCCTGCTGTCAGCGCATGCAAGGACCCGTTGCCGCCTTTGCTCCCATTGGCCTCATAGCGTGGCCACTCACTGTAAGTCGAGCAAGCAGAAGGCGGGAAGCGGAGGACAAGAAGACACCAGAATGACGGCTCACGCGCGTGAGCAGCCGTCCCTGGCGTCTGACTTTCTGGTCCTGTCTTGCTCTAGTGCTACCTCGCCTCGTCTGCGGGTGGAGCGCTGACCGCCTGCAGCTGGTGAGACGCTTCGCCTCTGGACAAGCTGGCTCTCACTGGGCGGACGAACCACCGAGAGGACAGACAGAAGAGATGGGCAAAGAGAGGCATCGAGACGAAGGAAATGGCTAACGCGCACGCAGGCTCTTCAGCGGCTCGCCTCTCTCTGGCCTCGCCCGCACAGGCATCCAACCAGCTGACTGTGGCTGCTGGCAAGGCTCTTGCTTTGCTGGCACGGGAACTACGAGGGCTCTCAGCAGGTGGGAAAAGTCTATTGTCCTTTGGGCGTGCCTCGCTGACCGCGCCAGTCTTTCCGCCCGTCCTTTTGCCCGCTCGCTCGCGACGCTGTTGTCTGGTCTCTCCGCCAAGATGGCGCCTCTTCCCCACCGCTTTCGGAAGATCCAGAGCTTCCAGACGAGCTATGCCCCGACGACGGTGACCCAGTACGTGTCGGAGCGCAGCGGCATGCACGTCGTCGTGGCCGACCGCAAAGGCCCCAAGATCAACGGCTACTTCACGCTGGCCACGGAGATCTTTGACGACTCGGGCGCGCCGCACACGCTCGAGCACCTCATCTTCATGGGCTCGCGCAGCTACCGCTACAAGGGCCTGCTCGACAAGCTGGCCTCGCGCGCCTACTCGAGCACCAACGCCTGGACCGCCGTCGACCACACGGCCTACACGCTCGAGACGGCCGGCTGGGACGGCTTCGCCCAGATCCTGCCCGTCTACCTCGAGCACGTTGTGCTGCCGACCATTACCGACGACGCCTGCATCACCGAGGTCCACCACATCAACGGCAAGGGCAACGACGCCGGCGTGGTCTACTCGGAGATGCAGGCCCTGACCTCCAACAGCGGCGAGCTCATGGACCTGCGCGCCCGCCGTCTGATGTACCCCGAAAACGTCGGCTTCCGCTACGAGACGGGCGGCATGGTCGAGGCCCTGCGCGTGCTCACCGCCGACCGCATCCGCGCGTTCCACAAGGTCATGTACCAGCCGCGGAATCTGGCCGTCATCATCGTCGGCGAGGTCGACCAGGACAGCCTGCTGCGCATCCTCGACGCCTTCGAGGAGAGCATCAAGGACGACATTCCGCCCTTGGATGCGCCTTTCAAGCGGTGCGTCCTCCTTCCCTGTCTTTTATACTTCATCGCTGACCTGACTTAGACCATGGATCGACTCGCCGCAGCCGCCACCGCTGAAAAAGACCGTGGTCGACACGGTCGAGTTTCCCGAGGACGACGAGTCCATGGGCGAGATCATGGTGGGCTACTTTGGGCCCGACTGCAACGACCTGGTGGCCACGTCCGCGCTCAATGTGCTGCTGGCCTACCTCTGCGGCTCCTCTGCCTCCATCCTGGAGAACGTCATCGTGGAGAAGGAGGAGCTGGCCAGCTCCGTCAGCTACCTGTGGGAGTCGCGGCCCAACTCGCTGATCTGGCTGCAGCCGACCGGCGTCGCCACGGAGAAGCTCGCCTTTGTGGAGCAGCGGCTGATTGCGCTGCTCAAGGAGGTGGCCGACGGCCCGCTGGACATGCCGTACCTGCGCGAGTGCGTCAGCCGCGAGCGGCGGCAGGTCAAGTACCAGGCCGAGAGCACCGAGAGCTTCTACTCGTCCAACATCATCACCGACTTCTTGTTCGGCCGCCGCGACGGCTCGACGCTCGCTGATCTGCAGAATCTGCGCGAGTACGACGTCCTCGACACCTGGACCGAGCAGCAGTGGCGCGCCTTCTTCAAGCAGTGGATCGCCGAGGCGCCGCACACCTCCATCCTGGGCAAGCCGTCCAAGGCGCTGGCCAAGACGCTCAAGGCCGCCGAGAAGGCCCGCATCGCCAAGCGGAAGGCGGAGCTCGGCCCCGACGGCCTCAAGAAGCTGCAGGCGCGCCTGGACGAGGCCAAGAAGAACAACGACGTACCCATCCCCGAGTCTGTCCTCGACCAGTGGGACGTGCCCGGCACCGAGTCCATCCACTTTATCGAGTCGGGCACAGCGCGCGCGGGCCGCGCCCGGCGCCTGGGCTTGGCCGACAACACGGCCCAGCGGGTCATCGACGCGGCCGCGCCCGGCCAGCTGCCGCTGTTCCTGCAGTTCGAGGACGTGCCGTCGCAGTTTGTGCACATCACGGTGCACGTCGGCGTGGCCAAGGTGCCCATGCGCCTCAAACCGCTGCTGTGGCTGTTCAGCGACCAGTTCTTCAACAGCCCCATCGTGCGCGACGGCCAGCGCATCGGCTTCGAGGACGTGGTCAAGGAGCTGGAGAAGGACACGGTCAGCTACCTGTTCCGCTCGGGCAGCTTCCTGGGCGACAGCGAGAGCATCGTGCTGCAGTTCCAGGTCGAGCCGCACAAGTACACCACGACCATCCGCTGGCTGCGCACGCTCATGTTCGACTCCGTCTTTGACCCGCAGCGCCTCCGCGCCGGTGTGGCCAAGGCCCTGGCCGACATCCCCGAGAACAAGCGCGACGGCCGCGTCATGGCGGCCGAGGTCGAGGTGGCCACGCACGTCATCCGCGACTCCTTCCAGTCGGCCAAGCGCACCCTCGTCCGCGCCGTCTACCTGCGGCGCCTCAAGAAGCTGCTGCAGGACGAGCCCGACACCGTCGTCGGCTGGTTCGAGGAGCTGCGGCGCGCGCTCTTCTCGTTTGAGAACCTGCGCGTGCTGGTGACCGCCGACGTGGCCAAGCTCGAGGCGCGCGCCCAGGCGCCGCCGGTGGCCGCCTGGGATGTGCTGACGGCCGGCCTGGAGACCGGCGAAGAGACGGTGCCGATTGTGTCGCCACACTCGCGGGCCAACGAGGAAGGCCGCGCGCCGGGCGGCGTGGGCGCGGTCATCTTGCCCATGACGACGCTGGACACGTCCTACAGCGTGTCGACGACCGTCGGCCTCAAGTCCTTTGCCGACCCGCGGCTGCCCGCCGTGCTGGTGGCCCTGGGGTACCTGGAGGCGGTCGAAGGCCCGCTGTGGAATGCCGTGCGCGGCAGCGGCCTGGCGTACGGCACCGCCTTCAGCCGGGAGGTGGACGGCGGCTATCTGCAGTTCCGCGTCTACCGGTCGCCCGACGCCAGCAAGGCGGTGGCGGTGGCGCGGGACACGGTGGAGGCGCTGGCGACGGGCGCGGCGCCGCTGGACAAGCACCTGGTGCAGGGGGCGGTGTCGGGCATCGTCATGGCGCTGGCGGACGAACAGGCGACCATGGCCCTGGCCGCCCAGCAGAACTTTTTGACCGGCGTGATCCGGGGGCTGGACGCCGACTGGAGCCGGCGGGTGATGCGGGCAGCGGCGCGGGATGTGACGGCGGAGCAGATCCGGGAAGCGATGCGGGAGCTGGTTCTGCCGGTGTTCAAGCCGGGCACGAGCAACGTGGTGGTGACGTGTGCACCGCTGCTGCAGGAGGTGAGTCTCGGGGGACAAATCAGGAAGCTGGAGAAAAAATGCTGACAAAACAAACAGCCCATCGACAAGGCCTTCCAGGCTATGGGGTACAAGACGCAGATCAAGAAGCTGTCGGATTACTACGACGACTACGGCCTGCCGGGCGACGACGATGGAGAGGATGAGGAGGAGGAGGAGGAGGAAGAAGACGGCGAGGAAGAGGAGGACGACGACGATAGCGACGACGACGTGGACATGAGCGATGGTGAGAATTAGATTTAGAATAAAAGATTCCCACTATTTAGACCAGGTCTACGTTTAATTGAAGTTGAATATGAACAGTCTGGCCCAAACAAGAGAATAAACAAACTAGACTCTGACAGAGACTTTTCCAGGCCACCGCCCCGCATCCAAAAAAAAAAATTGCCGCCCATCATAATCAGTGCATCTGCAGCAGGGCCAGAGCGCCTGGCTCGCTGCACACGTAGATGACGTCGTGCTGGTCGGAGAAGCCGTTGAAGCGGGTAGCCGAGCAGCTGGTGTAGGCGCCCATGTCCTCAAAGTAGAGCCAGTCGCCGACGTCGAGGGTCTGCTGGAAGCGGACGCTCTCGGTGATGCGGTCGATGCCGTCGCACGTGGGACCCCAGACGGAGTACTCGATGCCGTCGGCGGGGTGAGCGGTGGCGTGGGCAGCCTCGGTGCCGTACAGCATGTGGGAGCCGGCACTCAGCACGTTGGCCACGGGGTGCTGGTGGTCAAACATGATGCTGCTAAAGTTGCCGTAGAGGCCGTCGTTGACGTACAGCATGTACGTGGGCGGGCTGTTGCTACCAGCAGCAGGATCCTCGACGGTGCGGCGGGCAATAATGTTGCAGGCAAGAGTAAAGGCCGAGGACACAAAGTAGCGGCCGGGCTCGGCAATGACGGAGACGCCGAGGTGGGCCGGGAAGTAGTCGTCGAGGGCGTTGCAGAGGACCTCGGCCATGGCCTCAAAGGTGTCGTCGCTGCAGAAGCCGCCGCCGACGTCGAGCGTATGGAGGCTGTAGCCGTGGGCAGCGGCCTGGGCGAAGACGGCGTGGGCGTCCTGGACAGCCTTGAGGAAGGCCAGCGGGTCGGAGGCACCGGAGCCGACGTGGAAGGAGACGCCGACGACGTTGAGGCCGAGCTCGCGAGCCAGAGCCAGGAGGCTGTCCGTGGTGTCGAGCGAGGCGCCGAACTTGAGGCTGAGGCGGCAGAGGGAAGAGCTGTCGTCGGTCAAGATGCGCAGGAACAGGTCGGCAGCGGGGTAGAGCTTGGCGATCTTGCGGAGCTCGTCGGCGTTGTCAAAGGTCATCTGGCGGACGCCGCGGGCGGCGACGTAGCGGACGTACGAGTTGGTCTTGCAGGGCTGCGCGTAGATGATGCGGGCAGGGTCAACGCCCATGTCGAGGACCTGCTCGACCTCGGCCTTGGAGGCGCAGTCGAAGCCGTTGCCGAGCTCGGCGAGCAGCTGCAGGACCTTGGGGTCGGGGTTGCACTTGACGGCGAAAAAGGGCTTCACGCGCGGCAGGCAGCGCTTCCAGCGCAGCTGCTGGCGGTAGACCTCGCCCAGGTCGGCGACGAAGAAGGTGTCCTCGTCGCCGGGCTCGCAGCACTCATGGTCAATGTTTTCCACGCGGTGGCGGAGAGCATCGCCGATCAGCTGACGAGCGGTCAGGTGCGACTGCTGAGTGGTGCCATATTGGTTCTTCTTGACAAGGCCAATGTTACTGCTGCTGTGGCGGAAGGTAACAGGGGCGATGTGATCCAAGAGAGCAGCTGTTGCCATCACCATAGCCTGGACAGGAGCAATGGAAAAGGTAGAAAGGTGGAGCCGTAGACGACAGGCGCGTGTTATGGGGGTCGAAAGCAGAAACAGACAGAACCCGAATCGGTCTGATGAGGTCTCCTCGACTCTTCCTCGGCGAGAGGAAGAACCTCAGAACCCGTCCTATGCGGCAGCTGGTTGTGTGCGGAATCCGGGGAAGGCGGTGGCGAGAGAAGGGGGCACCCCTTTGACGAAAGCACGGTGACGAGGGGGAGGTAAGGTGCGGTCAGCGGCGGAGAGGCGAGCAGAAGCTGGGCGATGAGCGGGTGGAGGAGGAGCGTAGAAGGCGTGGGTGGGTGGGCGAATGCCGGAATTTTGGAGGTGAGAAAGTCGGCGGCCGTGGAAGCCGGTGTGGAGGAGCGACGAGCGTCTGTTTCTGGGCAGCAGTGTCAGAAACGGTCCAGGCAAGGATGGATATAAAAAAGAGCAAAAAGACAAGAAACAGAAACCAATCCAGCACGAAGTCGAAAGTGGCGGAGTGGACGGTGGCGATGTGTAATTGAACGGGAGGCAGGGCACTTACGGATACGAGATGAAAGCAGCGGTGGCAGCGGGTGCGGTGAAGTCGATGCGGATGGAAAAGAAGAAAAGGGGAGATGGGAAAGAAAACGATGTGGGTGATGTTTTTATTACTTTGTCGATTTGACGGGAAAAAAAAAGTTCCAGGAACGGTGGGAAGGTGGGGTTGGGGCTTGACGATTCCAGGAAGCTACAGATGGCAAAGTTGACTAATAATAATGGACGTATGGAAACATCTCAAGTGTGGCGGGGCAAATCGGCAGGGAGCAAAATTTTAAAGTGGGTCGTCTACATAATACATACAAAGTAAAAGACGTAGACCGCCACTCTTTACAGTGCCAAGTGGCCGAGGGGAAAAGGCAACAGGACGCTGCGCGGGCAGGCGAGGACTACGAGTATGTTGAATGGCAACCAGACGACCGGGATGGCGGAAGACGTCTGCCGTCGGACCTGCAGCTGGCCTGGGGACGGGTCGTTTGTCATTGGTCCTGCGCGAGATATGCTTATACAGCGAATCTGGTCGTGGCAGGAGCGCATTGGCTGGCGGGGCACTGGGCTCCTTCCGCTGCTGCTCGAGTATCACTTGTGCATGTGCCCGAGACGTTAGTCCAGCATCCCAAAGCTGAGGGACAAGCCGGTTCTGAAGGTCTGGGCGGTCCGTCCACGTGCAGGCGATGACGCCCAGGGACAGCCGTATTTTGATCTCGCGCCTTGTGTGGTCTCGAAGCTATGGGCCGAAGCCAGCAGGAGACGTATCGTATCTGAGCGCTGGAGAGAATAAAAAAAAGAGAGGGAGAGAGAAAGAAACAAACAAACAAACAAACAAAAAAAAAGTGTGTGAGTAGGGTATCATTAATACATGACTAAATGTTCATGGGCTCGACCGTCCAGGCCGCGTCGACCCAGTCGGCGGTCTCGCCGAGAAAGGCGGCGCGGGCGGCCGCGGCCGCGACGGGGTCGACGAGGTAGCGGTGGGCGACGCGGCGGACGTCGTCGGCGGAGACGTCGAGCAGCTGGGCGCGGCGGGCCTGGCGCATGGGGTCGGTGAGGCCGTAGAGAAAGAGGCCCATGCCCTCGTCGTTGACGGCGCGCGGGGCGTCGACGGCCTGGAAGACGGACAGCTTGGCCTCCTCGAGGTCGCGCGCGGTCCAGGCGCGGTCGGCAGCCCAGCGGCCGGCGCCGCGCATGACGGCCAGCGAGCGCGCCGGGTTGGGGTCGCGGTAGGCGTAGAAGCCAAAGACGCCCTCGAGCGCCTGCGCGTACGCGCCCCCGCCGTACGCGCCCCCCTTCTCGCGGATCTCGTGGTGCAGGTGCTTGTGCGTCAGCAGCTGCGCCAGGATCTGCAGCGCCGCGCTGTCCGCCGACGTGTACGCCGCCGTCGGCACCACCAGCGCGCCGTAGTACACCTGGTACGGCAGGGGAAAAAAGGTCTGCCGGGCAAACGTCTTTTGCAGGCGCTGGGCTGCTGCGGCTGCTGTACCCACGGGCGCCTCCGCCGGGGCCTCTGCCGGCAGCGACGCCACAAACGACGACAGCGCCGACGCGTTGCTCTGCGCGCTCTCGGTCCCGCATGTCACCGCCGTGCGCAGATGGCCGCCGGCCGGGCCGCCGGCGCGCAGGGCCAGCTGCTGGATGGCCTTGAGCTTAGTCAGCACGTCGTCGAGGCCGTCGGCAGCGTCTGGCCGGCTGGCCAGGCCGGTGACGAGCTGGACCTGCGACAGGCCGCTGACCTGCTCGCGCAGGGCGGCGCTGGCGCTGAGCCCGGCCTCGGCGCGGCGGCGGGCAAAGGCGTGGCCGGACGAGGCGATGTCGTTGACGACGCCGTCGGCGCTCGCCTGCAGCAGCTGGCGCACCTGCGACACGGCGGCGGCGCTGTCAAAGTCGGTCTCGAGCACGAGCGTGCGCAGCAGGTCCAGCATGGCCGGCACGTGGCGGTCCAGCGCCATGCCGGTGAAGAGCAGGCCCTCCTCGACCGCGGCCGCGTCGGTCGGGCTCGTCGCCGCGTGGTAGCCGATCGAGACACCGCCCGTCGTCAGCTTGATCCGGTCCTCCAGCTGCTCCATCGACAGCTGCCGCGTGCCCAGCCGCTGGATGGCGTCGCTGAACAGCGGCACCAGCGCCCGCAGCTCGTCCGGCAGGTGGTCCAGCCGGTTGATGGCCCGAAAGTACGTCAGCCCGTTGGTCGGCGCCTCTCGCCACTGCGTTTGTGTTTGCGCGTCGCGCCGCACCACCACTGCTTCCTGCGTCCGCGGAATGTCGCTGACGTGCACCGTCGGCAGGCAGCTGAGGTCCTCCGTGGCCGACTTGGCCTGCTCCGTCTGCAGCACCGCCTCGCGGGCGATGATCTGGGCTCTTGCCTCGGCCTCTCCCCCCGGCAGACTGGCGGCCGTCTCGGCGATCTTGGCCGCCAGCCGCGCCTCCTCCTCCTGCGCCAGGGCCTGGCTGTACCCCGCCGACGGCGTCATGGTAAAGGTCAGGGTGTTGCGGCCGATCAGGTAGCGGTCCAGCAGGCCCTCGAGGTAGCCGCCCTGGGCCAGCCGCGTCTCAAAGGCGGCAATGGTGGTGTTCCAGGCCAGGGCGTCGAACGGGTCCACGCCCGCAAACCACTTGGGCTTGAGCCGCTGCAGCAGGGCCATGCCGAAGCCGGCCGTCTTGTGCTTGAGCCCCAGCTCCAGCTGGTGCAGGTAGCCGTCGATCTTGGCCCGCTCAAAGCCCTGCGCCCGCACCGTCCGAAGGACGGCGTCGATGGCGTCGGGCACCCGCGCCACGTCGGCCTCGCGCACGCCCGTCAGGCCCACGGAGAAGAGGGCGACGCGGCCGCTGCTGTCGTAGCCCGTGTTGGGGCTCCAGTCGATGCCCAGGCCCGCCTCGATCAGGCCCTTGTACAGCGGCGACCCGTAGCCGTCCATCAGCAGCGCCGACACCAGCGCCAGCGCAAACGACTCCACCACGTCGGCCGTGTCGCCCAGCACCCACGACACCGACGTCTTGAACTGCCGGCTGGCGTCCACCAGCGGGTCCACCGGCCCCTCCACCACCACCGCCTGCGGGCCCGTCGCCGCCAGGTCGACCGGCCGCCGCACGTCGTCGTCCTCGCGCGGGAGGCGGCCAAAGGCGTCGAGCCGCGCGTCGATGGCCTGCAGGTGGTCGGCCAGCGGCAGGCTGCCGTACGTGAACAGCTTGGCGTTGCTCGGGTGGTAGTGGGCGGCGTGGAAGCGGCGCAGCTGCGCGTGCGTCAGGTCCGTGATCTTTTGCGGGTCGCCGCCCGAGTTGTGGATGGCCGGGAAGATGTGGTCCTGGAAGCGGATGTAGAAGAGGTAGCCGGCGTCCGACATCTGGCCCTTCATCTCGTTGTACACGACGCCCTTGAACACGAGCGTCTCCTTGTCCTTCTCGTCGCCGGCCCGGCTCTCCGGCCCGATCCGCCAGCCCTCCTGGGCAAAGTCGGTGGCCTTGAGCAGCGGGTGCAGCGTCGCGTCCAGGTAGACGGACAGCAGGTTCTGGTAGTCCTGCGCGTTGGTCGTGGCAAACGGGTAGAACGTGTGGTCCGCTGCCGTGAAGGCGTTCATAAAGTTGGACAGCGTCCGCGGCAGCATCTTGAAGAAGGGGTCGCGAATCGGGTACCGCTCGCTGCCGCACAGCGTCGTGTGCTCGAGGATGTGCGGCACCCCCGTGTCGTCGGGCGGCTGCGTCTGGAACCCGATCGAGAACACATTGTTGCTGTCGTCCCGCGCAATGTGCAGGTGCTCCGCGCCCGTCTTGTCGTGCTGCAGCTGCACCGCCGTCAGCTCCAGCTCCGGCACGTCCTTGGACCGCACCACGGTGAACCCGTGCAGCTTCGACCCGGGCCGAGTCGGCACCTGGGCCAACGAGGCAAACGCCCGTCGACACGCCGCTGCTTTGTGCCGCAGCATCGTGAGGCGTTGGCAAAGGAGGCCTCGGAAAGTCGACGACTTGGTCGGAGCAGAGGGCACGTCGGACGTCGAGTATGAGGATGGAGAAAATTCTGCAGACGCGAAACCGGCTTAGCACTGCAGGCAGCCTACAGGTCAACTCCGTAGGGGTGCCTAGGCTGGCTATTAGTGGATCGGATTACGGGGGCTGCGGCATGTGCGTCGAATCTCGCTTGGGTCTTGACGAGGGCTTCTGATCGAATGGCGCTCTATCACGTCGATCCGCACCTGTAATACTTCACGGCGTCGGCACGACTCTCTGCACGGCGTCGACACGGCTCTCTGCACGGCTCTCTGCATGACTCTCTGTTCGGCACTCGCACGCGGCTCTGGCGCTGCTGTGCGCAGCCTTCAGGCCTAACGCCGCTGGCCCCTGCCATTGGTCGGCGCTGTACCCACTCCACCAGCTTGGGGCCGGCCCTCCACGAACCAGAGAAGTATCTTTGCCATCGAGCGGTCGTTCATTTCTGCGATCCAACTTTTTGTCGACCTTTGCTCTCCTTTCTCCTCGACACCCACCCTCCGCCCTCCCGCCCGCCATCCGCCACTCGCGCATTCACCACCGCCTCGTCCTCCGCCCGCCACGCATCTCTGCTGTGCCCCTCTCAGCCATTCGCTGCTCGCCCGTTTCCCGCCATTCGCTGCGCATTTTCCCTCCGTCGGAGAGACCCTCATTCCCGCACAAACCCTCGTCGTTGTCCCCTTCGCGGCCCCCGACCCCGACCCCCCCGACCTCTTGTCTCGCCACGGCCCCCCCTGCCGTCTACACGCACCCACACCCCGGATTGATCCCGCCCGCTTGTCACGGGCAATCAAAGGGGATCCCCGGCTCGAAGCCACATCACATCACCGGCCCGGACCCCAGATGACCAACTCTGGGCTCGACCGCACACACCTCTGGCCTTGGCGAAACTAGCTACTGGCGACTGCTCAGCCGTCGCATTCACTCGCTTTTTTCATTTCCTTTTTTCGTTTCCGTTTTTCGTTTTCGTTTTCTTCTTTTCCTCTGGACATCGCCAAGATGCCCGCCGCCAGCCCTATACCCCGACCGGCCACCAACGGCACCATGGGCCATGCCCACGACGTGCCCGCCATGACCAACGGGCACAACCACAACCACCACCACCACCATCATGACACGCGGCCGGCCCCGCCGCCGCCGCCACCCGCGGGGACTGCCTCGTCGACGGCCCCGGCGGCGGCCCCGGCCGCACCCACGCTCGCCAAGCTGAAGCAGAACAAGCGGCAGCAGACGGCCGCGTCCAACGAGGCGTCAAAGCTGGTGGCGCAGAAGATTGCGCAGCTGGAGCTGGACCAGGCGGGGGAGAAGGATCAGGAGATTGAGATTGGTAGGCTGACGTGCCCGGTGCAAACTGTGCAGACGGAAGAATGTGGCTGACGACCGCAGAAAAGGAAGTGCGCAAGGCGAACCGCGAGCTGCACAGCCAGACGGCCAAGATGGACTCGCTGCAAAAGATCGACCACCTGTCGCGGCGCTGCACCGACCTGCTGCACGAGATGAAGCGGCACGAGCGCGAGAGCCAGAAGAACAAGAAGCGGGCAGACCAGCTGCAAAAGGAGCGCGACCAGAGCCGGAGCGACCTGAGCAAGACCATCGGCCTCAAGGAGAAGCTGGAGAAGCTGTGCCGCGAGCTGCAAAAGGAGAACAACAAGCTCAAGGTCAGTTCTCCCGAGTATTGTCATGGAGCAAAACTGACGGGCAGAACGAAAACCGCACGCTCAAGACAAACGAGGTGTCGAACCTCAACTCGTGGGACCAAAAGTACTCGACGCTGCTGCAAAAGCTCGATGACCTGCAGGAGGAGAAGGACCACCCGACGAAGCAGGTGGTCGACGTGGAGCTGGACGAGCTGTGCGTGTTTCTCTCTCTTTCTGTCTCTCTTTCTGTGTTGGGCCTGCCGCCATGTGCTAACAGGGCAACAGCTTCCGCCAGCGCTTCAAGTCGCTGGTGGACCAGTACGAGCTGCGCGAGCTGCACTTCCACTCGCTGATGCGGACCAAGGAGCTCGAGGTGCAGTACAACATGGCCCGCTTTGAGCGCGAGCGCAAGCGCGCCGAAGCCGAGGTCGCCCTGGCCCGGCGGCTCAACGAGCAGGTGCAGACCTTCTCGCGCACCGAGAGCGAGCTGCGCAACCAGCTGAATCTCTACGTGGAGAAGTTTAAGCAGGTAGGTTCCCCGCTCAGCCTTTATTTGTGGACAGCGGCTGACGCGAAGAGGAGATGGAGGAGACGGCGCTTAAGTCCCGGCGGCTGGAGCGGGAAAACGACATCCTGAAGAAGCGGGAGGACATCATGAGCCAGAACGTGGAGCGGATGGCCAACGAGCGGGCCGAGAACGTGCGGCTGCTGGACATGACGAAGCGGCAGCTGAAGAAGCTCAAGGCCATTGTGCTGCTGATGCAGCGGCAAGAGTACGGCGGCGCCAAGGACAAGGCCAAGATCTCGGACATTCTGGCCGCCAACGGCATTGCCGTGGACGCCGGCGTCGAGAAGGAGGAGGAAGAAGAGGAAGAGGAGGAGGAGGAGGAGGAGGACGGTGAGGATGACGAAAGGGGCGACGATGTCACGGACGATGACGCCACGAGCGACTACCACGATGCTCGGGCCGACGGCGACCTGAGCGACGCAGGCGCGGTATGCGGCGACGACGAGGGCGTGCTGACCGAAGACGAGCATCAGCAGCAGCAGCAGCAGCAGGACGGGCCGCCGCCGAAAGATCAGGCAGCGCACGGAGGGGCGAGCGGGAAGAAAAAGGCAGAGAAGCGGAAGCAGCCACAGAAACAGGCGAAACAACAACAACAAAAACAGCCAAAACAGCAGCAGCAGAAAACACCGCAACCGCCAGCAGCATCTCCTGCGGCGACAAACGGACAATAAAAAGAGCACGCACGGTCTTATTCCAGTTCTGTTTTTTTTTTTGCTTTTTTTTGCTGTGTATTTTTTCCTCTGGCGTCTACGGGTGCTGGGATCGCAGGGAGAGCTGGAACAGCCCGCTAGGGTGCTCGGCCTGCTTCTCTGAAATACATAACTTTGCTCACGAGCGGTGGTGTGAAGCTGGGGTGAGCAGGTGTGAGCTGTTGTGAGCTGTGCGATGCATGACGGTGGTCTGAAGCGGTGATGTGATGACATAATACATGCCCAGCGTATTTCGTAGCTCAGCGTAGCTCAGCGTTTCAGCGCAGCGTAGTTTCAGCGCAGCCCAGCGTCCTAGCGCAGGAGGGAGGGGGGGTGTGTGGCGGCTGACCTTTCGCTACGGTGAGGCTGGGCGGGCCCGCCACCCGCCCGTTTTTTAGGGCGATGGGGAGACCAAGTCTGGGGGAGCGAGCCAGCAGGTCGCTAAATCAGCAAAAACTCGCCCATCCCATCTGCAAGAGAGCAGCGGACAAGGGCTCTCATTTGTTATCGCGCCCATTCCTGCGAGCGGCACGGCCGACCAACACGTCTGCGGTCACGTCTGCGGTCACGTCTTATTTTGGCCGCCCTTTTCTATTGTGTCGAGCGCCTCCCTTGGCATTTGCGCGACGAATTGCGCATTCCAGGAATAACAATCGACGAGCGAGACGAGACGAAGCGAGACAACGAGACAGCGAGACGAAGCGAAACAACGAGACAAAGCGAGAAACAACAGACGGACAGAGCCACAGAATTGCAGCACATTCAACGGCTTGGGCAAAGGCCCAGACAACTGTCGACGACAGCCGATAGCGACTAGAGAAAGAGAGAGATGGCCTTTCTTGAAGACCCGCGGCTGCGGCAGCGGTGGAACCAGATCTCGCACAATGCAGAGACGGTGACGGAGAACGCGGCGGCGGGGATCTGGACGTTCCAGCACACGTACATCACGCCGTGCCTGGGCGCGGTCGGCGAGGCCCTCGACTCGTGCACGGGTGTCTGCCTGGGCGACCGCGAAGAGCGGGCGCGACGGCAGCGCGAGCGAGCCCGCGGCGCCCACCGCAGCCGGGCCGAGTACAGCTTTGACTTTTACGACGACTGGTACGACGACGACTACGACGACTACTACGGCGAGGGCGAGGCGGCAGAGGACGATGCTCGCAGTGGTGGTGGTGGTGGCGGCGTCGGCAGCGGCGGCAGCAGCGGCGGCTTCTTTGCCTCGTGGCGCCGCCGCCGGGCGGAAGACTGGGATCGGGTGCTGGCAGGCAGGGGGAAGCAGCGGAGCGAGGCGGCCGACGAGGGCACCGCGGGGGCAGCAGGGGCAGCAGGGGCAGCAGGGGCAGCAGGGGCAGCAGCAGAAGGGGGCAGCGGTGGTGGTGCAGGACCCGATACGGAGCAGCCGCGGCGGCGACGCGGCATGAGCTACGGCACGACGCGGAGCCGGCGGAAGAAGACGGCGGTGCACGAGCACGAGGACCCGACGATCATCCCCAGCACGCAGGCGCTGGGGTTTCTGGGGCGGCTGCCGTTCAAGATTGGCGGGCCGCTGCGGTACAAGCCGAGCGCGGCCAACCTGCGGGAGCACTTGGGAGGGCGGGAGCGGGAGGAGAGCATGGACGCCATGGACGAGCAGGTGCCGCTGCTGGGCGGTGTCGACGGCGGAGTGTACACGGAAGATCAGCGCAAAGACCAGCCAACAGACGCGAGCAGGACGCCACCACCACCGACGACGCGGCAGCGCAGCGCCACGACCGGGTCGGGTGACACGTCCGACTCGTTCCGGTCGCGGGGGGACCTGTTCCCGAGCGACGAGGAAGACGACGAGGACGCGGTGCCGCTGGACGACGAGTTTGCCGTGGCGCTGGACGAGCGTGCCGGGGACGACCGCAGCGGGCGCACGCGGCAGAGCAGCAGCGCCAGTTTGAGCCTGAGCCTGAGCTTGAGCGCGGCGGGCGGAGGCCGACGCAAGGGCAAGCGGCGAGCGGACACCGGAGCGTCGTCGATGCGCAGCAGCGGGCTGCTGTCGCGCAGCGTGTCGCAGGGGACGATTGCGTCGGGGCGGTCTGCGCACTCCCGGCGGTCGACGCGGTCGACGCCGGCCGCGTCGGTCAAGCAGCGGCTGAGCTCGCTGTCGCTGTCGACGCCGGCGGCAGAGGAGGTCGAGGACGAGCCGGACGAGCCAGACGCAGACGCAGACGTGGACACAGTGCTCTCGCTGGAGCAGATGCAGCAGGAAGAAGCACACGCGGCGCGCGAGGAGGACGGCGCGATTGCGCGGCGGCGACAAGCGGCGGCGGAGCTGGCGCGGGTCCGCGGGCTGGAGTCGGCGGAATCGGCGGAGTCGGCAAAGTCGGCCGATCTGCGACTGCCGAAAGAGGCGAAAGAGCCAAAAGAGGCAGAACCAACGTTTGTCCCCGCGCGGTTGCCTCATTTTAGATAGCGACCATAACAGGAAGGCACAAACGGGGCCAGGGAGCCTCGGCAACTTCCCCGCACGATCACCGTCTTATAATTCGGGTCAGCTCAACTGTCACTCAACGCAACTCAACTGTCAACAATGTCGCTGTCCACTCCCCTCACCACTCTCCTCGGCATCCAGCACCCCGTCGTGCTCGCGGGCATGGCGCGGGTGTCGGGCGGCACGCTGGCGGCGGCGGTCAGCAACGCGGGCGGGCTGGGCGTGGTGGGCGGGTTCCGGCTGACGCCGCAGCAGCTGCGGGAGACGGTGGCGGAGCTCAAGGCCGGGCTGGCGCGGCCGGACCTGCCGTTTGGGGTGGACCTGGCGCTGCCGCAGGTGGGCGGCGGGGCGCGCAAGACGAACCACGACTACACCGAGGGCAAGCTGGACGAGCTGATTGACATTGTGGTGGACTCGGGGGCGGTGCTGTTTGTCAGCGCCGTGGGGGTGCCGCCGGCGGCCGTGATTGCGCGGCTGCACGCGGCGGGCATCCTGGTGATGAACATGGTGGGCCACCCAAAGCACGCGGTCAAGGCGCTGGCCAGCGGCGTCGACCTGGTGTGTCCGCAGGGCACCGAAGGCGGCGGCCACACGGGGCCGGTGGCGGGGACGGTGCTGGTGCCGGCGGTGGTGGACGTGGCCCAGCGGGTGGCCAAGGCGCGCAAGACCCAGACACCGGCCTACCGGACCAAGCACGGGGGCCTGGCCCTGCCGCTGCAGCAGCCGCTCGTCGTGGCGGCCGGCGGCATCAGCGACGGCCGCGGGCTGGCGGCGGCGCTCATGCAGGGCGCCGTGGGCGCGTGGGTGGGCACGCGGTTCGTGGCCTCGGTCGAGGCCAACTGCAGCGATGCCCACAAGCAGGCCGTCGTCGACTGCGGGCCCGACGAGACCGACATCACCCTCGTCCTGTCCGGCCGCCCGCTGCGCATGCGCGTCAACAACTACATCCGCCGCTGGCACAGCCGCCCGGCCGAGATCCAGCGGCTGTGCGCGCAGGGCATTGTGCCGTTTGAGTACGACCTGGAAAAAGGCGGCGACGATGACGACAATAACGACGACGACGACATTGACTTTCCCTACCTCATGGGCCAGGTCGCCGGCAACATTGACCGCGTGCAGCCGGCGCGCGAGATTGTCGAGGAGATGGTGGCCGGAGCCGTGGCCCGTCTGCGCCAAGGCCAGACGTACGTGAGTCGGTTGTAGGCAGTCTATAGTCTACGCTGTAAATAAATCTAAGCGGTCAAACGGTCAAGTGACCAATCAGCTTGGCGTGAATCTTTTCCCACCCGCCGTCGCACAGCCCCCGGACCGTCCCCATCAGCAGCCGCGAGCAGTAGATGGTAATGTCCTCGACCAGCTCCAACCCTGGGGCCTCGCCGTCGCCCTCGGCTTCGGCCACCGTCCAGACCGTGTCCATGACCGTCGACAGAGGGCTGCGGATCCGCACAAACACGCCGGCCGGCAGGTCCGTCATCTCGTACGTGCTCTCCACCTTGGAGTCCCACAGCCCGGCCGGCAGCGTGTGCACCACGTCCGTCACCCGGTACGCCTTGGTCGTCCCGATCGAGGCGCCCGCGCCTTCTGTTGCGGTCCCGGCCGCCGCCGCCGCCACCGCCTGCCGCACCGCCTGCCGCACCGCCTCCGGCAGCGGATACGTGCCGTCGGCCTGGGCGGCCAGCGCCGCCTCCGCCTCGGGGGTCACCCGCGCGCACGAGATGCTGTGCGGCCCGCACTGCACAAAGAATTCGTGGTCCTGCAGCAGCTGCCGCACGGCGGCCGCCCGGTCCGTGCCGGGGGGGAGCGGCGAGGCGTGGCGCAGAGACGCGGTCGTGTTGAGGACTGTCCGTCAGCAGGAGAGCAGCACACAGCAAACGAGCAACTCACAAGACATGTTGGTGATGGGGCGGTGTCAAAGAGGACAGACCACGCGCCCCGCCGCTTTGTCTCAAAGCGGTCTCAAAGGGATGGTCGAAGAATGTCTGAATCTGGTTAGCGCAGTGGGTCTGCACGGATCGCACGAGTTCCGTTGTAGGCCTCTTCATCGGCCACCCGGCGAGGCTGCGGTCACACCCAGCAGAAGACGGGTGACGTGGACAAATGGGAGGAGGTGGGAGGCAAGGTTATATAGCTCTGGTTCACTTTGCATTTGCAAGTGTACCCAGTCAACCCAATACACCATGAGTCTTGCTCAGCTTCGCTGCCCCCAGAACATTGCCCTCCTCGCGCTGCTCTCGGACGTGCACAGCACCGCTCCGGTCGACGACGACGAGGCCGCGCCCGACGGCTGGGCGGCCGGCCAGGCGCCCTCGCTCGTGCACGTGCTGGCGTTCCTCTCCGCCGTCGACGTCGACCCCGAGCACGTCGCCGCCGTGGCCGTGGCCGAAGAGCAACCATCAGCCCGCGTCCTCGTCGCCATCAACAGGGCGCGTCCGCAGGGCCACCAGGCCACGCTCGACCGCATCGCGGCCAGCTTCCGGCGCCTCTTGGCCGTGGTGGCGCGCGACAATCCCGCCGGGGCCAGCCGCACGGTGGTCCGGAACCGGCTTCTGGCCGAGATGGTCGACCTCTGTCGCTGGCGCATCGTCCACGTGCTGGGCCTCGAGTACGCGGCTCCGGGCGCCAAGCGGAGCCGGCCGTACATTGGGTCGCTGCTGCAGGAGGCGGTCAATGCTCTCCGTAAACACGGTGCTGCATCCAGCGTGCAGCTTATCGAGCAGACTGCCTCTCTCCTCGGCTCGCTGTCTGCGATGAACCTCGATGCATCCCGGGCTACTGTTGACAGCCCCACCGGCCAGCAGCTGGCACGCGCTGTACATGTCGTCTACCGCTACTGCAAGGCGCTGGGAAACAGCCTGGAGACAGCCATCGCTCGCTTGAACAATCGGGATATGAACCCTAGTTCGCGCGAGGGCCTCGTCCGTCGCCTCCACACCCTTGCTCGCTACAGCCGGTGCGCCAACTGCCTGCTGCGCCTGATGGAGAGCCGGCCCACCAAGCCATGGCTGCAGCATGTCGAGGTGGTGCCCGTGGCTCTCGACGCCGCCGAATTTGCCCACGTCGCTTCGCAAGTGCCGCCGGCCCAAGTCGCCGAATTTGCCTCGCTGAGCCACTGCCTCGCTCGCTTTCCGCTCCAGACAGCCACGCTGGAGGCGCAGCTCGCCCGAGGCCGAAACAAACAATCAGCTGCCAGCGAGTTTGCGAGCATCTACAACAACCTCGTGCAGAGCGCCACCAAATCAAAGATCCACGCCGAGATCCAGATTGCTTACTATCTAGACAGCCACCGCAGTCCCGGAGAAACCGCCGCGCCCCCCCCCATCCTCTCGTCCAAGGCCGCCTGCTACCTCTGCCACTGCTTTCTGCGCGCCCACGGCCGCTATCCCGTGCCCGCCACCCACGGCCGCCTCTACCCCGGCTGGCGTCTGCCGTGCGGCGTCGCCGATGCTGCTGCTGTGCTCGACCGCTTCAACGCCGCTCTCGAGCAGCACATCCGCGCGCTGACCACATCTGCTCCGACCGCCGCCGCCGTCGCGCCCCACGAGAGCCCGCTGTTTGCCATGCCGCCGTCGGGCGATTCCCTGGCCGCGTCGACGGCCACGCGGGTGTCGGCGGCGGCAGCGGCGGCAGCAGCGGCACCCGCGGTGCCACTGCCCCCCGTTCCGTCGGGCGAAGAGACGCCAGCAGGCGACAGCGACGCCTCCAGCGACGCCACGGTGCGCGGCTGCAAGCGGCAGCGTCTGGCCGCCGCCGGCTTGCGCGTGTACGTCGAGTTTGCCGGGCGGCCGGGGCGGGCGCGGCTGCAGCGGGTGGATGGTCTCGTGGACAGCCCGGTCATTGACGTGCGCGCGCTCGTGCCCGGCGTCGACGTCGCCGTGCCCGGACGCGTGCTTCTGCAGGCCGACGGAGTGCACGTGTTTAGATTGATTACATAATGCATCGACTACATCAGGCTGGTCCGCCCGCCCACCTCCATGCTGCCCTGGCCGTCGCGCATCTCGCCGCTGCGCCCGACGACAAACTCGCGGTAGATGCGCTGCAGCCGCCCGCGCTCCTCGGCGCTGATGCTCGGCCGCGTCGCCGCCAGCGCCCGCTGCACGTGCTTCCACGTGATCACAACGTCGGGCGACGCCTCCGTCTCACCACTTCCACCACTACTACCACCACTCACCTGCCGCGCCCGCCGCCGCGCCCGCTTGAGGCTCTCGAGCTTGGCAGCAATGGCGGCGCGCTCGGCCAGCCGCGCGCCGGCGGCGCTGGTGGCAGCAGTGTTTTCGTCGGCACCGTAGCGAAACGAGACAAAGCTGGCCGACTGCGTTGTCGTCTTTTGCTTTGCCGTCTTGCGGGCCCCCTTGTTGGCCGGCAGCTCCTGCTCGGCCGCCTTGAGGGCGTCGTGGATGGCCTCGAGCTGGGCGTTGGACACGAGGGCCTGCAGGTCGGCGCCGGAGAAGCCGTCGGTCTGGTGGGCGAGGTCGCGCAGGGCGGCGTCGGCCTCGAGGATGGCCGGCCCCATGCGGGCCTTGGCGGCGAGGGCGCGCACAATGTCGACGCGGTCGTCGGCGTCGGGCAGGCCGCACAGCAGCGACTTGTCCAGCCGGCCGGGCCGCAGCAGAGCCGGGTCGATGAGGTCGGGCCGGGAGGTGGCGGCGAGCACGTAGACGCCGGACAGGCCCTCGGCGCCGTCCATCTGGGTCAGCAGCTGGTTGACGACGCGGTCGGTGACGCCGGTGGAGTCGTGGCCGCGCTTGGGGGCGATGGAGTCGAACTCGTCGAAAAACAAGACGCAAGGGCGAGCGGCCTGGGCCCGGGCAAAGAGGTCGCGCACGCTCTTCTCGCTGGCGCCAATGTACTTGTTGAGGATCTCGGGGCCCTTGACGCTGATAAAGTTGAGCCCGCACTCGCCCGCCACCGCCGACGCCAGCAGCGTCTTGCCGCACCCCGGGTAGCCGTACAGCAGCAGGCCCGACCGCAGCCGCAGCGGACACTGCGCAAAGATGGGCGCGTACCGCGTCGGGTACTCGAGCGTCTCCAGCAGCACCCGCCGCGTCTCCTGCAGCCCGCCGATGGCCGCAAACGTCGTCGACGAGTGCTGCAGCGTCACGTTGCGCAGCGACGACGGCGTGAACCCCTGCAGCGCCCGCCCAAAGTCCTCCTTGTCCAGCGGGACTCCGCCGCCGTTTTCCTCGTCTGACTCGCGAATCGCTCGCACGAGGGCCTCGTTCTTGGCCCGCGCCACCAGCTGGCCCAGATCGCCCGGCATGAACCCGTCCGTCGACCCGGCCACGTCCAGAAAGTCCAGGCTCGTCTGCAGCACAAACGCGCTGTCTGCCGGTGATTCCCCTCCTCCTCCTCCTCCTCCCCCTCCTTCTCCTCCTCCTTCCTGGCTCGCCCCGTCCATCATCCACTGGCTGCCGTCGTCGCTCTTCGGGCCGTCGGCCGTCGTCGGCCGGCTGCCCACCCGCGCCGCCTCCACTTCCGCCGCCTCCACCGCATTCTCCCGCGCCACATTCTCCAGGATGCGGCGTCGCGCCTCCTTGTTCGGCGCCTTGAGCTCGACAATCTCCCGCACCACGTGGCCGCCCACCACCACCGGATGCAGCCCGTCCTTGTCCTGCGCCGTCGCCAGCAGCACCACGCCGCTGTCTCGCCCGCAGTGCTGCCGCGCCAGCGTCGCCAGCGCCTCGCTCAGCTGCCGGCTGCGACCCTCCTCGCTCTGCACCACCAGCTCCGTCTCCGCCGGACACAGCCGGTCCACGTCGTCCAGGATCACCAGCGCCTGCCCCCCCAGCCGCGCCCCCCACCGCGCCCCCAGAAACACCCGCCCCAGCGCCTCCTTGAGCGCTGCCATCCGCGTCTCCTCGTTGGCCAGCTTGCGGCAGCTGAAGTAGGTCACGTGAACAAACGCCGTCCGCTTCAGCCTCTCGCCCACCTGCCGCGCCACCGCCGTCTTGCCCGCCCCCAGCGCCCCCGTCAGCAGCACCGACGACCCGTGCGCCAGGTGCTGCTGCACCGCCTCCAGCGTGCTGTCGATGCCCACCAGCGTCGGCGCCGCTCGCTCGGGTTCTGTGCTGTCGGCTGCCGGTTTGGCTATCGCTGGCTGCACCTCCCAGGCGCCGCTGCTCACCGTCGACCCCAGCACCCATTTTGCCGCTCCGTCTTGCGCGGCTGCCACATCCGCTGCCAGTCCCAGCTTCACCAGTCCGCCGGCCCACCCCGACGACCGGCTGACGCCGTCGGGCACCCCCAGCACCAGTCCGTCCGTCAGTGGTCCCTGCAGCAGCCCATTGGCCTTGGTCGATCCTCTGTACAGCGAATGGATGCGCCGCACGGCTTCGCCCTTTTCCTGCGCCTCGCCGCCCAGCTTCAGGCCCGCGCTCCGCTGGCTGCTGCTGCTGCTGCTGCTGCTGCTGCTGCTGCTGCTGTCTTCAAACGGAACAATCTTGATCTTCTGCACGAGCTTTGGCAGCACGGGTGGCGGCGCCGGCTCCATCTTGACCACGCCACCCACGATGCCGCTGCAGCCCAGCGCGGCACAGAGGGCCGGCGACAGGGCGGCGGTCTGGCCGTTGGGTGCGTCATCCCACGGCCGGATGGCTGCTACGAGCCGGGTGGCCGGTGCCGCTGGCGCGGTTGCCGCCGCTGCGTCATCTCCGGGGCCGTCGGGACTCGGCGGAGAGGCCGGCTGCATGAGAGCCACGACGACAAACTGGACGCCGCGGAACTCGTTGGGCAGCAGCAGGTCGCTGTCCACCCAGACGGCGAGGCCGTCATGAATGTCGTCCGCGGGCTCGTCAAACCAGTCATCGCACAGCGTCCGGTCGACGGCGCGCAGAAACAAGGCCGGTTTGCGCTCCTCGCGCCGGCTGCCGCTGCCGCGGGCCGTGCTGGCCCCGCTCTTCCTGGACGTGCTGGCGACGCTGCTGCGGTTGTGGCCGCTGTGGCCCTCGCGGCTGGGCCGCGGCTTGGGCCGCGTCTTGGGCGCCACAATCACCTCGGCGTCGGGGGCCACCTTGGCAAAGGCCACGTCGGCCGGCAGCGCCGGCTCCAGCGAGAGCACCTTGATGTTGGCCGTCGACGTCGGCGAGAGATGCAGCGTCAGCGGGTGCGGCGGCAGGCCACCGACGGCCGGGTTGGGCACCGCCCGGATCTGATTCATGAGGTTGAGCTCGAGAAAGGTCGCGTGCAGCTCCACCATCTCCCAGTCGTCCGGCGTCAGCGGCTCAATGTGGATGGTGTGCGCCAGCGGCGGGTCCAGATGCACCGTCGCCGTCACCTTTTGCCCGTCCCGCAGCCCGAGCGTGCCCGCAAACGTCGCGTCCATCTCCACCACCGCCACCTCCTGGTCTCGGCCTCGGCTGTTCGTCGCCGGCGGCGCCATCTTGCGCCGGCTCGGCATCCCCGTCCAGCCCACAAAGATTGACCGCGTCGTCGCTGCCGACCCGCTGCTGCTGCTGCTGCTGCCATCCGTCCGCGGGGGGGGCGGCGCCCGGTAGCTGAGCTCAATCACGACATTCTGGATGGGCTGCGTTGTCAGCGACAGTCTTCAGCGTCAACAAGACAACTTACTGTATCCACGTTGAGGAGAATGTTGACCAGCGACGACGGCAGGTTCACAAAGCACTTTTGCAGCTGCACCAGCGACAGCTCCGCCGCCGTCGACTGCGCGTTCTTTCGGGGCGCCATGCTGCATGTGTCTGCATGTGTCGGAGCTGGCTGGTGCTGATGCCGTGAGGAGGTGTCAAGTTAAGCCGAGGCAATGTGGCTGGTGAGCGCCACAGGGTCCGTGCCTCAATTAAACGCGAGGATTCGCGACGCGTCCATCACGACCCACTTCCAGCCTCCTTGGAGAATTTCCTCCCCTCCATGCATAACACAGACGCTCGACGCTCGCTCGACGCTCGACACGCTCGACAAGACACCTCACTCATCGCTCCAGCAATGGCTCAGATACTTCTTTCCTACACGGCGCCTGTGCACTACGAGGCTCAGCTGGGTAAGTCCGTCGACGATTCTGTAGTTGTCCACCTGCTAACGCGGCCAGAGGCCTTCCAGGACTTTCTCAGCAACTTCAAGACCAGCCCCGAGCAAGCCATCACGCACGCGCTGGGCAGCATCAACATTGACGACGATGACCTGAGCGACGAGTACGACTTTATGGACGAGGACGAGGCGGCGGCGACAGCGCGACGGGCGCAGGAGAAGGAGGCCCGGCGCAAGCCGCAGCACAAGTACCGGGCGCTGCTGCAGCAGCTGGCGGACCGGCAGATCGATGAGATCTGCATCGAGCTCGACGACGTGGCGCAGTTTGAGGAGGCGAGCGAGCGGACGGACCTGAAGCTGGCGGCGTCGGTCGAGGCCAACACGAAGCACTACGTGGAGCTGCTGTCCAAGGCGGTGGACGCGCTGCTGCCGACGCCGAGCGCAGACGTGTCGTTCAAGGACGACGTGCTGGACGTGCTTATGGCGCGGCGCAAGCAGCGCAACCGCGAGCTGCAGGACGGCGCGGAGGCGCTGGGCGACCCGGCGATGCTGGCGGACCAGTTTCCGGCGGAGCTGACGCGGCGCTACACGCTCGTGTTCCAGCCGCGCACGACCACTCTCGACCAGCCGGCCAAGCCGCTGGCGGTGCGGCAGGTGCGCGGCGACGACCTGGGCCACCTGATCACGGTGCGGGCGATCGCGACGCGGGTGTCGGACGTCAAGCCGATCGCGCAGGTCAGCGCCTACACGTGCGACCGCTGCGGCAGCGAGATCTTCCAGCCGGTGACGGACAAGCAGTACGCGCCGCTGTCGCTGTGCCCGTCGGCCGACTGCAAGGAGAACCAGTCGGGCGGGCAGCTGCACCCGTCGTCGCGCGCCTCCAAGTTCCAGCCCTTCCAGGAGGTCAAGGTCCAGGAGCTGGCCGAGCAGGTGCCCATCGGCCAGATCCCCCGCACCCTGACCGTGCTCTGCTACGGCAGCCTCGTGCGCCGCATCCACCCGGGCGACGTCGTCGACGTGGCCGGCGCCTTTCTTCCCACGCCCTACACGGGCTTCCGCGCCATGCGCGCCGGCCTGCTGACCGACACCTACCTCGAGGCCCACCGGGTGCGCCAGCACAAAAAGGCCTACGAGGACATGCGCATCGAGCCGGCGCTGGTGCGGCGCATCGAGCAGTTCCGGCAGTCGGGCCGCGTCTACGAGCACCTGGCCAAGTCCATCGCGCCCGAGATCTTTGGCCACCTCGACGTCAAGAAGGCGCTGCTGCTGCTGCTCGTCGGCGGCGTCACCAAGCAGATGGGCGACGGCATGAAGATCCGCGGCGACCTCAACATCTGCCTCATGGGCGACCCGGGTGTGGCCAAGTCCCAGCTGCTCAAGTACATCTCCAAGGTGGCTCCCCGCGGCGTCTACACCTCGGGCCGCGGCAGCAGCGGCGTCGGCCTCACCGCCGCCGTCATGCGCGACCCCGTCACCGACGAGATGGTGCTCGAGGGCGGCGCCCTCGTGCTGGCTGACAATGGCGTCTGCTGCATCGACGAGTTTGACAAGATGGACGACAACGACCGCACCGCCATCCACGAGGTCATGGAGCAGCAGACCATCAGCATCAGCAAGGCCGGCATCAGCACCACCCTCAACGCCCGCACCTCCATCCTCGCCGCCGCCAACCCCGTCTACGGCCGCTACAACCCGCGCCTCTCCCCGGTCGAGAACATCAACCTGCCCGCCGCCCTGCTGTCCCGCTTCGACGTCATCTTCCTCCTGCTCGACACCCCCGCCCGCGACGCCGACGCCCAGCTGGCCAAGCACGTCACCTACGTCCACATGCACAGCCACCACCCTCCCGTGGATTCCGGCGAGGACGACGTCGTCTTCTCGCCCCACGAGGTCCGCGCCTACGTCGCCAAGGCCCGCACCTACCGCCCCGTCGTCCCCGCCGACGTTGCCGAGTACATGGTCAAGACCTATGTGCGCCTGCGCGAGCAGCAGAAGCGCGCCGAGAAGCGCGGCCAGCAGTTCGCCCACACCACCCCCCGCACCCTCCTCGGCGTCGTCCGCCTCGCCCAGGCCCTCGCCCGCCTGCGCTTCTGCGACGCCGTCGACCGCTACGACGTCGACGAGGCCCTGCGCCTCATCGAGGCCAGCAAGGACAGCCTCCAGGCCGACGGCCCAGGCGGCGGCCGCGGCAACACCCGCGGCAACGCCTCCAGCCGCATCTACAACTTTGTCAAGTCGCTGGCCGACGCCGGCCAGTGCCGTCCCGACGCCGACGCCGACGCTGACGACGACGACGAGCCCTCGGCCGGCGTCGAGCTCAGCCTGCGCCGCGTCAAGGAGCGCGTCATCGCCAAGGGCTTCACCGAAGACCAGTGGCTGACCGCCCTCGACGAATACGCCGCCATTGATGTAAGTCACGTGATCTCTTCACACCAGAACACAACTGACTCGTTAGGTCTGGCAAACGGCCGGCAACATGAGCCGCCTCGTCTTCATCACGGCGCACGACGGCGACGAGGACGACATGGACGAGTAGGGAGGGGCTTACGCAGTCATGTATCTATGTTGGCAGCTGGCGTTTGGGATTCAATACAGGAGTTATGTTCTATCATACAGTGAAACCGATAAAACAGGCTACGGCCGCAGGCTCAGCAGCGACGCCCGCTCCATCTCGCCCAGCACGCCGTTGCCGGCCAGGCTCCAGGTGCCGGCCACCGCCTGCGCGTCCACCCGCGCCCGCAGCAGGCCGCTCTGGGCCCAGTACTCCATGAGGGCCCGCGCCTCGGCGTGCGAGACGCCCTGGACGGAGAGCACGCCGACCGTCTGCAGGGCCGCGGCCACGCGCTCGTCGTAGCCGCGCAGGTACGGCGTCTCGGCCGGCGGGGCCTCGCCGCGCGCCTCGGCGGCGCGCTGGGCCAGGCCGAGGGCGAGCGAGGGGCTGGCGGGGGCGTTGCCGCGCGAGGTGGCGGCCAGGACGGCGCCGCCGTGGGGCAGCGGGGCGGCGCCCGCGAGGGCGTCGACAAAGAGGCGCACGAGCGCGAGGTCGTGCGCGTGGATGCGGGCAAACGACGGCGACCGGTAGTCGCTGACGCGCATAATGTGGGCGAGCCCGTCCAGCGCCAGCAGCACCGGCGGCCGGTCCGCCGCCCCCGGCTCCCGCAGCTCCGCCCACAGCGCCTGGAACACGGGCCACGCGTGGTCCGCCTCCTTGGCCGCCTCCAGCAGCTGCAGCAGCGTGCTGCCCGCCGCCACCGGGTTCGCCAGCTGCTCGTGCCCCCGCACCGTCCGCAGGCGCCCCAGCACCCGCTCGTTCGCCGTCCGCACCGCCTGCAGCAGCCGGAACACATATGTCGGCTGCGCCCACTGCGTCGGCTCCGTCTCGGGCAGCGCCGCGTACTCGGTGCACGCCGTCGTCAGTTCTTGGGCTGGGTTGTCAGAGGAGAAAAAAAAAAGGAGAAAAGAGAGAGAGAGAGAGAGAGAACCCACCCTCCGGAATGCTAATCACCACCCAGTCGTTCAAAAACCCAAACGCCATCGCCTGCAGCAGCAGGATCGACTTGCCCGCTATCCGCTCGCCGTCGATCACCAGCCGCAGCGCCTGCCGCGTCTCCCCTGTCGCCGCCGCCTGCATCTGCCCCGTCAGCGCCACCGTCTCCCGCCGCACCAGCACGCTCGGCCGCCGGAACAGCGGAAAGCACTGCGTCGGCTTGAACGCCTCCACCGCCCGCAGCTGGTCCACCAGCCCGTCCGGCAGCGCAAAGATCCGCCCCTCCGCCGCCCCCTCCGCGCCTCCCTGCAGATCCGCCCCCGTCAGCTCCGCCAGGTCCGGCACCGCCAGCGCATTGTTGTTGCTCAGCACAATCCGCTTGCGGAACGCCTTGCGCTCGCCTGGCGCCGGCGCTTTGCCCCGGGCCCCCGTGTTCTTGTTCTTCTTCTTGAACGCCGCCTGCGCCTGCTTGCCCGCCCGCACGTGCTGCGGTGCCGCCTTGGCCGCTGCCGACGACGACGTCGAGAACAGCGCGCCAGCCGGCGCCGGCAGCACCGTCGAGGGCCGCCAGAGCAGCCGCCTCGAGCAGCTCACCACGCCAGCCATTGAGCCTTTCTTTTGCACTGGCTTTTTTGGACTTTTTTTTCCGTCTGTGCTGTCGTCTATGGCCACACGCTTCGACTCTGCATGTTCTGGGTTCGCAATGGGCAATTGGGTCGCTGCCTGGCTTCGCTGTCTGGGCGGCACTGCTGCTTCGGCAGTTCCGCGTGTTCTTGCCCTGCAAAATTTCAAAGCTTCAAGATGCTGCGTGCACAGACCACATCGGCTAAGCCACACCTGTTCCTGTGGCGCTGCACCTTACGGAATATTCTCTCGGCATTCGGTCGGATTTTTAAAGGCCATAGCGAGAAAAAATTAATAAATAAATAAAGAACACGATTTCAAACCAAGGCCAATACTTCTCTCAAATAGAGCTGCTGCCTTTCCACCCACCCTCACGCCTTCCCCCCAGCATGACATCAGCGTCACCACGGCAGCCTGCTACCGGCTCTGGGTATTTCTGCCCTCGATGAAAAGCCGAATTTTTTCTCTTTCGCTCATACATCTCTTTATTGCTACCTCGTAGCCTCGTTTTTCAATTGCAGCTGTGATTGATCAAATTTTTCGCTCTCTGGAAAACATCTGTCCTCCATCTGTCTCCGTCTCATCCGTCACCATGTCGGAGCTCATGGACCAGTTCTGGCAGACGCCACCACTGGCGAGGTGAGCTTCGTTTTTTTTGTCGCCGTTCTGCTCTCAGGCTAACCGTGCAGGACGTTCGCTGCCGCCATCTTTGTCACATCCCTCGGTGTCTACACCATGTCCCTCCCCTCACAGTGGCTGTATTTCGACCACAATCTTCTCTTTCGCATACCACCACAGATCTGGCGCTTCGTCACCACCTTTCTGATCTCACAACCCAATCTGGGCATCATTCTAGACCCGTACTTTGGTACGTCTCTTCTAGGCTCTTCCACCACGACCAGAGAAACTAACCCCTCTCCAGTCTACTCCTACGTATCCCAGTTGGAGACAGGACATCCTAAATTTCCGAGACGAGAGGATCTCGTCTGGTACCTGACGTTTGTTTCGGTCGTCATCCTGGTAAGCTGCCATTGTGCTATTGTGTTTTCCGTATCTGTTTTCTCTGTTTTCTCTGTTTTCCGCACGCTCGTGCACCTCTTATATCTGCCCGGATAGTGTTTGAATGACCCCACTGCTATCACGGTTCCTGAAAATGAGGGAGATTACCCCAGGCCTGTCGACCGGCCCGTCATTCGCAATACATATTAGGGCCGGTCGGGGGGTCTGAACATGGGTGGGACGTCTTTATGGATGGCTCGAGAGACCGCTTCATCATGGTCCTCGGGTGGTCATTTTTACTCCCTACATCATAACACTATTTGCTCTGTCTTTTTTTATCCGTCCCACCGGAGATCGTGCTAACCTCCAGACCATTGACGCCGCAATATTGGGTTTCCACTTTGGCTTCTACCTCAACGGGCTCATCCTCTCCCTTGCCTACACGGCTACCCAGGATCAGCGCGGCATCAAGGCCAACTTCTTCTTCGTCACCATTCCCGCTCAGCTCATTCCCTACGCCATGATCTTTGTGTCCTTCATCATGGGCGGCCCCTTCGCCACTATCCTCCAGTTCACTGGCCTCTTCGCCGCCCACCTCTACGACTTTCTCACTCGCACCTGGCCCGAGTTTGGCGGCGGCTACAACTTCATTCCCACCCCAGGCTTCTTCTCCCGCCTCGTCTCCACGCCCCGCGTCGAGAACCGTGCTTTTGGCACCATATTCCGTGCCAACGGCAACACCGCCTCGTCCGGCAGCAGCAGTGCAACAGGACGTGACAGCAGCGGACCCCTGCCTGATGCGTGGAGGACGCGCGGGCGCGGCCAGCGGCTCGGTGGCGACTGAGTTTCCCCTCCAGGTAATCGGGGCCATGTACCATAATCTGTATCTCGCATAGGCATTTTGCGAGCAGCTAGTGCAAGAAAATAGCATTACCAATTTCTGAAGCGTCGAAAGACATTACCAACCATAAACTCCAATTTCCCTAACTGTAGTGCTGCCTGACCTTTTCCTGGGCGGCATGTCCATCGTGCAGTCTCGCTCCCAAATCAATGAGCCCCAGCTTCCAGAATGTCTGATGAATAAGAAAGAGAAAAAAAGTGGAAAGAGAGGGGGGGGAAGCAAATGATAGTGTTTGTGTATCTGTGTATGTCTGCATCTGTAAGATTGCTCAACTCCAAATGTCGTCACCCGACGCTGACGGGACCTCTGGCGGGTGTGACTTGCGCTTGCTTGAGCGCTTGGGTGAAGAGATGTTGATCGGGGCTGGGACGTATTTCTTGGGGCTCCGGATACGTGATAGCGAGGGTAAGATGAGCGAGGGTGTGATACTGGGCCCAGATACCGGACGTCCTGGTGCGGGCGCTGCAGGAACGTTGACCCTAGGCACAGATGGCAGTCCAGACAAGGACAATGCATTGGGGCGAGGCAAGGAGGACCGGCTTGAACCGGTCGCAGATGGCATGGGAGGAGACACCTCCGGCCCACTCATCATCGGGCCGCTCTCATCGACGGCCTGCAAGTACCGCTCGATGGCATATGTGTCTGGCTTGTTGGACTTGATAATAATGTCTGCATCGTCCATCTTGGGGGCGCAACGACTTGCCCGCGTAAAGGCACGAGGAATGAAGGCTGGATGCGTAGGCATCTCGTCCATATTAGGGTTCTGGCCGTCGTCCATAAACTGCTGGTGGGAAGAGGGCGTCTCCGAACGCGAACGCGAGTCTCCTCCGCTGCTCAGCTGCTGACGCGTTGGGTGTGGTGTTTCGTGGCCAAAGAGATCTGCGGACCCTGGGAGGCCTTCGAAATCCTCCCTTCTCTTATTCGGGATTACCACGTGCTGCGTCCGGATCTTGTCGGCCATCTCGATGTTTCGCGGGTTCCCAGTCGGATTTTTGTAGTCTGTCGTGTAGAATGGAGCGTATCCGCCGCTGATAGAGGAAGAGATACTCTTGATCGGACGACCTCGGCTGTCCTTCCATATATAATCGTTGCCCGAATACCCTTGGCTGCGTTTGTGCCGCCGCCAGTATATGAAAAGCAGAACGATCCCTCCGATAAAAAGCAGCCCAGCCGCCACAGTGATACCAACAATAGTGCCGGTTGTCAAGGCCGCGACCGACTTTGCTGGCACGGGTGTGGTCTCGTTCCATGTCGGAGTAACGATAGTCACAGCTGCAGTCCCAAACAGCGTGCCATTTAGGCCCAGAACCTTTCCCGCAGGGGGTTGTTGCTTGCATCCAGCAGAAAGAGCAATGAGGACTATAAGTTGTGTCAGTTGCATAAGCCAAAGCAGTGCAGCTCATAGATGATGCCTACAGTTTGACAGATACGTGTGCCCAGAGTCGGCCTGGAGGCACTCGATGCAATTGTCCAACGCTGAGCTTGTAAATTTGCTGTCGTCGGCTGCACAGTATTGAAATTCGCTTTCATTGCCAGGCTGCAGGTTACCGGTCTCCAGTGCAGATTGAAGCGGTTGGCAGTTTTCGGTCAGAGCACATGGAGAAGATATCGAGGTGTTGGCCAGATCTGCGTTTGGGTAGGCGAAAAGGCAGACATCCACAGAAAAACGAAGGTTATCTAGAAAGATCAGTTGATGGTCCCTTATACTTTCTCGAGGGAAAAAAATGCTGCCTACACAAATACCACGCTACGTCATTCTCAGAGTCGCTGACGGCCGTGCTGTTCTGAAGGCAGGTGACACAGTCCTGGAACTTTTTGCCGGTGGGATTGGTAAAGAAGTCGATATTGTTGCAAACGATATCTGATGCCAATGTGTTGGATTCGCTTGCATTGTGTGCATCGCCGGTTTCGTTGTCCAGGCATTTAGAGGCACAGGAAGACCCAGGGGTGACTTGGAGACCAGAAGCAGAGGAAAGAAGCAAATAAAGAGACAGGGCAAGAGGAAGAAGCCTTGACTGGGGTGTTGCTGACAGCATATTGACTGCTTTCGAGGCTCGCAGAGTGAGATAATGATGGAGGGGAGAGGAGAAAAGAGAAGAGAATCGAGGGAGGAGATGAGGGGAAAGAAAGGGACAGACGGGAGCTCAATGGACTCTGGCAGTGTCTGAGGAAACCATAGCAGACATCGGATTGTGTTATGAAGAAACAACACTTTCCGTGTGCACCTGGCGAGGAAGAAGGCAAAGGGAGAGGTGGTGAGCCTGAGTGGAAGATGGAGACAGGGCCTGCCTTTTGTCTGGGTTGTCTCTGGCCGGCAGGCTGTAGCTCGCACCATTGAGCCGCATGCAAGCCGCCAGAATATGACGCCAGCTCCGATATTATCTTGCTCTTCTGCTCTGTGCAGCTGCCGCATACCACCATGACTGCTACAGCTGCATGCGGGCGGCTACATTTTGCATGGGGGCTGGCCAGCAGGCAGGCAGTTGCCGACTTCACACGGGAAAAAAAAAAAATGACCTGCCGGATTCGTGTGGTGTTGAGCAAGAAGTCCTCCTCCCTGCATACTCCTCAACGGTGTTACCAACAGCAGGATCCTCTTGAAGGTAACCCTATGGGGGCCAATGAATCTCGCAATCGGCGGCCCACCTCCTCATCCGACCTGAACAGCCTGGCCAATGAGCACCAGGCCACGCGACCCCCGACACAAGCAATGTCCGCGGACACTTTTTGCATCGTGTTGCGGGAGCGTGTGCATGTTGGCGGAGCAAAGAGGGGAAAGAAGCCGTGTGATTGGCCTGTCAGACTGATAAACGCTGACCAACATCACGGCCTGAGACGGGGCTGAGAACTCGGGCCAATGAGCGTGCGTAGCGAAATAGGATGCTACAAAGTACGCCCATGGGTCACTGGCCAGGATCTAGCCGCCCTCTCCACTGTGGACAACAGCGGGCGGGAGCCCGTGTGAGGCCATGCCCACTCCATTTCCAATGCAAGGACAGGGGTTGGAGCGGAGGAATCGGGGGAAACGAAACGAAACGAAACAGAGCACGACAGATAACAGAGTGCCCAGGAAAGGACGAGAAAAGGCGCAATGGAAGACAAGAGACTAGAGAAAATGAGAAAAACAAATGCAGGTTCTGTGAAGATTGGAAAAGTTTTCGTGGTCGATGGCTGACACAATCGGAGGAACTTTTGTTGTGTCGGCGGCAAAGTGATCGACGCTGCATGAAATAGTAGGAACTGGTGGGCACTCAACCGCGTCTCTGTCGATTCTCACTCTTTCCGGCGAAAAAGAATGGACGTTGCAACCGCCATCACAGGAAAGGTGGCCGGATTTTGTTCCGACAGCAACCACACCATTGATGATCGGCTTTTGAGCGGGATATTCAAGTCGTGCCTGCCTCATGAGGATTTCTGCATCGTACACATCATCTCAAAGAGGGGGCGGCGACACGGCAGGTCGCCTGACCGCTCCTTCTCATTTTGTCATCTGTGGTTGGGCTGGCTGTAGCAGCATGCATGCTTTCTTGTTGGGCGGTCAATTATTACACAGTATGAGAGGATTGTTTGACAGCTGGCAAGGTCGGTGGGAATAATGCATCCGATCTCGACTTCCTGGCAACGCATCTACCCAGAAATACATTCACGTCCATGCCATATGTATAATGGCCAATCCTTCGTCTTATAATGTAAATAGTAGGAAGGGGCGTTTCTGTCGGCCAATTCTAACCGATGCTTGGTAGACCAGGAAAGGAATCCGCGGCTCGGTAGTGGGGATGAGCGCCTCCTTGTGTGGAAACAGCGAATGAAGTCAGTATTTACCCATGGAAGGTGCCATGTCCTTCCACGTAGGCTTCTAAGGACAACTAAAATACAAACCCCATTCCCTCCGACCATTGTTTTGATTCCAAAACAACATCGTTCACATCCGTTTGCAACGAGATCCACGCAACAAACATCACCAGCCTACACTTATCCCATACCTTTTTTTGGATTTTCATCACAAGACAAAATCAAGATTCCTTTACACATATATACCATGTTTTCCCATCTCTTCTCTGCGGTCCTCCTGTTAGGCCAGTGCTTTCATCGCATCAGTGCAGCTCCCATCCCCAGCAGTGCTCTGGACACAGCAAGGTGGACTGTCCGCGGCTTTCACTAGAACTGTGCCGAGGATGAAAGCTTTTGTGTCTACGGCTTCTCCATTTCAGAGGGGATTCCTGGTTCCAATCAGGTCTTCTGCCACTTCGTTGTCAGGGCAAACGGCAATGAATCTGCCGTGAAAAGCTCATTCTTCAATGTACCTTGCGAGGACCTGACTAACTACCGCGTTGGTGGCGGTTGGAGCAACTCTGGTTTCATGATTCTCACCATCGACAACATCGAGAAGCACCTTCGCAGCTTTTTCGGCTACAGCGAATCCGAGTCGACAATCGGCCAGATTTCGGCTCCCCGCCAGTCCCCGGTATATACTGTTGGCGCGCCCGCGTCAGCTGAGTCTCCTTTGCCGGCATTCTTTGCGCGTGACAATCAGGAGACGAGCAATGACAACAGCGATACTACTGAAAGCGAAGATTACGAAAATGCCATTGGCGATACCGGTTACATGAACGGGCCTGGTGAGAGCGGCACCGCTGCTGACAACACTTTTGCAGTCGTCAATCAGACATCTGAGGACGAGGGGGGCGAACAAGACTATGATAACGGCGAAGAGCAGAAGTCCGACAGTCAAATTGACGGGGTTGTAATTCCGAGTACCCTGATTTCCAACGTGCCCACCACTGAGCTCTTCAGTGAGACCGCACCAGGGCTCTCCGAGGACGGTACTAGCCTTACTGGCCTTCCAACCCCGGCCGATGGCACGACGTGGTCAATTAATCACATCTTACGGTGTATGTTTTATCCTTCCTCTTGTTTTACTCTAGCCATTTGCTTGAAGTGTTTCTGGAAATTGACCAGTCACAGCTGTCCAGTATGACCCCTATGGAATACAGATGGGCTTTATGATCGACATATTGCCAAACGGCCCAACCGGAATTCCATGCAACTTCTTCGTTCCTGTCAATGAAACCGATGAACCCATGTTCGCCAGTTGGTATGTGCAGCCATGCCAAGACAGCGGCTGGTTCGTCTCGTGGGGTTACAACCAGTTGACCGACTCTGCTGTGGCCACACTCATCAAGTAAGTGTTTTATATTCTAAAACGAGAGTGCATGACTGACAGTGATTCTAGCCCCGACAGAACAGAAAAAGCCTGGTTTGGCTGGGACAATATAAACTCTGTGCTTCCTGCCATCGTCCTGCCCGACCTGGGACCCAACGCTGTTCAAGCCTGCAACTGCTAGATCTCTGAAAGAAAAAGTCTAGGAAGAGAAGCCATTGGCCATCGTGGCGGGAGAATTCAACGTTAATACCGTAGCAGTCGGTGGTTTGTATTTTTAGAATAGGAACTGTTGATACAAATAGAACAGAGCTGAGGACTCTCGCAGATGCGCAAATGCTTTGTAGGAGAAGTGACTGAGAAATCCCCGATATGATGAGAAGTATCCTCGGGGAATAGCCTCGTTTTGCAGCTCACTCTTTTATTGTTTGCCGTGGCTGGTTCTGTGTGCACAAGAACATTAGCATCGAGTTAGATCTGTCAAGGAAATGCAAGCATCTGCACTGGTATTTTCCAGATACTTAGAGAATTCCCGAGGATTGTAGTTTCTGGGGGGTTCAGATAGAATCGGTGTGTTAGGTAAAGGATCAGGAGTAGAGCCCGTGCCCTTCTTCGGGCGCCTTGGACAGGTTCTTGGTGTACACAGCTCTGTACCCTGTATGCCTGCCTCGTATGTCTCTCCTTCGTATTCTCAGAGATCTTCTTCCCTACTCTACTGCCGCTTCCACGTGCTGATAAAAAACCCACTCTACCCACGCAAACAACGGTGGCCTTTTTCTTAGTTTTCGTCCTTAAAGGAGACACCGTGACTAAACGTTGCCGCAGGAGGATATGTCACTTGTGCTGTCAGGCCTGGTGCTAACAAGGTGCCTCAACCGGACTGGGCTGCTTCTTGGTCTCACAAAGGCTTTCCACGCAGCCAAGACCCTTGAGCAATCTTTAGCTGTTTTACGGCTGGAACTGGTTGGCGGTGAGACTTTAGTACAAGGCCGTCATCAATTATTTCACAGGCCTTGTCGAGAAGGAGAAAGGCACGCAGGTAAGTCAAATACCCTGATCCAGCGAGGACATCTCGTTGATCGTCTCTGCAGGTGTCACGCTGGGTTCAACAGATAGACAAATTTGCTACTAGAAAGCGCCAGGTCTTGGACAAGTCTTTATTTATCTACACGCGTACCTCACTCTGCGCCATCTCCGACTTTGCAATCTGGGCAACTCTGAGAAGCAGCCAAATTGCTGTGTCGTTCATGAAAAAGCCAGAAGGAAATCCGATTACAATGGTTAAGCTTAAAAAGATGGACGAGCTCTTGGGCTTCCGGCGACTTAATTCGGAAAACAGCCATTTGGACTGGACATGAAGGATTTTGAGCAGGGCACCATCATCCTTGAACGCAGCGGTACTTTAGGCTGGGCAGCACGTCTGGGGGTGGCCCAGGATGGTGTTCTTTGAAGTTCCAAGCCGCTGATCTCAGGACATGGAGGCGAACCAGAGGTTGACATTTTTTCTTGGAATGGCTCATTGTCAGCCAGACACAGTACACAGGCGATTACAAGAATGGAACTGCAGACCCAAACATCTTTTTCATAGAAAATACGCGTTTTAAACTGTATGTTGTATACTACGATGCGCTGCATACTACGGTCCAACAAAACTTGGCGCATATTGAGTGGAGATGGGAAAACAAGTGCCAGCGTCTCAGTCGAGGGGTGGTGGTAAAGGTTGGGGGCAGGAATCGGGTGAAAGTTGACAGAAGGGGTCCTCGTGCGCACAAAATCTGTAGGCAAGCGCGGATAACGGCAATCTCACCATCCCATACAATGTTGTGCCGTGCCGCAAAGTGAGCGTATCTCGTCGAACTTTATGGCCAATCATTTCCTAGCTTGTATCTGACCCTGGATCCTTCCATGGACCGGCGACTACAGTGAACCGGTTATGGCGCTTTCCCGTGCGACAGATGTTCGTCTGAGAAGATTGTCGGCTGGGCTTTGAAGGAAGCGATTGAAATGACAGCGGAAAGGCTGATTTCTGGGGTGGCTTATCGAAAGTTTGTGACCAAAACAGGGCGAATCTCACAAGCATGAAGCCAATGAAATGCGCAGCAAGGAATATAGGGCGGTATAGCGTGCGTCAGCAACTAAAAATGTGATAGGACAGGTGATAATAGGGCCCCGGCGTTCTGGCGTGGCCTCCCCGTAAGAAACTAGCGTACCCTCTCACTGGACAGGGTGGGGTCCAAGGACGGTTAGTGGTGGTGTAAACCATACGATTGGACTTGAAGGCACATCCCGTAGCAGCCCCCCCCCTCCCCTTCTCCTCTTTTGTACTCGGTATCAGCCCCCCCCTTTTCCAATCTGACAATTGCTTGTTGTTGCCGTTTTTTTTCTTTCCTTTTTTGTCGGGTTGTTGGCTGTTGGTGTCGGCAATTATCCGTTCGCGATCTGCCACTGACTGGCCTTTCCATGTCTGCAGTGGACCGACATTATGAGGATAGGCTGCCTGCAGTTTGCGCCCCAGGTTGGTGACATCAACAACAACCTCAACCGAGCGGATGCCGTCCTCAGCAAGGCCAAGGACCTCGAGGACCTGGACCTCCTCGTGTTGCCCGAGCTTGCTTTTACCGGTGCGTCCCAGGGCAGCCAGCCGGCATCTGCTGAGATGGCCACTTATCGAGCTGACCGCGCAGGCTACAATTTCCACTCGCTGTCGCACATCACGCCCTTCCTCGAACCTTCGGGATCGGGCATCAGCTCGCTCTGGGCGCGGACCACCGCGCTCAAGCTCAACTGCAATGTTGTGGTTGGCTACCCAGAAAAGGTAGATGTGGCCCCCAAGTGGCCGACGTCGCCCGAGTTCTACAACTCGGCCATCATCGTCGGCAAGGACGGCGAGACGATTGCCAACTACCGGAAATCCTTTCTCTATGCGGTCGACGAGACCTGGGCGCTGGAGGGCCAGGATGGCTTCTTCGCCGACGAGGTCGACGACCTGGGCAGCACGGCCTTGGGCATCTGCATGGACATCAAGTAAGTTGGCAGCCATGGATGCAGTCCCCTGCTCACACCCTCCCTCTCCAGTCCCTACAAGTTCGAGGCGCCATGGCATGCCTTTGAGTTTGCCTACCACGTTCTCGATGTCCAGGCGAACCTCGTCATCATCACCATGGCCTGGGTAACGCGCGAGGATCCGAGCGTCTTCACGCAGCAGCCTCAGGAGCCGGACTTGGAGACGCTGCAGTACTGGATGCAGCGGCTCGAGCCTGTCATCCGCAGCGGCAACGACGACGAGATCATTGTCGTGTGCTGCAACCGCACGGGCATCGAGGAGGACTGCGTCTACGCCGGCACAACGGCGGTCATGGGCATCAAGCAAGGCGCGGTCCGCGTATACGGCATACTGGGCCGTGGCGACAAGGACGTCTTGGTGGTGGACACCTCGAAGCGACCGTTTGCTAACCTCGTCCTCGAAGAAGCCGCCGGCCAGGTTCCGGCGGCCGCGGACGGGGCGCTGTCCACCTTGCCCTCGGCTCAGTCGTCCGGGTCGACGAGCGCGGCTGAGCCGTCTGCCCTCGTCAGTGAAGAGTCGCGCGAGCCCGCGCCGAGCAGCGCCAGCCCGGCGCCCAGCGAAGGAAACGATGATCTCTGGGAGCAGTCGTCGGTGGCTGCTTCGGCCGGCTCGTCTTCGCGGAGCGTTCGGTCGCAGACGTGGCTCAACCCGAGGCGGCTGTCGGTTCCCAAATTGTCGCTGCAGGTACCCGCCGCTGCCTCCGAGGGAGGGTCAACCGAGAACGCGAAGAAGCCAGAAAACGCGGCAAAGCCGCCGGCGGGAAGCCCGATCGACATCCCGACGCCATCCGCCCCCAGCCCAACGCCGTCGTCTCTCCGACCAGTCGTCCCGTCTTCGGAGGAGAAGGTACCGTTGCCTCCATCCAGCCATCATACAGCCTATCCGTCTTCCATTAACACGGCGGGCGGCGGCAGCCTGGTCAAAGTCAAGCACGCCGCCATGCCCATGACCCCCCTGACACCGGCACCCCGAGCTGGCGCTAGAGGAAGGGCCGGGGCCCCGACGCCGATTTTTGAGGCGTCGCCATCACCACCCAACGACGCCAGCCTGGGACTCCTTGCGAGCGCGCGAACCCACCGGGGAAAAGAGAGAAGCCTGTCTCTCGATGCGATATCTGCTTCCACGGACCGAAAGAAAGCCGCACACCCACCACGATGCACCAGCGGGATGGCAAAAACACAAAAGCAGACGGCACTGCAGGCAGAGGCAGCGGAAGCGCACCGTGATTTCCGGCAGCTTCTGATACACACGGCCCAGCAGCCAGCTAAGCTGCCGCCGGTGCCACCGCGCCCAGCATCGACAAAGTCGCGCAATGCCAGCCGGTCGGAACGGACTGCGACTGCAGATGAGTTGGGGGGTCGCAGCACGAGCCGGGCCAGGATGTTGATCCCCATCGTGGCGGGCCCGGGCATCTTGAGTGAGCAACAACAGACAGAGACGCAAAAACCGGCGGTTCGACGTGCAGACTCTGCCGTCTACTTCCGACCCGATGCCAATTTTAGTAGCCGGCCATCAAGCCATCGCCGACAGCCGTCTGAGGCCAGCCAGGTACCAAGGCAGAGCACTGGCTCTTTTCCCGCAACAAATGCACTGTCGTCCCGATCTGCAGCTTCTGCGGCAGCTGTGCGCGCCGTCAGCCGCGGCCGGCAGCCGTTTCCCAAGGTTGACCCAACCAACGGGGCATCCGGCGCAGCATCATCAACGTCCACACCCAACGCGCCGCCGACCACCGCGAACCGATCCAAGTCTGCAACGTCATTGTCGTCAACGTCGTGGCTCGTGGGCTCGCCGCCGCTACCGTCCGCATCTGGTATGGGCAGCGTGGGGGCCTTGCAGCGGCCCATCAACGCGGACGACGAGATCATTGCCGTGATCAACCGCATCAGCCAGGCGTGTCCCGTGCACAACAGCTCGCGGATGTCCAGTGCGCCGCCAGCGCCGGAGACTAACCTCGGCATCCCGAGCCTGCCCTCACCACCGCTGCTGGAAACGGTACCGGCACCAGAACCAGAACCGGCATCACCGCCCATGCCAGTGTCGACAGCCGAGGACGACAGCCACACCATCTACGAGGTGATCCTGCCGCCGCACATCCGCGAGCTGGTGGAGTCGCTGTCCAACAGCATGGATGCGCCGCGGCAGACATCGCGGCGCGGGCGCGCAGCGGCGGCGCCCCGGTTTAACCCGCCGACGCCGACGGCGATGCAGTTCAGCATCAATGATGCTGGCGAGGCCAGCGAGGCCAGCGCGTCGAACAAGACGGTGGATGCCGTGGCGGAGTGACGACATAGCTGCCTTCCGCGCTCTGTCTGGCCCTATCTGGGTCCCCGCCCTTACGATTTTGATTTTACAGCATCTACCAGCTTAGAAATGGCGTTCCTGCGTGGCACTTTTTCCAGCTGTTTTCACTTTTATAGGTTCGTCATGCTACAAAGTTCATTGTGAGATATGTAAGTGGCGTTTTGGCTTACAAAACGCACACCATTTATGTCTGCATCTGCGTTGGCGTTGCGTCTGTCTTGGCTTTCTTGGTTCGCATAACATAGGATACGGCTATTAATGATAGCGTATTACCATCATTGGTTTCCTTGCATGCTACCTCAACATACACTGTTGTCTGGTAAAATGGCTTACAATTGTTCCCGGTTAAAAACACCGATTACCCCGACCAAGCCAACTTACGCCTGCCTGCAGGGCCAACACTAGCGTAGCGCCGGCGGCAGCTGTTGGTCCGCTGTGCGTTGGCCCGCTGTGCTGTTGGTTCCATTGCCTTGTTAGCCCCGTTCAGTGCCATCAGATTTCAAGTACGAGCACAGGTGCTGGGTGTTGTGCAGCGGTGGTACAACCGGGGAGAAAGTGGCGTAACAGCGGGCGCATATTACGAGGATGTTGGCCTGCTCTCGGTATAATTGCTTTTTCCTGGACAAAAGATGAGGCACAGCAAATCTGCTATGGAAGGATTTCTATTTGTCCATTTTTGGCTGGGAACACGTGCAATTTTCTGCCGCAATGCGCATCTTACGAGTTGTCAAGCAGGTACGAACCCGCTTCCTGCCCCCAAGCAAAAAACAATGCAGGTGCTCCTGCCTATGGCGGTCTGACGTTGGGGGCCATTGGGACCTTCCTTGCCGCCAAGGGAGGATTCGGACCCTCTCAAGGAAGGACCGACGTTGGCCATGGTGGGGAAGCCATAGCGGGTGGAGACCCAACGTGACGTATCGCAGCGCAAGATGGCGAGCAAGTAAGCTATAGCAAAGTTGTCCACAAGGGGCTCTCGTACGAGCTTGCCGAGCTGGCGGCTACGTCAGAGAGCGGTACTGTGACTGGAAGGGAAAGCACGGCTCACGCAGCTGCCAAGTACCGCTACATTGAAAGCGTCCATCAGCCCTGCCTCTTTGGGCAGACTGGGAGTGTCCAGCAGCCAATCAAAGGGCTCATCACGCCTCCCGACCAGGGTTACACCCCTGTAGATAGCACATTCCCCACCCAACTTGCATTCATCACCGTTCCATCAACTCCTGTCTTCACCCTCTTCCCCCGGTTGTGGCGGGTGTGCTCTCTGTGCTTGTGTGTCCCGCCTGGCAAGATATGATGGCATCCCTGGGGTGTGCTCGTATTGCTAGGGCATGCGGGTGCACGACAGAGCTTCCTTCGAGCGTGCTTGCCCACCATCTTTCGGACCGGCCATCTCGGCTCTTGACATACATAATTCTGCGGCACAGACTGGCCAGGCGGTATTAGATGGAAATCCCCCATTCTCGCTTGGCCTCTTGGCTCTTCGACCTTTTCGACCTCGGTCTCGACCATCTCTTGGCCGGCCTTGTCTGATAGACCGCATCCGGTTTGCCCAGTGTGATGTTTCCGACCCCAATCACACCTGTTGGGGGCCGCTTGCATGACACGACGCTGCGCGAGATACTCTCTTTTTTGGTAAGCAAAGTCAATGCTGCCGAGCCTGCCTGCCTGCTTCTGCGGACATCTCTGCTCTTGCGTGCAGCCCCGTCACGCTGCCAATGCTCCCCTTTATTCTCGCGTCAGGGCCTCCTCCGTCTCCTCCGCCCCCCTTCACATCATTTCTGCCCATCCTCGTCCGATTCTTCGGGGCGCTTGTCACTTGTTTCTCCGTCTGCCTCTTCCCTTCGTCTTCTTCTGCTTTCTTCCACCCCGGGAAGACGACCAAGATATACACCACGATGCTGCAACACTTGTCAAACTCTCCGACACTGCGTCCTCCGTACCCTTTTGGAATCACAAGTGCCACCTCTGCAGGCGCTTACTCTTCACACAGCCGTCAGCGTATGAGCGCTGCGATATAGACCTCTTCCGTCACCCTGTGCTCGTTTCTCATGCTGCATCGCATCTCTCCGCGCCCTTGGAACTCCTGCTTGTCACAGCTCCTGTCGTGAGAGCTCTTCTGTCTCGGACCCAGGACCACCGTTTGTTTCGTATGCGCACCGTATTTCCACCCTTCCATCGCCATACATAATATACGCCCTTTCCTCCGCCGCCGCCGCCGCCATCACCACCGGGTTCTTCTCGTCATACGGTGCGACCAACTCAATCGAGCCAGCGACCCAGCAGGATTCTTGTGCTGCCCTTCTCTCGCCATCTGTGCTGCCCCAGCCTATTTTGCGATCCCAATCGGCAGCTCCCTCTTCTCTTCCTGCTTCAAATATTCGAGGACCTCCTCTTCACTGGACCGGCTTCTTGCATCTGCATTGCCTCGTTTCTCTCGTTCCATCACTCGTTTGGCGCATTGCTCTGCGCCTTTGCCATTCGGCTATCTGGCTGTCCTGTTTGCGGCGTCTCTTCAACGCTAAGACGCAAAAGCTTGGCTCATGCTCAAAGGCGGCGCGGCACGGACAAACTGCAACGCTCGCACGCCCGCTTGAACACATGATCTGGCCCAAAATGTGGCCCATGAAATTGTCTCTCCTAACCGCTGCCCTCGCCGGGCCTGCCGCCGCCCTCCTGGTTGCGCCCAACTCGCCCTGCTCGCGCAACTGCGGCAACGTGCTCTCCAACACCACCGGCACCGACATCACCTGCGTCGATAGCTCGTACAGCACGTCGGCCGGCACCGTCTTCGAGACGTGCATCGGCTGCGAGCTCACCAGCAACTACTCAACTACCACGAGCGAGGGCACCACCGAGACCGATCTTCAGTGGCTACTCTGTAAGGGACACCATGCCCCAGCCCATGCGATTACTCTCTTGTTCTTGTTCTTGTTCTTGTTCTTGCTGACGCCTCTAGACAATCTTCGCTACACCGTCTCGTATTGCGTATTTGGCTATCCAGATAATCCAAACGTCGAAGACAATCCCTGTATTACAAGGTATGGTCCCCTGGGCTTTCCCACGTCCGGCTCTGTGCGCGCATATTGACCTTGGCAGCTTTGCCTGCGGTCCGCTCAAAGATGCGTTTGAATATGGCAACCTCACGCATAATACTAGCGCCTATGATTATTGTCAGAGCTGGATCGAGGACGACTTGAGCAGGTGCACCGACTGCCTGGCCGCAACAGGGAACACCGTCTTCTTGCGAAACTATGCTGTCATCCTGGAAGCTGCTTGCTCCCAGAAGCCTGCCGTCGGGGCGACTTTGAGCATCGAAGGCACTCCGTTTTCCTCTGTCCGCGTCAACGCTACCACCCCCACGCCGTCCTCGCATTTCACGTACAGCGTCGACAAGGGCCCCGTTTCCTTGGGTGGCAAGGTCGGCATTGCCATTGGCGCTCTTGTGTTTCTCTTGTCCCTGGCCGGCTTCATCATTGTCTGCATCGGCCGCCGTCGCCGCCGGGCATACCTCAAGAGCATCGCATCGCGCTATGGTGCTCGCCCGAACTGGCCCCCGCAGACGGCCGGTGTCCCCTCTCATGACATGTTTGAGACGCCGCTGAGCCAGAAGCCCTTGCGAGGCTGGGACAACTCGCCCGCGTCTGCTGCGACGGATCGTTTCGAGAACGTCCCATACCCTCCGTACTTCTCCCCGTACAACTCGCAATACAACAGCCCCGTCAGTGCTGTCGACGGCCAGACCCGCGCTTGGCCGACAGCAACCTCTCCGCTCGATGCCCTAGCTGCTGCTCAGCCAGGGTCAGGGTCCGGATCGGATCCGGCTGCGGATCCGGGCGTTGGTAGCAGCAAGGCTCCCTACGTTTGGTCAGCGCCGACGCAGGGGGCCGAACGGTCTGCACATGAAAACGACCTGGTTCAGGTCGGCCTTGCGCTGGGCAGCACCGATCCATGTCTGCACAACAAGAACTCGGACGTGAGCGTCAATGCACCCCGCGAAGGCGAGCAAGCACCGGCCGGCTTCCAGTCCACGGTTGTTTTCGGGACATCGCCCTCGAGCGGGACGGTCCTGGACCGGCAAAAGGGCAAAGGACGTTCGGACTCGGACGAGTCCTACGAGCTGCGCGAGATTGATAGCAACGGCAGCGCTGTGACACCGCAGGCGAACGCGCAGACTCCCGTCCTGCAGCACCCTGGCTACGGCCGGGGCATTTATTACCCGCGGCCGCCATCACCGTCGCCCTACGACCTGACAGAAGACGATGCCAGGCCGGGCCATACAGTGTGATGGCTTAATATTTGGATGTATACACCTGCTTGTAGTGGATCTGGAGTTGGCGCCTTGGATAAAGATACCTTTTTACATTAGCTGAGCGTGGATAGCGCATCGCGGCTCACCCTGTACATAGTTGAAGATGATAATCTTTGCCATTGAAATGATGGAATGATGAAATTGTTCACTGTTGCTATTTCGGGTGTGTTCAACCATCGACTTGAAATTATTCATGGAAAGGCCGTCTACGACAGGAGGAAAGAGACAGTAATAAGCTGGGCCACTGACTGCCATGGAAAACGCAAAGGTTCCTTTTATTCCAAGAAGTTTCAGGGCTTTTCTCTGCTCAGAAGACACTGACCATAAGGAAGGCTGTCCAGGGACTGCTTACCAAATATTGTCTTGGTAATAATATCACGTGATCATGCCATTTAGAAAATGGACGGCCAAAACGGTGTGAAAAATGAGATAGCAACAACGGCCATGGTGCAGTACGTCTTCACGCCGTGGCGCAACCGCCGCGAGCTGCTCGTGGTGCGCAGCCAGCTGTATCCAGGCCGGCCAGGGACGTCATCGGCCGTGTTGGCGTCGGAGGCGGAGCGGATCTCTGCGCAGAGCCAGGCGGTGGCCAGGGTGGCCGTCTGGGTGCACCGCGGCAACTGCCCACACATGGTCGAGTCGACGGCGGATCTGGCGTCGGCGCTGCTACAAGATGCGGATGCCGAGGCAGCAGCAGGGTCACCGTCTGGCGCGTCCGGGCCGGCCTTGTTTGCGGCGCGGGCGGCCTACGCATCGGCCATCAGCCGGTTCGTGACGGGTCTGCTGGACGGCCAGCAGGACCGCGCGCGCAAGATGAACATGTACAGCGTGGCCCGCGAGCTGGGCCTGCCGGCCGCCTTTGTCGAGATCCGCCACCAGATCACGCACGAGCCGCTGCCGCCGCTGCGGCGGCTGCGCGCCGCGGCGCGCCAGGCGCTCGACTGGATCTGGGCCTACTACTGGGCGAATCTGTCGGGGGAAGAGGAGAACGACGACGACGACGACGACGACGACGACGACGACGACGACGAGAGCAACAGAGATCCGGTAGAAGCAGGGACGCATGTCGACAAGGCGTGTCGGGCGGCGGTGGAGCGCTTGGTGGACGAAGAAGAAGAGACGGACGCGAACGGAGGCGAGCCGTCAAACGACGATGAGATCGGCCGCCTCCTTGACACGTGGGGCGAACCCAGCGTGCTACGCGTGCTGTCGGACCTCTGCACGGTCGACAACCTCGCGCGGTACCGCCGGTGCCTCGCGCTGTCGAGCGCCGTCATGGCGCAGAGCCAGTCGGAGGCAGTCGCGGCAGCCCCGACAACAGCAAGAGAAACGACAACTACGACAGCGACTACGTCTCCAACAGCGCACTGGACGCTGGAGACTGTCGACTTGGATGCCGTGCGAGCGGCTGTGGAGCAGGACCGCCAAGAGCTGGCACGATTGCAAGCCGAGGAGAGCCAAAAGGAGGACACTGACGACAACGACGACGACAACAAAGACAGCAAGACTGTCCAGCCCACATGGACCCAGTGGCAGGGCGAGTGGAAGCCCAAGCCGATTGGCGTGGTCTGAGCGATACCCAGAGGAGCATGAGATACTCGTAGCGAATATCAACGACATCGTGTGATATGACGTGCTCACACTGTGCTATTACTGTATCTTATCAAGCATTGGAAGCTTCTCCAAAATCCCCCCCCTCATCCAATGGCCGACGTGATATTTCTCAGACTTTGGGGCGGACCTGCGCAACCACCCCTCGCTCTCTCTTCCTGCATCCGACACACGCTCTCCGTCTGCCATGCACGCGGCGCACCTCGGCCGATCTCTCCGCCCATCAAACACCGCCCGCAGCTTGAGAAGAGTGCTGGTGAGGATCGCAGAGGGGGGGGGGCAGAAACGAGTGGGGCTCGGTTGCCAACACTGACGTTTGGCAGACTGCACGCGCACGCACGATGCACATCCAGTCGATCCCCATGTGTAGGACTGCATATCCCGGAGGCAAGACCTGCTTCTCTGGCTGACGACGGTTTCATTAGGGGTCGGCAGCAGCGACAACTACGCCTACCTGGTTGTTGATGACAAATCAAAAGACGCTGTCGTGATCGATCCAGCCAACGCCGATGAGTGCGTCTTGTTTCTGCTCTTATTGTTCTCACGTCTTCTAACCTGCGGTGCAGAGTCGTGCCGGTGCTCAAGGATGCCATCCAGGCCGGCAAGATCAACCTGACGGCCATTGTCAACACCCACCAGTATGTGACGAGATCCCCCAACATGCACGAGCCTTCTTTTCAAGACTGACACAGCAACAGTCATTGGGACCATGCCGGCGGCAATGCCAAAGTGGTGCGTCACATGGAGAGCACAGTATCTGTTGATGAATTCGCGCTGACGATCAGCGATCCGGCCTCGGCCTGCCCAATCTACCCATCGTCGGCGGCAAAGACTGCGCCGGCGTGACGTCGACACCAGCACATGGCAAGGGTTTCCAGCTCGGCCAGGCCGTCGCCTTTACGGGGCTGCACACGCCGTGCCACACACAGGACAGCATCTGCTGGTACGTCCAGGACGGCGACGACCGCGTCGTGTTTACGGGCGACACGCTGTTTCATGGGGGTGAGTCTTTCTGCACCTATTCTCGATCCTTTTCTTCCGCTCACATCCAGGCTGCGGCCGCTTTTTCGAGGGCAATGCCGACGAGATGCACAAGGCGCTCAATATGACGCTGGCTGCGCTGCCAGACGACACCCGCGTGTTTGTACGCTCTCTCTCTCTCTCTCTCCCCAGAACTGCCTACTGACGAGCCAGCCCGGCCACGAGTACACAAAGTCCAACGCCAAGTTTGCCGTGTCGGTACTTCCCAGCCCGGCCGTCAAGAACTTGCTGGCGTTTGCCGAGAAGAACCAGGAGACACAGGGCAAGTTTACCATTGCCGATGAGAAGGTATGCCTCTCCCGCATTCCCTAGGTTGCAGATTTCGACTGACAAAACCAGGAACACAACGTCTTTATGCGCATCGAGGACCCCCTCGTTCATAAGGCCACCGGGGCCACCGAGCCCAGCGCCGTCATGGCCAAGCTGCGCGAGCTCAAGAACAACTTCAAGTAGGCTCTCTGGCCCCACGAAAGGGCAATGGTGCAGCCGGTCACTTGTCGAGGAAGGGATGTCTCTCGCCATGTCCACGCCCAGCTGATGCTGGACGGATGCGAACACGGACGGGACGCTTTTCCATGAGAGGAAAAACACAATTTCAATCTTGCTTCATTGTCCACACTTGCACGCTGTGGATGCGTAATTGGAAACGGCAAGCTCTAGCATTTGTAGAAGCGGAGGTCAAAGAGACGCATTAGAAAATGCGGAAAAAAAAATAAGAAACGACGAAAAGCAAGAAGAGTGCCGCATTCTGCATCGGCACGCATCAGCTTCCATACCCCGAGCCTACGCTGGTAGGCAGGACATGGCGGTTCGCGAGATGTGTCTCGTGGAAGACCTCGTTGTTTAGGGAGAAGAGAGGAAGGAAAATTGGAGGGTGGAAATTTTCTTAAATTGCCAGACGGTGTGACACCACGTGACATGGCACGTGCATTTCCTTGCGTTGTCCACAAATCGCAGCGGCATCTATTCCGCCAAACCACCAGCCACCTAATACCACGACTGCGCCAAGGTCGGATCGATCTACAAGGTGGCAACCACCGGATACAGGGCTCAGCTGCTTTTTTGAAACGCGCTGACGCTGGCGGAGCGATGGTCTCGTAGTCGTGGTCTAACTCCAGCCTCCTCGACCTCCTCGCTCACCCCTCCTCCTCTGTAGCTTATCCGATCTCTTCTTTCCGCTCCGCATTTGGGTACGTTGGTCGTGCTCTGCATCCGTTTTGATATCCGATCGTGTAAAGAGCCAACAAAGAACCAACACTCCGATCGCGCTTTGCCGGACATTTGCCAGCCATAGGGACCTTTTTTACTTGGTGCCAACTTTGACGCGATCCACTCCGCTCGAAGCCCTTACATAGTGCGATACCCCAGTTGGCATCGTATCTTACACACACCGTGTTGCTGCACGAGTACGAGTACGAGCACACGTATTGCTCGTTACGAGTTATACACATGGTGGGTTTTTCCAGTGGCTCCAAAACGAGCTTTTGTAAGGACGTGTACTACCCAACAGCAAAATGGACGCACGCTTCTCCTGACCAACAATGCTCCCTACTACGTTGTTGGGATTACTGTGCACCCCCAAGATAGCCGGGCAATGCGCGAGACAGAAAATATAGAAAATACGACGAGCGGATGGCGGCCTCTTGATTACTGGAAACTGGAAATTTAGAGGGCTACGCCACCCACAAGGGAACAGGTGGAGTTGTAAGCATGCAATAACTCGTGCCCTGATCTTTCTTACTTTTTGACGCGTAAACTTACGAGTGCATTATAAAAAATAAAAAGGAAAATAAAGGAAAATAAAAATAAAAAAAGAACACAAATATAATATAAAAAAAAAGAATGAAGAAAAACGAAATGCAAAATGCCAACCTCGTCAGCTTTTGTCGCAGCTTGTTTGCAACAGTTTCGGTGCCAGCTGTTATTCATACCCCTTTTCCCACCCCCCTCAGTCATCGACTGGCTGAAAGGGAGGGAGGTTCCAGAACCCAGGGGGGCGTGTGGGTAAAACAAGGCAAAGGGAAGACCCCACCGCCGCAGGGCGGCTCTGCGCGTGCCAAGCCTTTTTTTTTGTTCCTTTTCATTCGACAGAAAAAAAAAAAAAGACATGCAAGTAGTACAAGTATACGTAGAAACAAATGTGGCCCGTGCTTATTAGTATTTTTTTTTTCGGGATGCAAGATATTACCTTCACGATATTGTCTCGGATGCAAGCGCCGAAACCGAGATGTTTCGAAACAAGTTCGCTCGTGTAATTCTTATTCTATCAGGTCACAAGGTCCTGTATGGTACACATCACTGGATCATTGTAGCAAACTCCATGGTCTCAATCAATGCGCATTGGGTATCTCGATAATACATGTCCGTGTCTAATAATGCTCGCCACGTGCCTGTTGCGCTTGTTGCGAAATCCAACTGTCCCATAAATCCCAAAATGCTCCGTGAAGAGCTGTGCCAAATTCCTGTAAATCCGGTTCTCTATCCCAAAGTCCCGTCCCGTCCAAATGCTTTCCAAAACAAGGCGGAAGAGGAAACCCCTCAAATATCAAAACAGCGCTGAAGTGAAGAAGAAAAAAATGTGTTGTTACAGGCAGAGCTCATTGCTCTTCTGCGTCGGCATCGCAGTCTTCGTCCTGGTCGTCATCGTCCATGTCCTCGGGCGGCTCCCAGGCATCTTCGAGCTTGAGGCCTTTGCCTGTCGGCTCGGGATACTTGTATGTAGACCCGAGAAGATTGGCCACGGACGAGCGGTAGCTCTGAAGCGTCGGGTCGGTAACCTCTTTCTCTGGAGGATCGTACAGGCCCATGCCGAAGAGGATCTCGCCGTCAGACTCGTCCTCCTCCAGTGGCGGGCACGACACTTCGGTTGTGCTGGGCACCTGGGCCGGCGAAACTTGGCTGGCCACGTAGCAGTTGTGGGGGGGTGTCGGGGGAGCGGTGCTGCGGTTGAAGCCGTGCGTTGCGAACATGTTCCACTCTCCGGACGCATCCACATCCGACAGACAGTGAGCTTGTGGTAGTGGCTGCTGCTGTGTCTGAATGTGCTTGTACATCAAAGACTGCTCTTGGGCGACGTGGGAAGTTGCGTGCATCTGCTGGCCCTGGCCCTGCTCAGCAACCAGAGCCGGACAGTCGACAGGCGAAGGCAGCTTGTCGAACATGGCCCCGTTGGTGTTGACAGAGGGAGACATAGCCCACGGGTTGGGGGAGTAGTAGTGGCCGGCAGCAGAGCTGTCAAATGCACCCAGGTACGGCGAGAAGGCCGTCGAGGGCGACGTCTGAATAGAATAGGCGGCCGGGCTCAGCGTGTACGAGTGCATCGACGGAAACGGCTCAAAGTCGGTGACAGGCGTGGCGTATGCTGAGACTTGGAACTGTGCTGTGGCCAGAGACAGCGGCACCTGGCTCGGAGGAGCAAGATGGCTGCTGCCGGGGTGCCAGCTCACAGGCCGTGGCGGGCGTGTTGCCATTTCAAAGTTGCGGGTCTGCATGTGGTACTGTTGCTGTTGCTGCTGCTGAACAAGCATGTAGTCCTGGGCGGTAAATTGTGATGCAGTCTGGTTGGATTGCGAAGGTTGTCGAGACAGAAGCATGTTGCTGTCGTTGACTGTGGTGCGCCTCCGGGCCTGCATCAAGGCGGAGGATCGCGGGCTGTTGTTGGCGCTGGTCGGCTTCACGATACGCATGGCACTGCCAGGGGTCCGATAGCCGGTTGAGCCGCGAGAATGTCTTCGTCTCAGTGCCGAGGCGGCTGCTAGTTGGGACAGGTCGTCGAGGAGGGCATCGGACTGGTAGAATGCTGTTTGTGATGCGAGGTCTGCTGTTTGCTGTGTTTGGTATGTTTGCGGGACAGCCGCAGGAGTGCTGCCGTAGACGTACGACATCATCTTTGCGGTAGTCAAAGGAGATGGAAGATGGGAGGGAAGTGGAAGAGACCAAAGCGAAGATGTGTTTGCCGAGAGTTGGTGGTGGCAGATGTAAGTGAAGAGGCACGCAGCCGTGTTAAGTATCATAGTGGTCGGTCCACATGTAGAAAGGAAGAGGGGCCATCAGAAGGGGGCAAGGAGGAAGGAGAAAAAGTAATAATAAAGCAAGGCAAGGCTAGTCGAAGTAAGGTAGACGGGGGGGCATATTGGCACGGAAGGACTCAGGTAGTGTCGTGTACATACGAGAATTAAACAGGAACGGGGCCATGTTTGACTCTCTAGGATGCCTGCGGACTCCATGCGCACCGCGTCTGGGTGTTGGCGGGCGCAGTGGTCCAGAAGTGGGTTGCGGATGAGATGGAGCACGGGAGAGAGTGAGTGTGTGTGTGTGAGTGTGTTAGTGCGGTGCATGGGGTTGGAACGAGGTCGCGAAGGAGCTTGCGGACGCATTCGAGCTGTCTCAAGGAACGGCGCCGGATGGAACACAGCACGACGGTGTGCATGCGTCATATGGGTCTGCGGCAGGGATCTGACAACTTTCCCATAGTGCAGGAAGGAGGAGGAGAAACAGATGGTGGTGGATGGCAAAAGGTACCATATGCGGCGTAGCGTGTTCCGGTCGCTGGGGAGGCCGGTTGTCTTGGGGCGTCCTGTCTTGCATTCTGGCCCGGTTGGTTGTTCTCAGCCCACAGAGTCACAGCGAGGCCGGGGATGGCAAGTGCGCCAGACCCAGGGGGGGGCACACACGGGCGAGCAACTTCAATCCGGTCTGATCCACTCCTGGTTCAAGCTCACGACATGGCGCGTGTTAGTGTGGTGTTGCGCTGGTTGGTGTGTGTGTGTGTGTGTGCACTCCGTATGTTCGATAATTTGCGGGTGGCGGTCAGGGCGAGGGAAAATCTGGTCCATGAACGGGGCCATGGAACCATTGGTCCATTGGACCATTGACGGGGGGGCGGACCAGACAAGGGGGGGTGAAAGGCTGGCCCCTGGAACAGCCGTAGAAAGCAAAGAAGAAAAAAGCGAGGGGCAAAATAGAAGAAAGGGACAAGACAAGGGCGTGGCAGGGCGTGAGGGGCGTGCCATAACCTCGCAAAACCACACGCCCCCCCCATTTTCCCTCTCAATGCCCGACGAGGCATCCGTCCGCATCCCCATGTTTGACAGATCCCTGTAGTCGTTGTGCATCCCACCCCTGCAAGTGAGGAGGGGCACCATGTCGGGACGAGTGCGAAACAACGCATGCCAAACGTGAAGAGCCAGCTTGCACGAGAGTCGTACGGTATGTGTTGAGGACGAGGATGAGCTTGTTGTGTACGAGTTGATCGTGCTCGTATAGGCTTGAGAATGGCCTGCATTCGTAAGATGCTCGCAACATTGTCTGGCGTCGTCTGTTGGGTCTCGGCCTCCTTCGCCTGTTCGCCGGCGACCCGTCTGGCTTCTGTTTCGGGTTTAAGATTCTCATGATGGGTGCGATGGCCCGCCGGTTGGGGCGCAGGGAACCTTCCGCAGCCGCCGCACTGAGTGATATCGAGTTCATCCTTCTTCTGTTGGCTAGGGTCCACGTATCACAAGTCGAGACGACGACAGCGCAGCGCCTGCCAGTTCTGCAGAGCGCCCGAGCTATGACCAGATGGGGCAACGCGCGTGTGTGGGGTGTGGATGATGATGCATGGTGACAGGGGTGGTATGAGAACAAGTTGGTTGGAGGACAGTTCGAGGTTTTTTTTCTTTTTTTTTCTTCCTTTCTAATCGTGGATATCGAATGGATGGGAAGGGTTAGATGAGATGCAAACGTCGGGTGGAGAGGTGTGGGCGTATCCGATGGGGAAAGAACCACCCACCCATAACGTGGCAACGCGGACGGCAGGAGCCCAAATTGGCAGCAGATTCAGCTCGAGGGGTGTGCCGTGATGAAGGAGCGACCCACGATGGAACGCGCGCGAGAAGGGGCGAGCGACAAGGTACTTTGTGCGTGGGCGAGTACGTACATCGTACTTTGTACTTTATTTTCAGTGCTCGCATGGCTGGGCTCGAGCATCGATTTTCTCGACCTAGCTCGTACGAGGATTCCGCAGCCGATGCTGGGGGAAGTGGACAAAGTGCGCCAGGACCGCCCGAGGTCAGCATGGAGCATCCGTATTAATGCATATGCGATCCGCCGCGAGCACGCAAGTCCCTGTCTCTAGCCGGCCCCTAGCCAATCCAAGGGCGGGAAAATCTCTGAACAGGAAGAAGGGACTGTGGATCGCGATTTCCGTTTTGACCGGTTGTGGCCCTCCACGTTCCCACAGCCCAAGAGGGTGGGCTCCGCACAGGGAGCCTGTCACTAGCAGAGGAGCTGGCTCCGCCGGTGGCTTCGGTATTGGTCTGCAGCAGGATACGAGCAAATAGTCTGCGCGCATCTTACGCGTACGCTAACTGTGGGAGGGAATACCGCAATCTGCGACACTGCGCAGCAGCAGGCATTAGCAGGCATTAGCAGGTATTTGCAGCGCCTGCTCAACTGCGCCTCGCCGTTCTCTGGCGGAACAAGTATCGCAAATAGGCAAGACACAATGCGTTGTTGGCGCCTATTCTGCCGCAGAGACGAACCGAAATTCCGATAGTCGCCGCCTGGGCCGGCGTCAGCTCGCACAAATAGCATGCCAGAACGATCAGGAGGATCGTCAGTTTCCTTCCTTCTTCCTGTGATGAAGAGGGACTCATTTGTTCCACACGATGACCAGTCTAGACGTGTGACGAGGGGGGAGGTGAGGGAGGAAGGGGGGGGGGGGGGGGACGGGCATTTTGCGGGAAGAATAGCACCCTGTTACTCTACTCGTATGTACGAAGTAAGATACTCCGTGCGATACCATCCAGGCTGGCCACTTTCAGGATTCATGCGCTCTCCCCAAAGAAGAAGCCGCCAACACTTGCTTGTACGAGTATCCGTAATAAAAAAAAAGAATAAAAAAACACACCGCTTTTCCTCGCTGGGTGGAGGAGAAGGAAGAAAAAAAATAAAGCAAAGAAAATCCAAAACGGAGTCCACTATTACGGAGCACGAATAATGCTGCGACATCTGCCCCCAAGAGTTTGCTGCTCCGTATTTTCTCGCCTGATTGTTTCGGCGCTTTCGCCCTGGCGGCACATCCTAGCAGACTCTTTGTTCGCCCTGGGCTGGGCTGGGCTGCGTCGGCAATTTCCAAAACCTGGCCTTGGCGGCCAGAACGGTGCGATCAGCGCCATCTCTCGTAAGGGTCACCCTCGTCAGCCCGCCCCCTGGTCCTGTCGGTCCTGTCACCTTTTTTTTTTTTTTTTTTTTTTTTTTTTTTTTTTTTTGCTTTGGCGAGGGAGCGCCACCGCAGCGACTGCTACCCACGGAAATAGCGCCAGCTGGCGGCGTCGCACGGAAATGCGTTAGGATAATACGTGTAGAAAATAAGAAAACGGAGGCTTGCTCCCCTTAGCAGTCTGCTGATGCAGCGCAGCGGCGCGTCCATGGCGGCGCCAACCAGCCCCTCCTCTCCTTCCCCCTTCCCAAAACAGGGCCGCTGCAACCAGGCGAACAAGGCACGCCAATGCACACAACCAAATGGGACACTGGCCTTGGCTGGCCGTGTTTGCGGCCGCATTTTCTGTCGCTTACGGAGACCCCTTTTTCCAACAGAGGTCCTCTCTTCTCCCCCCCCTCCCCAATCCCCTCCCTCTCCCCTCTTTCCCCTCCCCGGCTGCGCCTTGTGGTATCACGTTTGGTCCCTCTCGGAACGGTCGACTGGAGTGACGATCAAGAAGTGATCAGTTCGCGAGGGATCGTTGCAGATTTGTTTTTATTTTTTATTTTTTATTATTATTTTAATGAGGCCGCTGCGACCCTTACCGTCAGATTAAACGCCCATTTCTCGTGTGAAAACAGCCTGCGGGCCACTCTTGACGATGCGGCCTCCAAGACAACCTCGCTCTCCCGCCCCTCCGTGTGCCCCGTGTGATACAACACTCGAAAGGCCGTCCTGATATTATGTGTCAGCAGGCTGGGTTTCTGCGTGTTTTTATTATGTTTTTTTATGTCGCATTTGTTTTCATTCCGTGCCACTATCCCGTGGAGAGTGTTGCATATCCGCCCATTCTTCAAAGGTCCACCTCCCTTGTCTCTTGAGGGGGGCCCGCCCTGGGCATTCCTGGCTGTTTCGATCGTCTTTTAGCTTCGGTGTCTTGCAACCGGCCGGTATACGTACTCGTCTACATTTGTGTTTGTACTGGTAGATCTTACACATGTACGGCTTCCGACACGGACTCGCAACTTTGGTATGCGGGCGCCGTTGGCTCCAGATGCTCGAAACGGATAGCCCAATTTGCCTGATATTGCTTTGCTAGGATACGAGAGCCTTGCCCTGTTTCGTGCGTGCATGACGACCGTGTCTGATCGGTCGAGATCCGCTCTCTGCCCGCTTTCCCCTTTACAGTGCGCGCGGATCGCTTGAAATGAAAGGCGCAAAAGAAAAATGGACGGACGGTGTGTTTGGCACTATTGACAGAAAAACAAAAAGCCTCGACTAACGCCGAGCTCTCAGCCCTTTTTTTTTTTTTTTTTCTTTCAATATTTGCCGATAAACTGGGCACCGTTCACATGCTCACTAACCTCGCATCGTCAGGTATCTGACCGAGTGCATCAGAAGCCGCTGTGTGGAGTTGGGCAGGCCCCCTTTTTTGGTATAATATTCGCAGTCCTACGTGTAATACTCCGATATATACCTTTACATTCATGTGCGACGCTGCCTACGTATAGATGGACTCTCCATGGGGTCGGGCTAATCGATGAAAGTGCTCGGCCACCACAAGATAAACTCCACTCACCCTCGATGCAGAATGCAAAAGACACATGCACGTTTGCCCACATGATTGTCCCTTTTTGACCTTTTCTTGGTTCTGTCCTAATATTTGGCGTCGCCGCCGGAAGGGGTCCAAATGAAACCAGGTAGGCCGTGAGAAAAGGGAGGAGGGATGGGGCGAGCACCTTGTCCTGCCATCACAAAGGGTGTCCGGTCGGAACCCAAACGGGTTGCCTGTCGGCTCGCCTGGATAGTCCATCCGGGGGGATCAAACCCAAGGCGCACGAATCGTGGTTCGGCCCCAGGCACACACGCATTTCGCTCTTTTTTTTCCCGTATCATACGTATTACACGCGCGTACGAGAAAAAAGAATGACGGACGACCCGTCATCCCGTTGTAGAAGCCTGCCGTTGTCTGCCGTCGCCTGCCGCATGTTTCATGGGCTCTCTCTACTTCTTGTCGCTGCAGCGGTGCATCTTACCGGTCATCTTACACGTATCTCACACAATCACACACACAAGACGCACGCGCGCACACTACTTCGTACACAACGCATTCGGCGAGAAAAGAAACGGTGTGTTTTGCCCAAGGATCGGCAGACGGGGGGGGAGGGACTTTTTGCGAAATTCTGTTTCGGCTCCCTGTATATTGCTACCATAGTAAGATACACTGGATGAAAGATTGCAGTTGCCTTTTGCGGTGTCTTTTTTGCGACCGTAGAATAACAACTAAGCGAACGGGCCGACTTGACGGCAATCGGGCAAAATGGTGTTTGTGCCTGTGCAAAGTGCTCGTGTGTGCGTGTACATGGTAATAGTATGTGCGTGCGCGTGTGCATGCGTGCGTACCATACATAGTAAGTACAGGGTAAGTTTGAGACGGCGGCTTGCGAGAGAAGCCTGCCTCTCGCTTCGGTCACTAGGGGGGGTGCTTGGTGTACTTCGTAGGAAGTTATTAGCGCACAGCCGTCGAGTCGTTTTTCCGGAGCGCTCACTCCTGCCTCGTAAGATGGGGCTGTGGCAGAACAATACGGCAGAGGAATAAGTGCCCGCTAATGGCTCATGGGCAATGGTGGAGGCAACCTGGCACGGAAGGGACGGGGTACCAATGCTAGCACGGGAATGGGCGGCGCATATTACTTGCTTTTATTGGTCGCCCATGTCTGACGGGCGCCGCAACGGCAGGACCGCCCAGCCAACTCATGGGTACCGTCGCATATTATTACATGGCAGATTGGCACGACCAGACTGAGGAACAGAGCAGATGCGCCGCCCCTCCGTCTTTGTGACAGGATCCAGACTTTTGGTTGGATCATTGCTGGGTGGTGATGATGGGACACAGGAACAAGAGACAGCAAAATAAAATAGAATAAAAAGGGGGCTACGAAGGACGCCGCCCAGTCCCCATTCTCCACAGATGGTGGAACAGATCACAAGAATCTTTCTTTTTTCTCTTCTTTTTTTTATTTTTTTTTTGTTCGCTACAGTGTTGCATCTAGAGACAGTAAGCTGTTTATTTTAAAACGTACGGTTGCGGACCAGGTACTTTGTAATAAGCACAGCATTGGAGGAGGGGTCCACTCGGACGGAGACAAACTAAGAACGCCGCCATGTGCCTGAGGAGGAACGACCGAAGATAGCAGGGGTCTGATATAGAAGAATGACAAGGGAGTGGCCCTCGCTCCTCCATTGGGGGCTTTTCCGATTCATTTTGGTCACATGGAACGAGCAAAGAACAAACACTAAGGGCGGGAAAAGGTGGGCCTGGGAAAAGTGACAATGACTATCGGGAATACGAGAGCGAGTGAAAAAAAAAATGCTTGCCTGCGTAATTATGGGCCAACCGCGACGCTGCTAGCTAGGCAGTCACGTACTATATAGAGGCAAGAACGGCGGCAAAAAAAAAAGTGGCGATTAGAAATCAAGGTGTATCAAGGGAGAGAAGGAGTGAGTACGCGTCCACACGAGTCATGTGTACGATAGTTGTAAGACACAAGAGTCAGTCGTATTCGGAATGTGTGGTTGGCGTGCGTTTGTCATGTTTAGAGGACAAAAAAGAAAAGCATAAAAGCAGGAAAAAGAAACGCCAGGGAGGGGAATGAACTCGCTCTTTGAAAGAAGTCAGACCGAGGGATGAAGACCGGCGCTAGCCGGGCGCACTAACAGCACATAAGCTGCCCAGTGCCACTGCCATGGGTCACGACTCGTATGTACATGGTAGCAGGTGTCATGGTGCACAGATTGATGTGCAGGACACTCTGTTCTTCTCCGTGTGCTCCGTATGCATGCTGTACATTGTATGGAATACGAGTACGAGTGCTATAGCATGATGTGTGCCTGTTTTCGGCTTGCGAGACATGACACCTGGAATGCTCGCGAATCTCACGCATCCATCCGGTACAGCCACGGTCTTCGTCACTATACTTTGTAGACAATCTAGAATAGACAGAATAGACTTTGCACGGGCCATCCAGCAACCGTTGGAGTTGGCAAGAGTGGATACAAATGGAGAAAAGGAAAGGAAAGAGGGGAGGGTGTGCAGAAGCAGAGGGGTAGCTTGGAGTGGGCCGGTGTGATTGGTCGCAGAGGAAGGGAGCACATTTCGTACGGCACAGCAAGGCAGGGGGGAGGGGTGCTGTTGCTGTCTGGCATGAAGGTTTGGGAAGGTGCGTGGGGTGAACCAGAAGGAGCAGGTTGAAACTGGGAAACAGAACAGGAAAGATGAAATTAAAATAAAAATAAAATAAAAATAAGACCGGCGGACGTCACAGGGGGCCAAATGGATTTTAAGCTACGAGCAATACCACTGTGAGCACTAAATCCACGCCCCTCCCCGGGGACCTCCCTAAAAGGCGCTTTGCGGACCGCTACTGCGCAACAAATGATGTAGTCCCGCCTGTTGCCCGCTCATCCTTTTTTCCTTTTTCAGAGTTCCCCCCTCTCTGGTCGTTCGCGATCCTCAGATGTGCCCTGGCAGCGGCTCGTCGTGCAGGCCCGGTCATCAGCCCACCGGATCGACATTGGCGAGGTACCGCATTATTCGTGCTCGTGCAGCGGATGAGCGAGCACCCGTTGGAACCAGGAGTCTAGCCGGCTTGCTGGCTTTGCTCGCTTGCTCGCTTGCTGGCTCGCTCGCTCGCACATGCCATGATGTAACCGATCGCCGAGGAAGGCCGCTTTGCGACGCGCGTACAAAGGCGAGAAAAGCAGCATCCGACAAGGAGAGAACGAATAAGCCGAAACACAGTCCACCAGGTCCAGACGCCAACCCGATCAGTCGCTTCCGGAGAGAGACAGACAGACGGGCAGACAGACAGGCCAGCATCGTCAGCAGAATACACAGTACTTGGGCATGCCCGATGCTTGCCGGCTCGATCCCCCCCTCCCCCTTCTCGCAGATGCAGGCCGATGCACACTCCCCCCCTCGGCTTCGACAAGGCTGAAGGACTTTGTGCGAGCATGGGCGAGGGTCGGGCAGTGCTGGCTGGACAGACATTGAGTACGAAAGGAGTGCAGGCGGCTTGTAAAATACGTGTGCGAATGACAATGTGCGGAGCAGCCCAGCCTCCCAAGAATCAGACACATCACCTCCGATGCTGAGGAAAGGGGCTTGCTGGGCGCCTCATCATCCTCCCTCTCTCTCCCCGTGCTCTGCAAAGTACCAACCGCTGAAACCAATAGCCTGGCCGCACACTAGCCATGCAGGTGGGTTAGGTATCATGCGTTTTTTTTTCCTTCTTTTTTTCTTCTTTTCTCCTCGCTTTTTCTCCTCGCTTTTTTTCTCCGGCGATCTGTCGCCCGGTTCGTCCTCTCGCATGTGTGTGTGTCTGCTGCCATGCTTCCTGGTCTTCTCGGCGAGAGGAGAGCCAGAGGATGTCGCCGATAGTGTGAGCAGGGCTGTTGTTCATTTGCCCCAATGGACCAGACAGCCGGACGGACGCCGAGAGACGTCTCCTTGCATCCATGCCTGCCTGATGGAGCCAATCCTCCACTGTTGTGTTCTCGTCTTATATTGCCTGCATCTCCCCGAGTCGCCGAGTGTCAGACAGAGCAACAGACAGCAGGCAACAGGCAGGCAACGGACAACAGGCATTTCGCATTACTATAGTATTATCCGTGGGCCGCTCGGTTGGAGCAGCTGTCTCAGGCCCACGCGAGTTAGCTCTGTTTTAGCATGTCTAGCTGACCCTTCCAGGCTTCACCGCTTCTTCTGCCACCACCACCACCACAAGCAAAACCACCAAGATGCAAGTGCCGCCACCTCCCCCTTCTATGCTGCAGGTGACCAGTTGGCTGCCCGTGCTAGCGCGCTCTCTCCCTTCTCGCTCTCGCTCGCGCCCTCTATTTCTCTCGGGTGCCTTGTCTGTGCAGGATGCCGCCCCCCTCTGCTAACAGCGGATGTATGTGTTGTGATGTGATGGGCGATTGGACCCCACTGCTTCCTTGGGCTACCCCTCCCCCCTGCAAGGAGACCGACTGAGAAATACCTCCTGAGAGCGAGAGAGAGAGAAACCAACTGTCGATTTATGCCGCGTTGGCCCGCGGTTGTGATCTCGGAAGGTCATCTTACACACGCGGGAGAGAAAAAAAGTGGCGGCCTCTCTCGTACGAAGAGCAAATGCATGCTGCGCGTTGTATGGTGGCTGTGACTCTGTGCTCACCGGTCATTCGTTCTGTGGCTCTGCAGGATTCGCTGTCGTCTTTCTGCCTGTCTGCCTACCTGTGTGCGAATATTGTCATTGCTGTCGTGGTTGGTCGCCTGTCGTCTGTCGCCTGTCGCCTGGTACCGGCCGCCTGATGCATGCTGCCTCCCTGTCTGCCTGGTTCTCGTCCAGTGGCGCTCCTTCCGCTGCCACCCTCCCGCATCATCTGACCCCGTAGTACTTGTAATGTCACTGGAGAAAAGAAGAAAAACGAAAACGAAAACGAAAAAGGAAACAGAAAAATAAAATAAATGGAAAGAAAAAGAAAAAGAAAAGCGGCTAGGCGGTCGAGCTGCCGGAGAGCTGTCCGCCTAGGCCGCGGAAGCCCTCCATCTGCACCTTTCGGGTGGCCAGGTCCGTGGCGAAAGCGAGCGCCCGCTGCACGTTGGCGTCGCCTAGCGAGGCATCCTCGATCCATGTCGTCATCGTCGAGGGCGGGCTGGGCTGGCAGGCCAGCTTGTAGAGGAGGCCGGCCGTGAACGTGTCGCCCGCGCCGACGGCGCTGTCGCATTAGTATCTTACATTGGTCACACTGCCTGCTTCCTGGCGATTGGTGACCTACTCGACAAGCTGCGAGGGTGCCAGCCGCGGTGGGATTGGGCTCGCGAGCAGGTGCATCCCTGGCTGGACCAGCGCGGAGGCACCCTGGGCGCCCCAGGTGCAGAAGAGGAGGCGGCTGAGCGCGTGAGTTGGCATGTGGTGTTAGCTTGGTTGTGTGTGTGTGTGTGTGTGTGTGTGGTGGGTGTCTCGGGTGGAACGTACGCTCGCGGCAACTTCTCGGCTTGTGCCCGCAGGCAAGCCGCGGCATCGGCATATCCTTGGCCCTGGTCGGTCAGGAACAAGACAGCAGGACAACAAGGCAACAGGACAGCAGGACAGCAGGACAACAAGACATGTGAGAACCCACCTCGGCCCACGTCTTGGAGAAGAGGACCACGTCGGCCTCGCCGGCTAGCGCCTGCAGCCCCGGCCGTCCCGGCTTCTCGATCTCGATGCTGACCAGGGCGGACGGCTGGACGCGCCGCAGATGCTGCACACACGCCTGCGTGGTCTCGGGCATGCGGCCCTCAAAGTGCCACCAGGCGGCGGGGCCGATGGCGGCGGCCATGTCCGCAAACTCGGCCGCCGTCATCTCCGGCAGCGGGTTGGCGTTGACAATCGTGCGCGCGCCCGTCGCCGCCGACCGGAAGATGTAGCAGCTGGCCGGCGCCGCATGGCCGGCGCGGTAGAGGCAGTGGTCCAGGTCGACGACGGGGGAAGAAGAGGGGCCGTCGGGCCCAAACGAGGCGCGGATGGTCTGCGTGGCGGCGGCGTCGACGGCCGGCAGCGTCGTCACCAGGTGAAGGGCAACCGGGTCATCGTCATCGTGGGCCAGCAGCTGCTTCAGCACCTCGAGCGAGTTGGGGCAGTTGCCGCCGCGGCGGACCTGGACGGCCGTGGCCCGGAGCTTCTCATCTTCCTGGGGGTAGTAGGGGACGCTGGGGGTCAGCGGGACAGAGGACTGAGAGTGACTGAGAGTGACTGAGGACAGACGCACTCGAGAATGGTGTCGAGGTAGCAGGCCCCGACGAGGACGACGTGCTTCATGCTGGCCGAGATGTCGTCTTTGGTCATGGTGGGCAGATGGCAAAGAGAAACGAAAGGCGGTCAAATTCTGCCGACTGGATACTGTATTCATGCTCTATCTATCGCTACGCTGTCATGTGCGGTAGTCGCCGTTGATCGTCCTGGGATGTGAGCCGAGAAGACAAGAAGAAAAAGAGGAGAAGAAAAGAAAAAAAAAAAACTTACACGTATTCGTGGCTAAAGTCGCACGTCCAGTAGGTGGCCTCGGCGTCGCCGGTGCCGAGCCGCACGACAATCTCGAGGTCCTCAAAGGCCAGGATCTCAGCGGCCCGGGCCTCGTCGACGGCCTCGGGCTCGCCCTGGTCCAGCAGGCGCAGCTCGGCGGAGCCGTCGGCGGGCACAAAGGCGACGCTGGTGCGCTCGGGCACAATGTCGGCGGAGGTGTCGGTGACAGGGGCGCCCGGCTCGCTGATGAGGGCGTAGCCGGTGGCGCAGAGGATGCGGCCCCAGTTGGCGTCGCGGCCGTAGAGCGCCGTCTTGACCAGCGGCGACCGGGCAATGGTGCTGGCCACGCGGCGGGCGGCGGCCTCGCTGGCGGCGCCGGTCACGCGCACCGTGACAAACTTGGTGGCGCCCTCGCCGTCGCGCACGACGAGCCGCGCCAGCTCGCCGGCAAAGTCGGTCAGCACCGTCTGGAAGGCGGCGTAGTCGGCCGAGCCCGCCGCCACCGCCGGTCCGCCGGCCGCGCCGTTGGCCAGCAGCGCCACCGTGTCGTTGGTCGACGTGTCGCCGTCAATGGTGATGCTGTTGAACGACCGGTCCACCGCGTGCTTCAGCAGCCCTGCCAGCCCGTCTGCCGCCAGCGGCGCGTCCGTCGCCAGCACGCCCAGCAGCGTCGCCATGTTGGGGTGGATCATGCCCGCGCCCTTGGTCGTGCCCGCCAGCCGGTACTCGATGCCGGGCGCCGACGGCAGCCGGAACGTCCGCGACAGCAGCTTCGGGAACGTGTCCGTCGTGCAGATGGCCCGCGCACACGTCAGCCAGTGGTCGTGCGACTGCCCGAGCGCCCGGAACGCCGCCGGCACGCCGTCGACAATCTTTTGGATGGGGAGTCTATCAGCATCAGCGTGTTTCTTTCCTTCCTGGTCAGAGACAGACAGACCTCTGCCCAATCACGCCCGTGCTCATCACCAGCGTCCCGTCCCCCCCGCTGCCCGTGCACCGGTCCGTCGCCGCCGCCATGGCCGCCGCGTCCTCCAGCCCTCCCTTGCCCGTCACCGCGTTGGCGCAGCCCGAGTTGATCACCACCGCCTGCACCGCGTCCGCCCGCCGCTGCAGCAGCGCCCGGCTGAACGTCACCGGCGCCGCCTGGAACCGGTTCTTGGTGAACACCGCCGCCGCCGCACACGGCACATCCGACACCAGCAGCGCCAAGTCCGGCTTGCTCGTGTTGCCCGGCTTCACCCCGACCACCACCCCGCCCGCCCGGAACCCCTGCGGGTACGTCCCGCTGCTCGGCACGTACTTCTTCTTCGCCGCCGGCACCGCACTGCCCACCGGCGCCGAGTACGCCCGGCACCACCGCACCTCCATCGCCCTCCTCGTCCGCAGACCCCACGCCGATGTTCGGCCGACCGCCATTGCTCCTGCTATGCTTGCCATTGGATCTCTGCCGCCGTTCTCCAGCTGTCTGCTCACGAGTAAAGGCTGGTCTTCCGAGGGCCAGACGAAACAGCTGCACCAGGTCGTGTGCCGTCAAAAGACTCGGGTCGTCGGTCGAGAGCGGTGGCGCACTTGTTGGATGATGAGTCATAAAATCCGTGCAGAAATTTGCCCGCTATCGCCGCTGCATAAGAAAATAGCAAAACACCTCACAAAATGCCTTTTGCACTTATTTACTCAAGCTCTCAATTACGAAACAATGCCAGCTTCTTTTTTACACTCTTCTCCTCGAGAACGCCGGAGCTTCTGTCTCTTCTGCTTTGCCATAGAAAACAAATATCCCCCAAAGACAAGAACACTGGTGCAAGAACAGTACACAAAAAATAAACACTGACAGCAAGTGATAGAACGCCGTGTCCTCCCAGAGACAGAAACACAATAGACCACACAACAGCCGCACAACAGCCGCACGCACGTGCCTCTCACTCGCTGTCCTCCTCCTCCGCTGCCTTGGCCGCCTTCTTCGCCTTCTTCTCCGCCTTGCGTCGCTTGCGCTCCGCCTTCTCCTCCGCCGTCTCGCCGTCGTGCTTCTTGCGCTTCTTGCCGTCCTTGTCGTCCGCTGGCGTCGCCTCTGCCGCTGCTGCTGGCTTCGCTGCTGCTGCTGGCGTCGCTGGCGTCGCCGGCGTCTCTGCTGGCGCCGCTGCCGCGCTGCCGTCCGCCGGCTTCGAGTAGTCGATGTAGCCGTCCGTCCACTTGGCCGGCGTCGCCTCGTTGGGCCGCCCAAACTTGTCCAGCTTGCCGTCCGCCTTGAGCTTCTTCTTCTCCGCCGCCACCGGGCCCAGGCCCCACCGCCGCGGGTACAGGTCGCGCTCCATGATGCAGCGCTTCACCTTGGCCACCACTCCGTGGTCGCACGTGCTCATCTCCACCGTCGACATCTGCGCAATGCCAATCGCAATCGCCTCGCCCTTGGTCGTCATGAGCACAACCTCCTCGTGCAGTTCGATGCCGGCCTCTGTCCCTCATGTTAGCACACGTTCGCCTCTACATCCCAGCGCACAACGTACCATAGCGAAGCAGACCCGGCAGCATCAGCTTGGCGCCGTAGCACACCGCGTTGACAGCGCTGTCCTTGACCACCAGCCGCTTGTACGTCGTCAGCAGCGACTCCAGCGGCTGGATGATCTTGCGCAGGTACGACTCGTCACGCGTGTTGTCGTAGACCCACTGCGCGTCCAGCACGTCGTGCAGCGTCACCAGGTTCTGCGTCTCGTCCATCGCGCCCGACCGCACCCGCCGCAGCTCCTGCATATGCGCTCCCACGCCCAGCAGCAGGCCCAGGTGCACGCACAGCGTCCGCATGTACGTGCCGGCCTCACAGCTGGCCCAGAACACAAACAGGCCGCGGTCGTTGTCGAACTCGATCACCTTGCTTTCGTAGATCTGGCAAATTAGCAAGGCGATCAAGAGAAAAAAAAAAAAGAAAAAAAAAGAGAAAAAAACCTACACTGCGGATGCGGAGCTGCCGCTTGACAGCCGAAATCAGCGGCGGCCGCTGGAACAGCGCGCCCGTCAGCGTCTCCAGCGCCTGCGCCACTACCGGCTCGCCGCCCGGCACCTTGCCGTGGAGCCGCGCCACGCACACGTACTCCTTGCCCGCGCCCTGCTGGGACTTGACCAGGCGCGTGGCGCGGTCCACGCACACGATCAAGCAGCCTGTGACTTTGGGCTGAGGGAAAGTCAGCCATGAACACTTTGAAAGAAAAATGCAAAAAGAGCAAAGGGAAAGAAAAAACGTACATCCAGAGTGCCAGAGTGGCCGGTTTTCTCCACACTGTCAACACGTCAGCATGTCTCTTCAGTCGACTCTTCCTCCTCTCCAAACGCACCGCAGAATCCGCTTGATCCATGCCACCACCTCGTGGCTCGACGGGTTCGACGGCTTGTCCAAGTTGATCACACCCGAGCTGACATAGGACTTGAGGTCGCGCCGCAGCGGCGAGCTGCCGTGCGGAATCGGCGTGAAGTGCCCGGTGCGAATGAGCACTGGCCCGGTCAGCATAAATAAAAAAACGACCCAGCCAATCCAGCAGGGAGAAAATAAAAAAGCACCCACAGTTGTCAAAATTCTTGAGAAGCAGCGGCCAGTTGCTCGTGTCGACCGCCGGAGCCGTCGCCTGCGGCTTGATGGTGTACTCGTCGTCTTTCGCCGAGTCCGCCATTGTGTGGAGAGGGAAGGGGGGGAGACTGATAAATATATATGTATGTATGTTTTTTCCAATCGAGTCGCGCGTCGGAATAACGATGCAATTGGCGGAACAGGTGCGTATAGGAAATATTGCTCCCTAAAAATAGTCCTGGTCGTCTGGAGGTGTGAAAAAAAATGAAGCTCCCAAATTTTTCTGGCATGAAAATTGCTATAGATAAAAATTAGCGTGTGGAAAAAAAAGTGGAAAGCGCCACATCCGATAAGATAACGATATGCACTGCCACACTGTGTTGAAGCTCAAGATTTTCCAGCCAGACTTCTCTCTACTTCTCTCTCTACCTCACAATCACAGCACGCTACACATCCATCATGTCCAACACACAGAACAACGCCGCCGCCTCCTCTGAACAATTCCAGGCCTACTATCTGCAGCGCGCCACTGCCGAGCTCGCCGAGGACCTCGACACGCTGCGCACGGCTAAGGACTTCAAGATGGGAGGCGACAAGGCCAATGGCAGCAACAACAGCAGCGACCACTCTGGCGACAATCCGCTGCAGATTCTCGTGGGCGCGCTGCGGCAGGGAGCAGACATGTTTGTGCCGGCGGACCAGCAGCGGGTCGCCAAGGCAGCAGGCGAGGACAAGACGGCGCCTTGAGAGCTGGCAAAGAATACAAGCAGAGAGAGAGACAACCAAAGCCAACGAACTTGAGCAGGCTGGCAAGCGTCCACAGGATTGGGGGCACGGCCATTAGCCAGCCAAAACACAAAAGTGCACACTCGCGGTGCAAACAAAGCCGTGAAACGTTCAACCACAGCAGTGGCACACGACATTTTCAGCCCGGCAGGACCTTCCTACGGCAAGGGCCTTCACGTGTAGAAGGAGTTCCACCAACAGGATTTATCATTAAAAGGGTGCCTCTTTGGCAAAATGTCCCAAGCCTGCCCAGCTAGGACGACCCGAAAAACCGGATATCTAAATGAGGGAAATAACATGGGTATCTTTGACGTCGACTAGAATCAGAGAAAAAAAAAATGTTTAAGGGGGAATATAAGGAAAGATGCCGAAAGAAGAAATTGGTATAAAAAAAAAAAAGACACGCCAAAAGATGCCACACCCACGCCGTGGCAGTATGTTAGAAGACTTGCCAATTTCCTAAGGAGGTCGCCATTGCTTTGCAATCCGAAGTAATGTCCTTTGGAGGTGTCATCGCCGCCGTTCCAGGGGCGTTGAAAGAAAGGGGGAGAAAAAAAAAGTCGCTCAGTCGCAGATTAAGACAGACGGTACGAGCCGGTCGGACGGCCGACTTCTTTGCGCACAGCCCAGCCCTTGAGAGCAATGACGAGAATGACCCAGGCCATCAGCAGGCCGACAAGACCCATGGTCACAGTGTACATGAACATTTCGTTCAGTTCGTAGTGGATCATGCCCTCGACGGTGTCGCTGCTGCTGGCCATGAAGATGATGCCGCCGGCGATGAGACCAAAGGCAGCCAAGAGTTCGGTCGGCGGGCGCGACGGCAGGATGGACTTGGGCGGCCTCAGGTACAGAAGCGTGTAAGTCAAGCCGCGGGCGACAGCCGCACCGCAGAGCAGGTCGCCCCACTGCTTGTGGACCATGCTAGAGATCATGGTGTTTTGGGTATGCGAGCTCATCATGATGCCCAGCAGCAGAATGACCAGCGCCGGGATGGGGTTGATGGAGAAGTCGTAGGTCCTGGGTGGGCGCAGGCCGTCGCGCTCCTCGTCGTGCAGGTAGTGCTCGGGATAGTCGTGGGCAGCCTCGGTCACCGTCGTGTTAAGCAGGTCCCGAATGCGCGTCGACTCAACGAGCATGCCGCACTGTCGGGTGTTAGTGGGAAAGAGGCAGATGTGCCAGGCAGAAGGGTAAAGACTGACCATGCCACCACCAATGAAGAGAATGGTGATAGAAATGTGCTCCAGGTCCTGGGGCCGGTAAGCGCCATCGGCGTTGCCGAGATGCTCGAGGAAGACGTTGGTGGACCCGTAAAAGAAGATGAGGAAGCTCTCGACGAATTCGGCCGACGGACGCCACTTTTTCGACTGCGTCTTGGGCCGCATGTTCCATGCCTGGAGGGGTCGTCAGCAAGCTGCAATGAGAGTAAGATTGCGCTCCCTCTCTCTCTCCCCCCACTTACCCATCCGATCTCGCCGAAGCAGCCGGCCCAGCGGCCGAGGGTGAGAATGCCCAGCCAGAAGAAAACGCCTCCCTTGATCCAGTGCGCCAATCCGTTGAAAACATGCTTCCCCTCCTGTGAAAATTGTCAGAGCCGCTTGAACTGCATGGGGGCACGCCTCGTGCCAACTTACAAAGAAACGGCCAAAGGCGATAACACCGAGCGTCAGAGCAATAAAGCCTAGGATTAAAATGGTGCGGTCTACGAAGTTGTAGTAGAAAAGAAGGGGGGACCAGGCCCGCTTGGAGATCTTGCTGGCAACCTTGCTAGCAAGGGTGTAGGCACGGCCAGTGCGACGAAGGAGGGTAGGGGGGAGGTGGGCCTCGAGATCCTCGTCTTCAAAATCGTCGCCGTACGAATGCGAAGTGCGGCCGTTGTTATTGCCGCTGCCATGGCTGTCGGGTTCGTCGGAGCTCTCCTTGGGGCGGTCTGCGTCGTCGCACGAGGACGAGAGCGAGTTGCTGCGCAGGGACTCGGTGTTGGGCTCGGTGCCCTGGCCGCTGTCGTTGGATATGCGGTAGCTGTGCGCGTGGTGCGCATTGTGCGCGTGGCTCTGGTGGTGCCGGGCCATGGCTTCGGTGGACACCGGGATGAAGGAGCGGCGCTCGCTGCTGCTGACGCCGTTGCTGCGGTCGTCGCCAGCGCTGCCCTTCTTGAACGCGCCGGCTACGCGGGCCAGCAGGCCGACGACGACCTGGGCGGATACGACCCAGGTCGCGATCCAGCCAACCTTGTGGTGGGCGTTGTTGGGGTACAGGTCTGGCGTGCTGGTATTGTAGCCAGCCGAGAGAAGCACGCCCACGGCGTTCAAGGCCAGGAAAACCAGCTGCGCCGGCAGAGTGTAGCGCGAGCGCGCAAGCGAGAGCATGACGCCTGTGCGTGTTAGCGCAATTCGTCCGAGATAAGCCGCAGAAGTCGCCGAGGCTGCCAAGCATACCTATCGGGAGCGCAAAAACCCAGCCGAGGACCATGAGCGCAATGTGGGCGTAGATGGCGCCGCGGTGCTCCGGATGCGAAAAGTACGTCGGCGGGTAGACTTTCTCTTCTTGTGGCGCAGCACTTGCGCTACCGTTCGTGCCGCCCATGCCGCCCATGCCGCCCATGCCGTCCATTCCGTGCATGCCCTCGTCGCCATGCGCAAGCACGGCCGCTGGCGTAACAGCCAGAACAAGGGCGCCCGCCAGGAGGGACGAGGCCAGGACGGACCGTGCTGCCGACCGCATGGCTGTGACCGCTTCCCCGTTTCCTGTTGTGAGTGTCGGTTTCTTGGTTTCTGAGCTTCCTGGATCTGTCTAACGGGAGGGCCTCTGTTGTCGGGAGCTGTGCAGCTAAGAAGCAGTGAGCTTGGTCACCTCGAGGAATGGTGTAGATAAGAGAAAGGTGGTATAGGTCTGGGGAGGGTAGTGCGGTGAGAGCTTATATATGAGGTTGTGGGCAAAGTGGGCAGAGTGCCGGGAGCTCTGGGCGAAAAGTGCACGCAGCTAGGCAGCCCAGGAACGTGGTCGATCTGAATGGATCAAAAGCCGAGGGTGGGATGTCATAGGTATGAGCTCTGAGCTTACGGGAGGGTGGAAACGGAAGAGAGCAAGAGCGAAATGCGGCAAGACCAAACGGAGCATTTGGGCGTGTTTTAAGAACTATTGATAGCTATCAGCGAATGAGATTCCAGATTGTTCTTCATGGCTCTATTACACAGCTGTCAGCAAGCCGATTGGTAATATAACGGCTGAATGAAAGGCGGGAAAGAGCGACGAAGCCAAGCGCGTGGCCAAGGGAAGGTGTCCGGATCCCCAGCCCATTGCTCTTTCCTTTCCGGCTCTATCAGGCCACCGTGCGCCGACACAGACGCATCACAAAACAAAGGCGTGTCTCAAAAGCCAACCAAAAAGAGGCGGAGGGTCAACCGTCGTCGACGACCATTGCATCTGATGACGCATCCGAGCCTCCCGAAAAAAAATGACGAGAAAATACAGCCCAAAATACCGTTTTCTTTACGGGACCAGGCCTTGGCGGGGCGCTTGCAAGGGTAGCTGTTCTCCACACAGTGTGGGGCACTAGAAACCTGGATGTGGCTGCCCCACCTGACAGTTTTCCAGCCGCGGCGAGAGTGCGAAGACGGAAGGACCAGGGCGGGGAAGGCAGCAACGGACGAACCAATGACGGACCTCGGACGAGACGACGGAGAAGGCAGATACTCATTCCAGACATTCGCACTCGTGCCGTCGTTCGATAGATGCAGGCGTCTTACGTGTAAGACGACGACAAGATAGCGACACAAGTGCCCAATGTCAATCCAGGGGCCTCCCGCGAGCAAGGGCCTTGACAGGGGTTTCGCCTCTTCTTGCCTATTGTGCCATGCCTCGGGCTGTTCTTGGGCTATTCTTGGCTTCATTTTGGGGGGAGGGGACAGTACGAGAGACGAAAATAAATGCCCACTTCATCGAGATCGCGACGTCTTGGCAGCGCACATGCAACTTCCCCCCGTCTGACGCAACTGATTCCAAACCAGGCCAAATCGTCACTGCCCAGCGGCCATCGGCCTTTGCCTCAATAGCGCATCTCGGCGCCGATTCCAGCCAGCGCAAAACGCTAAGTCCGACAAAACGGAGAGCCATTCCGGGTCTGCGTTTTCTGAATTAGAAGGAAAGGCACGTACATGCCCAACCATTCCGCAATCGCAAGCTGCGTCCCGAATTTCGCACCATGGCGACGTCAGCGCCTCGGGGATTTTGGCTGACACCATTTCTTCCTATCTGAAATGACCCACTGTTTCTGTAGTGGATACATCAATTCAGAGTCAGCTAAGGTTAAACACGTATGATGCAGACAATAACACTTCTCTGGATTATATAAGATACATTTTACCGCACACTGGATCGGGGGTCGGACTGGCCGTGTCTGGACAGTGTCGACAGTGTACAGTGTCGGCAATGTGGATACTGTTCTCGTACTCGTAGGGAAACGTCATGCGTCCACGAGGCTGAATCTAAGCAGAATTTGATGTAGATCAGTTCTTTTCGTCATACACTTGTTCATCTCGTGTAAACCAGCACTGTTTATAACTTCATTATACTGTGTCCTTACGTTTTCCACTTGCTTCTGTGATATTTATTTGTGTAGCATGCCTTAATTTTGCTTTTCCTAACCTTTCTTCATATTCTTTTCTTTTCTTTTTTGTTGTTCTCTGGCAACTTGCTAGAAACAGACAAGTAAAGCTGATGGAATTCTGTGCTACTGTTTTTATTATTGAATTCACAGAGGCCATTGTAGGCTTGAAGCAGATCCAACACCGACAAAACCAGCATGATATTCGATCGCCATCCACCGAAGCCGGGACGTGTCTCCTTGTTATTCGAAGCTGATGCCATCCAAAGCTAAAATAGGCGCGGCGTTGGATGCAGCACATACACTGCATCAGGCTCCTTCTAAATGAACCCCTCTAGTGGGACTTAACTTATGCCACAACTGAGCCCGACAAGTACATTCCGGTTTGGCTGCTCCGACGAGCCGAGAATTACGAAAACAGTCGCCGGTACCAACTTCCAAGCGAAATTATCCTCGAAACATGCAAGCATACAGATTTTATCTCTGGCCAGATGCTGCGGTCGAGTGGCTATTTGTTTCTTCGCAGGTTTGTCTCCATAGACGGCAAATACTGCAGCAGCCGAGATCCCAACATACCGTATCAAGCTCAAAAATCAGTGTGGCCGGGCCACGGAACCTAGGAGAAACACATATCTAACATTTGAGAGTGAAAGTTTACATTAGATCGTGACACGAGCCGCTTGTGCAGCAACTGCCGGGCGTTCCGAGCAATCGGAAGGCATGCACAAGCCCTAGCTACACGGAAGCAGTCTTTGTGGTGCTCCGGCTGTGGCACAAACTAAGAAAGAGCCTAGTTTTCGGTAGCACAAGAGATGCAGCACCCGGAGGGCGGATATGTGTGGGCCGTGAAGATGTCGTGAGACTCTGCACACATATCCTGACCTGGAAATGGCCTTGTCTGAAGCCGGGTGGGAAAAGTCTGGCTGGAGCATACATTTCCCAGTTGGAGCAAAAGGAGATATTTTCTTCTTGTTGCCTAGTACGCACGGATCCTCCTCTCTGGTATCTTTTTATTGCCCGATTACAGTATTCTACTTAGACCCGGCCGAACCCGTCACACGCGACCAAATCCGGAACTTTCTAGCATCTGACAAAATTATGCTCGGCGACATGCTTTGTCCGCACGTGCGTCGGGATGACGGTCAACTACTGCCCCAATTCGAGCCCGACCGGTGTGCCTGCTTTTCAGACATATACTCCGTTGGATACATCAAGCTTACCTAACCATGAGCCTTACATAACTACACTTGATCCAACGAACACGTCTTGCTATGCAACATCGATCCTAAGTCATGGGACATGGCGAACGACGAGACTCGGTGCATCTTTTCCAGATCTAGCCTGTGCGACAAGGGACCGTTGGAACAAACCGGGGTATAACTCGCACTCCGTTTTTATGCTTCAAATTGCATGTGGTTATACAGAACCAAGCATGGAAAGCAATGTCACGGAGACAAAACCACAACTATGGAGGAAAAGGCTACGAAAAAGGAATAATTAACTACGGATAAAGAGCAATGATTACATACGAGAATGATTATTCTTTGTACGGAGTCGCAAGTACTTCAAAAGAACAACAAGAGCAACAACAACAGCAACAAGCGCAACAACAATAACAATAACAACAATAATGACAACAACATTAATAGCAATGACGATGACAACGATAACAATGACAACAATGACAACAATGACAATAACAACGATAAAAATAACAACAATGAAACAGCAGCAACAATTTGTCAACTGCGATAACATATACTACAATCGCTGGGCCACCGCTGGGCTGTTTCGAAGGTGCAATCCAAACATGTACTATCTAGAGTCGGCGGATGCGGTGGCAGCGGAAGCGGCAACATCACTAATAACGCACCTTAACCCCGGCAATCGGAGCTTGGGAGGAGCGGCGACGGCGACAGTGACAGCAGCAGAACCGAGAGTCGAGAAATTCTGGAACGCGTTCCAGAAGGCGACGGGCCGCCGCGAGTGAGAGGCTGGGGAGGAGTGAGGCTTGCCCCCTCACTCCGTTGTGGCGTTGGGCACCTGGCCGGGGTTGCCCCCGGCCAGGCCGGGCAGCTAGGTCGGCGGGTCAGACGCATATTGCGTACCCTGCATTGCGCATCTGGCAACCCCAGATGTGCATTAACCGGTGGCCCCACACATGTCAGCGTGGAGAGCAAAGACCGACCTTCACTCTTGTCACATACAAGAGTGTAAACCAACGCCAGGCTGTGCACCATCTTATACAGCACAGCTCTCTCAAACCATGCCAAACAAAACTGGGCATCTGGCCTCTTCTTCGTCTCATCGATCTTCTTTCTTCCGGACTCCTTCTTCTTCTTTATGACGGGCATGGCATCTTCGGGATTCGTTTACAACACAAGTGCTAAAACAGGATTAGTCATTCTACTCCTCGTATTTGAATGGACGGTCGTGCAAATAGGCTTTCTGGTTAGTGCGTGCCGATGATGGTGCAGGGCCGTGTGGTGCATCCGTTTTGGCACGGAGTGGACACTCTTCGCAAGAAAAAAAGAAGACACTGTGCATACGCAGGGTGGGTATTCGGGAGTCGCGGCCTCCGAGCTGGCCGTGCGTTGGCCTTGTGACTGCGGGTATGCATGGGCATGGCCGACCGCCTTTTGCGGCATTACTCACGCAGCAGCAGGTCTGACTGCCATGAGGAATCGCTTTTGTCGACTTGGTCGGGCTGATAAGCCGCTTACATAATGAAGATGGCCCAGCCCGACGACGCTTAGATAATTGGACTACCAAGTAGCTATTTGTTTCTTTTCGAACCTTGAATATGCCAAAACACCAGTCCTCGCATAATATATTCGCTCGTTCTCGTACACCTACTTTCGTAGTTCATGCTCGCAAGTCGGGCTCTGAGCGCCCGTTCTTTTTTTTTTCTCGCTTGCTCCGGCGCATCCGAAACCCCGGCTACAGCCCGAACAACCATGATCCGACCGGTGGCTGGCGCCCCACCTGCGCTGGCTCACGCCCACCGTTTCATGTCCATCTGGTCGAAACGTTGCCGCAATGGGCAAGGCGCTCTGATGATTTTTTCCACCCGGCTTTTGTCTGCCGCTTTTCGCTTTGGAGGGGTGCTCCGGAGCCCTCCGATACAACCAATAAGATTCCGTGTGAGAAAACTAGCTCTGGATCTACACAGTGACAGTGCAGAGTACAACACCAGTCATGAGGCTGCGCAAGTTTCCTCCCTGTACGATATACCAAGGACGCGAGGCATAAGTGACCAGACCATGAACCGATGGACATGCGAATCTCGGATCTGGAGGGGCCAACCCGCCTCCCTCGCCTCCCTCGCTCCTCTCTCCCCCCTCCCCTCCAACAGTTTGTAATATGTGCTATCTGTGGCTCTTGCCATTGGCTGTGGCGACTGTCGTCGTCGTGTTTCTCAGACCACGTCGGATGTTTTCCAAAGCAGTGGGTGTCTACTCAGCGGCGTCTACTCGTATCCTTTTTTGTCAGGCATTTGTCAGCCGTCGTCCATTCAGAGCGCCGCCAATGGTCATAACGGCGAGCGGTCCTTCCAGCGCCAGGCTTGGCTGTCCCGGACCACCTTGCCGTCGGCGGCGAGCTTGTTGAGGATCTGGACCAGGCCCATCTCGGCGGGGGCATGCAAGTCCTTGCGCACGTCGGCGTAGATGACCTCGACCAGCTCCCGGGCGGTCCAGGGCGACACACCGGCGGCCTGGTCGAGGTCGGTCCCCCGCAGCAGGCGCACGACCTGGTCCTCGCGCTGCTGGCGGTGGGCAATGTACTCGGCGATCTTGGCGGGCCCGTCGTCCACCACGGGGCCGTGGCCCGGGTAGAGCCGGCCGCCGGCCAGGCCGCGCATGTGCGCCAGGCTCTGCAGGTAGGTGGCCAGGTCCTCGAACACGGCCGTGCCCTGGCCCAGCACGTTGTCGCCCGCCAGCAGGGCGTCCTCCTCGGCCAGCACAAAGGCCATGTGGTTCGTCGTGTGGCCCGGCGTGTGGGCGGCGCGCAGGGTGGCGCCCTCGACGGCAAAGGTCTGGCCGTCGGCAATGTCGAGCTCGCCGTCGGCGTGGCGGCCGTCCACGTGGCTCTGGTACACGGGCACCCCGGGCACGAGGGCGCGCACCTGGCCGACGCCGCCGACGTGGTCCGGGTGCCAGTGGGTGAGGAGGGCGGCCTCGAGCGTGGCCCCTTCTTCCGCCAGGGTGCGCCGCAGAGCGGCCGCCCACGACAGCTTGCCCTCGCCCGTGTCCACGAGCAGGCGCCGCGGGCCCGTGCCCACGAGGTAGGTGTTGGTGCCCTGCAGCGTAAAGCGGCCCGGGTTGCCCCCGAGGATGCGGATGCAGGACGGGCTGAGGCGCTCCACCTCGGGCAGGGCGACAAGCTGGCTGGCCATGGGCGTGCGCGGCGTGATGGAGAATTGCGAGAAGAGACGGCGCGGTAGCATGCGCGGTTGGTCGGGGGGTAATGGCCGCAGAGACGCGAGCTGTTCTGACTCGGATCTTTATATTCTCTCTGCGTTTGCGGGGAAGATGGCGTCACAGCGCCCTAATTGGCGAGTCGCAGGTGCTGGGTTTCGCTGACAGCCTTCCAGCCGAGGCTGCGTATGTCTCCGAAAGCCGCTAAAAAAACAGGCGTAGCGCAGTAAAGACCGCCTGGAACGCGATAAGGCGGCTGATAAGGCCAGCGTGACGAGAAGAGCCGCAGTGTGCATAAACAGACTCACTTGATGCTGTGAGGCCTTGTCTATCTGATCTTCTGTCGTCTTCCTGCTGAATTGTAACATTTTCAGCATCGCAGTAGGCTGAGCGCCTATGACCTTTCGCAAGGCACAGGACTCAGATTGGGAGATCGCAGCTGCCGAAGCCACCAATCAGCGAGTGTTTTTTTGCCCCGTTCTATTAAAAAGGCACATTGAAACACAAACCAGGGAAAAGCACAAGGAGCTCGGACGACGGGCCGTCGACTCGCTCTGCATCGGACCAACCTGCGACTCGCCCCTCCTCTGCCGTCTCTCTGCCGCTCGAATTCTCTGGCGGGCTTCGAATCTGCGCGTACGGCTGTGTCGCCCCGCTGCTTTCCCGGGACGGACCCCTGCCGACCTGGGCCTTGAACGCTGCGGCACGACCGACTGCCGATCTGGCATCGATCCTCGATCGGGGGGGCCTCAGCGTGCGGAATTTTCCAGGGCGGAGTCTGGATACTCCTCTTGTGCGCCGGAAACGGAAAGACGAAAATTTGAGAGTGAATGGGCAGGACCACCACGCCATGTCGACGCGACCGACGACACCGTCTTCCCCAAAGACGGTCAAGGTGAAGGATGCCATGCCGGGGATGCCCATGTACGGCTGTGGTAAGTGTGCTATGGGAACCCTACGTGCTTTACTCCGTTGGCTGACGGGCGCACAGAACATGTGCAGCGGCTCTTCTGCCAGAGTCAAGAGATCATCAACACGTCCATCTTCCATTACAAAATCATCCTGCGCAAGATCTTCGACCAGCCGCCCATCGTCCCCCAGACCTCCAAGTCCGCCGACGGACAGCCGCTGACGACGCTGACGCCCAACTACCTGTGCCTGCAATGCCCGACGACGCTCGTGCAGGAGGACATTTTCAAGCACGGCGAGAAGAAGTCGCACCGGTTCTGTAGGTGGAATACATCAGGCAGTGGATGCAAGCTGACAGGCCAGACGTGGAATCGCGATGCGGCACGCTGTACTGCCACATGTGCGATGACTTTGTGTACGACCCGACGCTGGAAGAGCTGCGGCTGCGCAAGATTGGGACCGGATCGTTTTCCAGTGAGTGCAAAGAGAAAGGGAGAGAGAGAGAGAGAGAGAGAGAGAGAGAGAGAGAGAGAGACTGACGGCCTCTAGCCAACCGCAAGCGCAAGCACGACGAGCTCTTCTCGGACTCGCTCAAGGACGACCCGCGGTACATCACGTCGAACACGACGCTGGCCTCGTGCCGGGCGAGCGGACTGCGCGGCATCTACAACGCGGGGGCGACGTGCTACCAGAACGTGATTCTGCAGTGCTTTCTGCACAACCCGCTGCTGCGCAACTTTTACCTGAGCGACGGGCACCAGGGCACGGCCGACTGCGCGGGCACCAACTGCCTGAGCTGCGCCATGGACGACGTGTTCCAGGAGTTCTACGGCCAGGACAGCACGAACGGCTACACGGCGGCTAACATCCTGTCGAGCTTCTGGATCTCGGAGAAGAAGGCGTTTGCCAACCTGGTGACGACCAAGGAGCAGGACGCCCACGAGTTCTTCCAGTTCCTGGCCGAGGAGCTGCACGAGCGCAACGGCGACGGCAAGAAGCCCGAGCACGGCAGCGAGCACTCGTGCTCGTGCATCATCCACCAGACCTTTTACGGCAAGCTGCAGAGCACCACGACGTGCCAGCAGTGCAACGGCGTCACCAACCAGGTGCAGTCCTTCCTCGACCTGAGCCTGGGCCTCGAGACCCTGGCCCAGCGCCGCAAGAAGGGCGCCGCCGCCCCCAGCCGTCTCACCCTGCAGCAGTGCCTCGACGAGGAGTACATCAAGCCGGACAAGTGCGAGTACCGCTGTCTGAACTGTAGCTCTACCCGCCTGGCCCGGCGCCACACCTCCATCAAGTCGCTGCCCAACGTGCTGTCCATTCAGCTCAAGGTACCCCCTCTCTTCTTTCCCCTTCTTTCCTCTGTCTCTCTGACCGTCAGCGCTTCGAGTACAAGCAGGGCCGCCACGACAAGGCGGCCAAGGTCGACACGCCCGTCGAGTTCCCCCTGCAGCTCAACATGCTGCCGTATACCAACCGCAGCCGCGGCCACGACGCCCGCGAGAACTATGAGCTCAACCGGTCGTGCATGTACGACCTGCTGAGCGTCGTCGTCCACGTCGGCGAGATCGACACCGGACACTATGTCGCCTACTGCCGCGTGAGCGACCAGGTAGGCCTTGTCCTCTGTCTATCTGCGCCCGCAGCCTCGCTGACTCTTTGCTAGTGGTTTGCCTTCAACGACCATCGCGTCGAGCTGGCCGCCAATTCCGAGGTCCTCAACGCCAATGCCTACCTGCTCTTTTACATCATCCGCTCCTTGGCCTAGATTGCCTCTGTGATTTTTTTTTTTTTTTTTGGCTTGGTTAACCCCTTGGAGTCCTCTGGCATGCCTTTCCTTTTGTTTTTATTTCATCACGAGCAGGAAAGAATATGTGCTTATGTCTTTTATTGAATTTTGTTTACTTTTTTCATTTTCATTCCACCTTTCTGGCTCTTCTGTCTTATCTTTTGCATCGGACCAGGGGAGAAAAAAAAAGTGGCACATATACACAGGAATCGGCTCAGATACGCATCACACGGCGCCCCATAGACTTCATATTCGGTTCTACCTCTCATTCTTTTCCGTCCTCCTTCCACGTCCACGCGGGCCCTGCAAAGTTGGCGTAGCAGTAGAACTCGTTGCTGAGGCCGCGCGCGTGCTGCGGCAGAAAGCTCGTCGTCCGCACCGCCTGCGCCCGGTACAGCTTGCTCGTCACCAGATCCGCCATGCGCTCGCCCGTGCAGACGATGATTCTTGCCTCGGGCCGGCCGAGCCAGCGGACCGTGAGGGCGGCTGTCAATTAGCACGACAGTAGACAGCGACAGAAAGAAAGAAGAAAAAAAGTACCTTTGGCCTGGCAGTCTTCGCTCAGGAACGGAGGGTCGCAGATGAGGCGGTCGACAGCGCCCTTGAGCGCAGCGGGCAGCTTGGTGGGCTCCTTGAAGTCGTAAAAGACAAACTCGCTGCCAAAGACGGCGAAGCGGTTGTCGTGCTCGAGCAGGACGAGGCGCGGGCGGCGGTCAGCCGCGAGGGCGGACTGGCATGTCAGCGAGCGACCGAGCAAGCGAGGACAGAGAAACGTACGACTTGGTTCTTGAGCGCGACAAAGACGCTGGGCGCCGAGACCACAGCAATGCTGGACGACGCGTCGGCACCGTCGAGCAGCTGCGCTGCCAGCAGGTTGGCCGTGTCGTCGGCGTACTGACAGTCAGCGAGAGAGAGAGAGAGAGGGTGCGTAGAAGCAAAGGAAGAGAGAATACCCAAAACTGCGACTCATTCCAGTCCTCGCTAAAGGCGTCCATGGACAGCGGTGCCGCCGCTGAGGCTTCCCGCTGGTCGGCATCGGCCTCGGCAGCCGACTGAAGGTCGGCAAAGCGGCGGGCGTGGTCGTCGCGCTCGGCATAAAAGGCCTTGAGAGCGTCGAGGGTGGCGGACGAGAGGGTTCTGCCGGTGAGCGAGCGATCTGGTTTGAGGGGAGAGGGGGGGGTGCTCACAGCTCGTCATCGCTGTCAGGCGCCATGGTGAGCGGTCCCAGAGAGCATGTGTCTGCGATGGCGGTCGCATAGACGTGGTCGCATAGACGTGGTCAAAAGCGTAGTGCGGCTTAAAAAATTCTCGGCGGCGATAGCAAATAGCAGCACCAAAATACAGTCACGTCACAGATTCCTCGAATTTCTCTGAATTCTTGTTGATAAACCACATATGTACACAGCCCATCCCAAATAAAACAAGACAGCCCTCGCTCTCTACTGGTCGTCCAGAACGTGCAAGTACTTGCGCTCCTCCCGCTTCTCGGCCTCGGTGGCCGGCGGCAGCTCGTAGAACGACGAGGCGCGGAATCCTTGCTGGGTTGTGTGAGCATGAAAATGAGCAAGAGAGGGAGAGAGAGGGAGAGGGACGCACTAGGTAGTGGTAGGTGTAGTCGGCAATCTCGGCCGGCTCAATGTCCAGGTCCTTGAACGTCTTGGCGGTGGCGTCGATCGTCTGGTCGATGAACTCGCGGTCGACGTCCTCGCCCGACAGCACCGGCCACCAGAGGACGCGGTTCAGCAGGGCTGCGGCCGGCTTGAGGACGGCTGCGGGCACGTTGATGTGCCGCCGCTTCTTGTAGATCTCGCGGTCGACCAGCTCGGCAATCTCGGCCGTCGAGTAGTTCTTGGGCCCGTAGAGCTCGTAGGTCTGGCCGGCCGTCGTGTCGTCGAAGAGCATCCGCTCCAGGGCCAGGCCCACGTCGATGGCGTGCACCGGCCAGTACCGCTCCTGCATGTTGTTGGCCGTGAACAGGTTCATGACGCCCGCCAGCCGCAGCAGCAGGTTGTCCTCGAACCCAAACATGGGCGCCGGCCGCACAATCGTCGTCTCGGGGAAGATGTCCCGCACCACCAACTCGCCCCGGCCCTTGGTCCGGTAGAACTCGGACGGCGAGTCCAGCGACGCGTTGTACGACGACACGTGGATGAACCGGTCCACGTCGTACTTGGCCACCGCCTCGGCGATGCGCTCTGCGCCCTCGACGTGCACGTCCTCCAGCGTGTAGTTCCTGCTCGTCAGTTGCGCTCAGATCGGTAGTCGGGCTGCTAAACATACTTGGTCGGGTAGTTCCGGCCCACCAGATTGTAGACGACGTCCGAGTGCCGCACGCTCTCTTCGATGGACGCTGTGTTGAAGATGTCGTACTCCTGTGGCTAGTGAGTGATTATCCTTCAAGAAGAACGGGGAGCCATACAATGAAAACGACGCGGCCGAGATCGCCCGACACCTTGAGATGCCGCTTGCCCATTTCTTCGCGGAAGGGCACGACGACCGTGCATCCTTGCCGAGCTGCAAGATTGTCAGGATGCTGATAGCTTGAAAACTGCGGGAGTACGCACCAAGCCGGTTCACGATATACCGCCCCAAAGCACCCGTGGCACCAAACACCGTAGCCGTGTGACCTGTGGATCAGAATGGGTGTCGCAGACGAGGAATTGGCGCAGCGGCCGTCAGACAGGAGCGCATACCTCCAAGAGAAGACCTGGCAAGACATCGTTAGCAGCCATCACGGATCCGCCCAAACTAAGACCCGTCTCCAGCACATACCGTCCACCCTGGGTTCGGATGATGGGCTTGCCCGTGCGCGTTATGGTGACGTCGGAGAGCAGCCGGCGCTGCGGCTGCTGGAACACCCGGCGGGCCATCTGCTGCGTCGACCGCACGGCGGCGGCCGGGAGGGGAGCCATGCTGACAAGGCCGGGGAGGGCGGGAGGAGGGCGAGCAGGTTGGTCGAGAACGAGAAATACTCAGCAGGTGACAGGAACTGAGGCTGCGCGTGTCGTTGTGGTCAATTGGCTCGGATGGCGAGCTTCCCCGACATCCGCTTTCGTCCTTCGGCTGTGGCTTTTTTTGCGCGGATCGAGCGAAAGCGAAGTAATGATTGGGATCCCATTGGCGGACACGGAGTCCAGTGGACCGCGCTGTGTGATCACGTGGTTTGGCGGGACATTTCTTCGGAAGCGGAGAAACAATGTTGCGGGATGTGGGCTGGCAGGCTGGCAGGCTGCATTGAGCCGCGTCTGCGAGGGAGGGCTTGCAAAGCTACTGGAGAGCTCCGAGGCAACGAAACCAAACGAGCACAACCACCCCCAACATCCAACGCACGCAACGCCGCTCTACGACCAGATTCGCGAGCGCGGCTGCTGCATCGCCACCGAATTCTACTTGCTTCTTTTGCGTCGGCTCGATCGGCCTTCTTCTCCTTCACCATGAGCGCCGAGGCGTTGACAGACTTCCTCGACGAGCAGCGCGATGCAGCGCCGTACGAGCTGCAGGGAGCAATCGTGGAGATTGAGGATCTCTGGGAGCGCAAGCTGTGGCACCAGCTGACGGACGCGCTGCTGTCGCTGTTCACGGACGAGCAGAGCAAGCCGCTGCGGCTAAAGTTCTTCAAGGTCTTCATTCTCAAGTTTGCCGATAAGATCAACCAGCTCAAGTTTGTGGACCTGGCGATCAAAGCCGCCGAGTCCTGCCAGGGTGTGTTCTGTCTTGGCCTTGTCTGCTATTCTGGCTAACCCCCTAGACAACAAGGAGAAGCTCGCCTTCCTCGAGACGGTGGCGAAAAAGGTCGACGACGAGGACTCGCAGGACGCCTTTGTGTTTGCGACAATCACGGTGGCGCAGGTCAAGCTGGCGCTGCGGGACTTTGAGGGGGCGCGGGCGGATCTGGACCGCGCGGGGCGGGTGCTGGACTCGTTTGACGCCATCGAGAACATTGTGCACGCGGCCTTTTACAACATCAACGCGCTCTACTACCAGGCCAAGCAGGACTTTGCGCAGTACTACCGCAACGCGCTGCTGTACCTGGCGTGCGTGGACGTGGCCGTCCTGGGCGCGGACGAGCGCCACGAGCGCGCCTACAAGCTGAGCCTGGCGGCGCTGGTGTCGCCGAGCATCTACAACTTTGGCGAGCTGCTGCTGCACCCCATCCTGGACGCGCTGGAGGCGGGCAGCGACGACGACGACGACGACAGCGACGACAGCGACGAGAGCGGCGGCGACAGCTGGCTGCGCGAGCTGCTGTTCGCCTACAACCGCGGCGACCTGCGGGCCTACGAGCGGCTGGCCGACCGCATCGCCGCCCACCCGCTGCTGGCCAAGAACAGCAGCCAGCTGCGCCAGAAGATCTACCTGGCCGCCCTCACCGAGGCCGTCTTCCGGCGGCCGCCCCACGCCCGGGCCATGTCGTTTGCCACCATTGCCCAGGAGACCCGCGTCGAGCCCGACGAGATCGAGCACCTGGTCATGAAGGCCCTGAGCCTCGGCCTGCTGCGCGGCACCATCGACCAGGTCGACGAGGTCGCCCACATCAACTGGGTGCAGCCCAAGGTGCTGGACATGAAGCAGATTGCCAACATGCGCACCCGCCTCGCCGACTGGGGGTCGAGCGTCAACCAGCTGGGCAACTGGATCGAGCAGGTCGGCCAGGACGTGTGGGCGGCGTGAGCAGGACGGGTGGCAAAACCGGTCATGTACAATACCGTGAATTGTTATGGATAGACAGTGAAACGGCTTATTTTTTTTTCTTTCTTTCCTTTTTTCTTCCTTTTTTCTTTCTTTTCTTTTCTTCCTTTCCTCTTTTTCCTTCTTCTCTCACACAGTCTGTCCCAGGACCAGCACTGAGCCCACCAGCCAGGCAGGCCACCAGACGCACCAGATCACCACGGCCGTGTACATGCCCCAGACGTTCCAGCCAAAGGCGGCCACCCGCAGGGCCTCGCCCAGGTCGACGCGCCAGAGCGCGCAGCTGGCCACCAGCACGGCCGGCGGCGCCAGCACGTTGAGCAGGGCGGTGGCGGCCCAGCGGCAGGCGGCGCACTGCGGCCACGGCCGCATAAACGTCAGCGGGCTGGCCAGCAGGCCGACCAGGAAGGCGAGCGAGAAGTTGAGCGTGGCCAGCGACGACAGAAACATGCCCAGCAGCAGCAGCGAGAACGACTTGATCAGCTGGTGCTGCTGCGCCGACGGCTGGTAGTACGCCGCCAGCCCGCGCGCCAGCACGTGCGGCAGCACGGCGCTGGCGACCGCGAAGCCGACAAAGACGGGGGTCAAGAGCTGCAAGGCCCAGTGTCAGTCGGGGTTTCTCTTGCTTGTTGATTATGTAATACTCACCCAGGCCGGCAGGTGGTTGAACAGGTACAGCGGCACAATGCCGAGGGCGTGGCAGACGGCCACGACGCCCAGCGGCAGAAAGAGGTCGCGCTCGGCCGTCATTGTCGGGGGCGGCGGCGGGCTGGCCTTCTCATCCGCCTTTTCGTCCGCCTTTGGCGGCTGCCCGCTCTTCAGCCACAGCGCAATGGCCATGATGGTAAAGTTGGCGGCCACCAGCATGGCGCTGGGCAGGTAGGTGCCGATGCTGACAAAGCGCTCGCGGCTCATGAGCAGGTAGAAGAAGAAGCTCTGGTGCAGGTGCTCCAGCAGGTTGTTGAGGCTGCGAAAGGTGCCCTCGATGATGCGGCCCATGGCCATCTCGTCCTGCGACCAGCCGACAAAGACCTCGGTGCCGTCGGGCTGCAGCGCCGTCGCCTGGTACGGCTGCAGGGTCACCGCGTCGACGTGGTACGCCATGAAGGCGCTGTGGGCGCCCGTGGCCGCGCCCACGCCCTGCCGCAGCATGCCGCGCAGCATCGTCCGCAGCCGGTCGCCGTAGTCGTCGGCGTGGCGCCACATCTCCTGCAGCGACGCGCTGATGCCCATCTGTCCGCCGGCAATGGCCACCACCGAGTTGATCAGGTCCAGGTTGGGCAGCTGGCCGTTGACCCCGTCGTACACCACGTGCACGGCCGAGAACGTGCCGCCGCCGCCGCCGCCGCCGCCGTCCGCATCCGCATCCGCATCCTGCACCTGCGTGTAGTCCAGCGCCAGCGCCCCCTGCAGCGCCCCCGACTTGCGCGGCAGCGCGCTGACGAAGCGGCCGTCGTGCGCGTCGTGGTAGGCGTCCACCCACGCCTGCGGGCCCGCCAGGCTGTCCGGCGGGAACAGGAACACGAGGTCCTTGGACCACAGCGACCACCGTCGGAAGTACCGCGCCAGCGCCAGCGCCAGCGCCACCCCGTGCGCGTTCGCCGCCCCCTGCGCGCTCCGCCACGGCGCCACCAGCACCAGCGCCTCTGTCGCGTCTCCGCGCGGCGCCTGCAGGATCGCGTACACGTTCTCCCCCGCGATCGTCGCCCCCGCCGTCCGGTACGCAAACGCCTGCCGGCCCACCTTGAGGCCCACGCTCGTCAGGATGCCCTCCAGCTGCGTGTTGACCTCGGTGTTCGTCTTGTTGGCCGCCAGCGCCGCGTTCACCTCGTGCTTGTAGGCCCGGAACACATTCTGGTCGCTGCCGCCAAAGTACGTGTGCACCTGCCCCGGCAGCAGCGCGTTCTCCGAGATGTACGTCCGCCGCGAGTACGCGTCCAGCGGCAGCACCAGCAGCGAGGCCACGCCGACGATGATGCACAGCAGCGACAGGTAGGGGGGGAGCTTGAGGATCCGCGGGTCGCGCCGCAGGCTGACGAGTGAGGCTGTTTCGTTAGCTACGGCAAGCAATATAGTCGAGAGAGGCGTCGCTGTGCACTCACCTACTAAACTCGGCATTGTGATGGAGCTGGCTGCGGAAGGGTCGAGGTGAAGCTCACAAACATCGAACACGGTAGCTTAGATTTAACGTGCCAATTAACGGATATGCGGGTATGCATATATCGGGTTAATCGATATCACCGCATAATGCTTCACTTGGCATGGCCACAACCAGTGCATCAACTACTTTCCCACAACGCCAAATGCTAAATAGATACCAGAACGGTATATACACGGCCCATAGCCCATGACCTGCTGTAACCAAAAGACCGCCAGACCCCAGTAATGACTGATGTATATGCTCTATTAATATTGGATGTCCCCCCTGCCTCTCTCTCTCGTTTTTTCCCCTCTTGTTCCTCAAGGCCCCAACCGCTGCGTTGATCCGACCAGCCCGATGGCCGCTCCCGTGCTGTTTGGCCCCGACGTCGTCGGCAGCACGCCAAACCGCCCGTACGTCTTCTGGTCCACGCTGACGTAGCGCGGCAGCCGCGCCAGCAGGTTGAGCCGGCCCTCGATCCAGCGCAGGGCCCGCTCTGGCGGGGCCAGGAACTTGAGGTAGCCCAGCCCGCACACGTAGCCGACTGCGAGCCCGCAGAGGTGGCCCAGCAGGCTCGTGTGCGGGATGAGCGCCGCCACCACGAACACGAGCACCAGCGGCGTCGTCCACGTCGGAATGTGCACGCCCGCCACCACAAACGACGGGTTGGCCCGGTACGTCTTCATGGCCTCGACGCCGAGTAGGAGGAACACCCACACGCTAAAGGGTCAGCTGAGCCACCAAGAAAAGACCACCGCCGCAGCAGAACATACCTGGCCCCCATGACCGTCGTGTTCAGGTGCAGAAGGCGCTCCACCAAGACATAGAGAAACGCCGGAAAGGTCGCAAAAGCTGCCACACATTAGTATATCAACCGTGCCTGGTGACTGCGGCGGGGAGGGGAACAAGACCCACGTCCAAAGAAGAGCGCCACCGACGTCAGCGTGCCGTGCTCGCATTCGAAGCGGTCGAGGAGGGGGATGAGGGCCGCCAGGTTGGCCAGCATGTGGAACAGGCCCAGGTGGATCAGGGGGAAGGTGTTGGCGCGGTACACTGTTGGTCAGCACGCGTTGCGAACAAGATATGAGGCCGTATGTGCATTTTTCTCAGGGTACGCACGGCTCGCCATGGATATCTCAGTCGGCGTCAGGCCGCCCCAGGCGCGAATGTCCCAGAAAGACTGGAGGGCCAGCAGATGCAGCAGCACGATGAGGCCAAAGGTGGCGCGCGTGAAGAGCGGCAGGCGGGTCAGGTAGGAGCGTGTCGACGACCGCGCCGCGCTGAAGCTGGTCGACCCGGTGGCGCGTGGCGTCCAGAGGCCGGCGACGGGTCGTCGCGGCTGTGGTGAAGGCGACGGCATCGGGAGGGCTGGCGATGACAACTAAAATCGGAGGATGGAGGCAGTGTACGGCGCAAGGAGTAGTCGAGGAAGACGAGGAGGGCAAGGACAGCGTGTCGGGTTCGGATGTGACAAAGGGGCCGAAAGGCCGTCAAGGGTCGTCTAGGACCCAAATTGTTCTATCCGCAGTTAGAAGGAGCAAGCCGCCATGTTCCCACGGCCGTGGCAGTGCGTCAGCGAAACAAGAGGACGAGAATGCAGCCGTCAATAAAGACGCGACCGAGGAGACCAGAAATAAGCCGGTGCGATCAAGTCGGAAAGGTGTCTCGTGCACGTTCATCGAATTCGCCTAAATCAATAACGAGGCACGTCGCCATAACGGGTCTGCGATCTGGCCCTTCGGTATATGCTTATCTTTTATCTCCATGTGACGTTGGCCGTTTATAACGGTCGCCTTAATGACGTCGCAACTAAGGAAAGTTAGGCAGCACACGACCTAAAGAAGACAGTCCCAAGGCTGGCGTACTATACCACTACCTCATTGCTGTATGGCAAACCCAAAGGTATGCAACGGAGTAAGATGAAAATTGCATATATAACCCTATGCCTTACTCCCGTAGCCTACATCCTATATACCATAGCTTCGTAAACTTAAACCAAAGGGGTAGTATTAAAGGATCTCCAGTAGTGACAGTAACGAGTTGTTACCAAACTGTAATATATAGATTAAAAACTTATTGCAGTTATATATAGGGGCCAAGCCTTCCCTGAAGATAAAAATACATTTTGTCAGTTACTTGATAGTTGCTATTACTGAATCAAAATACGTTGCCGTCGTCGTCCACATCATGGGTTGGCATTCTACGGAGTACTTCTCTACCATAACGTTCACAACTGTCAGCCTAGCAACTACCAGCCACAGGTTAATTCCTACTTGATATTTTTTTTTCAAGTATCGTTCTAAACACGGGAGGCGGATTCTAGAATAAACTGTCAGCATAGACTTATTGCAGGTCACACGTAGTAGCTTTGCCGAGAATGATTTCACGGTTATTGCCTTCTAGCCAACACATAGCCTTGGCTCTTCTCATGGAACTGCCCATTCTATCAGACATACTGTATCACCCGGTTTTGTCACGATGCCATAATTGTCATTTGTAATGCGTATTGAACGTTTAAATATATTCAGGGAAAACTGCCTGGAGTTATCAACAGCGGTCCCGGGAACCCGGAAAGCACGGTAACGCCCCGTCCGTTTCTCTTCCTCATCCAAAAAAAGAAACACATGGATATATGTTTTGATGCATGACTATTTGCTTTCCTTTTCCGCTAAAATGAAAATTTGCCGCGCTTATTACTTGGCGTGCGACTTGGCCATTGTGTTGAGGGCGCTGCCGTTCTTGAACCACTCGATCTGGCCGGCGTTGAAGGTGTGCGCCAGCTTGATCTCAAACGGCTCGCCCTCCTTGGGGTGGACCACCATCGTGATCGGCTTGCCGACCTCGAGCTCAGTGGCCAGGATGTCAACCTTAGCTGTGTTAGCCACAGCCGTTCTCGTTTTGTCATTTCAAAGTCAGGAATGTTACTTACCCGAGCATCAGGCGGGACCTTGTCGTAGTCGGCAGGGTCGATGAAGGTCAGTGGCAGCATGCCCTGCTTCTTCAGGTTGGTCTCGTGGATACGGGCGAACGAGCGGGTGATGATGGCCAGACCACCCAGGTGGCGCGGCTCCAGAGCAGCATGCTCACGCGAGGAACCCTCGCCGTAGTTCCAGTCACCAATGACAACCCACCGGACACCCTTGGCCTTGTATTCACGGGCAACGTCCGGGACACCGCCGAATTCACCAGTGATGTCGTTCCGGACCTTGTTGGCCTCGCCGTTGGCGGCGCTGATGGCACCGATCAGCATGTTGTTCGAGATGTTGTCCAGGTGACCGCGGTACTTCAGCCACGGGCCGGCCATGGAGATGTGATCGGTCGTGGTCTTGCCCTTGGTCTTGATCAGAATCGGCAGGTCGTACGCGTCCTTGCCATCCCAGGCGTTGAAGGGCGACAGCAGCTGCAGACGGTCGGATGTGGGCGCGACCTGGACCTGGACCGTGGAGCGGTCCTCGGGCGGGGCCTGGTAGGTGTCCTGGCCAGGGTCGTAGCCGTGATCCGGCAGACCGTTGGTGTGCGGTGGCGGCTTCAGCTTGAAGTCGTTTCCGTCCTTGTCCTTGAGCGTATCGGTCAGGGGGTTGAAGTTGAGGGTGCCGGCAATGGTAAGGGCGACGACCAGATCGGGCGAGGTGACAAAGGCGTGGGTGGCCGGGTTGCCATCGTTACGGCCCGTGAAGTTACGGTTGTACGACGAGACAATGGTGTTGGCCTCGCCCTTCTTAACATCGCGGCGATCCCATTGACCAATGCAAGGACCGCAGGCATTGGCGAGAACAATACCGCCAAACTCCTCAAAGGTCTCCAGTTGGCCGTCACGGGCAATCGTGGCGCGAATCTGCTCAGAACCGGGGGTGACGGTGAAGAATCCCTTGGCCTTGATACCGTGGTCCATGGCATCTTGGGCAATGGCGGCGGCACGGGTCATGTCCTCGTATGAGGAGTTGGTGCAGGAGCCAATCAAGCCGCCCTTGACCTCCTCGGGCCAACCGTTGGCCTTGGCGGTCTCGGCAAGCTTGGAGATGGGGGTCGCCAGATCGGGAGTGAAGGGGCCGTTGATGTGAGGCTCCAGCTCGGACAGGTTGATCTCAATCAGCTGGTCGTATTCGGCGCCCTCATCCTCGCGCAGTTCCTTGGCGTAATCGCGCGCAAAGTCGCCAATGTCCTTGCGTTTGGTAGCAGCAAGATAGTCGTACATGCGGTGGTTGAAGGGGAACAGAGAAGTTGTGGCACCAATCTCAGCACCCATGTTGCAGATCGTGGCCATGCCAGTGCAAGAGATGTTGTCAACACCAGGGCCTGTATTGTTAGAAAAAAGCACATCGAGGCATGATGAGACTGCAAGACAACATAAAAACGGACGACGTCCAACGAACTGCCACGGTCCATCTTTGCTCAGAGACCCCACTTTACTAGTGAAGCCCAGCTCGAAAGGCATGCTTGTACCAAACTAGGAAGGAGCGAGGGGGGCAAATTCAAAACCCGTCCAGAGAGACAAGCAAAGAGAAAACGTCTAGCCAATGGAAGACGTCTAAAACAAAAGACAAGGCGGGCGTAGGAGGGGGGGAAGTAGCCTATGGCCAGTCTTCACCGCCATAAGGCCTTGCATGCCAAAGAGTCACTTGTACAGATCCTTGCCATCGACACGGCCCCGCAAAAGCTGGCAGACTTCTTCCAGCAGCTTGCGAGTTGACCAGACTTTGTGCATGAAAAGGGAAAGAACAAGGCAAAGGAAATGAAGCGGATAAAGAGGGAAGGAGCAAGGCAAATTCAAAAGTAAAGCCCCCAAAATATAACGCCAAAAAGCCGAGGAGGTCGTCAAAAACACGATAAAACATCAAAAAAGAGAAATAAGGAACTGGGAGACTCGCCGAAATATTCCACGATCGCTCCTGTCCCCCCCTTAACAGTGAGGATACCTGCAACCTTCAGGATGATGTCTGTGAAGCATTAGCATTGGATTCGTGATGTTGTGATGCTGTTTTGTTGCGATGCATGTGGCGGCTTAAAAAAGTGGAGAATTATAGAGGAAACACCCGAAGCGGGTAACTCCGATGCATTTTCCCTGCAAATTGGATTGAAGAGGGAAGGTGCAGCATGATCAACCCGCCATGCACCTTCCTATTCTGCCAATTTCTTGGGGAATAGAAGATTGGGGAATGTGGGGCTTATAAACTTACCCTTGGGCGAAGTCCAGCCGTTCATCTCGCCGGTCAGCTTGACGCCGATAACCTTGGGGGCCTTGAGCTCCCAGGGCAGGTTGGCCATAACGTCGACAGCGTCGGCACCACCGACACCGATGGTGCACATGCCAAGACCGCCGGCATTGGGCGTGTGCGAGTCGGTACCGATAAGCAGACCGCCGGGGAAAGCGTAGTTCTCGAGAATGATCTGGTGGATGATGCCAGAGCCGGGGCGCCAGAAACCAATGTTGTACTTGGCGCAAGCCGAAGCCAAAAAGTCGTAAACCTCCTTGTTGATGCTAATGGCACGTGCCAGATCCTTGGTACCGCCGACCTGGGCCTCGATCAGATGGTCGCAGTGGACGGTAACAGGGTTGGCGACAGCCGGCATGCCGGCCGACATGAACTGCAGAATAGCCATCTGGGCGGTGGCATCCTGGCAGGCGACGCGGTCTGGCCGCAGCTTCAGGTAAGAAACACCGCGCTCAATGTCCTGGCCTTCTGGGTCGTCCAGATGGGAGTAGAGAATCTTCTCGGCGAACGCAAGGGGGCGATTGAGTCGTGACCGGACAATGGCCAGGTTCTCTGACATCTTCTTGTAGTTGATAAAGTTGTTTGCCTCCCAGTTGTTTTGTCTGACCTGTGCCGAGGCAAGCCGGTTAGCAGGTGTAGTAAGCAAAAACCAAGCCAAAATCTGCCATTGCCTACCTTGCGGTCGAGTGGGTTGCCGGAGATGTTTTCGGAGACGGTCGCCATGGTGCGGCGGAGGCCCAGGCTGGCGAGACCAGCCCGGTTCCGGGCGGCCTGGCCCAGGAGCTGGCGAGAAGCCAACATTGTGCTGTGATGCGACAGGTCGCGTGAGGCTAGAAGAAAGGATGAGGGGAGAGGGGAGAGAGAGTGGACGGAAAAGAGAAAAGAAGAAGAATTGGACTCGCGAGAAGCAAACCCAGGAAAGAAGAGAAAAAGAAAATGGGGGGGAAGGTGAGTATTAAAAAGGAAGAAAAGAAAAGGGAGCGAAGAAAGTGCGGGAAGTACGGCGGGGGGGGAGAAACGAGGTGTTTTGTATGTGTGACCTAAAAACCGCTGATAAACAGGTGCAGTCGCTCGGCTCTTCCTGGCTAGACACCCATAAAAAAATAGCGAGGGCCTGGGGCATGCCCCTCGCGCCGCTGTCTCCTCGGCTATGACGACAATAGCGTAAGGCGATCGGCCGGACGAATCAGCAGCGTTGGATTATTGTTACGGGAGCATGGATGGCGGTGGGACGGGCTGGATTGCAAGCGCCGCCATTCCCTAGGGGCAAAAAAAGCAAGACGTGGTTCCTCCTTTCGAGCGAGGATCATTTGATTCATACCTCACCATGCATCGGATTCCGGATCCGTGACGTTTGCGGACGGCCTTGGAAGCAGGGAAGCATCTAAGTCTTATGTAAGACACTGACGACACTACGAAGTACGAAGTACAGGAGCCAAGATGGCTAATTGGCCGCTGTGGCTCAGCGGATTCAGCGGGGAAGTTGCTGGAACAACCGCCATGGCCGAGCGCCCGGAAGCAGAGAGCCACTCCTTTTGTTTGCATGATAAAACAGCTGTTGCGATTCGCCGACGACCAAGAGAGGCAAAGAATGTGCTGTAGACAAACTGACTGACAGACGCATTTTTGGTCGGCACAAGTGTCTGCAACCGAGCAAAATGCCGCAAACCCCGGCAATGGTCTACCGAAAGTATAGCGCAAGCAGGCACACCCACACGAAATTAAAAAAAAAAAAAAAAAAAAACATGTGCGCTGCCCACAGCGACAGCGGCGAGGAGACGAACTGAAGCAAAAGCTGCCCCGTTCGTCTCCGGAAAAGGGTCCAGGCAGGTGGACGGATTCAATGGGTCCAGGCGGCGTTTTTCGTCCGCGCGAACACAACTGTGGAGAAAATGGAGAATGACACGCTAAAATGGGTCCTGAGCGACCATTCTGCCGCAGCCCACCGCCCGAATCTGCAAGAAGCTTCCCTTTCCAGTAGATTTGGTTGGTCTGCAGACCTTGCAGGTGGGGGCGCACCGCTCTCGCAAGCTCGGTAGCCGGACTTCTTCCGAGTAAATACGAACTGAGCGCCGCGCCAGAAGTCCGATCGGCCGACGGGCGAACCGCGCTCGTCGGCCCCAAGGCACAGCCATAATGGTGACAGCTCGTGAAAATTGTGCCATCGAGTTCCACTCGGGGGTCGGATTTGTGTATTCGTTTCATTTTGAGAATTCGAAATGCTTGTCTCACCAGTGACACAGCATACTGCAAGCAGCACGGAAGAAAAGGCGCTGACTGGCGGCTCTGGAAAGGTTTCCGAGCTAGCGTTCTCTAGGGTAATGGCGTATACCAATGCGCTGACTGGTCCAATTCCAGCAGCCACACTGCATGCCAGCCGGTCTGCGCACGGAATAACTTTTTCATCGATAAGGATATTCCGACGATAAAGGAAAAAAAAAAAAAGTCCAGCCCCACGTGAAATCAACTTCAAACCTCATCAAAGCGACAATCATGGGCGTCGGCAACAAGCGCACCCTTACCAAGACCCGGCGGAAGACGAGGTAGGACAAAGAAAGAAGAAGAAGAAGAAGAAGAAGAAGAAGAAGAAGAAGAAGAAGAAAAAACAGTTTGTGCTGACCGCCAGGGACGTCGACCAGATCAAGGCCGACCTCGTCGCCCCGGGACACCTCGGCCGGTACACCGCCACCAAGGCCGTCGAAGATCTCCCTGGCCTCGGCCGCCACTACTGCATCGCCTGTGCCAAGTGGTTCGAGACCGCCCATGCCATCGAGGGCCACCGCCGCGGCAAGCCGCACAGGCGCCGCCTGCGCCAGCTGCAGGACGACCCCTACACCCAGAAAGAAGCCGAGGCTGCCATCGGCCTGCGCACCGACAACGGACCGCCGCCGTCTGCTGCCGCCGTGGCCCGCGTGAAGAGCGCGGCACCGACCATGGAGCCGCTGTCGGCCAACGGGGACACCCAGACCACCGGCGATGTGGCCATGTCGTGAACGGGCCTGGCCGCGAACAGAACCCCGACAGCGGGCTTCAGAAACACACGAGACATGCCGAGCCGCGAAAGCAGCGCGACTAGAGGACTAGAGGTCGGCAGAGTCTGGGACAGGACGGCGCCGTAAAGGACGTGGCATGTGGCCTGCTTGGAGCTCGACAAAGCACAACCCTGTGGATGCATCGTTTGATGCAGACTTGCATGGCCGGAACTGCGGCGTCACAGAAATGCTTGCATTCGCATTCATCAATTGTGCCTGCAAACTCCGATAGTGACCCTCAGACAGATTTGGCGAGCCCCTTGGCTGCCAGAGAGGAGTAGAAAATAGAACCCAGCCTCTTTTTCATTCATGTCCATCATTTGACCGCGAGACATCCCTTCTTTGCCGCATCACCTCCGCAGATCGAAGCTTGTCCTTGGCCCATCGATACTGGGGCGCAGGGAACTGCCTATAGGTTGTTAGATCACAATCGCACAGCTGGCTGAGAATACGTACTGCTGCTGCGACGCCGGCGCGCCCGCACATCGGCGAGGTCGCTCGGCCGCAGACCCGACGTCCTGGCGAACAAGTTGAGCACGTCGGTCAGCGACACGACGCCAGAGAGCTTGCCGGAGAGGTGGGCTCCTGGCATCGCCGCCGCCGGCACAGACGAAAACGAATGGGCGCTGCTGCCCTGCGGCAGAGGCACAGGCGACTGGGGCACCGAATGGGGCTCGGGAAGAAAGACGGCAGAATTGCGGTTGCTGTGGGTGTTGCCGCTGTTGTTGCCGCCGTTGCCACCGGCTTCCACGGCAGTGTTGCCGCGGCTCGACGAGGAGACGAGGCTGATGCTCGACACCGAGCCGCTTGACACCGGCGCCAGCTGAGGCGTGTGCGGTGCCGAAGGCGAGGGAGAGGCCGTGTCGACCACCCACATGCGGTGCGACCGTGTCGCCACCAGCTTGGCCACGGTGTGGGCAAGCGTAGAATGGGCACTGACGTGGAAGACGGGGAAGGAGTCGCGGCCTTCCTCGACGCCGCGCTCCGAGAGGATGATGGATATAAAGTGCATGCAGGACGACCGCAGCAGCGGGAAGCTGGTGACAGACGTGAGGTGCTCGACATCGGTGGTCGAGATGTTGCCGACGACATTCTGTCCGTTGTCGACCACGGCGACCGACGTCAAGCCCATGTTGTTCATGAGCATGAGGGCTTCCGAGAGGGGGTGGTCGGCACTGCTTGATTAGCAGAAGCACAAAGAGGAAGCGCGATAGAACTCACTTGATAGAGATGGTCTCCTGGGAGCCGACGCGAAGCTCGCGAAGCGTTGCCGGATAGAGGCGGTCGATGACGGGGAAGTTGACGCCCTCGTTCCAGAAGAACTCGAGCACCCGCAGCTGGCTGACGATGCCCACGACCTCCTGGGCCGGGTTGGTGACGAGGATGCGGTGCACTCCGCTCCCAAAGAGCTCGATGGCGCGGGGCAGCTTCTGCGTCAGCGGCAGCGTGGCTATTGGGTCCTTGTGGCAGATGGGCTGGATGTCGCGGATGGATACGGCCTGGTGCTGCTGCGCCCGCTGGGAGATGCTTCGGTACACGGCCACGTCTTCCGGCTCCGCCTTGGCCAGGCCGACCGCGACCAGCAGATAGGCGTTCAGGTCGCTGTCGTCGAACGTGGCGACGGCCGTCTGGTCAGAGGCGGTCTCGCGCAGCAGCACCACGCGGGTCTCGGTGTTTTTCAGCAGGATCTATCGGTCAGCCTCTGTGCCTGTCCGCCCTCTCGGCTCGGCTCGACTCACCTTGGTGCAGTCCTCCACGCTCGTGTCCATCTCCGCCCAGCTGACATCGCCCTCCAAGACCAGCTCGCCGAGCGTGATGTCCTGCCAGTCGCGACCGGCAAAACGCGGATGCGGCTGGCGCGTGGGGGGTGGGTGGTTGAGCAGGTCCTGGATGGCCTGCTGGGTCAGGGAAGGGACGCGCAGCGAGCGCGGCGACGGCGGCGGGTTCCGCAGGTTCTCCGCAAAGCTCTGACGGTGGGATGCCGCGTGCCGCGTGCTCGACCGCGATGGCGACCGCTCGGGCACCTGGGGCTGCGTGGAGATGGCTGCAAGGTTCGGGACATGGTGGGTGGGCGCGGCGGCGCTGCTGGCGCCGCTGCCATTTGGCGGTGTAGCCGAATGGTCCATATCGTATCGTATTGTGCCGTATCGTACCTTGTATGGTGTTTTGGTCGTGCTGAAGCTTCCGAGTGGTGTGGCGCCGACTCCAGTTTTTAAACGATCCAAGCAGGCGTGCGCAGGGCTGCCCTGGTCAGGTGGCACGACTTTTGTGCAGGCTCCAATCGTTCGCAGCGGAAATCACCAGATGGCCCGCGGCAGGTTCAGTGAGAAGCAGCGCAGAAAGTCACCCAGCTGGCCGAGAAGGTTTGGTGGTGCACTCCGCCGCTCCCTGTCATTAGTACATGATTTCTGGAGGCTCCTGCCAAAAGGACCGCGGGGCACGGTTGCTGCCCCTCATTGGCTGGAACAGCTCGCTCAGGTCGGTGACAGACGTCAGGTGCACACTTTGGGGGCGCATTGCACAGTGGCTGGTGCGCCCAGACAGGCGCAAAGCACCCCACTGTTGCACAGTCACCACCCCCTTCCAGACGGACCTCGATTTTGGCAGTCAGCAGGGCACCGCAGCGGGGACTAATAGCAGCCCGCCGGAAACTGTGGGCAGCCAGTGTTGGGTGCCAGGTCAACCAGATGCCGTTCTCGTCACCAACTGCCGTTTCTCGTCAACTTGCAAATGTTGTCAAGGCCAATTGGCCATGCTTATAGCGAATCTCACATCTGCGTAACGGCATTTGCTGTTTTGTTTGCCAGAGCGAGCGATCTGCACAGACGCGTCTGCGCACCATCCCTGCCATTTTCATCCACAACAAATCCACAACAAATAATATACACATTTGTATCGTAACCCCGCGCCGTTTCTTGCGCGTCCAGCAGGGTTTCTGAGTTGTCGCCGCAGAGACGCAAATTCTTCATTGTCCTTCATTGTTGCCCTCATCCGCAAACGGTCGAGCCTTTCATGCTAGATTTGCCCGCTAACACGTGCCAGCAAACACACGTTGGCTTTAATTTTTTTTATCTCTATATTTTTTTTGGTCGTATCTGTTGTCTTGCCCCGCTCTCCCGCTACAATTTTTTGAGTCTCCCAATATTTTTCGATCTCCGGTCTGTTTTCTCTCTCTTCTTCCCGCCTTGCAACATCTTTCTCCTCGCCGCACACCACGACTGCCTTCCACTCGTGCGTCTAGCTTTATTTGGGACGGCTCGCACCCTTCTCCGTACCCCGCCGTGGATCGTTCTGTCGAGAGCCTGCTACAAAGATTGTGCGACTACGTCTACCGCCCCCCCCCTTGCGACGAGCCACGGCTCTGGGCTGACCAGCGATATCTCATCTCCTGGCCCTCGATCCCTTTATTGACACTCGCATCCTTTTCTCCTCGTGGCACAAGATGTCGATGCTGCCGCCCGAAATGAATGCAGAGCTCACCCAGCTCTTGCAGGCACTGCAGTCTCCGGACAACAACATCCGGTCCCAGGCTGAAGAGCACCTCCAAACCAACTGGACCGTGCCCCGGCCCGAAGTTCTTCTCATGGGCCTTGCCGAGCACGTTGGTGGACAGGGGACGACGTCGGTATGTATTATTTAGCTGTCCTGCTGATCCTGCGCCATGGGCCATGCCTGTGAATCTAGCTAATGGCACCCAGCTGCGCTCGTTTGCTGCTGTCATCTTCCGAAGAATCGCGTCGAAAACGCGGAAAACCGACAAGGGCGAGAACATTGAGATTTTTGTCTCTCTGCCCGCCGACCAGGCGCAAGCCATCCGCCAGACGCTCCTGAACGTGCTGGCCAAAGAGGCCGATCGCGGCGTTCGAAATAAAATCAGCGACGCCATTGCTGAGATTGCCAGACAGTACACTGACAACGGTCCGTACCCTGCTGCGTCTGGCCCTGCTCTGCTCGCCTGCTGACCCCCCACAGATCTGTCCTGGCCCGAACTCCTTCAGGTCCTCTTCCAGCTCAGCACGGCCTCCGACTCCGGCAAGCGAGAAATCGCCTTCCGCGTCTTTACTACCACCCCAGGAATCATCGAGAAGCCTCACGAGGATGCCGTGGCCCAGGCTTTCTCCCGTGGTTTCCAGGACGATTCCGTTGCGGTACGACTCTGTGACAGCACAGCCAAGCATGCAGACAACTAACAAACACCCCAGGTCCGCATCGCCGCTATGGATGCCTTTGCCTCCTTCTTCCGCGGCCTCAAGAAGAAGAGCCAGCCCAAGTTCTACAGCCTGCTCACAGAAGTTCTCAACATCCTCCCACCCATTCGCGAGTCGCACGACTCGGACGATTTGAGCAACGCCCTGGTGTCATTGATCGATCTCGCCGGCACCGCTCCGAAGATGTTCCGCCCTGTTTTCAACGTGCTTGTTAAGTTCAGCATCTCGGTCATCCAAGACAAGGAGCTCACCGACATCTGCCGCCAAAACGCGCTCGAGCTCATGGCCACCTTTGCCGACTATGCTCCATCCATGTGCAAGAAGGACGAGCTGTATACCAACGAAATGATTACCCAGTGCCTGAGCCTCATGACGGATCTGGGCGAGGACGACGACGATGCCTCCGAGTGGCTCGCGGCTGACGATGTGAGAATACCCGCTGGCGCTCCGTAAAGACTGCTGCTGACCGGTTAGCTCGAACAAGAGGAGAGCGACCTGAACCATGTGGCTGGCGAGCAGACTATGGATCGGCTAGCCAACAAGCTTGGCGGCGCTGTCATTCTGGCTCCTACCTTTGGCTGGCTGCCGCGCATGATCAACTCGTCCGCCTGGAGAGACCGCCACGCTGCTCTCATGGCCATTTCTGCCATCTCCGAGGGCTGCCGCGACCTGATGCTGGGCGAGCTCCAGCAGGTCCTGAACCTGGTCGTTCCGTCTCTCAAGGACCCACACCCCCGTGTCCGGTGGGCAGGATGCAACGCTCTCGGCCAGATGAGCACCGATTTCGCACCAACCATGCAGCGAGAATATTATGACACCGTCCTCAAGGCTATCATCCCTGTGCTGGACTCACCCGAGGCTCGCGTGAAGTCGCACGCCGCTGCCGCCCTCGTCAACTTTTGCGAGGAGGCCGAGAAGAGCGTGCTGGAGCCGTATCTCGACGACCTCCTGAGCCACCTGTTCAACCTGCTGCAGAACGACAAGCGCTATGTCCAGGAGCAGGCGCTCTCCACCATTGCGACAATCGCCGACGCCGCCGAGCAGGCCTTTAGCAAGTACTACGACACCCTCATGCCGCTGCTGGTCAATGTTCTGCAGGGGGAGACCGAGAAGGACTTCCGGCTGCTGCGGGCCAAGGCCATGGAGTGTGCCACGCTCATCTCCCTTGCCGTCGGCAAGGAGCGTCTCGGCAGCGACGCGATGAATCTGGTGCAGATCCTGGCCAACATCCAGGCGAGTCTGAACGATCCGGATGACCCGCAGGCGCAGTACCTGATGCACTCGTGGGGTCGCATGTGCCGCGTCCTCCGCGGCGACTTCCTACCGTTCCTCCCGACCGTCATTCCGCCACTCGTGCAGCTCGCAAGCGCCAAGGCCGACATACAGCTTCTGGAGGACGAGGAGCAGGCCGACTTGCTTCAGCAAGAGGACGGCTGGGAGCTGCTCCCGGTCAAGGGCAAGGTGATCGGCATCAAGACGAGCACCATGGACGACAAGTACATGGCCATCGACCTGCTCAACATTTACGCGCAGGTGCTCGAGGGCCTGTTCGCACCCTATGTGGGCGGCATCATGAAAGACATTGCGCTCCCCGGACTGTCCTTCTTCTTCCACGACCCCGTGCGGATGGCGGCAGCCAAGATGGTTCCGCTGCTGCTGAATTCGTACAAGAAGGCGTACGGCTCCGAGTCCAACGAGATGAACATGCTGTGGAACGGCACGGTGGAGAAGCTGCTCGAGGTGCTCACGGCAGAGCCGGCGGTGGACACGCTGGCAGAGATGTACCAGTGCTTCTACGAGTCGGTGGAAGTGCTCGGCCGGCGGTGCCTGACGGTGGACCACATGAACAAGTTCATCGCGTCGTCACAATCGGCGCTGGAGGACTACCGGGATCGCGCGGTGCAGCGCCACGAGGAGAAGCAGAACGCCACAGCGGAAGACGCGGAGGACGAGGACGAGGACCTGCTGCTGGCGCTGGAGGACGACCAGACGCTGCTCTCGGACATGAGCAAGGCGTTCCACGTTGTGTTCAAGTACCACGGATCGGACTTTTTGCAACCGTGGGAGCGGCTGATGTCTGCGTACGAGATGTTTCTCAAGTCGGACGACACCAGCCAGCGACAGTGGGGTTTGTGCATCATGGACGATGTGATCGAGTACTGCGGCCCCAACAGCATCCACTATGCGAACTACATCACACAGCCGCTGCTTGATGGCTGCAAGGACCCGGCGCCAGCAATACGGCAAGCGGCGGCCTACGGCATTGGTGTTGCGGCGCACAGAGGCGGCGCGGCCTGGTCGCAGTTTCTGGGCGGCAGCCTGCCCATCCTGTTTCAAGTGACAACGCTGCCGGATTCGCGGAACGAGGATAACGTGTTCGCGACCGAGAACATCTGCGCGGCGATTGCCAAGATACTGCACTTCAACGCCGGCAGTGTGCAGAACATCGACGCGGTCATCGCGCAGTGGATTCACACGCTGCCGGTGGTGAACGACGAGGAGGCAGCCCCATACGCATACGCCTATCTCACGGAGCTGATTGAGAAGTAAGTGGAGCAATGATCTCCTGATCCAACACGACGTGCAGAAAGCTAACCAACCTCTCAGGCGCCACCCCGCGGTCATGTCGCAAACCGACAAGGTGTTTACATACATTGCACAGGCGCTAGGAGCCGAGGTGCTCAAGGGACAGGTGGTGGTGAAGGTGGTGGCGGCCACCAAGATGATACTGCAGGAGACCGGGTTGAACGCGGCACCGCTGCTGCAGCAGTTCCCACAGGAGCTGCAGCAGACGATAAGCACATACTTTTCGTAGGCGAAGCCTTGGCGTCTGGGAGACGGGGGGGGGGACAGGAGAAGACTATTTGTATTTTCGAAGGACAGCGGAGAGGAAAGACTTCTCAAGACGTTTTGCGAGGGCGTATGCCAGAAGAAACCCCCATGTATGACTGGATTGGTTGCGAGCATTATGCGACTTGCTTTTTTTTTTCTTTTGGTCATCGCTCAGAGAGAGAGACCCAACAACCTGATTTTGGGGGCCAGCGGTAGTGACATGTGCATCTCTAGATCCGGCATACGCGAGATCGATTTCGAGATGGCAAACATTTATTGCCGCTACAAGGGCAAAGGTAAAAAAACACCGATAGACGGGAAAGACGGGTAATATATAGAAGGCAATAGCAGAAAAGGCGCTGCGGAAACACAGCGGGTGGTCCCATTTTCTGCGGGTTGTATTGATGGACGACCCCTCTTTTTCTGGCGGGAACCTGTTAGAACCTGTTGGAGGAGGGAGCGTGAGCTTGGCCAAAAAGTACTACATGAGATGATGCAAATCGACGGAGCCCACCCTGTTTGTTTCGTACTCATAGCCATCCCACCCATTCTGACGCCTAGTAGGGTGGCAAGTGCATCCGAATGCATGTTGGGAAGTCCTGGTCCTTTGCTCTTTCCTCAATCCGTCCTCTCCCTTCCTCAGCTTCGCAGCTGTTGGTCGTGCTTTCCCTCTCCCCCCCATCGCTGTTGCCGTCTCCTTTGCGACCACTCTTGGTGTCACCTGCAGCGGGTTCTGCGACCCTAAACCGGCTGACTTTTTTTCGTCTTCCCCCCCCCCCCCCCCGTTTTCTCACGCCTCGCCTTCGCCACCGACTTTCTCATCGAGTTTCTGCCGCCTCCTCGCTGTCTTTCTTACTTGTGCCGGTTGTTGCCCTCCCACCCCCCTCTCCCTTCCCCCGTTCCTCCCGGCCGTGGCACTCGGACCACTTAATTCGTCGCAGGCGGCTGCTGCCGACCTATTGTCTTTTTTTTTCTCCTCTTTTTCGGCCGTAGGCTCTTGCCCGATATGCGCGCCGCCGGCGCCGTGAGCCATTCTCCATCCGCCTCCAGAGCCTTCCCCCCCCAACAACACACCACCACTCTGCGACGCGGTCGACCTCCGGCTCCCTGCTGCTGCTGCTGCTGCTGCTGCTGTCGGCTGCCTGTGCGTCCGGCCAGCCGCATGAGCAATAGCGCCTCGCGCCGGTCGTCCTCCTGCACCTAGCCGATCTCTCTCTCTCTCTCTCTCTTTTTTTTTTCTTTTCTTTTATTATTTTATTATTTTTTTTTGCTGAGCCAGCGTCCTTGGTTGGGACCGAGAGTACCCTCCTCTTTGCTATTTTCCGGGAGGTTTTCTGCTCTTCTCCAAGCATCGCACACTCACAAAAAAAGGTTGGCCGTCCTTGTCTCAGATGACGGAGAGTCGTGTTGAGACTGCAGTCTTTCCCTCGTTTCCGTCTTCATCCAACGTGCTCGCGCCTTCATTCAACTCATACAAACTCTCATTTTATCTCATGTGCGCTTCATTTTGTAAGTTCCCCTTGTCAGTTGTCTCCTCCGCTCCTCTTCCCTTCCTTGAATTGCCCAGGACCCGACTCTCTCGCCACCGGTCGTGGCACACGACCAAGCGGGACAGGAGGACGCACTAAATATGCACACATCCACTCTCCCACTCCCGTCTCTGGTCCGTCGCGTATCTGCAGCCCGCCGAGGAACGTGAGGCGGGAGAGAGGGAGAGAGGCAGAGAAAGAGAGAGAGCGCAGTGTATGGGAAAGAACAAGGGACAAGCCAAGCTGGCTTGCATCCAGAATGCCTACCGTGCTGCCCTTTGGTTCCTTTTGCTTTTGCGCTTTTTGGGCAAGTCTACTTGTCTCAGCTGTCTAACACAGCAGCAGTGCATGGTGCAACCCTGTCGACCGCCCTTCTTCTCTTCTGGCCAATTTTATGAAACCGGGAAAGCCGCTCTCCCTCGCAAATAGAAGAGCGGCATCCTTGACGTCTGTTATTCTTGTCTCTTGTTGTTCGTCTGCCGTCTGGTTCTGGCCCCAGCATTCCTTGAGCCGAAAAGAAAAAGAAAAGAAAAAAAAAACAGAGGAAAGCCGACATTGTTCTCGGCCTGCTCTGCTGCAGAGAAAGCGGGCCGATCCCGTCTCACTCCCCAGGAAATACGAATAATACAACCTAATGCACCGTGTCTCCCTGGCTGGCCGCTTTGTCTGATCCGTGCAAGGCTAAGCTGCCAAAGACCGAAACGAATTAGCGAATCTCGCCCAGTCTCTCTGCAAGCTGTGGTACAAACAACCCCTCCCCCCCTCTCCCCTCTCTGTCGCTGCCGCTACACCGTTGGATGCCAGCCGGCTTTCTGGACTGCAAGAATCAGGCGGTGTCTCTTGTCTCTCCAGACGGGCTGGTCATCATTGGGGAGGGCGTGACCTGGTATCACCTACCACAGTTATTTTGTGCCGAACGCTTGCGTCCTCGCACTCATCTCATCTCTCATCCGTTCTTTTGTTCTTGGCGGATCCGTCTTCCATAAATACCTGCAGCTGCCAGAAACATTCAACGGGGGTCCGCGTCTCGCTGCCACAAAACACCAGCGCATACCCACCCGTCCACTCCGTCTGTCCTCGTCTTTCAACCACCCACCACCCGGATGCCACCTGCCCTGCAGAATTGCTGGAAACCTCACTACGTCGATGACTGCCCGGTCTAGACAGACACATCTAGAACAGGACATTCAGCAGCAAAGCCGCCTAGAATAGCATGGACAGCTTCTTCGGCAACCCGGTGCCTCTGACCATGGACGGCGAACAACAGCAACGGCAGCAACAGCAGCAGCAGCAGCAGCACACTCATCAACAGAGCATCCTAGCAAATGCAGCCACCGGACTATCAGCTGGAGCGCCCGCTACGTCAGCGCCCAACTCGGCTGATGACTCGTCCATAGCTGCTCAGTTCAGCAGCATGTTCAGCCACAACAGCAGCTCGCATCATGATCCTCGCGCGCGCCACAGCTTTCCCCCCGCCCAGCAACCTTATTTAGGGCCACCACCATCGCAGCACCAGTTCAGTCTCGGCACCAGTCAAGCCATGCCCATGATGGACTACATGGCCACAGCCGACAGCACTGGTCATGCCGTTGGCGGCATTCACAATGCCAGCCCGGACGTCTTTCGGCAGTTCAATTTCGGTGCCCACGCCGGCTACCCACTACCTGCCGGGTCAACACAAGCAGCCCCGACCTTTCAAAACGTCTCGGAATCACAGCATTCCGCATCCAATTTCTCGGCCCCTACAACGGAGGCCGACCCTTTTTCATCGCTTCCCCCAGATATGATCGAAAACATGCTGTCGTTTTCTGGACTGGATCTCGGCCAGATCGCCGCGGCGCAGTCAGGGCCCATCGACGCCACCGCCTTGGACTTTTTCGCGACAAATCATGGCAATGCCCAGTCACATGCAGCCGGCCTAGGAGCCGTTTTTGGCGGTCATCTTGGTGGCCAATTTACGACAAGCCCTGTGGACACCATGCCGGCGGCGTCTTTTGTGCCAGGAATGGACATGCACATGAGCATGGGCATGGAGATGCACACAGACATGGGCATGGGCAATTCAGTGGGCATGCTTGGCAGCAACGCCGCCAATGCCTTCAGCTTGGCTCTTTCCGGCCAGCCGGATCAGATCAGCCATTTTGCTTCTGCGTCGCAGCCACTGCAGCAGCCACCTCTGCTTCAACCGCCACAACACACGCCCTCTTTGCCGAGATCGCAGCAGCAGCAGCAGCAGCAGCAGCAACAACAACAACAACAACAACAACAACAACAACAACAGCCTTCGCAACAGCTGCAACGACCAGGGCCCGCGGACCCTACACCGTCTGTCTTGACTGGGCCGTCCGGCACAGCTCCTCATCTGTCGGCCCATGCTAGTGTGGCAGCCACACCGACTTCGGCCATTCAGTCTTCGTCCTCGGCGACCTCTGGAACTCCCACGCCAGGGCAAGATCTGCAGCTGTCGCAGGCAAAGATGCAAAAGCCATCTTCAAGTCAGCAGGAAAACATCTCTGGGACATCCTTGGACAACACGTCTCTGTCTGCAACGGCAGATGCAACGGCCCTCGTCCCTGCTACCATAGCTTCGCCCACCCTCGCTGCTGCCAGCCGCCCTCGTCCCGTGCCGCCGCCGCTGAACACGAAGACTATCAAAAATTACTACTCCGCCAGCGGCTTTGACATGATTCGCGCCCTCTACTACGTGTCGTCGCGGCCTAATCCGGAGATTGCCATTGGACCTGTGGATCTCTCGTGTGCTTTTGTCGTCTGCGACGCCACACTAGACGATTTCCCCATCATCTACGTGTCTGACAACTTCCAGCACTTGACCGGCTACAGCAGCTACGAAATCCTCGGCCAGAACTGCCGCTTCTTGCAGGCACCAGATGGACAGGTCGAGGCGGGTTCCCGACGCGAGTTCACCGACAACAAGGCCGTCTTTCATCTCAAGCAGAAGCTGATTCACGGCCGCGAAGTCCAGCAGAGCCTGATCAACTACCGCAAGGGCGGCAAGCCGTTTTTGAACCTGCTCACCATGATTCCCATTCCGTGGGACGATTACAAAGACGGCTATAAGTACTTCATCGGCCTCCAGATCGACCTGGTCGAGTCGCCCGATGCGATATCGGGCCAGTCGACCAATGCCACCATGCGCATCGACTACAAGAACAGCCACATTCCGCAGTACAACTGGGATCCGCCGACTGCACACCAATGGAGCACCGACCAGGGCCGCACGCTTGGCATGGATGACGTCTCGGCCCTGCTGCAGCAGTTCAACACCAAGGGCCTGGTGGACGGCATAGGCGGAGGCGGAAACACCGCGGGGCCGATCTCCTCGGACCTGTACCGCCCGTCTTGGGACAAGATGCTGCTGGAAAACATTGATGATGTGGTCCACGTGCTGTCGCTCAAGGGCGTGTTTCTATACGTCTCGCCATCGTGCAAGGCGGTGCTGGAATACGAAGTAGCCGATCTGGTGGGCAACTCGCTGTCATCCGTCTGCCATCCCTCCGATATCGTCCCAGTCACGCGCGAGATGCGTGACACCCAGGTCGGCCAACCCATCAACTTTGTGTTTCGCGTGCGCCGCAAGCGCAGCGGCTACACCTGGTTCGAGAGCTACGGATCGCTGCTGGTGGAGCAAGGCAAGGGCCGCAAGTGCATCGTGCTTGTCGGCCGCAAGCGTCCCGCGTTTGCCCTGCGCCGCTGCGATGTGGACGTCAACGGCGGCTTTAGCGATAGCGACCTCTGGATGAAGCTGTCCACCTCGGGGATGATCCTGCACGTGTCATCGAATTCGCGCTCGCTGCTGGATCTGCAGCGCGACACGCTGGTCGGCACCAGCATCCAGGACCTGATGCGCAAGGAGTCGCGCGCCGGGTTCAACCGGTCCCTCGAGAAGACACGTCGCGGCATCATATCTTCTTGTCGCCACGAAGTCCAGCACCGTCGCGGCCAGGTTCTGCAGGCATCGACCATCCTCTACCCCGGCGACGCCGAGAGGAATGAGAAGCCGACTTTTGTGCTCGCCCAGACGCGGCTGCTCAAGTCATCATCTTCGTCGCGGAACCGGGACACCTTAGGCTCCGTCGGCACATCCATTTCGTCGGGTGGTACAGTCGCCATGGGCTCCGGCGGCCGAGGCATGTCGATGTCGTCACAAGGCGGCTTCGAGGAGATTGGCCGTGCGGGCGCAGTTGGCCAGCTTGCAGACCCAGACAACCAGACGGGTGGCTTTTTGTCGTCAGCTGGCGGCGGCGCCGTGCCATTAGGGTCTCAAGACGCAGCTTTGGCGGCCGACGATAACATCTTCGACGAGCTCAAGACAACGCGGTGCACAAGCTGGCAGTACGAGCTGCGGCAGATGGAAAAGGCAAATCGGGTGCTGGCCGAGGAGCTGGGACAGCTGCAGTCGAACCGCAAGAAGCGCAAGCGGCGAAAGGGCGTGGGCAATGTGCCGCGGGACTGCGCCAACTGCCACACGCGACACACGCCCGAGTGGCGCCGGGGCCCGAGCGGGCAGCGGGATCTCTGCAACAGCTGCGGCCTGCGGTGGGCAAAGCAGGTCGGGCGGGTGTCGCCACGAAACTCGTCGCGGAGCGGAGCCGGTGGTGGCGGCAACGGAGGCGACACGCTCAGCAAGTCGGCATCTCCCATACACGCGTCGCCGCTGCATCGCGACTTTGCAGAGGCTCGCGCTGCAGCAGCTAGCAACAGCGATACGACCGAAACTGCAGCTGGTGGCAGAAGCAGCGGCCATCATCGACGTCACCTGAGTGGTGGCAGCGGTAGTCAAGAGAGTCCGCACCCTCCAGACAGTCCAGGGAGCGGCGGCATGCATGTGCTGCCGCCTTCGTCCATGGGCCGGGGGATTGGAACGATCCAAGAAGAACGAGAGATGCTATAAACGCCACATTCCGACTTTTTTTTCACCCTTTTCTCGTTGCATTCATAAGCTTTCTGCGTCATTGGATTTGGTCAGATACCACGATCGACCCGATTTTTTTTCTCTCTATTAAACTTGTTTTTTTCTTTCTATATTTATTTTTTCACCCATCTCAAAAAGGATGAAGGTTATTTTTTTTGCTCCATACAGAATCATTGGATACCATTTGTATACACGACAAAGGGCGGTGGTGGCTGTCTTTGGGGGGTTTTTTTCATTTGGGCGTGGGCCTCCAAGGCACAAGAGACCGGAGGCGTTCAGGAGGGTATTACGAAAACATGTCTTGCAACGCCATAATAGTTATCCATACACAATATATTGCTGCAGTTCTAGATCAAAGCATGGACGCGAGAGATTCTCTCTTGATTACTGAATTACGCCTGAGCATGTATCGCCCGTTGTACGTGTCTAAACAAACCCGAAAAAAAGAACCCCTAAACAAAAAATCGCTATGCCTATGCCGCTGGCGAAAATCAAAGACCCATCAAAGCAATGAAACCATTAATAAACAGGGAGCTGGTGCCACCTTGTGCCTTAAGCATACCGTGCGCCGCTCATAAACAGCTCTTCTGACCGCGTCGACAGGGACCGATTGACCCCCCGGAAAGATGGCGTCGGCGAGGCCACAGCGCGGGGCAGAAAATCATAGCCGTCGTCCCCGGCCGACACGGGCGACACCAAGGCGCTGCGTACCGGAAAGGCCAAGCCGCTGGCCGAGGACGGCGTCATGGCTGACACAACATTGTCGGTGGCAGCGCGCGTCAAGGCTGGCGGATTGGGCGAAGCAATGGCCCAACCCAGCGGAGCAGTGCGCATGCGCCTGGGAGGGGGGTCGATGTCAGCTGACTGCTGCTGCTGAGTGTTGTCGTCGGCGGGCGGTTGTATCACAGGGAGGGCGGAGGCGGACATGCCAGCGGGCCAGATGGGGGGCGCGGGGGATGTCGGCGACAGGCGGGTGATGGTGGTCTCGCGGCCGCCCTGGTTCCACCACTGGTTCTCAAAGCCGTTGTCGACGGTCACCATGGCCGCGGACAGGCTCTCGAGGTCGCGCCAGCGCTGCGGATCGACGTCGCGCGAACGGCGCGGGCCTGTTTCCGAGGCCTGGATCGGTACGACAATCGGGTTGTTGGTAAAGGGAAGCACAGCGCTGCGGTCGACAGCCAAATCCTGCTGTGACCGCCGCCGGTACTGGTGGAAGGACGACGAGTCGCCCGACTCCGGCTGGGAACGCGGCCGCAGCCGCTCGTCGTCCGGATCGGCGTCGGGCTCGTACATGTCAGTCGCCCAGGGCATGGAGGCCTCGCCCAGCCGGTACCGCGATGGCACCTCGGGCAGCTCCTTCCAAATCTGCGGCGCTGGCCGTCGGTTAGCAGACGTGGCTGTGGCGGTGCCGCCGAAATTCTCGGACACGTCCACGGCCTCTTCGTATCGGCGAGTACCAGCCAGATGCGGTATGCCCGATCCGTCACCCGTCGTGATATCCCACGGGCCGCCGCTGCTCAGAGGTGGCGCTGAATGGCCACGCTCGTGTGATGACCGAGAACTCCGGGATGCTCGCTCCTCTTCGACTGGGGCCATTCTCGCTTGCGGCTTCAGATGTTGCGAACTCTGGTGGTGGCGGGGATGCCGAGGGCGATGTTGCCGCTCATGCTCCTCGTGCTGTTGGTGCTGGTGCTGGTGCTGGTGCTGGTGCTGGCGCTGTTGTTGTTGGTGCTGCTGTTGGTCATGCCAGGCCCGCTGCCGCTCCACATACTCCCAAACGTCGTGTCTCTCGTCTCGCCTCTGGTGCTGCTGGAGAGCGCCCTCGCGCAGCGACAGCTGGCGGCTCTGCATCGGCAGAGCTGCCGCGCCGGGATGGACCGCGAGGTTGGTGTTGGGGAATGGTCCTTCTCGGGGATGGTTAGAAAGACGGTTGCGCAGGGCACGCGAATGGTAGGTGATCGTGTGGCTGTTGGGATGACGAGACGACCAAGACACACCAAACTCTAAATGGACGAAGACCTGGGGACGGAAGTCGGAAACAGGACCACTACCAGTTGCGCCAGCGTGGCCGGCGGCCGCCGCAGCCGGTTTTGTCCTCCAGTGCGTCATCATGAGGAGAGGGTGAGAGGGTGAGAGGGCGAGAGGGCGAGAGGGTGAAAGAGAAGGTGTGCGCGGGTGGGTGTCCGGTGCGTCTTGCTACGAGGCAAGATGCAGCAGACACTGGATGGAGAGAGATTTGTGTACGAGACTTCATTTGAAGCCAGCGGTCAGCATGGAGAGCCAAGATGGAAGTCGGAGCTGACGGGAAGAGGGTCCGCCGCGTTCAGAATAGAAGCAGGTGTTTGCTTAGCACTCACTTGTAAAGCAGCCCAAGGACTTTAGAGGAGCCCACTCGAAGCGGTGGCATACAGGCGATGAAAACAAGACAAGTGGAATATGTCACAGCCGAGGCGATGAAGTCGGAAACGACGCAATGTTTGACCGAAGTGGTGCTTGGCTCAGTCGCAGGGGTCGGAGAAGAGGTGAAATTAATAAGGGAATAGACAGAGATTCAAAAATAACCATTGCCCCCCCTTCTCAAACCTCAAACGCCCGCCCGATGCAGCTCGGATGAAGAAATAGCACCAGCCGGTTCGTGTGCCCCCCTGTCCAATCGCAGGAGACAGGGTTTAGTGTGCAGACGAAACAATATGTGATAAAGCAGGCCAAGCAGAAAAGCCGGCAAAGCCCAGCAAATGACCAGGAAGAGAGAAGAAAACCACCGGGGCCCCTCAGTGCGTCACTGGGTCACGTTGACGAGACGGGAAGGTGCGAGATTTGCTGGTACCCGTAACTTGGTAGCGTCTGCTATGCACGGGTGGGTTTCCGCCCAAGTGGAAGGATTCAGGCCAATTTCGAGACGGTGAACGGACGGGTCGGTGGCGCTGTTGTAGTCAGACAGGCCTAGCGGATCTGCTCAAGGTCGATGACAGGAACGATTAGTGGTACGAAAATAGCCCACGATAGCCAAGAGCGGACCACAAGACGGGGGGGTACTAGGAGCGCTGTGTGGCTCGAGAGTCGCTCGCTGTGCCTTTTTCCCCTTGCCTCCTTTTTTTCTTTTTTCTTTTTCTTTTTCTTTTTTTATCGATTTTCCTCTTTTCTCTCGTCTTGGCTGTGGCGGTTCTGTCAGCGGTTCTGTCAACGGTTCCGTCAATCGGATGCCGGCCACCGCTAGGGTCACGGCCGTGTCGAGATGAACAGCAAGAGGAGCCAAATGTCGGGGGTGCGATGCAGCAAGTACTTGTGTCGTGCCTGTGGCTGACTCCGGGTATTATGGCTGAGGCGAAGGGGGCACCGACAACTCCGCCTCGCACCGGACCACTGAGCCTGACCGCAACAGGAATGGCCTAGAAGAAGCGGAGGTGGCATGGATTAGAAGGAGCGCGAAGAGGGTCCTCTAGCTTCTTACTGTATGTGTCTCTTGTCTATCCCCAAGGATCGTGCGGCAGGGATTGCTGAACCAATCTGGGGTCTTGCAAGCTTTTCCACTCGTTTGTCCGTTTCACGTTTCGAGCAGGTATTCGTGTGCCGCTAATATGCACAGGGCCGAAACGAAACAGGAGGCGGCACGCTGCACAGGAGTGCTGCAACGCTCCTACATGAGATACATGGTGTGTAAGATAGTAGTAGGCGGTTCGATTTGACCCTGTCGATGATGAGAGTAGACAGAAGACCGGAAATCGTTTCCCTTTTTTTTTTGCATTCGCTTAGCGAATATCACGCGTATTGTGATACGGAAAGCACGACCGAGTTTGGAAGTCGTATCATTCTTACACACAAGAGAAGGAGCGACCTACTGCGTAGCCGCCACTCCTCAACACGAGCAGGAACGAGAGAAAAAGCGCGCATGGGGGCGCACGTGTCGTCCAGTTGATAAGGGCTCGGCTGACCGTGGCTGGGAAGGCGCAGATATAAGCATCATGGGAAGGCACAACCGGGTCCTCGGTAGCAGGACCGCTATTGGAGCTGCAATGGGAATCCTCCACGACGTCATTTGCTGTGAACCAGGTCTAGTGACCTAGTCCTCCCATCTAGCGATCCTTTCTTTTTGACTTTAAACGAGTTATTTGCCACGGTACGACCAAACTGGGCTGGCTCTATTGTTTTCAGCCCTCTAATGATACATCCGGCATTCTGTTACCCAGTCTATTATCCGGGAGCAAACGACATCTTTTGTCATTTTCGACAGCCCCGCAAAGCAATCTCTTTAGTTGGCCTCCAGATCGGCCTTGGCCGCTGGCCTGGCCTGGTTGCGGGGGGCACGGGCGCCGGCGTCGGTGCCGGCCCCGTCACTTCCCATCTCGCCCTCGGACGTCTTCTGGTCGCGGCCGCGGATGAGCCCGTGAAAGTCGAACGGGTCGACGAGCGTCTGCCAAAAGGGCCGCCTGTCTTTGTAGCCGGGCCCCGTGATCTCCGTGACGCCGTCCAGCGCCAGGTACGTCTTGGTGGAGCTGGGCAGGTAGCGCCGCGGGTGGCGGGCGTTGAGCAGACACGTGTTGGCAAGCATGAGGACGGCCTCGAAGACGTAGAAGAACCACTCGTAGCGCAGCAGCGCGCTCAGCTCCGAGGCGTCCATGCCCTCGCGGATGTGCAGGTCGGCAATGGAAAAGTACTCGACCACGCGGTAGATGGTGCGCACGAGCAGCAGGGCCGAGCTGGTGTAGAGCGTCAGTAGAGCCGAGCTGACGGCGGGCGTGCGGATGCCGGCCCGGCAGGTGCGCCGGTGGAAGATGGCGGCGAGCAGCAGAAAGAGGGAGACGACGACGACTTGCAACAGCAGCGCCGCCTTGAGCAGGTTGTGGCCCATGTCCTGCCGGGACTGTGGCAGGCTCGTGTTGGCGCTGTAGGCGGCGCCGTTGCCGTTGAGGGCCTCGATGACGGCGGAGATGATGCCAAAGGTCGTGAGCACGCGGCCCGGATGGATGGGGGCGAGGTGCGGCACGTAGTAGAGAATGCGGCCCAGCGCGTGGTAGTTGGCGAGCTCGTAGAGCGGCGGCGGCGTGTACACAAGGCAGACCGTAGCAATGTAGAGGTTGACATTGCCGTACTGGAAAGCGGCGATCTCGCGTGCGATGAAGCCGGCGGCCATGATGCCGCTGGCGGCCACATACAATCCCGTCAGCCGCCAGCTGCGGTAGTGCCTGCACTGCCAAGCGTGCAGAATGGCCGATGCGAGGAAGCCCACGGCGAAGAAGATGGGGGCGCCCTTATTGGGGGCGTAGATGAAGATGCTGCCAGAAACTGGAGATGAGCCGGTGAAGCCAGAGATGTTAGATGGGTGACCTACCAGGCTTTCCGTCTTCCATGGTGTCTGTTTTGAGTTGTGAGGGGAACGATTGAAGATGTCAAGTGCAAGTGTCAAGAGTCAGTCGCGTGTAAGTTGAAGAGATGCCTTTCTGGGGCGGGGGGGTGCCATCCTGCGTATTTATATTCGAGCGTCTTGCATTGCTGCTCCCATGTCAGAAACACGTCTGCAGAGAGCACCTCTCTCTTTCACAAGGCTCTCAATGGCTAGGCTCTCGGGTGAGGCGCCGTGAGCCAATCGCATTGCCGCATCCGAATACGGTGAATTGGCGCGCTCGCTAGCGCCCGGTTGCCGGTCCAGACAGCGCGGCCCCACAAACCCCAGATTGGCTCTCGTGCGCCATGTCAGCAACAGCGCAACGTTCTGCCGAATTGGGCAGACGCCTTTACCGTGGTCCAAGCCAGAGGCGCAGTGTCAGATGGCTCAAGTGCACAGCCAGCCCGAAGCGCAGCATCGGGCTTGAATGGTATCGACTCTGCCTGCGCCCTGTCTCTGTGCACTTCTGAGTTCTTGTAAGTGCAGCATTTCATCCAGAATCGGCCGTGCTTGAAGTCGTTGGTGGTTGTCGATCATTTGCCCTGCCCTTTTTTCAACCAACGTGCCGCGCTAGCATATCGCGTCGGTACGAAATACGACAATGCCAGGCGAAAGACTAGTCGCCTTTCGTGTTGGGCGCCAGCCCGTTTAGTAAGACGCAAAGCTCGTCACGGCATTCAAGGGCATCTGAAAGGGGCATCTCAATTTTCCTTGAGCATTCTCTGGCCTGCCTCACACGTCTGTCTTCTTTGTCGTCCCGTCGTGCATCCTGCGCTCGACCTTGTTCGTGAGGTGTCTCTGCGCGTCTTTGGAGAACAGACACCCGACAATGGCGATGCCGCCGAAGCCCAGACTGGCTAGGGCACAATGTTCTGCGGAATGGTCGTCTTCAGGCGGTTGCTGAGGATGGTGGAGTAGACGGCGACGGCAATGGAGCCGCCGGCGGAGCGGATGGACGCCAGCAGGCCCGACGCCAGGCCAATATCCTCGGCCTTGCAGAAGAGCGGCGCCAGGGCCAGCGACGCCAGCTCGATGAAGCCGACAAAAAAGGGCCCGAGGATGGTGAGGGCGATGCCCATGGCCTTCCTCTCGGGGGTCAGCGCCGCCAGCGCGGCGACGAAGCCCACCATGGCAAAGGTGGAAAAGATGAGCCAGCAGCGCACGTTGCTGCCCCAACGCACGATGCCGCCGGCGCAGATCTGGCCCAGGGCCGTCGATGAGGCCACCGTGCACGACAGCCAGCTGCCATAATTGATGTCGGTGGTGAAGAGCGCAGCGATCTGCTGCGGCCACAGCAGGACGGCCGAGTAATAAAACACTAGAAGGGGGGTCAGCGGCTGCGCATGCAGGGCGGGGAAGGGCGGAACGTGCTGCTCGCCACGGTCGCGCAGCAGACGAGGGATATGAAGCCCCGGTTGGCAAAGAACTTGACGGGGATGGCGGGATAGGTGAGCTTGGCAAAGCCCTCCCAGAGGAATAGCAGAACCAGCAGCGCGCCGCCGATGACAATGGACGAGATGGTGGCGGCGGACTTCCAGGGATACATGGTGCCGCCCCAGGAGACGCCCATCAAGAAGATGGTGAGGCCGGCGGTCCAGAGGAAGATGCCGAGGTAGTCGAGGTTGCGGAGGATGTCGCGCTTGGTCTTGCGCTCGTGGAGGAGCTCAAAGGTGGGCGGGTGGTAGAAGAAGAAGAGGAAGAGGATGGCCAGGCCGACGTCGGCAATGTTGATGTAGTAACAGTAGCGCCAACCCAGGGACGGAATGCTGATGAACTTGCGGGCTGGAGCGGTGGTCAGCAGAGAAGCATGAAACACGCACGCACTGGCTCACGCACCGATCATGGGGCCAAAGGAGGCAAACGGCGCATTGGAGAGGAAAATGAAGGACATGACCATGGGCCGGTACTTGTTGGGCACGAGCTCGCCGATGGCCACGTTGAAGCTGAGCTGGACGGTCTCGCCGAGCCCGTAGACGGCGCTGCCGACGATGAGCGAGTTGACGTTCTGGGCGGTCGCACACACGACGATGCCCAGCAGGGCGACGACGTTGCCGCCGATGAAGAACCAGCGGCGGCCGAAGAGATCAGACAGCCGGCCCAGAATGGTGTAGGTAAAGGACAGAGACAGGGTGCGGGCAATGTTGGCCCAGGCGATGTAGTCGCTGGGGCCGATGTCCTGGTTGATGTATGTGAGGATATTGGTCGGCAGGATCAGGAAGAGGTAGGCACTGATGGCCGAGAAGCAGAACCCCTGCTGGTTAGACAAGCCTTCCTGGTCACGTTGGAGTAAGGATGACATACAATCATGGTGCCGATGAAGTTCATGGACCAAAAGTAGCCCGGCGGCAGGCTGTCGCCCAGGGCGGCCGAGTTGATGGATGAGGCATCTGTGTCATGGCCAGACCGGCGCTGCTGCTTCTCCTCCACCGTGTCACGATGCTCAATTATCTTTTCCAGCTTGTTGTCCATGCTGTTGGTGTTCGTAGTGCTTGCGAGAGAAAGAGTGGGCAGGCACAGTTGAAAAGAACGCCGTTCCAAGGTTAGACATAGGAGAGGAAACTGTGCAACTGGAGAGGATGGCCCTTTTTATACGGGCCTGCAGATGCATAACACAGTTTAATTGCGCTCCATGATGCAGACACGGCCGTAGTCCCTCACCACAGAAAAGGGCAGATACGCATCCACCATGCCGTCTTCTGCAGGCGTGTCTTCCTGCCAAACGGTGCCATTACCCCAGACGGAGCAAGCAGAACAGTGGAGAATGCGGAGAAGAAGGGCCAGGGAGGAGGACCAGGGGGACAGGCTCGCTACCCAGCCGAGAGTGAATCATTAGGGGGCGTCATTAGGGCGGAGTTGTGGGCGAAGGGTGTGACGGGATGAGCAGATAAGGCTGGGCTAGTGATTCCACCTGGAAGCCTGCAGATTGGCCTGGCCTGCCCCTTGCTGTTCCGGTGACCCGGCCTGGCCATGGGTGAGGAATATTGCATGGCTGTGTAAGCTGGATGTCGGTTGCCGCAGGTTGTAGTACGTGACATCTGGCATGTCCTCGTACCAGGAATCTGACAGCCAGGGGCTTGCACGGTTGTGTGTGCGTACACCTCGAGGGTGTCGGTCTGACGTTGTATGTTGCAGCTGTAGTTGTATTAGATTGTGTGCAGATTGTTTCGTGTAGATTGTTTATGGTACACACGGAAGAACATCCTTCCTTTCCGCATTCGCTCTTTCCTGTTGCCATTCCTTCCTGTTTCGTCTTTAATATAATAAAGGTGGCAAAAAAAAGAAAAAGGAAAAAAAAAAAGAAAAAAAACATGCTACGGCACATCGTACACGATTTTCTGCCAGTCGAGGCCCTCAAACAGCTCCGGGTACTGGGCGATAAAGTCCGGACGCAGGCCCCAGCCGGCCTCGGAGGTGAAGCGGGCGAGAAAGTCGGGGTGGACGGCGTACTGGCCGTGGACGTGCTGAGGGACGAGGAGGTCGTCGTCGCGGGCCCAGCGCAGGACGAGGCTGGCGCAGAAGCGGCGCAGCAGGCGGTCGAGATCGTAGCGGCGGTGGGCGCGCAAGAGGTTGGCGCGGAGGGGGCGCCAGAGGATGAGGTCGAGGCAGCCGGGGTGGGCGGTGTGGAGCTGCTCGGGGAGGGGACGCAGACAGGCGGGCAGGCAGGCGAAGCGGGCGGCGGAGGGCTGGACGCGCCACTTGATAAAGTGGTAGGCGAGCCAGGCGACGGCGAGACGCTCGGGGGCGGCGCGGTACCAGGCCTTGACGGCGGACTGCAGGGCGGCGGCGAGGGGGTTGGCGCGGGAGCCGAGCAGCAGGTCGAGGGGGCTGGGCTGGTCGGGGGCGGCCAAGATGGTGCGGCAGCCGTCGGCGTCCCAGGGGGCGTAGCAGGCGTCGTCACTGGTGGCGGCGGAGCGGAGGGGAGTGCGGGCCCAGACGGGCCGGGGGTCGGGACAGGTTCCGGGGCAAGTTCTGGGGGACAAGCCGTCGTGACAAGAGGTGCGGTAGACGGCGCGACAGGTGACGCCAGCACGTCCTCGAACGACCGGAGCAGGGCTTGGAGGCGGCGCTGGCGGTCGAGCAGCTTTGCATTCTCGGCACGCAGCTCGCGAGCAGACCGAAGCAGACTCTCCTGGTCGAGGGCGCCGTGGCGGTCTTGGCACAGTTGGACCTGCTGCTCGAGCAGCTGAATGTGACGGTTCCTCTTGCTGCGGAGGTTCTGCTGGGCCAAGCGGTCGCGGGCTCGCTTCCTGGCCGCAGCATCACATCGGTTGGGCGGCATATCGGCTAGCGGTGGATTGTCTGGGGAAAATATCTGGGCAAAAAAGCAGACTACCATTGCATATGAATGCAGCTCATCTCTTCTCCACATCCTCCCCCACACCTCGGAGAATGTTGTCCAGGGAGGGCGGCTGCGACGTAATGAATCATTGCCCCACAGCAGGTTGACAAAGGTGTGTTATATACTTTGAGAGGGCAGCTCTCAATGCAAGTTTGGACTTCACAGCAAAGACAAGATGGCCTTTGAAACACAACCGCCAACGTGCTCGACGGTGCAGCTCAGCTTCCCGGCAGAGCACGTGCTGCTGGTGACGATCAACCGGGAGAAGGCGATGAACTCGATCCCGATGGCGGGCCACTGGGAAGGCGAGGCAGTGTGGACGTGGTTTGACGACGAGCCGTCGCTGCGGGTGGCGATCCTGACGGGCCGGGGCGACAAGGCCTTCTCGGCGGGGGCGGACCTCAAAGAGGTGGGCCGGACGCGGGGCAAAGGCACCGCACCGCAGCCGATGCCGGTGGGAGGGTTTCTGGGGCTGACGCGGCGGGTGGGCAAGAAGCCGGTGATTGCGGCGGTGAACGGCTACGCCTACGGGGGGGGGTTTGAGCTGGCCTTGAACTGGTGGGTGCCTTGAAGCCGGCAAAAAAAAAAAAAAAACTGACAAGCAGCGATCTGGTGGTGGCGTCGCCGACGGCAACGTTCAGCTTGCCGGAGGCGAAGCGGGGACTCTACGCCGGGGCCGGGGGTCTGCCGCGGGTGGTGCGGACGTTTGGGATGCAGATGGCCGGGGAGATTGCGCTGGCGGGGCGGGTGCTGACGGCCGGGGAGCTGCAGCAGCTGGGGTTTCTGCGGGTGGCGGCGTCGGCGGCGTCGGTGGTGACGGAGGCGGTGCAGCTGGCGCAAGCCGTTGCGGAGCAGTCGCCGGACGGCATCATCGTGACGCGGATGGGGCTGCGGCAGGCGTGGGAGACGGGCAGCGTGGAGCGGGCAGCGCAGCTGGTGGACGAGCGGTACAACCGGGCGCTGCTGGAGGGGGACAATATGAAGATTGGGGTGGCCGCGTTTGCCAACAAGACGAAGCCGCAGTGGGTTCCGTCGAAGTTGTAGTTATCCGATATGTATCGGTTATAGAAATATATATGGATAGCTACAAGTTGGCTTGACGGGCTTGCTGACGCGCCTCTTGGCGCACGGCCAGGTCGGTGATGATCTCCTCGCTGCCGCCGCCGACGAGGCTGACGCGCAGGTCGCGGCTGATCTGCTCGACGCGGCTGCCGAGGCCGGGCCCGCGCTGGTAGGCGGCGCCGCCAAAGATCTGCTGGGCCTCGCGGTTGGCCAGCTCGAGCAGGCGGCCGCCGTGGACCTTGGCGAGGGCGACGCGGGCGGCGAGGGCGGGGCCGACGCGGCCAGCTGTGCGCTGCTGGGCGTGGTAGGCGATCTGCTCGATCCAGGCCCAGTGGAACTCGACGTAGCGGGCGACGGTGGCGAGCTTGTGGCGGATAATCTGGTGGGCGAAGAGGGGGCGGCCAAAGGTGGTGCGGGTGAGGCTGTAGGCCCAGGCGTCGGCGAGGCAGACGCGGGCGAGGGCGTTCATGCCGACGGCCATGATGAGGCGCTCGCGGTTGAAGTCTGGCAGTCAGAGAGACAAAAGACAGAAGAAGAAGAGAGGGGGGGTACTGGTCATCAGATAGCGGAAGCCCTGGTTCTCCTCGCCGATGAGGTTCTCGGCCGGCACGACGACGTCGTCGAGGGTGACCCAGGTGCTCTCGCCGGCATGGAAGCCGCTGTTGAGGATCTTGCGGCGGTGGACGCCGGGCAGGTCCAGCGGGATCACCAGGACGGACACGCCGGCGGCACCCGGACCGCCGGTGCGGACGGCCGTGGTCATGTGCGTGGCCGAGAGGCCGCCCGAGATCCATTTCTGCGGGTCAGCACAAGACGAAGTGGCCAGCGGGTGCGCAGACGCACCTTGTGGCCGTTGACCACGTACGACGGGCCCTCGCGGCGGGCCGTCGTCTTGAGGTTGGCCAGGTCGGAGCCGCCGGTGGGCTCGGTGGCGCCCAGGCAAAAGGCGGTCTCGCCGGTGAAGACGCCCGGCAGCCAGCGCTGCTTCTGGGCGGCGGTGCCGTGGTGCACGACCGGGGGCAGGCCGATGGCCATGGCGCCGCCGAGGCCGGAGACGACGCCGCCGCTGGCGATGCGAGCGACTTCGTAATGCAGCACGACAAAGTGGAACAGGTCCCATTCTGCTGGTCAGCATGCAATGTGTAGTCTACAATCTCGGCGTACCTTCCCGCGAGACCCCCCCCGGCAGCGTCACGCCGTGGGTGTATTCCGGCGGCATCTCCGGAAAGGCCAGACCGGCCTGGGCCCAGCGGCGCTTGGCCTCGGGCGGCACGGCGCCCTGCTCTTCCCAGGCCTCGACGTGGGGCAGGACGTGCTCCTCGATGTGCTGGCGGACGGCGCGCTGCAGACGCCGATGGCTGTCGCGGTAGTAGGGCGAGGCGAGGGCGTGGTGCCAGGCCGGCTCGGCAAAAGGGGTGAGATGGGAGGTCATTGCTGGAGTGGCTGGATGACTGGACTGGGGTGAAGCGACTGGATGCCTGGTGACTGGTGACTGGACTGGACCTTTTATGCAGCGCACGAGTCAGCTCGCCAAGGTGCTGCCGACCGTTGACTCGCCGCTGACTCGTCCGGAAAAGCCTTTCCAGCTGGTTACAAATAGGACTTTGCCTTTCCTCGGACTCTTTCCCTTCCTTGAGCCGAACCACTTCCTCGAGCCGGTACAATGTACGCGTCGCCCTACCCGTCGACGCTCATCCGCACCGACGAGTCGCTCTGGCAGTTTCTGCTGCGGCACAATGTCGACGACACCCCGCCCGATGCCGTCATCCTGCAGGAGCACGAGCGGCCCGACCGCCGGCTGACCTATGACGAGGCGCCGCAAGTGGCCGGCCGAGGCGCCGCGGCCCTCGCGCGCGTGCTGGGGCTGCGCCGGGGCGACACCGTCTTCGTCGTCGGCCAGAACACGCTCGACTTCTTGCTGGTCGAGTTTGCCGCCCTCTGGGGCGGCCTGACCGCAGCGTGAGCCTATATATACAGCTCGCTTTGTTTGGCAGCGACGTTCTGACTCGCAGCTTCGGAACCCCTGCCGCCACCGCCCACGAGCTCGTCCACTATCTCGGCATCGTCCAGCCGGCCGCCGTCTTCTGCGACCCCGGCGACGTCATGGACCGCGTGCACCAGGCACTGGCCCTGCTGGACAGCCAACCTGTTGTTGTTGGCCTGGGCGAGCGAGGGACGGCCTCTTTAACGGTCTCTCTCTCTCTCTCGGCTGACGAATTAGTTCCCTGGCGACTTTCTCGCCGCCGACACAACACCGCCGCTCGACCTCGCCGACAACCGCCTTCAGCCCGCCGTCGTCTGCTTCAGCTCCGGCACCAGCGGCCTGCCCAAGGCGGCCGTTCTCAGCCACCACAACCTCATCGCCTATCTGCTGGGCGCCCGCTCGACCGACCCCTGCGCCGCCGCCAGCCGCCGCCAGCGCGACGTCCTCTACGCCCCCCTCGGCCACATCTACGGCGTCTTCATGGCCGCGCTGCCGCTGCTGACCGGCGGCCACGCCCGTCTGCTGCGGCGCTACAGCCTGCGGGCCTACGTGGCTGCCGTGGTCGCCGCCCAGGCCACCACGCTGCGGGTGGTGCCGCCCACCGCTGCCGCGCTGGCCCAGGACGACTGGGTGCGCAGCCAGGACCTGTCCAGCGTCGAGACCGTGAGCTGCGCGGGGGCCGTGCTGGCGCCGGCCGTCATTGCGGCGGTCCGGGCCTTGACCGGCGATGTGGAGGTGGTCCAGGGATATGGGTGCGCACTCTGTCTGTCTTTTTGGAATTTTTACTGACAAGCAGAATGACCCGAGGCCAGCGTTTCACTTCTGCGGCGGGAGTCGGCCCACAAGCAGGGCAGTGTTGGGAAGTTGGCTGCCAACGTGTGAGTTTTTTCTTTTTTTTTTTTTTTTTTTTTTTTTTTCTTTTTTACTTTTCCTGACAACAGCCCTGACAGCCAACTCCGCGTCGTCGACGACGCTCTCGAGGACGTCCCAGAAGGCGCGTCCGGCGAGCTCCTCGTCCGCTCGCCCACCGTTTTCATGTGTGCCCCCCTAATCTACCCTGCCCTCATCCCCCCCGGCTGACCGCCAGGGGCTACCTCCGCGACGACGCTGCCACGGCCGCCGCCTTTCCCTTGGGCGACGGCTGGCTGCGCACCGGCGACGTCGGCCGCATGGACTCCTCTGGCTTCCTCTGGCTGACCGACCGGCAAAAAGGACCTGATCAAGTACAAGGGCAGCCAGGTGCCCCCGGCCGAGCTCGAGAACGTGCTGCTGTCCCACCCCCTCGTGGCTGAGGCCGGCGTCTGCGCCGCCTGGGACGCCGCCCAGGCCACCGAGGTGCCCGTCGGCTACGTCCGTCTGGTCGAGGAGGTGACGATGGCCACCGCCGCTGCTGCAGGCGAGCGCGACCGCGACCGCATTCTCAGAGACGTGCTCGCCTACGCCAACGCCCGCGTCTCCCGGCCCAAGCAGCTGCGCGGCGGCCTCTTCCACCTCGCCACCTTCCCCCGCAGCGCCACCGGCAAGCTGCTGCGGCGGCAGCTGCCGGCACGGGCCGCCATGGAGCCCAAGGCGCGGCTGTAGTGTCTTACGAGTAGTGATAGTAAATGCATTCTGTCTGCGCTAGAGCTTCCACCCCCCCCAGGTAAAACAGGTTCCGGCCGTCCGGACTGCCCCGGACGATCCCCCGCCGGCCGATGGGTTCGCCCTGCGTGTCGGCCAGGCCCTGCAGCGCGACCGCGTCGCCGTCGTTGGCCAAGAAGCGGTGGCCGCTGCCCACGAGCCGACCCACAATGTGCGCCCGCGCCGGCCGGCCCTGGCGGTCAAACTCGACCGTGTAGGTCTGCCATAAGTAGAAGAACAAAAAGAGAGGGACAAGGCTTACCTCGACAATGGCGGCACCCTCGGCGTGCTCGTCCAGCACCGGCGCGGGCGGCCTCTGCACCGCCTGCAGCAGCGGGTTCTCCCGCGGGTACACGACGTCGCCCCGGCGAGGCTGCGCCGACAGGCACAGCGCGTGGTGATGCGTCAGCAGGCCGCCGTTGGCCAGCACGACGCCGGTGCGCAGCGTGCGCGCCCGCAGCTGGCGGGTCATCTCGGTGATGGCCTGGGGGTCAGTGATGTGGTGTGCGGTCGCTCAAGAGAAGACGCACATGCAGAGAGTAGTTGTTGCCGGCGCCGCCAAACGACGTCAGGCCGCCGAGCACCGAGATGGGCTTGGCCGGGCGCGTCACCGAGAGGCCGAGATGGCGGCAGGCCAGCTTGGGGACCACCGGGAAGCACGAGTAAAAGTCGTAGCCGTCGACGTCTGCCCGCCGGACACCCGCCACCGCCAGCGTCGCATCAAGAGATTGCGCCAGCGATGGGCTGCTGTGAAAGTCGGCTCTCTCCCAGACTGGAGGTTAGCCGAGACAGACAGTCAGACAGACAGACCAGAAAGTGCTCACAGTTCTCCGTGTCGTGGGTGCCGGCACCGCCCAGCACGTACACCCACTTATCCTCGGGAATGCCCAGCGTGCGAGCGTGCTCGACCGACGTCAGCAGCACCGCCGCCGCCAGGTTGACCGTGTTGAACGCGTTCTGCAGGAGAGGATCTGCAGCATTGGCTTAGTCAGCATACACAATATACGAAGCACACGACCGAAGAAAACCCACAAGGACTGCAGATCATTCGGTTGCGCGCCGTCACAGTGCCGATCGCGGCAGCGTCCCGCGGCGCCTCGCCCGATCGCCAGCTGTACGGGTGCTGGCACGCGATCCGGTCAAAGTCGGCATACAGCGCCGCCGACTCGGCCGCGTTCTGCGCCTGCGTTTGCTGCGTGTGCGCCCGCAGCCCGTTTTCGTACAGCGGATACACGTGGATGGCCAGCCCGGACGCGTGCCGCCCGCCCACCGTCGCCCCGAGGATCGACACGTCGCCGGGCGAGATGGCCTTGGCCGCAGGGACCGGCGTCCAGGGGGGTTTCGTGCCGGCTTTCTGACACGCCGCCACTGTCTTGTCAGCCATTCGCCCAACCCCCTCTCTCCAGAAACATACGCACACGAGGCCAGTGCTTCTCCCCCCGTCACCACCGCCAGCCGGCTGGCTCCCTGGGCAATCCGCCGGGCCGCCTCGTCGCACTGCAGCGCCGGCTCATCGCCGCCGTGGTGGCCGATCCTCGTGTGCTTCGGCCGCAGGCCCAGCGAATCCGCCAGCAGTCGGGGCAGGTCCGGGTACGGCCAGGTCCACGGCGGCACCACCGAGAGGTCGTCCACCGACGACAGCACGTCCGCCGAGAGTGAGGCATCGGCAATGGCCCACCGGATGGCCTGCCGCATGAGCTCGGCCGGTTCGGCGGCGTCGGCCGGGGCAAAGTCCTTGTCGCGGATTTCGCCTACGCCTACGATGATGGGGGTCGTTGGATGCGCCATGCTGTCGTTTGTCACACAGAACAAGACAAAAAGAACAAAAGAACGAAATACCAGCAAAGGCCATGGCCTTGGCTATTGTACTCTTCTCCGCGGCCATGACCTTGGCTATTGTGCTCTTCCCCCTCACGGTTGGTCACGTGACCCACAAACTGGCGATGAGTCGCCGTGGAACTGGCGATGATTCATTCACTTGCTTTCCCCACAGCCGAACGTCGGGGGGGGCACGTGGCGGCTGGGTTGCGCCCGCGGAAGCCTTCGGCACAGGCCCGAGCGCAAAACCTGCTGGCCCTTCTGCTCGGCAGTGCCGAAATTGCTTTTTCGAGAAGAGAGCACCGTTGGAAGGGGGGCTGTGGCAGTGGCAGCAAAAGAGGGTCGCTGCCGCCTCCCCATTGGGCGCACAGGAATTTGCTCTGGCGTGCACGCGTGCACACGTGCTATTAGCTGCTGACAGGAAGACGGCGTCTGCCGAAACTTGTCCGTTGGTTTGCACGAAAAGTCCCTTCTCTTGTCTTCGCTTCGCCGTCTTGCCCTCTCTCTCTCCCCCTGGGGAGAGAGAGGGGGTGGCTGACCAAATCACTTCTTGGCATCCTGCCATTGGTTACCGTCACAATGGCATTCGCCATTCGGCTTTGCCTTTCCTGCTTCCGGCTTCTCCATTTACTCCCTCTCCGAAAACAGACAACCCACTCTCTTCCGAACCCCCCCGGTCGCCGTTCATCTGCACGTGGCCGCAGGGGTGTCTGCTACGACCTCTCTTTTTTTTTCTTCTCAGTTTTCACCGAGCAATCTGTACTGAATAGGGGGGTGGGACTGCTATACGGAGGATTTGCCTTTTTATCTTGCTCACCATGTGGGGGGGAGGAGAGACGGCTCATTGCCCTGGGTCCGACGGGTTGGGTCGAGCCTGTCCGCATGCGGGTGTTCTCCGCAACGTTTGCCATCGTTTGGCTGGCTAGAGGAGCGCATTCGTGATGTGTGGCATACGGAGTTGGTCCCATGCGAGTGTCCATTCCAGCTCCCAGCTGCTCGGGCAGCATGACGAAAGTGGCTAGGCCGGAGGGGAAGGCTGGCAGGGGAAAGCAGAAAAACGAGATACGAGGACATGGAAAGAGGAAAAAAAAAAAGTCAATAAACGTACGATAATAAACAGACCATTGGCATGTTGGGGCATAAAGTGACCATGTACACTCGCATACTATGTACACACACAAGAACACAATTCCAAAAAGAAAAAAGAAAAAGGAAAGAACAAAAAAAGAAAGAAAAAACCCTTTAGCCGCACACGCCCCCCCCCCGTACCGACCGCTTGGGACAGCCTGTGATCGTCCTGTGCCATTGTGAATGTCACTGCGAGCTGTCCTGAGTGCGTGTGCGTGTGCGTGTGTGCGCGTGCGTGCTCCCGTGCCAACAAACAGGCACGCAAGGGCCGACCTGCTGGTCTAGACCGGTCCATCAGGGCGGGTATTTTAGAGGGGGTTGACGGCGTTTTCCGGCTCGTTCCCCTACTATGTACATAGTAGTAGAGGATTGCTTTCCCTCGCTCTCGTTTTATTTTACTTTCACTTTTTATTAAGCTTTCGGGCACCGCAATCTTAGTCCTGCTCAGTCCTCATCCTTCGCGTGCAGACCCAATTCTGCCCAGGCCCGTTGTTGCTGCGTGCCTGCGAAGCTATTCCCATTGGGTCACCTTTGCCGAAGCCAGCCAGCGAAACGAAGACAGGGACAAGACGGGAACAAAATGTTTAACGTGACTGCCTTTGCCGAGCATCACGCAAGCAAGCTTCACAAAACATCAGCCCGACTGCTTGGGTCCGCCCAAGTTGCTCAACACCCTCCTCTCCTCTTTGCCCCCCCTTTTTGGACAAGTGGGCTTGTTGAGGGCATGGGCGGTCTAGACCACGGTCCATGAACCACGCTCTCTCCAGATCGACCGCATGGGCATGCGTTTGCGCCGTCTGCCCGCTGGCGGCCTTTCTCAGCCTCAAAACATAGCACCGCACCGGTTTCTCCTTCCCTGCGCTATCGCTATCTCAGCTAACGTCGTGCATCTTCCTCAGCCCGTTTTCGTCACAATGTGGCTTGAGGTTTTGGTGAGACCCTTCGCCGAAATACGAGCATTTATTCTACCCATCGTAAGATTTGCCCAGAGTGTGCAAAGCATATTTGGGGTCACAAGGTCGCACTCGATTATGTTGAGCGCCTATCCACCACGTCCCCATTTTCATTTTCATTATATTGGCTTTCTTGTTTTTATTTTTATTTACATGTCTGAATGCCATTGGCCTCGCGGCCGTTGGTCCTGTGGCATTGGCTTCTGTGGGACGTCTGAGAGCAGGTCTGTGAGCAGGTCTGTGGGCAGGCCACCAGGAGCGACTTCGGGAGCCATCCGAGATGGCGACACTTGCAAGCGAGATGCTCAGAAGGTCGTCATCCCTTTGCCGCGTAGGGCGGATAGTTGGAGACTTTTATTTTTGTGTTTTTTTTTTGTCTCTTGTGTGCCATGCTTTCTGCCACGCCGTAGTTATTCCACATGCCTGCTCGGTTGGCTGGCGATCGTCTGCCCGCCAAGCTCCCTCCCCGTCAACGACTTCTGATTGGAAGGGGAACGGCGAACGAACGCCTTGCCGCATTCTTGTCGGATGCCCGGTAGCAACGCCATTACGAAGACCTCGCAACTGACACAATGCTGGCTTACCATTCAAAGGGAGACGGGTGGGCAAGAGCGAGATTGCATGAGCCGCTGCCAGGCGGATAAGACAACAAACGGCTCGCCACATGCCGTTCCTGCGTCTCTCCTGTTGGGTGTTCTTGTACGTGGATGCCTTTCCCGTCGATGCATCCGTATGACCACGCCCATACACGTAATCCTTCTTGCATCTCGGATCTCGCTTGCGACTCGCAACGTCTGGCGGTCGGTGCCGCGCCGCATGAGTCCCAACCGCCTCCCTGCCTCCCTTGCTCCAATTTATTCATTGATTCCAGAGGTGAGAACATTATGTATCTGGCGAGGCGGATGCCACATTCGTCTTATGCAGGTAGCAAACAATAATCCGTGCCTTCCGTAGCAGATGGATGGCCGCTTTGTAGATTGAGCCATGTGGGTTTCTGTCTGTCTCTTGCTGCGAGCTAGGCCGCTCCCAGAAGGGATCGGCAGCGCGCTTTACCAACTTCTCTTTTCCCTTGTGCCCTTTCCCTTGTTCCCTTCCCACCACCAGTCCCGTCCGCATTGTCAGGCGGTTTGCTAGGGAACAAGTTTACTGCGTTAGCTCACGGCACCGCCTCCCTTCCTAGCCTAGCTAAGAAGAGAAAAAAAAAAAAAAAACGCACGAGTCGCTGGATCGCGAGACCACGCAACTCCAAGACATTCCCCAGCCGCATGGCTACGGCACTTTGTTGCATCCATAATTTCAGCGTTGCTCCGTAATGCCCTCCTCCTCCCCCGTAGTTCAACAAAGTCAAGTCATTCAACCCATCCCCCTCAGACAAGGTGTGGCTACACACTAGTCCGCACGCCTTGCGTCCTGTCGCCGGCCTTTCCTTGTTCGGCTGGCTCCCCGTCCGCAATTCCTCGATCGCACCTGCCTCTGAAGGCCCGCCGCGATCGTATAAAGGCACTGGCAACTGACAAAGGGCAGGAGCTGCCAATTCCCTGATTCCTGCCTTGCTGACCTTTCTGTCTCTCTGTCTCTCGCTCTCGCTTTCGCTCTCGCTCTCTCTCGGCCTACCTGGCCCTGCTTCTTCCTCTATCTCCTCCTTTCCATCCATCACGTTCATCGCCTGGCCGCCATCACCATCTTTTTTCCCCCATATACGATATATGACAGCTCCCCGCCCTCCCCTCCACCACCCGCCGTTCACAAACACAACGTGCGCCGTATAATACTCGGCATACAGTACGTTGTTTCCTCACGTCGCAATGCTTGCACCCCCCCCATCTCCCTTCCCCCAAGCATAATCTAGCAATCTAATGTGTGCCCAGCGTTTCGACACTTACTCTCTGGCCTGTCCGCCAACTTGCTCCCCTTTCCCAATTTAAGTGGGGGTGATCTGGGGTCCGCCTGAGAAAAACCAAGGACAGAAACTCAAACAGGGCACAGCTGGCAGCACACTACGCCATAACAAGGTGCTGATCGCTCCACACAGGATTGTGCACGAAGCAGCAATTGTACCCAAGCCCGTCCACGTACCGCTCTTTGATTGCGACCCAGCTCGGTGTTCTGCCAATACGACTGCTCCTACGCGACTCCCAACTCCCGCGCCAATCCGCACGCCTCGCCCGAAACCCTTTTTTTTTTTTTTTTTTTTTTTTTCCCCTCGTCTTTTTTCCTCAACGCTTTGCGCCAAACTGCACCACAGGTGGGGACAGAAAACGATTGCCTGGCGTGCTGCGCACCCCATTGCCACAGTGCGCGTCGACACCCAAATCCAGTAAAGCTTCTGCCCGACAGACCGACCAGAAACGCTCTTCGACCTGGACGCCAAACTTCAGCTGCGTCCGCTATCTCTTACTGCCAACCCCCCCCCTCCCGCCTGCTGCTCGCCTGGCCTGCAAGCTCCTCATTCAGTCCTTCAGCCACACCCCCCCCTGTCCGTTGTGGTCTCTCCCGCCCTTCTCATCCTTCGCTTTGGTCCTAGTCGACATCGCTTCTTTTCTACACGAATCGCTCGACGAGGCCCGACACCAACGCCTGCCTCTTTTTTCTCTCACTTTTTCTCTCGGTGCCCTCCCTCCTCCACGTTCTGTACATAGTCCGTCTCTTCTCCTGCCCAACGGCTGCGAGCAGTCTTGTCTTCCTCTCCTTTTCGCCGCTCGCCCGTCGATCAGACCGCAACCGCCAACCGACGGACGACTGCGCTCGCAGCACACCCTTCTCGGCCGTACCGCCTTTCTCCTCCCCCCATCTTTGTCTGCCTCTCTGTGCTGCCATTTTATGATACACCGTTGCCATGCCGCCGCCCGATAGCGACCTGTCCACGCAGGCCGCGGCGAACAACTCGAGCGATTTTGTATGTTCTTTCTCCGTTCCACCTCTGTTGGGCCCCGTGCGCTCATTGAGCGCCCTTTGGTGCGCCCGATATCACAATACCGACTGTTGCTGACCTCAATGTTGCATAGGTTCGCAAGCTCTACAAGTATGATGCAACCCGTCCCCCCACCCCGATCGCGCCGGCATGCTCGCACTCTTGCGCGTGTCTCATTCTTCGCCACCGCGACCCTTCGGGATGCTCCTGTCTCGGGTTGCCCCGTTGCCGTAATGCAGTGCTAATATAACCTCTCGCCCGCCCTACAGAATGCTCGAGGACCCCGCGTACAAATCCGTTGTTCGATGGGGAAACGATGGCGACAGCTTTGTCGTATTGGAAGTATGTGGCGGACCGTTGTCCTTGCAACATCAGCACCTGCTAACTGTCCCAGAACGAGAAATTTACGAAAACCATACTGCCGAAACACTTCAAGCACAGCAACTTTGCCAGCTTCGTTCGCCAGCTGAACAAGTACGACTTCCACAAAGTCCGCCACAATGACGAAAACGGCCAGTCCGCGTACGGCCAAGGGGTATGTTGCCTGCCCTGTCAGCTTCCTTCGACTCATTGAATCGGCGCCCGTTTCGGTCCTGGCCACCTCGGGTTTTCTGGCTCGCTAACCAATCTTTCTCAACAGGCTTGGGAATTCAAGCATCCCGAGTTCCGGCAACACAAGAAGGACAACCTGGATAACATCCGCCGCAAGGCTCCCGCTGCGCGAAAGGCCCCGGTGGTCGATGAGCCCTTCCCCGCTACCCAGCAAGTCGCCTTGCTGAACGACACCTTGGTCGCCACACAGCATCAGGTCCAGGCTCTGCAAGAGCAGTACACGCAGATATCTGCCACCAACAAGGTCCTTGTCGATGAGTTGCTGAGCCTGCAGAAGATGGTGAAGGCTCAGCATCAGGTCCACGTGGAGCTCATCAGCCATCTCAACAATATTGATGAGCAGCGCCGTCGCAACAGTCGCCAGGCAGGCCATGCTGCCGCTGGCCAGTACCACCACTCAACAGCCGCGAGTCTGGGCATGCTGCCAGACAGTGCCGACGAGCCGGCCATCGAGCTGCGCCGCGCCCGGGAGATTCTCAACAACGTCTCGTCCGATCCGGTGGCTGACCGCGAACTCGAGCGCCTCACTACCCTGTTCCAGGCCGCCGCCGGCAACTCGCCACCGGAATCGGCCGCGTCATCGTCTGTTGTGTTCAATGCTCCCGGGTCGGCTGGCTTGCCAATTGGCATCAACGATCTTCACGACGTTCGCCATCTGGTCTATCCAGTTGGCCAGAATGCGGGCATCGACCCCTTCCATGCTGACCACATCAACAACATTCCATACACGCGCCCGCTCAGCAATCCCACCGCAGTAGCCGAAGTCCCACACATATCGCCGCCTCCCTCCAAGGAAGCCATGGCGTCGCTCTGGGGGCCGCAGAAGCCAAGGATTCTTCTCGTGGAAGACGACAAAGTGTGCGCGCGAATCGGGGCCAAGTTTTTGTCACAAGTCGACTGCAGTGTAGACATTGCCGTATGTATTTTTCGCCCATGGATATGTGTGGCTGACGACAGAGCTAACGTGTGACAGAGGGATGGATCCGAAGCCGTGGCCAAGGTAAACCAGGAGCCGGATAAGTACGACCTCATCTTCATGGACATTATCATGCCTGTGTTTGATGGCGTGTCAGCCACAGCGTGCATACGCATAGCCGCGCCCCGGGTTCCTATTGTTGCGATGACGAGCAACATCCGCAGCGAAGACATTGCTACCTATTTCCACTGGGGTAAGTTTTGGCCGAACGCGTGATGATGGCAATGTAACAATGTTTCTCACGCTGGACATTTAGGGATGAATGACGTGCTGGCGAAGCCCTTCACAAAAGAAGGCATGGTCCGGCTGCTGAAGAAGCTCCTGCCCTACCTGCTAAAGAACCCGCCGCCGCCTGGTGCGGGTGATGAGAGCATGGCACAACTTGCCGGAAACGGGCCGCAGTCCGGGTATGTGAACTCGGCGAGCATGGCGGGGATGAATGCGATGCAGCAGGCGCAGACGAACCTGAATTCGATGGGCGCGGGTGCTCCGGCTGTCAAGTTTGAGACACCACCAATCCAGTCGCCGGCAACCTCGGCGTCCTGGCACTCGCCAGGGACCAGCCAGATGCCGCAGCATGCGTCTCCGAGTATGGATGCCAGTGCCGGGTATGTTCCGAGCTCGGTCAACGGCGGCCAAAGAACGAACTACCAAGGGAGACCATCGCCAGGGCTCGGCAATGCATCCATGCGCAGTCTGGCCGAGACGCTACCGAACGACGACCGGCCAGAGAAGCGACAGCGGCTGTACGGTCCGGGTCAATATGCGTGATTGAAGCCTCATTTTGCATCGCAGCGGTTATTTTCTTGTCATGTTTCCTCTCATACTGTATTGGCTTCGCCCGCATTCGCCGTATGATACCTTCGGGATGGGAGCTCGGTTCGGTTGGCTGGCTGGCGCAGCAACGCCAGGGCTTAATTTTGATTTCGGTTGGCATGTCTGCTCAATAGACCGGTTGGGCGTGGGCAAATATGGCGTTTTTTTTTTCCTTCCCGGATCTTTGGATTATTTCGGACGTGTTTTATGAACCTCCATAGGCAGAAAGGACATTACATGGTCATGCATAATGAGAACATAGTTGAGGACCGGCCTGAAAGAGATCTTTGACAGAGGATGGACGTAGTCGAGTGGATATATGAGCAGCATTTGGGCAGAGAATTATCCGGGTTTGAGCTGTTGAAGAATTCGGGTTGTCGCCGAAAGGGAGTCCAAGGCGAGACGGGGAGTTCTGGGTCATCAATGGCAGGGAGGAGGGGAGAAGACCGTATGATAATGAGGGGAAGGTCTCTTCCGAGACGGAGACGACCCAAGGCTAGAACACGGCAGCGCGAGGCCGCAAGGGCCTCTTTTTTCTTCCGCCAATGCAGTTTCCGGGCGGGCGTCGGGTCTAGACCCCGATGACGGGGTTTTTGCTGACGGGAAGAGGGTGGATGGGATTGGGGGGCAAAGAAGGAAGAAGCGAGAGGGTGGTGCTGGATTCTGAAAATATTCCGCCGATTCGTCTGGATTTCCCAGATTTGCAAGATTTTGAGTGACGCCCGGAATCTAAGATATTACATAGTATGCAAGAGGAGTGCCTTGCCCTAACAAAATGTGCCTACTACGTAAAGTGCCCGGACCATGCTGGCCCTGGTCTGCGCCTTCCCATCGGGATCTGTTTGGGGGGGGGCACTCCATGTGTGGCTGGAAGGACCGACGATGGTCTGGGCCCTTCCTATTTGGGTGGAGGTGGCATGATTCTGGAGTCCAGGTCCTGCAGGTAGAAGGGCCATGTGCCTCGATTCGGCGGTCGTCTTCGGAGATGGTCTACGGCAGGCAGAGATGGGCAAACGGAGAGAGAGAAGAGCGAGCAAGAAGATCTGGACAAGGTTGTCACTCGTTGTGTGTGCCAGCCTGCTGGGTCCTGCAAGCAGCCGCGACGGCGCATCACGTGACCACAATGAGAACAAAGCAACACGCTACGGGCACCATGTGCCTTTGCCGAGCCTGCGAAGCAAGGGCGGCCAACCCAGTGATTGGCAAGTGCGTTCAGTGAAACAGTGACGTCGTGTTGGGGGGCAGAGTTGTTTCCCAGGGATGTTTTTTTCTTTCAGGTCTTTGGGTGTGTTATCGATAAGCTAGGAGTGAACTAAACCCAATTTGGTGCCCCGCCTTTGCACTTTTTGAGTCATTCATTGTCAAGCTGGAAGCTGCAACGACGTGACAAAACAACTCGAGTGTGCATACACTGAACGGCTCCATGGCGCAATCGAGCAAGAAGGGCGCAGGTGCAGGCGCGGGGCGCGGAAAGAAGGCCGGCGGCGGCGGCGGCAAGGTCCTTGACGACAAGAGCGAGGACGTGCTGCAGGCAGTTGTACGTTGAGCGAGAACGACAACGCGGGTTGATGGATGCTGACCAGCAGATCCTTGCGGACACGTTCCAGGACCGGTTCATGCCGTTTACGATTGAGAAGCCAAGAGTATGTGGATGCTGTTGGAGGAGAGAGAGGCGTCTTGCTGACAAGCCAGTGCCTGCTTCCGCTGGCGAATGCTCCGCTGCTGGAGTACACGCTGGAGTACCTGGCGATGAACGGGGTGCAGGAGGTGTTTGTGTACTGCAGCGCGCACGCAGAGCAGATTGAGGGGTACCTGGCGGCGTCGGCGCGGTGGGCGAGCGGCAGCCGGACAAACCCGTTTGCGTCGCTGGAGCTGGTGCGGGTGGCGCAGGCGACGTGTCTGGGGGACTTTATGCGGGACCTGGACAAGCGGGGCATCATCGAGGGGGACTTTGTGTTGGTGCACGGCGACCTGGTGGCGACGGTGCCGCTGGACGGGGTGCTGGCGCGGCACCGGGCGCGGCGGGAGGCCAACCGGGACGCGATCATGACGATGGTGCTGCGCGAAGCCAGCGGGGGCGACAGCAGCAGCGGTGAAGGCGACCACCACGGGCGGGCACACGGCATCGAGCCGCTGTTTGTGCTGGACGCGGCGACGGGCCGGTGTCTGGAGTACAACGAGATGACGCCGCTGGAGCGACGGGGCGAGCGGCGGCTGAGCGTGGACGCGGCGTTCCTGGAGCGGGCGGCAGACATTGAGGTGCGGGCGGACCTGGTAGACTGCGGGCTGGACATCTGCACGCCCGACGTGCTGGCGCTGTGGACGGAGAGCTTCGACTGCGAGCTGCCGCGCAAGAACTTTCTGCACAACGTGCTCAAGGACTGGGAGCTCAACGGGAAGCTGATCTACGCGGACATTGTGGAGGAGAGGAGTGACAGAAGCAGCTCGGGCACGTATGCGGCGCGGGCTAGCAGCCTGGCGCAGTACGACGCCATCAGCAGGGACGTGCTCGGGGGCTGGACAGCGCCGCTGGTGCCGGCGGCCAACCTGGTGGCGGGGCACTCGTACCACACGGCGGCGGGCGGGGTGACGGCAGAGCGCGGGGTGCACGTGGACGCGACGGCGAGGGTGTCGACGGCGGTGCTGGGGCTGCACACGAGCGTGGGGGCGGGCAGCGTGGTGACAGGCAGCACGCTGGGGCGGCGGTGCCGGATCGGGCGCAACGTGCGGATCCACGGGTGCTATCTGTGGGACGACGTGGTGGTGGGCGACAATACGGTGCTGACGCGGTCGATTCTGGCGTCGGGGGTGTCGGTGGGCCGAGGGTGTGTGCTGCCGGCCGGGTCGCTGCTGTCGTTTGGCGTGGCCGTGGGCGACGAGGTGAAGCGGACCGGATCGCCGCTGGTGCTGTCGCGGGTGAAGCAGGACGGAGCGCAGGCGGGCGACAACCCGGCGGTGGTGGGTGCGGGCGGCAAGGGCGTGGCGTACGAGTACCGGGCGTACGACGAGGACGAGGGCGACGACGGGGACGCGGACAGCGACGCGACGACGGACCCGGAGACGCTGCAGCGGTCGCTGATCTACTCGACGGCGCATCTCAACCTGTCGACGTCGTCGGTGTCGAGCTTTGGGTCGGGAGACGGCGACCACGGGCACAGCGATGACGAGGACGCGGTGGCCGACGACGAGGATGGCCGCGGATCAAGATATCTGAGCGCGGAAGGCGGCCGAGCGTCGCGATCGCGGCTGCCATCGTTTGCGTCACTGGACTACGGGCTGGCCCGGGGCGGAAGGAGTGGCAGCGGCGGCACGAGCGTGGACCAAGACAACGATGGCATGGGCCATACCAGCGGCAGCACGTTCCACACGGACGCGGTCAACGGTCTGCTGGACGCGCTGCGGGACAGCAGCAGCAGCGATTTCGAGTCGGCGCGGCTCGAGTTTATGAGTCTGCGGCTGGCCATGGACGCGTCGGACGGGGCGGTCCGGCTGGCGGTGGCGGCGGCGTTTGCGCGGCGGGCGGCCGAGCTGGCGGCGGAGTCGGCGGCTGCGGCAGACGGCGGCGGCGGCGGAAACGCGGCATCGGCGGCAGAGCGAGCGGTCAAGAGCCAGCGCGGGGCCGCGCGGTTTGTGGCGGACGTGGGCCTGGGCGGCGGCGGGGCGCCCGGCGAGCAGGTGGAGCTGGTGCTGGCGCTGCAGCGGACGCTGGTGGGACTGCGGATCCGCGAGGCCGAGGCCAAGACGGCGTCGACAGCATCAACAGGATCGGCAGGACCGGCACCCGGAACATTGCTGGCGGCTCTGCTGCAGCAGCTCTACGACAGCGACGTGCTCGAGGAAGAGGGCATCCTGGCGTGGTGGAACGACAAGCGGGCGGCGGCCGGCGGCAGCGGCAGCGGCGACTGCAGCATGGCGGCGGCGCGGGAGCGGTGCCGGGTGCTGGTGGAGTGGCTGGAGACGGCCGAGGAGGACAGCGAGAGCGGGAGCGAGAGCGAGTAACACAAAAGTGACTAAGCAATAAAGACATTACATAATAAATCTAAACCAGTAAACAACCAACGCCGTGCTATGCATAATTACTTGGCCTCCTCGGGACGGGTGGAAAAGGCGCAAAAGGCGTCCTTGATGGCGACGACCTCGTACGTGCCCTCCTGGCTGGTGCGGACGACCTTGCGGAGGTCGTAGGAGATGTCGTGGCGGGTCTCGAGCACGTGGCTGCGCTGGCCCTTGCGGGCGTTGGTGCTGCGGGTGTAGGTGAACTCGAACGGGGGCGTGCCGCCAAACTCAAAGACCATCTCGACAGCGCCGCCCTCGTGGATGTCGACGCGCGCGGTGCGGCCCTGCGACACGCGCACAGACGGCAGCGGGTGGATCGTGCGGCTGACGTTGACGGCCGCCCGGCACTCGGAGCCCTTGTCGCCGATCGCCGTAATGGCAAAGTGGCCGGGCGCCTCGGCCACGCGCCGGAAGGCCGTCGTCGGCGAGCTGGCCCGCCGCGCCACGCCGCCAAAGGTGTACCACACGTCAAACGGCGGCGTGCCCGACAGCGTGTAGCTCAGCCGCTCGCCGACGCAGTAGTCGGTCCGGGCCTCGAGCGCGTAGATGGCCGGCGCCGCAAACAGCTGCACCTGCACGGCCGCGCCCTTGCTGTCCCGCTGCTCGTCGACCTTTTGCTGGCAGCCCCGGGCGTCGCGCACCGTCCGGATGCGGATCTGCTGCGTGCCCGGCCGCAGGTGCGCGCGCGGCACCGGCAGGCCGTAGGCGTGCGTCGCAATCGACGACACCCGGTACGTCTCGGCGCCGACGCCGCTGGCGTGCCGGATCTCGATCTCGACGTTGAACGGCGGCACCCCCGTCAGCACCATCGGGATGCGCTCCTCGTCTGCCTGCTCCGTCATGCAGTACTTGTACGCCTGCCCGGCCTTGGCAAACACCGCCGTCGGCTTCGCGTGCACCGTCTGCTGCAGCACCAGCGCCGTCCTGGCCTCCCGTGTCTTCTTGGCGCTGCTGTACAGGCTGTCGGCCGGCGCTGCAAACTCGTACCGGTACGTGCCCGCCCGGGTCGTGTCCATCTGGATCGACGCTCGGCCCAGCGCCGCGTCAAACGCCCTGTGGCTCAGCGACGCGCCGGCACTGGCCTGATGGCGGACGTCGTACTCGACGTGGTAAGGGGGGGCGCCTGTCTGTTAGAGAGGAAAAAAAAGAAAAGAAAAACGGAAAAAGAGAGAAAAAAAAGGGGGAACTCACCCCGCAAATCAATCTCAAACCCGTCAATGTCGCCCTCGCACACGTCCTGCTTCGCCACCACGTCGCCGTCCCGCTCCATCGCCTGCGTCTCCACCAGCGACAGCGCCGGCCGCGGAAACCAGTCCACCTCAAACACCGACGCCGCCGCGTCCACCACGCCGTAGCACTGGTTGTCAAACACGTCGGCAATCTCGTACGTGCCGCGCTCCGACACAGTCAAAAAGTCGTTGCCCGACGTCAGCGTCCGCGTCTCCACCGCGCCCGGCCGATCGCCCGACAACGCACCCACGTTCCGGTACGACACCCGCCACGGCCCCTCGCCCGTCAGCCGCAGTGGCAGCCGCACCGACGCCCCCTCCACCGCCAGCACGCGCCGCCGGCTCTCGATGAAGCCAAAGGCGGCCCGCGGCCGCTGCCGCCGCACGGCAATCTTGAGCTCGCCGCCGCTGCCCTGCAGAAAGGTGCGGCAGCCGCTCCGGTCCTGCACGCTCGTCAGCGCCAGCGTGTACTCGCCGCCCTGCGCCAGCGGTGGCGTCTCGATCCGGAACCGGTGCGTCTCGATGCCCTCCGCCTTGAAGGCCCGCCGCTTGCCCTCGTGCAGCAGCACGTACTCGAGCGCAAACGGCGCCTCGCCCGACAGCGCCACGTCCACCCCCACCGCCTCCTCCAAGCACGCGCTCGCCTTGCCCGTCGGGTGGTCCAGCGTTGCCCGCGCCGCCGGCTTCACGCTCTGCTCCAGCGCCATCTCCGCTCCGTCCAGCGGCTGCGCCTTGTACACCGCGTCGTCGATCGACCGGAACACGTAGCGGTGGTGGCCCGCCACCCGCGGCACCAGCTCCAGCTGGTACCGCATCCCCGGGATCGCCACCTTGTCGTGCCGCACCACCCCGTTGGTGTGCACGTCGTACCGCACCAGGAACGGCGGCGTCCCCACCAGGTCCAGGTCCACCCGCAGCCCGATCGAGTGGCCCCCGCAGCTGTCCGGGATGCCCTCCGACCGCAGCGCCAGCTTCGGCTCCAGCGGGTTCAGCAGCAGACACGACGCCGGCTCCTGCACCTCCCCGTCGCACGTCTCCGACCGCACCGACCGCAGCGTGTACAGCCCCGGCGTCGAGATCGCCGGCAGGTCGTCCGCGTGCCGCGCCGAAAACGTCTCCGTCGACACCACGTCGCCGTGGTCGCCGCTCTTGGTCAGCGTGTCGATCGGCGAGAACTGCCACGTCACCGTGTGCGCTGTACTACCAGACTGCTGCTGCCGCAACCCCGGCAGCTCGTACCGCACCGGCAGGCTCGTCGCGTGGCCCCGCGCCACCTTGAGCGGCTGCCGCAGATCGCAGCCCTGCAGCCGCACCCGCGGCCGCTCCCGCACCGAGAAGCTTTGCACCAGGTGCTTCGACGACGTCCGCGCCGGTCGCACCTCGTGGTCCTCGCCCGCGTCGTTGTACTTGGCCACGTTGCCAAACGCGTCGTGCACCTCGTCGATGGAGTACTGCCACTCCCCGCCCACGTGCATCGTCTCGTTGAGGCCCACCGCCACCCGCCGCGACCGCGCCCACGCAATGTCCACGTCGCCTTCGGTGGCCACGCCGCCGTACGACGACGACGACGATGACGCACTCTCGCCGCCGTCGAACACGGCCGATCGCGGCGGCGACGTGCCCAGCAGCGGCGACGAGAAGCCGTCCGGCTGCAGGCTCTGAAAGTGGAAGCTGTGGTCCTTGCCGTTGATCGTCCGGCTGTACACAATCTTGAGCGGCGGCGTGCCGTCCACCTCGAGCAGCAGATCGGACAGATCGCCATGGCAGCGCGGCAGCGACACCGGCGGCGCCGACGACAACCAAGACGAGCCCGACGACGACGATGACTCGGGGGTGCCGCCGACCCGCGCCCGCGGACAGGCCACCACAAATGTAAACGGGCTCGGCCGCTGCACGTCCAGCTTGTATTCGTCAAGCACGCGACCCAGCCGGTACGCGCCCACCTTTTTGACGGGCACGTCGTAGCGCACAGCGGCAAAGATGTCACCGTCGCCGCCGCCGCTGCTTCCACTGCTGCCACCGCCGCCGCCGCTGCTGCCGCTGCCACTTCCGCCGCCGCTGCTGCTGCTAGATGCAGCTGACGCCGCCGCCTCGTGGCGCTTAACCAGGCGCGCAATGTCGCGCAGCTGGGAGCGGCTCAGGTGGATCACTTCTTCTTCGAGGGTGTCGAGGTCGACGCGCACGAGCTCGACCTCGGCGGGCACGGTGGCGTTGAAGTAGAGGGGGAGCAGGGCGGTGGTCGGGGCGCTGCTGGCGAGGGCGTCGCCGCCGATGCAAAAGGGCAGGCCGCTGGGGTTGAGGACGGCGGAGCCCTCGGGTAGGATGTTGATGATCTGGCGACCCGAGATGAGCGAGGCGTTGTGCAGCAGGCTCGACGTTTTGACGTAGTGCTCGGACACGGCCAGCTCGCGGTCGTAGAACACCTTGACGAAGCCCAGCAGCCACGCGCTCCACGGCACGCCGACGTTGAACATGAGCATGTAGTCGAACACCACGTGGGCCAGGAAGCCCGCCAGCACCACCGGCTGCGTCAGCTCCAGCCACGGGATCCGCAGCTCCGGCAGCCCAAACAGAAAGGCAAAGTCGATGGCGATCCATTTGAGGAAGAGCCAAAACGACGCCGCGTGCTGGTCCTCCACCAGCTGCACCCAGTCGTAGCACTTCCACGCCACCAGCCCCACGTACAGCGCCAGCGCGTAGAACCGCTGCGTCGGCGCGTCCACAATGTCCAGCGGGATCACCGGGCCGGGCACCTCGCCGTCGCCACCGCCTGCCCGTGCTGGTGTGCCCACGGCGGTCGACGCGGTCGACGCGCGCGATGGCCGCGGCACAAACAGCCGCCGCGATGGCGACGACGACCGCTTTTTTCCCCCGCTGGAGAGCGGCGGGCTCGGTGACGGCGTCAGCGGGTCCCCCCGGCCATCTTTGACCGTGGCCGGCGTCTGAGGGAACGCGCCAGAGCGCACTCGAGGCGTAGCGTTCATGGCATCACTTGGATGGAAAGGTCGAGGAGCGAATCTAAAAGATGGGAATGTCGAATGAGTCGTCGGGTCTTGCGTGTTGGCCGTGTAGAACGACACGTGTCTTCGTCAAAAGTCGTCTTCGTTTTAAGCGTTTTGCAGCTTTTGAAGCTTTTTTGAGCTTCACGTCCAGACGCGCTTTCCTTTTTTGCCGGGGCCCAACCCAAGCTGTGATTGGACCGATTGACAGCCACAGTGGACTACCGTCACCGTGCACATACTGTGTGACACTGTGTGACACTGTTAACGACAAACGGCCCAACAATGAGAGCAAGGAACAAGTACGCGGAAGCACGCAGAACAAGTACGCAAAAGAGTCGAAAGCGCCGAAATGACAGAACCGGGACAAGCGTTCTCTCTCTCGGAACACTGCCTGTCGTCTTTTGCGAGGCCGACCTGAGCCGCGCCGGCGAGAGAAGAGCTACGTTTTGCATCGCGGCTGCAGATATGAGCGCAACCGCTGCCATGGCCCGCCGGAGTGCCGTGCCTGCGGGCTCGGAAATGTCCTCTAAGCGGGCTCGGCTCGATGGTGAGGGGCAGCCGGACACGACGTCCAAGAAGCAGCGCCGGGTCGCAGCGGCGACAACCGACTCACCGCCTCGCCGCAGCCGCCGGGCCGCGGAAACGGCGACTGCAGCCACGGCGGCCCAGATGGCACAGGACGCAGCCGCGACCGCCGTGCCGGAGCGAGACGTGATCCTCGAGCGGGCGCTGGCACCCATGACGGACGAGGAGCGCGCCGCTTGGAAAGGCTGGGCTGAAGTCGAGTCGGAGCCAGTGAGCGTCTTTTTTTTTTTCGTTCTTTTTTTTTTCAGCCTTGTCTCTCTAACGACGAGGCCTTTTTCAACTCCATTCTCAGCACGCTCGGCGTGCAAGGTGCCACGATCCACGAGGTCTTTTCCATCGACGAGATGTCGACTGCTTTTCTTCCGTACGTTCTTTCCCTCTCCTTCTCCCTCTTCCTCTTTCTCTCTCACACCAGCAGAAACCCTGTCGGCCTCATCTTTCTGTACAAGTTCCTCGAAGAAGAGGACGACGCCGAGGTCCAGGACGCCTACCCCGACGACCTCTGGTTTGCCAACCAGACCACGGCCAACGCCTGCGCCACGCTCGCCATCTTCAACATTGTCATGAACTGTCCGGGGCTGCGCCTCGGCCACGAGCTCGCGCGCTTCCGCGCCGCCACCGAGCCGCTGCCGCCGGCCCTGCGCGGCCATCTGCTGAGCGCGCACCCGGTCATCCGCGCCGCCCACAACAGCTTTGCGCGCCGCCTCGACATGCTGCTGTCGGATGTGACGCTGCAGGGGGAGTGGGCGGCGGCAGCGAAGCGGAAGAAGAAGGTGGCGGCGACGGCAACAGCAGCAGCAACAATAACGACGACGACGACGACTACAACAACAGCGACAGCGACAGCGACAAGCCGACAAGCCAAGTCCAGCCGCACCAACAAGAACAAGGCCAAGGCCAAGGCGGACGACGAGCCCGCATTCCACTTTATCGCCTACGTGCCGCGCGGCGCCGACGTGTGGGAGCTCAACGGCATGCAGAAGACGCCCTTGCGGCTGTCGGACGGCAGCAGCGGCAGCAGCGACAGCGACTGGACAGCAGCGGCGCGCGAGCGCATTGCCGCGCGCATGCAGGCGCACGCGCAGATTGACGAGACGGCCGTGTTCAGCCTGCTGGCGGTGTGCCAGGCCGACCGCGAAGGCGAAGGCGAAACAGACGGACAGGCAGCCGCGCCGCCGCAGCAAGACTACACGCCGGCGGTGCACCGGTGGGTGCAGACGCTGGCCGAGAAGGGGGTGCTGCAGCAGCTGGCAGCAGAGGGGTCCAACCGGTGAAGCATGAGACGAAAACATGCACAGGTGGCATTAGCGCTATAAGCTAGAATCCATACCCAGGTATCAAACAACAAGACGGGAAACGAGAAGAAGAAAAAAGAAAAAAAAATTAGTCGTCGGGAAAAAACTCGCGAATGTTGGACACAAACGAGCAGGTGTCGTGGTCGAAGCGCTTGAAGTGGCGCCCGGCCAAGAAGAAGAGCCCATCGGGAATCTCGGCCGGGTCCGTCACCAGCTCCACGTTCTTCTGCGCCACCACCTGCCGGTCCGCGCCCGGCCGCAGACAGGTGTAGTAGGCGCGGGCTTCGGGCGACAGCGGCGGGCTGGTGGTTGTAGTGCCCTCGTCGTCGCCGTGCTCGGCCTGCGGCAGCAGCTTGGGGTCGTCGGGCGACCAGCCGTTGATGATGCCCACAAAGCCAAAGCGCCGGTGGCGAAACACCTGGCCGACGCGGTACAGCACCCGCTCCTGGATGTCCTGCCGGTACCGCCGGCTCACGAGCGGCTGCCGCTGGTCCAGATTGCGCACCATCTTGACCAGCACGCGCGGATTCTGCAGATCCCGCGGCCCCGGCAGCTCACGTCGCCGCGCCGGCTGCTGTCGCTGCCGGTGCTCGTCGTACAGCGGCACCAGGTACGTGTCGACGATCCACGCGTCCTCGCCAAAGTAGTGCGCAAACCGCGTCGCCAGGCCCTCCAGGTGGCGCTCCCAGCCCACGCTGTCGACCGGCCGCATCAGCAGCGACGCCCACTGCGCCGCGTACAGCAGCGCGTCCATGTTCATGTCCGGGTCGCCGTGCCGCAGCCACCGCGTCGCCTGCGCCAGCCGCGTGCCCTGGGCCGCCTGCGTCAGCCGCTGCGCCTGCGTCCAGCTCGCCTCCAGGTTCAGCGCCACCCGCAGCACCAGCGCCGACGTCGGCGCCGGCATCAGGAACGCGTCCTTGGCGTCCAGCATCGCGCCCCAGTCCATGCTGCTGATCGTCTCCCGCAGCTCCCGCAGCGGCACCTCGCGCCCGTGGTCAAACGGGTTGAGGAACAGCCGGTCGCCATTGTCCACCAGCGACGGCTGCGTCGTCGCATCCGGCAGCGTCAGCGGGAGCGACAGCCGCCCCGCCCGGCTTGCCGTTCCTGTCTGCGTCTGCGCCTGGGCCAGCCGCTCGTGCACCGTCAGTCGTCGCGCCGTCGCCGTCGCCGACAGCGGCGTGTCGTCGACGGTCTCGCCGGTCGGCGCCAGCACCGTATTGTGCACGTGGCCCGGGACGGCCACGCAGTACGCGTGCAGGCCGAGGCGCTGCGCGATGCAGGCGTAGATGGCGCTCGACACGATCGGCAGCGAGCTGTGCTCCGCCTCCAGCAGCGCGTGCCCCAGCAGACAGTTGCGCACGTTGCGGTAGTTGACGTCCGGCACCGGCATGCCCGCCAGCCTCATCTCCCGCACCCACCGCGCCAGCGCCACCGCCTTCTGCCGCGTCGTCATGTGCTCCAGCCCCCGCTGCGTCGCCCGGAACTGCGCCGCCCGTCGGTCCAGCTCCCGCTGCACCGCGTCCATGTCCTCGCGCCCCTCCCCCAGCACAAACATGTCAAACGCGCTCAGCGCCCGGTCCAGCCCGCCGAGCCCGCTGAGCGCCTGCCGCACCCGCCACCACTCCTCGATGGCCAGGCTGCGGTTGATGCTCGCCAGGGCCGAGTGGGCATAGTATCTAGAGAGTCAGCAACCGGAGGAATCGCTTCACCGCACTGCTGCTCACCTCCTCGCCAGCACATCCTCCGCGTCGTCCGGGCAGTGCAGCTGCGCCAGCAGGTAGTCCTTGGCGTCGAGCCCGCACCGGCAGATCTCCTCGAGGTGGCGGATCCGGTGCACCTTGGACGCCAGCACCGCCTCAAAGTGGCGGCTGCTGCGCGCGTCGCTGCGCATCCGCTCCAGCCACATCTGCTTCCAGCTGCCGCGGTTGGCCCGCCCGGCCGCCGCCAGCTGCCCGCGGTGCTCGCTCGTCCAGTACGCAAAGTCGCTGCGGCACCGCGCCAGCCAGAGCTTGGGCTCGTTGCTGAGATGGTGGCACCGGCGGTTGAGCCGCTGCACGCTCCGCGCCAGGTCCACCGACGGCACCCGGTACAGGATGTCCATGATCAGCTCGTGCGGGAGGGTGTCGAGGGTGGGCGGCGGCCTCGCAGGCCGCGCCATCGCGGAGCCGCCGGCCGTCATCGTGTCTGTCGGTGAGTGGACAAGACGGAAAGGCGGAAATCGAACAAAATGGGCGAAGCCACGCCGATCAATCGCCCGAAGCACGTTGCCTACATCCGATGCAGAACGCTCGATCAAAAAAAAGATCCTCCGGCTCAAAAAAAATACCCGCAATGGAAATAAATGAGCGGCCAGGCTGCGTGTGCCTGTAAACGATGGCGAAAAGGCAGGTTTGTTTGTTGAGAGAATTTCAACGAGTGCGGCCAGTGCCCAATGATTGTCATTGCATTTTTGCGGAGAGGATTACGTCAGAATTTGGGGGCTCTTCCAGCTATAACGTCGTCTCCACTGCGGATATACAACTAATGTCTTGTTTCTTCTCAGCCCAGTTTCAATGTCTGTTTGCCAGTTTGAAAAGGGGTATTTTGTCCGTCTGATCGTCTGTCTGTCTGTCTTTCTGCGTTTGAGAAACCCGAAAATGAGAGAAATTTCTGTAGGAAAAAAAAGAAAAAGACGAAAAAAAAAAAAAAAAAAAAAAAAAAAACAAGCCGAGTCGATCCCCCTCCGTTTACCATCCCTTTTTTTTTTGCATGCCGTGTTTAACAGTCGTGAGAATACAATTGCACAAAAAATGACCTGGTCCGAAGACTGCCTGCGAAGGCTGCCCCTGCTCTCCCATACCACGTCTGGACCCCATTTCACGCCCGCCCCGGAAGAAGGAGAAGAAGAAGAAGAAAACGAACAAGATATGCCGTACACCGTCTACATACAGCCTCGTCACTCGTCACTCGTCGCGCTCACGGCTTCGGTAAGTGGATCGTCTTGCTGGTCATGAGGCAGCCGTGGATGACAAACAGCACGGCCACCGGGTGCACCTCGAACGCGGTGCCGGCAAACCAGCTGCCCAGCGGCAGCGCCTCGTGCACCCAGCCCTGGCTGAGCCAGTAGCCCATGAGCGCGTCCAGGCCCAGGCTCGTGGGGATGGGCGTGCCCTCAAAGTACGCCGCCTTGCCCGACTTGTCCTTGGGGATGACCTGCGTCGTCACGTTGAAGCGCGCCAGCCGCGTCAGGCCCGACAGCACAAAGAACGCCAGCAGCACATGGTCCAGAGGCGTGCGCACGCCAATGGCAAACGCCACCACGGCGGGGGCCACGCCAAACGAGATCTGCAGCGTCAGTCAATCACAGGACAATACGAGACGGCAGAAAATGACCTACCAAGTCGGCCAGAGAGTCCAGCTCTTGCCCCATCATGCTGCTCTTCTTGCGCCACCGCGCCACCTTGCCGTCCATAAAGTCGAAGAAGAGGCCCAGCGGCAGCAGGCCCATGGCCGCCCAGAGGTTGCCGCGCGACGACGGGTCGATGCAGTACCGCAGGGACGAGAAGATGGACAGGATGCCGCAGAGACCTGAGGAGGGGTTAGTCATTGTCCACGGTCCTATATTCGGACCAGAAACCCACCGTTCAGCTCCGTGATAAAGTCGGCCATGTGCAGCGCCCGCACGAGCGAAAAGTGCCCGGCATCCGTCGACAGCAGAAGCTTCTGCTTGTCGTAGGCTGGTGGAAGTCAGCGAGAGAGAAACAGAGAGACAAGGCAGCATCTGGGCCAGAGCATCCGCCTACCAGGCTGGTTGAAAGGCGCGTTGTCGGCCGCCGACGCGGTCGATCCGTTGGCCGTCGAGCCTGTCCGTCGCGACATGGCGGCAGGTCTGGGCAGGGCTGCAGGCCGGCTGGGACGGTGGAGGTAGGTAGGGGAGGGGAGGGGGGTGGTGAGGGGTGGAGGTCAAAAGGTGGAGGAGGCTGTAGCAGGGGGAGCTGGAGAAAGCACCGGGGAACAAGGGCGGTGGCGTTTTTGGACGGTCAGAACGGTCCGAACGTGGCGGCGGGCGGCGGGCGTCGAGCTGGGAGGGTATAAAAGGTGCACGAGAAAAGAACAGAACGAGGTTCGGAGGCGGTCAGTGTCGGTATCCGCGGCGTGGCGGAAGAGGAAAAGAGTGTTGGGAGCTGAGGGCCGGCCAGACCAACCGGAAAAAGAGGCGCAGCCCAGAAAAAAAGAGGCGCCCTGGTGCTACTGCCGAAAAATAGCAAAACACCTCCACTGCTAGTTAGGTCGAGAGGGGCCACATCATGCCGTCATTCTATTTGTGCCCCAGTATGGACTTATCCGCGCTAGCAAGAGCCCTCTTTTTGCTCAAAACACTCATAGATGCATATACTGACGTCAAGTCAACTGTCGCTATTATCGTGCTTATTAACGGTGGCTGCTCAGATGCTGCACTCATGTGTATCGCCGGCTTCCTTGACCAAAGTCCCAAAATAGCAAATCTCTAACTAGATGCCACCCATCGCCTCTTGTCCCATGGCTGTGCTGTATTCCCATGTGTGCTCGTACGTGCGCGGCCATTCCTGAAATCTACATGGAAATGCCAAGTGTCGTCGTATTATATGGTCGTGGTTACTTCGTGATCAGAACAGAAAATCCATCCATCCATGCTCCGGAGGAGCCAGCCACGCCGCAGATCGTGTAACCTCTCGGTGGGATCAGCGTGTTTCTGTCGTGGTCAGCAAAAGTTTTACAAGGCAGATACAATAAACATACCCAGATCCTCCTTGGGCATTGCCATAAACAAGAGACCGCCGGCCCAAGCTCGTCAAAATCTGAATGCCGTCGATCCAGAAGCCAGACCGGAGGTAAAACCCGCTGATGTACTCGCCGCGGCGCGCATCTATCAACATTAGACAAGAGTATCACTCACACGAGAAGCACAGAACTCACCCAGGTCAAACACATCGCCTCCCGGCTTGCCACCCCGCTTGCCAAGCAGCTGCCGCGAGTCGTCATCGTACACAAACTCGATGCCATCTAACGAGTTGCCGTGGTAGACGATGACGCGGATCATGATGCGGCCCGGCCGGGCGCTGGAAAAGACCACCTCCTGCGGCTGGCTGCCCTCCATCTGCGAGAGGCCCAGCTGGCTGCTGCGGTAGGCCGTCTTGCCCAGCAAGGCGTTGCCGCTCACCTTGGTCGACGAGGCTTTGGACACCAGCTGCTTGAAGTCCTTAATGTCCATGCTGCCGCCGCCGCACGAGTGCGCCACCACGCGAATCGGGTCCTTCTTGCGCTTCGCTTCCGGCAGTCGGCTCCGGATGTCCTGGTCCGTCACCGTCACTTGCCTCTGTACAGGCGCGCCGGTGTCCATCGGGTACTCGATCCAGCTGCGGCACACGTCGTCCCCGTCGGCAAAGATCTCGAGGTACGACACGCCTGCTGCCGCCGTGATGATCACGTTGTTGCCGTCCACGGGCCATGCTTGCACGCTGTCGTCGAGCGGCGGCGGCGGGTCGCTGGGCAAGCGGAAGCACGGATGGCTGCGGAAATGCAAGCAGTCGAGGCGGTGCCAGGTGCACTCATCGTTCTCCAGCACCACCTCGCCCCGGGTCCGCGTGCGGGTCGAGAAGGCCTCGCGCGCCAAGAAGCTGCGGTTCAGCTTGACGTAGTCGCGCAGCATGACGCCGTTTTCGCGATGGGGCAGGCCCAGCAGATGGCCCGTCTCGTGCAAGTGGGCGCCGATGCCAATGTTGCAGGCCTCCCACGAGCTGCCGGCATCGTTGCAGTCGTTGGCCACAAAGTTGGTGTCTGTCGGCGTGCAGTCGCTAAAGGCCGGCACCACCTCTTCGAAGCTGGTCGGGTAGCTCTGCAGGCAGTGGGAGCCAAACACGGCCACCCGCAGCTCGCCGTCGCCGCCGCCCAAGGCGGCGTGGCCCAGGATCGTCTTGGACGCCGGGTCCCAGTGCGAGTCGAGCAGCAAGACGGAGACATACTGCTTCTGGCCTGGCTTGGGCTGGAAGTAGTTGCGCACGGCTTCTGTGGCAAAGCTGTACATGGCGCCGCGGTCCCGGGCCTGCTCGTACTGCTGGGCATTGTTGATGTCGCGCATCTCGGCGAGCGTCTTGTCGGAGCGGATGACGTGGATCCGGGCCTCGGAGCGCATCACGGACCATTCGCGGTCGCGGTAGTTGGCCGTGCCATGGGTCCACTCCTCTTCAAAGCGGAAGACGCGGCGGCCGAGGCGGTTGCGGGACATCTGCTCGGCCGTGAACGCCTGCCACAGGTAGGCAGCCATGCGGAACTTGCGAATGGCGACGTCGAGGTTGTTCCCTTCGCGCTCGGCGCGCGCCGGGACGGCATCAAACGTGCCGGGCGAGTCCTTGGCCAGCAGAATGGCCAGCTGCAATGGCGGGGCGCCCGTGGGCGGGAGCATGTGCAGGGTGAGGTAGGAGGCGTGGATGGGGTTGGAACCGCCGCTGTTGGCCAGCTTGGGGCTCGCAAAGTCAAAGCGGATCTTGTTGGGCCCTGGCATCAGGTAGACGAGGGCTTTGAAGTGGGACTCGCACACAGGCCACTGGACCGGGGGGAAGCCGTCGTCGAGACGGCTTACCGTCAGGGTGCCATCGAGGCGCTGCTGAGACGGCTCGCCGACGGTGCCGTGGACGATGAGGACCTTCTGGTAGACCCAGGCGTTGTCGGTGATGTTGTGGATGTATGGCGAGTAAGGCGAGACAGGCAGCGTGCGGCTGCTGCCGTTGGCCATGGGCGAGCCAAGACCAGCCATGCCGGAGACGCTGAACCGCTTCGAGGGGCTGGTATTACAATTATTACTAGGGCTGTTGGAGATGCCGTTGAGGGAAGACGACGAGGTCAAAGACGAGGGAAGCGTAGGTCGGCTAGGAAGAGGTGGTGGGGGGCTCTGGCGACCGCGGGCCTGGAGATGGAGGGATGGGTCGGACTGCTGGGCAATGGATGGCGGCGTGAGGGAGCCGGAAGTGGGCGTGGTGCCGTGGCTGTGGCTCCCCTCGCTGGACGTGTCAGTGGACTTGGCGGTGCGAAAGCTGGCCTTGGATCTTCTGCGCAGTTGCTTGATGCTGAATAAAGAAGGGGCCATAATCGATCAGGGCTTGCGTCGTCGGTCTCCGGTGACGCCTTCTCTTTGCCCTTCTGTCTCTCTCTCGACACGCAACACGACTCTCATCCACCTTGCGGTATGAGCATACAGCCAGCTGTGCTCTGGGGTATCGAGGGGTATACTGCAAGTCCGAGATGCCGTGAGGTGAAGTAACGGGCGCCGGAACGGGAAGCGGGAGGTAGTGTGATCGGAATGCAGCAAGAGGAAGATGGCTCGATCCGGTGTTGGGTAGGCGGAGGGGAAGAGGCGGGAGAAGGCCTGAGTAAGAAAGACAAAGCTAGGCAAATTGAGACATAAAAGGGGGACAATACGAGGTTGACAAAAACGAACGAGAGGGCCGAGGTCCCGCAGGGATGTGCTGCCGCGTTTGCTGTAATGTCGATGCTGTGAGGAGGAAGAAAACAGGGCAGGTGAAAGCAAAGGGTCAATTGGCAGAAGAAAGAAAAAGAAAAGAAAAAGAAAAGAAAAAGAAAAAAAGAGGTGGTGTATTGCTCTGGCAGGCGACACAGGCAAGACGAGTGAGCAAGCTGTCACTTCTGTAAGCCGATTTGCGTACGAAGTAGCTGCTTTGGGCGGCTGCTTTGGGTGGTGTTGTTTGCTGCGTCGTGTCGCCCAGAATTACGAATGCAATCTTAGCTAGTATCGATTAGTGGACTGGAAGGCCCTTTTTAGGAAGAACGGGGGTTGCTCTTCGGTGGGCGGGCGCACAATGTGTGTATTAGTGCGACGTTTGCAGGGGGGTGTTCTGCTGAGATGACGTCGGCATGCTGGAACGGCTGCCAAGGCGTGCTTGTTTGCGCGAAGCAGGGAAACGGAAAATGCTCCGTAGAAAGAGCGACCAGCCCGCTCCGTGGCAACGGGCGCAGGAGGGAGCGGCAGCTGAAAAAAGATGTACAAAGTACTTTTCGGGCAGCTGTACTCGTAGTGCACGGAGTTACTTCATAGGCAAATTCTAAAACAAGAAAGCGCGTATTCCAGTGACTAAAATGGAAAAATAGGCAGCTAGGAACGTTGCCTGTGGAAAACAGTCGGGCGTCTCGGGTTTTCAGCTCAGCAGCTGCTAGCAGTATGTGTTTGCGTTTGGCGTGATGAAGATCGTGTGAGTGGACCTTTCTAAATGGAAGGAGGATCTGAAGATGGAGGCAGGGTGGACTTTGAGGATCTGAGGCGTCGTAATGCTCCGTGGACAAGTTGCAGCAGTGCTCGTATTCATGGGATTATGTAAGGCGTTGCTCTTAGACAAGGCCAATCGCCGTTCCATTGAGACTCGGACAGCGGAAAGGTGCATTACGCAGCTGCAATACGAACGGGTTCACTGTTGCCGTACTCAGCCAGCGGCACGGATAACGTGGTATGGCAAATGGAGGAGCACAGAGTACGAGGAAGAACATGCGACCGTGCCAAGTTTTGTCGTGGTTTCCCTGTTTTTGGGCTGGGGTAGAATGCCAGCAAACAGTGCCTGATTCCCAAGTACGAGTACGAGCACAAGTATCCGCGAGATGCATTCGTCTGTCACCGATGTCGTGGACGATCGGCCGCCAAGGACACCTCTATTCTCATTCGTGCTGCTACTCTTACATAGTACTAAGAGCTTCTACGCCATCGCCGACGATCTCGCAGACGCTCAACTGGACAAAGTACTTTGTGCTTGTCTATCTCTACTTGTAGTATGCACCCCTGTCTTTTCTGTGCACCGGCGGCTCAGCGCAATAGGCTTTATTGCGTCTCCAGTCCGAATGTGGAGATTGAAAACCTTGACTCGGCCTCCTTTTTATCGAATGAATCTGCATCGTCTTTCAACATGAAAAACGAAGCTGCCCCACATTGCAGCTGGGACCAGATCGCGCGTCCCGCTGTGCGGTTAATGCGATATCGAATATAGACATAATGCTTATATTCTTAAACCGGTGCATTGGGTTGGGGCCCATCGTGTTAATGTTAGCCCGAATCGACCCCCAGTCAACATCACGCTTTCACCAATGCCGCAACCGCTCGTGCCGATCTCCGTGTCTGCATGGTCATGTGGCTTGCCACAGTAGCACAACATGCAGACATCCATCACTGGCTGCAGGGAGAAGCTGATAGTCCGACGCCGCCAGCGTCCTTGTCGGCATCGTCATCGCGGATTTCCAGACGTCATGCGTGTACTCGTAGTTCTCAAGGCTTATCAGAAGACGATGAACTGACGAGGTTCGTGATGATCGTGAAGACCAGGCCGCAACAGGCTCGTCTGCACCCCGCGATGTCACCCCCGTCCTTGCACTCTCCACTTGGCCCTTTAGGCTCTACTCATGTAGAAAAGACGTGCATCGGAGCACTCGTCCAAAGCAGGGAGGGCCGCAGAGTCGGACGATGGGATTGGCACGATCCCCCGCATCGGCAGTGTCTCCGCATCGTCACCTTCTCCATACCCGACTTGCGATGGTTCAGTCCAGCGGACTGCAATATGTAGCCAGCAGCTTGTCCCATTATCCGCGCCAAACGGCCCGAATCTTGTCTCCGGCCTGTCTGGGACCACGCAAACAGCACCGGAGCCTGGGCGTTTGGCGTTTGGGGGGAGTTGTGTGCGGGCATGGCGCGTGGTATAAATTCATCCTCTGCAGACCGGATATCGAGCAACTGAAGGGGCGGAAACAGCAGCTGCAAAGAGAAAAATTCAAACATGGTTTCGGCTTTCTGGCATGGCATCGCTGGCCTCACCCTCGTGGCTGGCCAAGTCGCGACGGCCGAGTCCATCATCACGGAGGACTCGACCTTTTACGGACAGTCGCCGCCTGTGTATCCCTCTCCCAACGGCACAGGCACGGGCAACTGGGCCCAGGCATATGCCCAGGCCGCCAACTTGGTTTCCCAGATGACGCTAGACGAAAAGGTAGGCCCCTCTTGCCCTGGTCGGCCGTCTCATGTGCTCACAACCAGGTCAACCTCACGGGTGGCATCAGCAGCACCGAGAACATCTGCTCTGGCGTGATCCCGGCCATCTCTCGTCTCGGGTTCCCGGGTCTCTGTCTCAGCGACGCCGGAAACGGGCTGCGGACGACCGACTACGTGAGCAGCTGGCCGTCTGGGATCCACGTGGGTGCCAGGTACGTTTCGAGCCGTCGCAAGTGGGATGTGTGTGCCTAAGCTGACGACGCAGCTGGAACCGCAACCTCACTCTCCAGCGGGGCATCGGCATGGGCGGCGAGTTCCGGGCCAAGGGCGTCAACATTGCCCTGGGGCCGGTCGTCGGACCGCTGGGGCGTGTTGCTCTCAGCGGACGCAACTGGGAGGGTAGGTGCCGTGCTTTCGATGGTGAAGGGATGCGGCTGACAAGCAGGCTTCTCCAATGATCCGTATCTCTGCGGCGCTCTTGCGTACGAGACGGTGACGGGCATGCAGTCCGTGGGCGTGGCCACGAGCACAAAGGTAGGCCCAGACACGAATGTGTGTATATGCACCCGCTAATCAAAAAGCACTTTATCGGAAACGAGCAAGAGACCAACCGCAATCCTTCGACGACGGACCAGGGCAACGTGTCGGCGGTGTCGTCCAACATTGACGACCGCACGCTGCACGAGCTGTACCTATGGTGCGCATCTCAATTTCCCCGAGGGACGCGGACGCTGACAAGCAGGCCCTTTCAAGATGCGGTCAAGGCGGGCACGGGCAACATCATGTGCTCGTACAACCGGATCAACAACTCGTACGCGTGCGGCAACAGCAAGCTGCTCAACGGGGTGCTGAAGACGGAGCTGGGGTTCCAGGGGTTTGTGGTGTCGGACTGGGCGGCACAGCACGCGGGCGTGGCGACGGCGCTGGCGGGCATGGACATGGTGATGCCGACGGGGGCGACGTACTGGGGCAGCCAGCTGCTGGAGGCGGTGACGAACGGGACGGTGCCGGAGGCGCGGCTCGACGACATGGCGACGCGGATCGTGGCCAACTGGTACCAGATGCAGCAGAACGGGCAGGCAGCCTTTGCGGTGCCGGGCGCCGGGATGCCGGTGAGCCTGCTGGTGGCGCACCAGCGGGTGATCGGGCACAACCGGGCGGTGTCGCAGGCGACGCTGCTGCAGGGGGCGATCGAGGGCCACGTGCTGGTCAAGAACGAAAAGGGGGCGCTGCCGCTGTCGGGGGCGTCGCTGCAGCTGGTGTCGGTGTTTGGCTACTCGGCGCGGACGCCGGACACGTTCAACCCGGGCGACTCGAGCTGGAACAACGGGGCGTACGCGGTGGAGCTCAACGGCAGCACGCTCTTCTCGCTGACGGGGCGGACGCCGCAGATTGCGCGGCGGGGGGTGCTGATCACGGGCGGCGGCTCCGGCGCCAACGAGCCGGCCTACATCCGGTCGCCGCTGGACGCGCTGTCGGCGCGGGCGCGGCGCGACGGCACGAGCCTGTTCTGGGACGTGGACCCGAGCCGCAACCGCAGCTACCCGGCCGTGGACCCCAGCTCGGACGCCTGCCTGGTCGTGGGCAACGCCTTTGCCGCCGAGGGCCTCGACCGCGGCGGCCTGCACGACGACTACACCGACGGCCTGGTGCTGCACGTCGCCGCCCAGTGCGCCAACACCATTGTCGTGCTGCACAACGCCGGCCTGCGCCTCGTCGACCGCTTCGCCGACCACCCCAACGTCACCGCCATCCTCTACGCCCACCTGCCCGGTCAGGACGCCGGCGACGCCCTCGTCGCCCTCCTCTACGGCGACGCCAACCCCTCCGGCAAGCTGCCCTACTCGGTCCCCCGCAACGAGTCCGACCTGGCTGCCGCCCTGGTCGAGCCGGCTGAGCCTGAGGGCCGCTACGTCCTCTTCCCCCAGTCCAACTTTAGCGAGGGCGTCTTTATCGACTACCGCGCCCTCGACCGCGACAACGTCAGCGTGCGCTACCCCTTTGGCTTCGGCCTCAGCTACACCACCTTTGGCTTTGCCGATCTGGCCGTCCAGGCGAGCAGCGCCGGCTTCAACCGCTCGCGCTATCCCACCGGCGCCGTCGTCGAGGGCGGCCCCGCCGACCTCTGGGACACCCTGGCCACCGTGACGGCCACCGTGACCAACACGGGCACTGTCGCTGGCGCCGAGGTGCCCCAGCTGTACGTGGGCATCCCGGGCGACGACCAGCCGGTGCGCCAGCTGCGCGGCTTCGACAAGATTGCGCTGCGGCCCGGCCAGAGCGCCGCCGTCTCCTTCTCTCTCACCCGCCGCGACCTCAGCACCTGGGACACGGCCGCCCAGAAGTGGAAGCTGCCCGCCGGCACCTACAGCATCCACGTCGGCAGCAGCAGCCGCGACTTGCCCCTGCAAGGGACGCTGACGCTGTAGGGCTGCATTCGTACTGTTATTTCGTTGGAGCAATCCGCCATTCTATCTAATCCATCTCATGTGCTTCTCTTCTGCTTCTCTTCTGCTCCCCCTTGCGTGTCGGCCTCTTTGTCGGGCCCGAGCCGATGCATGACGAGGCCCGCTCGACATTGGGCCAAATCCTGCCATGCATGGCCAGACGATTCCAGTCGTCCAGTCGTCATCCTCCCCCCGGAAGGGAGACCACCCCTCCCCGTAAGGGAGACGCAACGGCGTGATATTGCCCACATTCCAGAGCGCCGCCTCCTGCTTTCGGGTGCCAAGAATGTGCCGCCACTTGACCGAATGCGTTCGGTTCCATCAAACGGCCGAGGACGTTGCAGTCCATCAAAGCTCCAACGGCTGCCTGCGCTGTCTGGAGCAATGTGGCTTGCTCAGACATGCTCAGGCCCTTTTTCATCCCTGCCAACTTGCCATTGAAGCTCGGTCTCCGTGTCGTCCGGGACTCGGTCACTCTTCCGGTGTTTTGTTCGTTTTTTCTTTTCTTCTTCTTCTTCTTCCCCTTCTTCTCCTTCTCCTTGTTTATTTATTTCATCTTCAATCCTTTTCTCCTCTCCTTTTCTCTCCTTTTCTCTCCCTATGCAGCTCGTATCTTACATAAAGCAACGCAATGGGCTACTAGGCTCTTGCTAGGGTGGTGCTGAAAAAAGAGACCTAAAATGGCCAGGGGGGCCATTTTTGCCGCCTAATGGCGCACCCCCCCGGCCTCCAGCTGACTAGCCCTGTAATCGTAGTGCCTGGCAACGCTTAAGTGGTTCCCACATAGCGACTTAATCTACCACTTCCCACGGGAATGCAATTATTTCGGGAGAAGGTCTAGCGGCTCACCTTTGGCCCCCCGAAGACCATTTCCGCCCCTTTGGTTGGCTAGCCGCCCTTGCTGAGCGACAGACCCAGGATCCAGCACAAACCATCTAGACGAACAACTGATCGTTATTTTCTCCCTCCTTTTCTTCTCACCTCCCAACCCCCCCCCCCCCCTTCCTCGTCTCCCCTCTCCTGACGGCCATACCTGTCGGATCTGGGTTCTCTCTTGCCTCTTGTTGTTTTTTCTCTCCTTCGTTCTTTTCCTCGACTCTCTTTTACCGTCGCACACTCTCTGATCAAACTGCATTCTCTCGTTTAATCCTCCTTTCTCGGCCATCCACCTGAGCCTTTCTTCAGCCTCGACCAAGACCCAGCGACCCGGCCACCCACCCACATCACTGGAGCACGAGCGCACGACACACGACTGCTGCTGGCACGACCAACGCTGCAAGGAACACACCGCATATCTGGCACACGGCTTCTGCCTCAGCAAGCGCCCTGTGGGCTTGATGCCGTTTGAGGTCGTCTCCTTTTGGGGCCAATCAACCTGCCTCGACCCTTTCCACCCACTTTAACAAGCCTTTCCTCGCCCCACCGGACGAACCTCGGAGGAAAAGAGAAAGAGAGAGGGAAGAAAAAAATAATTTTCAGACCTGTCATCTGCCGACAAACAACACGCACACGCACACACTCGCACTCACTCACTCTCACTCACTCTCTCACACACACTCTCTCACACCATGATTGCTTCTACCTCGGTGACCTCGACGGCCTTTACCTCGCAGCCCGATGTCGTGGCTGACCGAGTCCTGCGGCGAGCCGAGCTGGGCAAGGTATGCCTCTTGTCTCCCCTTATTGTCTTCTCCCCCCCCTAACCCTCCCAGATGGCGAGCAGGCTGCAGAACCGCCTCGCCCTCGCCCAGTTCAAGACCCGCCACGGCTGGGAAGACCTCACCCTGGACATGATCGAGCCCAAAGTCGAAGACGAGCTGCGACGAAAACGAGCCTCCGACGGCGACATGCTCTCCGACTCTTCCTCCAGCACCTCGGAACTGCCCTATCCAACCAGCCGCGGCCTGATGAGCTCTCCCCTCAAGGCACCCCTGTTCTCGGATGCTGTCGGCTCCAGCAACGGCAGCACCGGCCACCGCAAGCGCACCTACGTCGCCTCCTTTGACGATCTCTACGGCAACCGCCACGACGCCTTTTCTCTGTCCAGTCCAAGCAAGCGCTTTCGCTCCTCGCCGCCGCCGCCCAACAGCCGCCACGTGTCCGGACCGCCGTCCACAAATGCCGGGGGGGCTGGCTTCCCGTCCCGGGGTTCTTTCCTGCCGCCGCCGCCACCATCACCCGCCGCCCTCACGGGTCACGCTTCCTGGAAGGACCAGCACCAGCTGTCCCACAGCTCGCCCATCAAGGCGCGGCGGCAGCAGCACTTCACCACCGCCGCCGGCCCGGACGTCTCCCTCTTCTCGGGGACGCACCGCATTGCCGACGCCCTGGCAGCCACCAATTACGCGGCCGTCCAGTCGGACGACGACGATGATCTGCCCATCCATTCCTTCCGCACCAGCAGCATGGCCCTCGGCCCCCCGGCTACAACCACCCGAGCCATCCGCGCGGGCTCGCCGCCCAGCACACCACCCATGCGGACCTGCGGGCTGCCCAACGGCCGCCGCAAGAAGAAGGTCGGCGACATGGACGATGGCAACATGGGCGACAACGACGACGATGACGCACCCGCCAAGTCGGGCGTCGAAGGTGCCGATCTGCTGCTGTACCTGGCAGCTTCGCCATCGCCGGCCAACCCGGCAGGCCGAAGCCGGATGGACCCGCCGTCGACGCCCCCGTCCAAATTCAACAGCATGACATTGCCGTCGTCGATGATGACTACACCTGGTGGCGGCAGCATGTTCCCCAACACGCCCGGCCAGCAGTTCGACTTTGCCGACTTTGTCAACATCACGCCGAGCCCGGCCCAGAAGCCGTGGAAGACGCCCAATCTGCTGGGCTCCAAGACGCCCATGAGTGCGGCCAGGCGCCGCCTGACCTTTGACGACCCGCTCTGAACAACGAATCGAAATCACTGTGCCATCTCTTCATTCCCGCTGTCAATCTATCTACCAAACAAAAAGCCTCTCATTAATGCCAGTTTGGACCACGCCCTAATTCACCCTTCCCTGACCTTTCTTTGGGTTACTCTCTGCACTTTTTTTTTTCCTGTGTGTTTCATATATGCATACCCTGAGCCTGGCTGGTTCTGGCACTTGTCGGGACCATTTGCTTTTCGTTTCTTATTCTCATGACCTCTTTGGCTTCTTTTTTTTGTTCTACACCTTCTTCGAGCATGACCTTGACCGTCATTCCCGCATGTACTGCTATCATGTTTTCTTACCGACATCACACAACGGCCTCTCACGCCACTACCCACCACACCTCCTCATTGCTTTTCTAGCGCTCGCCCGTCTCTCTCTTTTGTTTTTGGTTTGGCGTGCTTACGATGTAACCTGTCCCGTCTCAGCAGAAGAGAGCTAGGACATGGGGACATGGGAAATAGAGGGGTAGGGGACCTGTTTGGGATTGGGTTTGCTTTTTTTTTTTTTTTTTTTTCCGTTTTGCTTTTATTCAAGACATGCATGGCAGCTAAAGTAAACTACGACTATTATACAGAAATAAACCCAATACGTTTTGTACACAATCTCGCCATTTCGGCACCATTTCTGCACGGCGGTGAGCTGAAGCCACGTAAGATGCATGCAGTCGTAGATTGGGTCTCAATTGAGGGCGCCCATTGGCGTGGCCGGCCGCCAGCGGCAATTTGGGATTGGGGGGGGAGGACGTCGTTCGAACAAAGAAAAAAAAAAGACGGCAGCTATTATACGTGACTTTTCGCGTCGCAGACGCGTGTCTAATTGACCTCATGCGTGGGCATGATTGGCCAGAACGCGAAAAGTGTCTTAGCGTGCGGGGACGGCAGCATGGGCTTAAAGGGGCCTTCTGGCCAATCATGTATGAGCAACGTGCATCACAAAGCATTGTGCTTATCGCAGCTTCTATTGCGAGCCATCGAAGCCATTCTGACGTGATATGGTATTTCTGCAAGAGAGATCTAATATCTATACACAAATACGCGCGCACACACACACACACACAACGCACAAGCACACACACACGTCTCCCTAACTTGTGGTGGCCTCCATGGAGCGAGAACTGAGAAAAGCGAACAAAAAAGGAAAACTCGAACGCCAATAGACTTGGTAAGATACATGTCAAAAAAGAAAAAAAAAAATATGAAAAAAAATAACGATCGTAATAGTAAAGGGAAAAAGGAATATGGGTATATGATCCTTTCTTATTTCCCTCTTCCCCCTTCTTCGTACACCTCCTTCTGTGTGTATGCACCCCATCCTTCCCTGGTCGCCGCCATGATATATCAGTTAAAAACGAGAGACGTGTCGAGAGCCCAGTGGCCCAAAAGTGAAGTAAAAAAGAAAAAAAATAAGAAAAAAAAATACACAATGAAGACACAGGCTAAGGGAAAAATGAACTTTTTCACAACAATAAAACATGCAGAGGACCCAATCATCTCAGAACACTTCATAATGCCTTGCCCACACTGACGGCATCGCTGCCGTTGCTATTGGCCCGGCGTGGACCCGCCGAGGCAGAAGCCCCGGCTGCCGGCCGCTTGTCGGGGGATAGCCGTCCGTCGATGCTGTCGTCATCCCGCCGGCTGGCGGCGGGTCCCACGTCCGGACCGGGATCGCTCCAGTCGCCGAGGCTCATGCTGCTCATGCCGCTCGTGTACTTGCTGGTGAAGCTGTCATCGCGCTGGTGATCGGCGGTCTCCTTGGTCGGTCGGGTGGCCGAAGAAGAGGAGGAAGAGGAGCCCGTGCCGATGCCTGCGCCGATGCCTGCGCCGTTGCCTGCGCCGTTGCCCCGAGACAGCCGCGTGCTGTCAAAGCTGCTGCTCCCGAGCGTCCCCTGCGCGGTCGAGCTGACGCTGAGGTTCAGCAGCTCCGGCCGCTCGAGGTCAAAGGGGTCGGAGCGGAAGCGGTTGCGGCGGCCGTCGGTTGTCGTCGCCACCGTGGTGATGGAGTACATGGAATCGCCGCGGGCGAGCACGCCGCTGCTGGCGGTCTCGCTGGGCGGCGGCGGCGGCATCTGCGGCATCTGCGGCAGCGACAGCTCGGTCAGGCCGCGTGACCGTCGGGTGTCGGCTGAGTACGTCGTCGGTTTGATGGCGTTGGCGTCGGAAAAGGGGTTTTGCTCGTTGCGGTCGGCGATGACGGCCAAGGGCTGCGGCACGGCGGACGGGTGCTGCAGCACGTTGATGTCGCTAAAGGGGTCGTCAAAGTCGAGGCGGCCCAGGTAGTTGTTGGTGCCGACGCTGGCGCTGCGGCGGTCCATGCTGGCGCGGCGCTTCTTCTTGCTCTTCTGCTTGTTCTGGGCCGCCCGCTCCAGCTCGCGCTCGTCCATGCGCAGCAGCGTGAGGAAGTCGGGCTGGCCGCCGCTCGACGCTGTCCCGGAACCGCCCGCACCACCAGCGCTGCCCAGGCCCGACGCTGCTCCGGCCTTGTCGGCCGACAGGCCCTTTGTCAGCTTGGGGTCGTCTATGCCGACATTCTGCTGCCGCCAGAACACGTTGGCGTCCGTGGCCATGCGGCTCCACCAGTCCTGCACGCGGTCTTTTGCCGTCAGCCCAGCTGTATTTCTGCTGCTGCTGCCGCCGCCGCTGCTGAGGTTGTTCTCGCCATCCTTGCTGATGAACTGCGAGTTGCCCCGGTTCATGTTGACGCCGCGGGATGGCGTGCTCTGCCCGCCTGCCATCATGTAGCTCATGCGGTCTTTGAGCTGCCGGAAGTTGTAGGCAAACGACGCCTTCATCTTTTCTGTTCGTGGCGTCGGGCCGATGCTGCCGCGGTTGATCACATATTCGCCCTTTTCATTATTGTCGTTGTTGTTGCCGCTGTTGCCGCCGTCGTTGTTGTCTCGGCTGCCGATGTTCTTGGCGACCGTGGTGGCCTTGTTGTCATCGCGCCCTCTCTGGCTGCCGCCCCGACCAAACGTCACCGGATCCGTCGACAGCGGCGTCAGCAGACTGCTCCGCCGCTTCTTCAACACCCGTCGCCGCCAGTACCACCACAGGAACGCAATCAGCCCCAGCAGTGCCACGCCGCCGATCACGCCGCCCGCCACCGCGATCGTCGTGCTCGGCTTTGAGCCCGTCGTGTCGGACCCGGTGTTGATCGGTGAATTGTCGCTGTTGCTGCCGTTCGACGCCGACACCGCCGTCGTCGAGCTCTCCCCGGACGGAGGCGGAATCGTCGAGATCACGGCGGCGCCACCTGCGTCGGAAGATGACGACGACGACGATGACAACAGCGGAGCGCTCGTGGTTATTGCTGCATCACTGCTAGCTGCGGATGTGACTGCCGTGGTGGCTGTCGCTGTGGACAGGGTGGCTATGATGCCTGTATCAGCTTGACTGGTCTGCAGGACAACAGACGACACAGTAGTTGGGGATGGTGATGAGAACGAGGAGGAGGAATTGATGATTGCAGGTGCGTTTTGTGTTTTTGATGCGCTTGTTGCAGAGGAAGGGGCAGGTGAAGAGGTAGCGGGTAAAGAGGTAGCGGGTGAAGAGGAAGCAGGTGAAGAGGAAGCAGGTGAAGAGGTGGCAGGTGAAGAGGTAGTACGTGAAGTGGCAAGTGAAGAGGTAGCACGCGATGAGGCAGTAATGCGAACAGAATCGTTCGTGGTCCCAATGGCCGGAACCGCTGGGACCACTGTCGTTTCTTTTACGGAAGAAGTTGACGATGGTATTGGTGGTGAGGATAGTGGTGGTGGTGGTGAGGGTGTTGCTTTGTTTGATGTTGTGAACAGCACTGAGGAAAAACGCGTCGTACTGTCTTGAATTGGAATTGCAGACACACTTGTCGGCTGGGGTGTTGACACGTCGGGGACAATATTTGCCGTCCCCTTGACATTCCTGGTTGTGGTGCTGCTGCTGGCAGTAGTTCTGATAGTAGTGCTGCTGCTGCTGCTGCTGATGCTGCTGCTGCTGCTGCTACTACTGCTGCTACTGCTGCTACTGCTGCTGCTGCTCGTACTGCTGCTTCTGCTGGTGGTGGTACTGCTGCTCGATGTCGTGGCCGCGCTGGTGACTGCCACCGATGTGGATGCGGCACCGCTGGTACCGTTCGCTTTCGGAACAGCCGTACATCGCTTCCCACCGAGGCTGGTGATGAACTGACCAGCCACCAGGTTTGCGCTTGTCGACATCGCGGGCAACCGTGAGGGACGGGGAGGTTGAGGACGAGAGGGAGGAGGGGGGGAGGGAGGGAGGGAGGGTGAGAGAAGACACAGTCTTCTCGAGGTCGTGTCCAGACGATCCGAATCGAAGGCCCCAAAAGGCAGAGTCGCAGTTCGATAATACAATAAAAGAGAGGGGGACAAAAAAAGTCCAGGCGATTCCAGTCGCAAAAGAATCGAATGAAGAAAGGAAAGGAAGGCCTCGTGGGCCAATCTAGTGAAGAACGATCATGAAAACCGATCGCAGCTGTCGAAAGGAAGGAAGAGAAGAGAAGAGAAGAGGGGGGGGGTTGGAAGTTGGAGGGAGACTCCGAGACGAGACACAGAGGTGCGAGCAGATGCGGTAGGACACCCAAGGTTGGTTGCATCCCCCCCCTTTGGTTGGATGGTAAGGCAAACGGAACTATGGCCGAGACGTCTAAAGGCGGATGGAGGGTGAGCACTCGGCGGCGTAGTTGATGCGGATGAGGAGGTGAAAATCAATGAGAAACAGAAACAAGAAAGAGAGGGAAAGGAAGAGGAGGACCAAGCGAGAAACAGACAGGGGCAGAGAGAGAGAAGTATCAAGCGTGCTCCGGGAAACAGTGATGCCGGCCTGTCCGCTTGTAACTCTGCCCAGACTTTGTCCACGCAACTTCTCTGGCCTCGCTCTCACGCGTTGTCCCCCGGCCACGGAGACAAACCGCACCTAGTCTGCGAAGTACGGGGGGGTACGTTCGCTGCCGACTGGCAAAAGGGGCAGCGCCGGGGGGGGGCAGGGCCAGGTCGTTTGACGACGAGAAAAGAAGTGACCCGCTGGGTTGATCATTGTTTGATGGGAGGCCAGACAGCTCCGGATTGGTCGACGGGGGGCCTAGGAAGGAGGGAATGGTCCCTGGCGACGTCAGAGGCTTAGAGCCCGGCGTGCAAGGGCAAGAGGGTGCCAGTCCGCCGGTGCGCGTGCGCTTGGCCGGCGCGCTTTGACGCTGGGGTGCGAACCCCCTGTCTTGTTACAGATCTGAAGCACACATGGCCGCATAGGCGGGGCCAATTTTTCAGGAGGCTCCGGGCGCTGCAGCATGTTCGACATGGTGCAGAGAACCATGGAACCCAATTGAAGGGCTGTTGCGGACGGCATTGGCATGTCTTCGCCCGTCGATTCGATGGTTGAGTCTGCGGTAGTTGTAGTCGTAGTCGCAGTCGTAGTCGTAGTCGTTGTGGCCGTGGTTGCGGTTGTAGTTTTTATTGGGCGATGAGGCTCTGCGGAAGCGAAGACGATGGCGCAGCAGAATGAGAGATGAACCCTTCACAAAAACACAGACCAGAAACAGACTAGAAACAGGCTAGAAAAGACAGCACAGCAGCCAAGCCTGGCCGATTCACAGTCGTGGCGAAACGCCGACCTGCTGGGGCTGGTGGGCTATGGAGCTGCGGTGGGTTGGATGACAGGTAAGGTATGCTTATTAGAGTGATACGCAAGCTGACACGCAAGAGGCCTGAGAAAGGTCCAGAAGCCTTTGGAAGCCTTGCTCCTGTCGGAAATGGAGAATGGGAGCTGCCACAATCAGCGATCTGTGCTGGGATCTCAAGTTGCTTTTGTTTTGTTTCCTGGTCGTCTTCTCCTCTCTTCTCCCCTCGTCTCTTCCCGTCATACTCACCATCACGACACAACGATCAGGCGTCGGATGCGACTTGGCCAGTTGTCAGGCTGCATGCAACACACGCCTGCATTCCACTGCACCCTGCTGCATGTTGGTGCGACAGCCTGGACCGGCTAGAATGCTGCCGTCTATGCCGCCACGAGGATCGTCGAGGCTAAACAGGAAGAAGAAAGCTGCAAAAAAGAAAAAGAAGAAAAAAAAAGAACGAATAAAATAAATTAAAAAAAAGGCTCCCAACACAAGCCCTATCGCTCAGCGCCCTGTCCGCTGCAACAGCGCTGTTGCGGGACCTAATATAGCTCCCGGCTGCAGCGCCACAAACGTCTGCAACCGCTGTAAGTTGCCCTGAGCTGCTGCTAGCGCTGCTCGCTCGGCAGCTCACACAAAAGTTCCTTCTCTCGCCAAACACGCAATTGCTGCGCCATTTCCTCGCGCTCAGCCGGTCACGCCAGGTCGTGCGCACTATCTCACACAGAAATGCTACCCACGGCTCCTTTTGGACCTGGCTGCGACGACATATGGTGCGTTGGCTAGTGGACGCTCCTCTTCTCGCTTTCCCCTCATTCCCCACTCTAAAGTGGGACCCCGGGCGGTGAGCTGCCCAACGTGGGTAGGCCTATTATCCTCCTGTGGCGGCACGGGATAGCGATCCGCCCAGCGCCGTTGGCCCTCCTCCTCGCCCGCCGTCGTCCTCGACAGCGCCCTGCTCCTGCACCTACCTGCACCTGCCTGCACCTGCCGCACCTGCCTGCAACCCTGACTTGCAGCCCGTCCTTCCTTCCGTTGTGCTCCTTCTCAGGTGCCACAGAAAATCGAGGGACCGCCGTCCTTGCCCGCAACCGTTGACCAGAGATCCTGCCAAAGACGATTCCCCCCCTCCTTTCTCCTTCTTACCCTCTCCCTCTCTCTTCTGGGGCCTGCTTCCTCTCTCCCGTTCTCCTGACCCTCGTGCTTTGTATCATTGTTCCAGCCTCTTCCTCTGCCATTGCCACTTGCTCGTCCCTGCGTTCCTAGCCCGGTCATCATTCATTATTGCCCATCATGTTTGGGTCTATGCCACATTTTGGTAAGCTTGTCATATCCCCCCCCTTGCCTCCTCCCCCCCCTCCCCCCGCCTTGCTTCCCTCTCGAGCTTCCCTGGATCACCGGGTTGCTTCCGTCGTCCTATGAACCTCTTCACCGTCTGGCCTCGCTTCTTGCCTCACTCTTCGTGCGGCCAGCCAGCTCCAGAAACGTGCCCCCTTGCCTGACCCTCCCACCTCCTCCACATGCTCGCCCCATCCAACCCACATACACGTGTGCGATCGCCTCTTTCTGCCTGGCTCTGTCTCGATACACCCTGTCTCAGCGCACACAAGACCCAGTCTGATTGTCTCCGCACCGAGTGCTCTCACCTTTCGCTTCCAGACCTTCTGATTTCGTCTCCATCTTTGTTTCGTCCGTCTTTGTTTCGCCCAGCTTGGCTATTTTCGGCTTCCTTCCTCTGCGATGCCTGTTGCTCTTTTTCCTGCCGCTCTTCTGCTCTTCTGCTCTCAGAGGGCAGCTGCCCTCCCGCTCGTCTGATCCTCCTCTAACCGCATCCTCCAGCTCCGCCATTGCCACCCAGCGAACCGCCCAAGGACGTCCCGCCGCCCACCCCCATCAATTTCCCCCGATGCCAACCTCGGGTGCCCGAGACCGCCGGCCCGACCGCTGGCACCCGCTCACCACCGCTCACAGCTCTGCTGCAGAGCATCGTGCGGCCGACCGAGATCGGACTGAAACACTTTGAAGCTCTCGGCGTCAATGTGCGGTCCGATGCCGAATTGGCCGACATCATCCCAGACACGCGCGTCGTCCCCGATTTTACCGCCTGGGACCGCACCGAGTACGACGATGCCCGCCGCCTGCACGAAAGCACCCGCCGCCCCATCAGCAACGGCAACCGCTCTCCCGGCATCCAGACCTACCTCGACCGCAAGCGTGAGCTGTCCATAGACAACAATGCCGCCTACCGGTCCGTCCGCCGCATACAGCCCCAGCAGGGCAAGCCGCTGGTGCGTCTCGGCAACGCTTACGAGTTCTTCCGGCACCTCGAAAGCTTCTCCGCGTTCTGGGACGACACCTCTGACACCCGGCCGCCACCAACGGCTGCCAAGTCGGGGGACACTTCGGCTCCGGCGCCCTCGTCCGCACCATCGTCCGCCAACAAGGCATCGAAGGATGGCAAGGCCAATGGAGAGGAGAACGGCGACGGCGCGGAGGCAGACGCAGACCGCGACTCGGTATCGTCGACGGGCTCGGCTGCTGTGACGGATTCGGAGAGTAAGACGGCCGAGAAGGACAACAGCGCGCCAGACATCCGCTTCTACCGCACCAATGCAGGCTCACAGATGCCCCCCGAGTACCGTCTCAACATCATCACGGCCTTCCTCAAGCTGGTCGCCTACGATTTTGGCTGCAACGTGTCGGCACCACGCGTCGAGCCGCGGCTGTACATCAACGCAGGAACCCTGCCCGCTGGCGAAGCACCAAAAGAGGGTGCCGGCGCAAGTCCGGCGCAACAAGTGGTGGCATCGCCGCCGCGCGGGCCCAGCTCCTACTTTGCCTCGGGCAGCATCTTCATATTCCGCTCGCCGATGACGCGCGAGGCCGCCCGCGCCGGCATCGTCGAGGGTCCTCTAGCTGCCGTGAGCGCGCGGCACACGACCGCCTTCTCAGAGCCGACCGGAGAGAGCAGCGACAACGAGGATCAGGATGCGTGCATCGACCTGGCGCGCGAGATTGTGGCGGCGCTGCTGACGGCGCAGCATCGCATGCGCGAAGGCCGCGTGGAGCGCCGTCTGGGCGAGGGCGAGTGGTGGGCGACGAAGCCGCGCTGGGGCGGCGGCACTGGCGGACCCATTGGCCGTGAGGTGGACGCAGCGCCGAACACGGACGACGCTGTGATCGACCAGGCGGAGGGGAGTGGCACTCCGGCTGGAGCAGGAGGCGGCGGCGGAAACGGCGGCGGCAGTTCCGGCGGCAGCAGCATAGGCATGGGCCGCATGCCGCGACCGCTTGGAGCGCCAGGCAGCGGCAGCAGCAGCAGCAGCAGCAGCAGCCGCGGGGCCAAGAAGCAGCGCAAGGGCTTGGCGATCTATGACAACGACCGCATGGTGCGACCGCCGAGCTCAAGCTGGGACAAGAAGACGCGGTACATGGCAATTGGGCGCGCGTGCGGCGTCGACTACGACGACATCTTTGTCGTGAGCGCGCTGTTCCACCACATGTCCATTGTGCGCGTCCGCGTACCGCTGCAGCTGCTGCGCGTGCTAGAAGGGAGTGCCGGTGACGATGACGGTGCGAGCCGCAGCTGGGGACGCCTTGATGTTGTGCGCAGTCCCTGGTACGATTTCTTCCAGGTCGAGGAGCGGCTGAAGGCCATGAAGCTGGCGTGGGCCATGATGGCGTTTTTGATGCGCAAAGAAGAGGAGGAGGAAGAACAGAAGCCAAAGCAGGCGCAGGCGCAGGTGCCCGTGCAGGTGCCTGTGCAGGTGCCCGTGCAAGCACAGACGGCGAACGAAGACGTCAAGATGCAGGACGCATGAGAGGTAGGCCTTGCTGTCGGTGCTGGTGCACGCTCGAGTACGGCACGAGCAGGACACTCGGCCAGCCTGTTGAGGACAAAGCGGCGGCGGCCGTCACGGATAATCGGCGGAACGTCAGTAGACGTCCAGAGAACATTCGGGTTTCGTCTTTTTTTTTCTTCTTTTCTTTCTCTGGCCATAATTCAGACGCATACAACGTGGTGTGGACGCCGTCAAATACACAGCTTACAGGTCGCGCAGAAACTACAAAGTTGTCGTGTGTATGAGAGACCTGACTACAAGTTTCCGATTAGTAATATTGCTATCTGATGCCTCCTCATTTGTTAATACTATTCCTTTTATGTGATTGGCTGGCGGGGTCTGAATCGGACAACCGGCATATACTACCCTTTTCTCTGTCGAGGCTGCAGCGATAGATCTCGCTTTTCGTCCCATGTTGGTTCTCGTATCGCTGGCCGTCGCTGCTCCATAGATTTAACAAGCGGACCGAAGCTTCGCGCTCGTCAATCGGGGGGGTCTTTTTGTCTGGGTGTGGTTACTTCTATGACGTAGAACTGTGGCTGTGCCGTTCTCGTGCCTGGGGCTTGCCCCATTTCGGTCACTGCGCTGCAGCGCAATGCCTGCATGCTATAACAGTGATAGGTGACCGAGACAGCCAGGTGAGCAGTGCTCTGCACATGTGGAGACGCCGTCGTTGATAGGAGCTGAAAAGGAAGACACACGGCCAAGACAACAATGAACCACTAGGACAAGAGGTGGCCCTTTTTTACCCGGGAGGGCTCCTACTTTGCTTCTTTTGTCGGAAGGAGGGCTCCATCTTTCGGTATCGTGGGGATCGTGGGCCACCCCCCCCCACACCCAAAAAGCCACGCGAGGACACAAAAATTACGCTGACACACTACTCGGAGACAAGGCATCACACCACTCCTTCAGGGAGGGAGCCGTCAAGACTAAAAGAGGGTAGCGGAGGGAAGGAAGAAAGGACCCGAGTGCTCGGGTTTGGAGCCTCTCTCCACCCCTCCCCTTACCCCTTTTGATTACTCTCTTTCGATCTCTGCAGTCTGTGCTGCAAGATGCATGCATAGTCTTAGCTGCCAGGCAGGGTCTCGCCTCACCTATCTATTTGCCCAGAGGCGCAAAAGTCGACAAAAGGTGCTGCCATTTTGCGCTGGCCCTCGTACGAGACGTGGGTATTGGCGACAGGGATGGTCCTGCCTTGTAGTGTTCCTTCCCTGGGAAGAGCATACGGAGTACGGCCCTACCCGGGACTCCCTCATCCCCCGCGGCTAGATATGCAAGGTCTTTCTCGAAGAACGGCTGTGCGGGAGAGAATGAAGGCGGCTGTGCACAGAATTTCGGTGTGGAGTGCCAGAGTTCGTCATGTGTGTTGCATGTCAGCGTCTGACTTGGAATGTGGCATCCGAAGCATATACGGCGAGGCCGTATTACACGACGCTGTTTTTTTTTCTGCAACAAAGAATCAAGAAGAAAAACAAAAAAAAAGCCAGGAACAAGACACGCTCCGACGGCCCAACAGCTTGTGTTCCTGAGGCTAAAGCAGATAGCGACGTTTTGATATTTTGACCCATGCTCCCTCTATACCAGAGGGCCCAGACTGTTCTACTATGTACAACGGACTATGACCCAAATAGAAGAAAACGACGATCAAAGGAGGGTTTGTAACGGTCTTACAATCTGTCGCAGGGAAGTTCCCGTGGCGTTGTTGGTGGCGAAAGTAGTATAGAGGTTGTGTTGTATTTTGAATAGAATTCCCCTTTTTCTTTCTTTTTCTTTTTTTTTTATTCTTTTTTTTTATTCTCTTTGTCTTCTGCTGGTCCGTTCAGGGAAGGACCTCGTAGCCGCGTGTTTCGATCGACGCTAATGGCCATATGCGGATTAGCTCGGATAGTGGGACAGGCCAATTACAGCAGCTGATTCGCTAATCGGCTCGTTAGCGAGAGTTTCTCAGCTGGCCGCGGTCGCCGGCGTCATTCCTAAAAAGTGCGCCTTTCTGTCTCTCGCCTGGCCGTCCGTCCAGCATGGTATCGGTACCGTCGCATACAACTGGTAATTTCTGTAGCAGGACCGCTGCGGGCTCCCTGTTTTGCGTTCTGCAGCTCCGCCTGCCCCCTCGACCTTCCGTGCTTATTAGCAATATCACAAGAAATTAACCAAGCCAGCCAGCAGCTCTGCCATTGGCCTCGATACGTGCGGGGGGGACCTTATATGCGTGCCTGTGCCCGATACCTGCAGCCTCTAATATGCCATACCTGCAACAACCTCCATCGTATGCTAATCAGTCGGACTGGCCGTTGACGGTTTCCACTAGCCGTCCGGCCACCACCTATGACCCATAGCGGCTTGTCGGCAGTCAATGCCGGACACAACACGGATAACTATGACTCCTTTTATTGCATTCTCCTCTCGTACTTTGTATCTTGCTCGCCCTTCCGGGACATGGCTGCCTCTCCACTCCCTTGGGAGCGCTCAGCTCCCGGGAGCCCTGGCACTTTTATTTTCTTATTCTCCCCCTCTTATCGATCGCCTACCGAGCTCAGGGAAATTTCTCATGCGTCTTCAGCCGTACGAGCCCGACTTCCGGACTGCTCAGGCGTGTCATGTATGGTGGTCACCGCAGGGGGCAGCGCCAAACGTCTCAGCCTGAGGCCCCCCCCCAAAAATTTTGTAAATAAAAATAATACTCGAAAGAGCAAGTATACCATATATTTCGTTAGCCGTGCGGTTTGTTAGTGCCTCAGTCCCCAAGCATTAGCGCCCCCTCTCCCCCAAGCAACGTCGCTCTTGCCAGTTCCAAGAAGACCGATTTGCCCACTTGTGCCACGCCCCGTTGCAAAGCCCTCCGTGCACAGCTGGACCTGCCCCTCCGCCCCAACCTCCGAAGACGCCATTGCTCCTTCCTCGTTTTTTGTGTGTTTCCTTCTGGGTCCCCCTCCACACGAGCAACAAAAGACACCCCTGGCCAATCACATCGGCCGCTGCTTTTACCTTTCTTCTCTCTTCCGGAACTCTCGTCCTGCTTGTACCTGCTCTCTACGGGCCTCTTCCCTGCCCGTCGTGCTTACACCAGCCAATTAAAGGCAACCTCCCCCCCACCTTCTGGTCTTTCTCTCTCTCGGGCAATTCACCAAGGGACGGCTTTCTTCTCTGCCCTTCTCTTCGTATTTTGCTGCTCTTCTGTCTCTCTTGTGATCATCGCCTTGCCATTCCGTCCCAACGACGAACTCTTTTGATCATCGCGATCGCCCTCATCGCTTGCCGGCTTCTGCCGTTGTCGCCTCCGCCACCGTTTTATCTCGCCTACACCCACCCACCTCGGGTTTTGGGCGCTTATACTCGTAAGTTCCTCTACTCGGGGCTACTCCCGGCCTACTTTTGGCCTACTTCTGGCCTACTTCTGGCCTACTTTTGGGACTATCTACTGCGGCCTCCGTTGGGCGTTGTACACGCCGTTTTCTCTTGCGCCCCACGTTTTAATCCCCTCTGTTGCCACCGCAAAACCCGCCGTCCCATCTCTTCGCAGCTCGTTTTTATTTCCTTCGCCTTCCTGCCCTCCTCTCCGCCATCAATGTGTCTTGCATAAGCCTCGCATTCCTTGCATACCCGGCCTCGACCTTGTTTCTTTTTTCCCCTTCCCTGTCTGGTCTTTCTCGCCCCTAATTCGCATCCTTCGCATTGAGCTTTCATTCCTCTCTTCTATCGACTCTCTCGCCCTCCTCTTCTACCTTCGCCTCTTGCCACCCCTCCCTTTTTCGGACCTGTCACACTCACCTTCTGCCTAGCCCGGACCTTGTCCAGACGAATCCAGAGCCGGTTGCCAGCTTTGCGGACCCCGTCAACGGCTTGCCTGTAGATTTGGCTGTCTCACGGCGCCTTGCTCTCTTCCAGCCTCGCCTTCTTTGGACATCTAGGCTCGCCGGATCGTCGTCGCCGCCGTTGCCTTCTCGGCCGAGCTTTCCGTTTCGTTTGTTCTCGATCGGTTCCTCGTTTCTCACCCTCGAGACGCCCGCCTCGACCACTCTCGCTCTCTTACCCCCGAAGAGCATCAGCATCTTCACCGCCTTTCAGGCCGCAAAAAAAGACCCAATACATCTATTGTCCGGCACTTTCTGCCTACAACACCGTCGTACGCCTATTGTCTCCCTCTCGTTTGGTCTTCTCTCTCTCTCTCGCTGCGAATCCAGTACCTTACCTAGAGTCTGAGGAAGTGAATGCTGTCTTCCATGGCTGGATATCCGCAACAGGGCTACAGCCCCTACGGCACGCCCCTGCCCGGCGCTTTCCCTCCCCAACCGCAATTCTACGCGTGAGTCTCTTTTGTTGCAGATGCCCTCTGGTTCGGCAATCGTGGTGCGATATGGGCATCCGGCTAATTTGGCCTTGGCAGACATCCCCAACAGTTCAATGGCTACTTGCCCCAGCCTCCCGCCGGGCCCATGTACGGATACCAGCAGCAGCCTTCCCCCCAGCAGTATGGCTACAGCCAGGTAGGTAGCATTCTCTTGGCGATTGCGAGATGCCAACCGAGGGGGGGTCGTCCAAGGCGTTGATTAACCCTGTCGACAGCCACCAGCACAGCAAATGCCTCCACAAGCGCAGATGCCACCACAGCAGATGCCATCACAGCAAATGTCACCACAACAGCAGATGCCAACACAACAGCAGATGCCAACACAACAGCAGATGCGACAGCAGCAGCAGCAGATGCCAGCACAGCAGCAGATGGCGCAGCAACAGCAACTGTCACAGCAGCAGCAGATGCAAGCACAGCACTATGGCTACCACGACCAGTCGCCATTCAGCCCCCGGCCAGGTATGGTATTCCGCGAGGAGGCTTACAGGCCGCTTCCCAGTCTCACCAGCTCTGTTCCGACTACAGGGTCTGACATGTCTGCAGTAGGCGGCATGCCCTTCTTGGATGGGGCCAACTCGCCAAACATCCACAAGCCGCCCCAGACGCCACAGCAGTTTGGCAACGGCGCTCCGCAGGGCTATGCCTTCCAGTACTCCCAGTGCACCGGCCGGAGGAAAGCCCTTCTGATCGGCATCAACTACTTTGGCCAGCGCGGTCAGCTGCGCGGCTGCATCAATGACGTCCGCAACATGTCTGCGTACCTCGTTGAGCACTTTGGCTACCGCCGCGAGGACATGGTCATTCTCACGGACGACCAGCAGAACCCCATGAGCCAGCCGACCAAGGAGAATATCCTCAGGGCCATGCACTGGCTGGTGAAGGACGCAAGGCCAAACGACTCGCTCTTTTTCCACTACTCTGGTGCGTGCTTTTGGTCTTTGGTTGGGGAAAACGGTCCCATGGGATGCTAACTCACCTTTGCAGGCCACGGCGGTCAAACCCGGGATTTGGACGGCGACGAGGACGACGGTTATGACGAAGTCATCTACCCCGTGGATTTCCGAACGCGCAGCCACATCACCGACGATGAGATGCATCGCATCATGGTGCGCCCACTGCAGGCGGGCGTGCGTCTGACTGCCATTTTCGATTCGTGCCACTCCGGAACCGCGCTCGACCTGCCGTACATCTACTCGACCCAGGGCATCCTCAAGGAGCCCAACCTCGCCAAGGAGGCGGGCCAGGGCCTGCTGAACGCCATCTCGTCCTACAGCCAGGGCGACCTGAACGGCGTGGCCCACAACATCATGGGCTTCTTCAAGAAGGCCACGAGTGGCGATGAGGCCCACACGCGCGCAATAGCCACCAAGACATCGCCGGCTGATGTTATTATGTTGTCGGGCAGCAAGGACGATCAGACTTCGTACGTTTCTACAGAAAACCAAACCGCTTTTTTCTCTCTCCTTTTTTTTTTTTGTTTTTGCTAACCGTTCAGGGCCGACGCCACGATTGCCTCGCAGGCCACGGGCGCCATGTCTTGGGCCTTCATCTCGTCTCTGCAGAAGAACCCACAGCAGAGCTACGTCCAGCTGCTGAACAGCATCCGCGACGAGCTGGCCAGCCGCTACACCCAGCGGCCCCAGCTCTCGAGCTCACACCCTCTTGGTATGGCATTCTCATCCCCATCCCTTGGCGCTTGATGCCGTTCAGCCGCTGACGAGACAGACACGAACCTCTTGTTTGTAATGTAGATAATGACCTGCGTCGATACAGCCGTATTCCGGGACGAGCTGCTCTACGCCACGACCACGCAAGCCACGAAACCGACTGCCGTGATTTTCTTCGTCTCGCGCTGACGTCTTTTGTTCATGGGAGGCTTGCTTTTTGCTATAATATTCCCGCTTTCATATTACTGGTTGAATTTGGTCGCACCTGGTGCACTAGGATATTGTTTATTGTTGGAATGGGAAAAGGGGAGACGGAGTGTATGCAGCTTTTTGGATTATCATCTTTTTGGACTTTTCATGGCTCTCCTATTTCTTGCCATTTTATTTTTTTTTTGTGTTGACTTTTGCCCTTCACAAATAACCATTGCATATCTTGTTCGTTTTTTGATAACACAACTTTTGGAGCCATGCGGTATTAGCAACAAGGAAGATAGAAAGAGATGAAGCTATGCCTGTTCTTGCCGATTCAAATTTGGATTTGTTCTTGTTTGACATTTCATGATCCTACTGACCAACTGGATGTTCAACCCAAGGAGCAAAACAGCATTGACCAACCAACCGACGTGTTCGATTCCATTCTCGGATCTCATCAAAAAAAAAAAAAAAGGGTGAAACGCAACCAGAAAATTACATGCCATGCGCGCCTAACCAAGAACCATCCTGAATGCCCACCCCGAAAAGAGAAGAGCAGAAACACCGTCCGAAGAAATTAAAAATCATAATAATGATGCACCCGCTGTTTGACCTCCTGCTGATGCTGCTGCTGCCGCCGCCAGCTGCGCCCGCCAGGCTGTCCGCATCTGCTGCATGCGCTCTGCTTTTTGCATGCTCTCGGCGGCCGCCGCCAGCCGCTGCCGCGTCGCCTCTTGCTGCGCCCATGCTGCGGCCACCCGCCGCAGCCGCACGGTGAAGCACACGGCGGCGAGCACGCCGCGGAGCGTTTTGCGCGGCGGGGGCGGCGCCGCCCGCACCATGAGCGCTTGGCGTGCGTCGGCAGACCGCAGCGGCGGCTCCGGCACGCCCAGCTGCTGCAGGATGCCCTGCAGCATGCGCAAGTCTGCCTTGTTGCTAGAGGGAGTGAGCGGGTGAAAAGAGAGAGAGAGAGAGAAAAAAAAAGGGAAGAACGAGAGGACATACCATGCTATCCGCATCTCCAGATCCTGCGACACCAGCTGCTTGCCCAGCACGGCACCGCCGCGCAGCCGCGCCTCGCGCTCCCACCGCGCCTGCATCCATGCCGCCTGCATGTGCAGGCCGCGCAGCTCTCGGCGATGGCGGATGCTCTGCTCCTCGGCCGCCCGCACCAGCGCGTCCGTGTCAGCTTGCTGCGCACCATCACCACTAACAACAGCAGCAGAGGCCAGCACGAGCTCGCGGCTGGTGTCGCCGGCCGTCGTGCCGTAGCGCAGGGCTGCGCGGGTCTTGTGCGCCGTCTGCTGCAGCTGGTCGACCTTGTGCTGCAGCCGCTCGGCGTCTGCTCGGTAGGCTGCGCGCTCGCTGCGCGCTCGGACCAGCTTGACCCGCAGCATCTCCTCGGCATGCGCTGCTTCGTCGAGGGCGGTGCGGTGGTCGCGCAGCTCGTGCTCGAGGGCCTCGGCCTCGACCTGGGTCTTGCGCAGCATCGCGTGAAGGTTGCTGCGCTCCTCGCGGCTCAGCTCGCCCGTCGACCCGGACCCACTCGACCGGTTGTTCTGCGCGTCCGCCAGCGCCAGCGCCAGCTCGTCTCGCTCGTGTCGGTACCGCTCCAGCTTGGCCTGCACCTTGTGCAGCGCCGCCTCGTGTGCCGAGCGGGCCTCCGCCGTCGCTTCCTGGGCGTCGTCGAGCGCCTGCTCCAGCACGTCGCGCTCCTCCTCGACCTCGCCGATGCGCGCCTCCAGGTCGCGGGCCGACGCCGCCGACGCTGCCGCCTGCCGCTCGACGTCGCGCAGCGTGCGCTTGAGCTCGCTGGCCGTCTGGTGTGCTGCCATCAGCTGCTCGCGCAGCTGGGCGATCTCGGCTCTGCGCGCCGCCGACGGCATGGACTCCCCGACGTCTTCGGTGGCCGAGGGCGATCCCATCAGCCGGCTGATCTCCGCCTCGTGTGCGGCCCGCTCCAGCTCGGCAATCTGTCGCCGCAGCGCCTTTGCCGCCTCCTTGTGTGACGCCTCGCGCTGCAGATACTCGCGCTCCTTGGCCCGCGCCGCCGATAGATCGCGTCGCATCATGGACAGCTCGCTCGTGTTGTCGTTGTCGGTTCGGCCGGCGGGCAGCTCGGCAGCGGCGGCGGCTGCGTCCGCCTCCAGGTCTTTGATCCGCCGCTCCAGATCGCGAATGGTGCGTCGGGCGCTCTGCAGCTCTTGGCTCTCCGCGGCTGAAGTGCGCGTCCGCATGCTCTGCAGCTGCCGGATCTCCTGGCCCAAGCGCTCCTCCTCTGCGGCGGCCTTCTCCAGCTCCTCCTCGAGCGTCTTCTCCAGCGTCTGGCACTGCTCAGCCACGGACTTGTTCTCTTCGCGCAGCCGTCGCACTTCGCTGTCCAGCCGCATCTTGGCCGTCCGCAGGTCGATTCTCTCCTGGTCCAGCCGGAACGTGTCGCCGCCGCTGCCGTGTTGCTGCGCCTGCCGAAGCTGCTCCTCGATCTCGTCCCGCTCCGCCTTGGTCTCGGCGAGCGACACCTGCAGCGCGTGCAGGTTGATGTTGACGTTGGCCAGCTGGTCTTGCAGCCCTTGCTTCTCCCGGTTGGTCTTGGCCAGATGCGCGGCCGACTCGGACAGCTGCGACCGCATCTGCTCCAGCTGCTCCTTTTGGCGCTGCGCCACAACGGACGACACGGGCGTGGCGGTCGCCAGCATGCTCGTGCTGCCCTGGCGCCCTGTGGCAGCAGCGGCGGCCAGCTGCCGCTTCAGCGAGTCGCGCTCGTCGCGCGCGGCTTCGAGCTCCCGCCGCGCCTTGTCGGCTTCGCTGTCGAGGGCCCGCTGCAGCGCGTCCGCCTCGTCCTCCAGCCGCTCTGCCTTGTCCTGGAGCGCCTGGCGGCTCAGCTGCGACGTCCGCAGCTCGTCCCGCACCGACGCCAGCTCCTTGCGAAGGCCCTCGAGCGTGCTCTGCCGCGTGTCCAGCTGCTTCTGCAGGCTCTCCAGCTGGCGGCGCAGAACGCCCTCTTCGGCCCGGTGCCGCTCCTGCTCGCTGTCCATGATCTCCTGCAGCTGCGATTCCTTGCCCGAGAGCGCGCCCTCCGCCTCGCGCAGTCGGTCGATCGTCTGCTGCAGCCGGTCCCGCTCGGCCTCGAGGTGCTCGCGGTCCATGTCCCACTTCTCGCTGTCAATGTCGTACAGATGCTCCTTTTCGTGGATCTCCGTCTGCAGGTCGGCAATCTCCTTGTTGAGCTGGTCGATCTGGCCGTCAAAGGTCGCCCGCAGCTCGCGGTCCGACTCCAGGCTGTGCTGCCGCTCCAGCGCCAGATCGCTCTCCAGCTGCGCCGTCGTCTTCTGCAGCCGCGACACGTCCCGCTGCAGGGAGGCCGACTCGCTCGTCAGGGCGTCGTGCCGCGTCTGCAGCAGCGCCTTCTGGTCCCGCGCCATGTTGAGGTCCGCCTGGACCGCCTTGAGCTGCGACGTGGCCGACACGGCCTCGCGCTCGGCCGTGTCGCGGGCTTGACGCGACTCCTTGAGCTTCTGCTTCAGGTCCTCCGCCTCCTTGACCTGCTCGCTGTGCTTTTCTTCCAGCTGCTCGCACTCCCGCTGCGCCTTGTCCACCTCGCCCTGCAGACGCGCCACCTTCTCTTCCACCTGCCGCGACAGGCCCTTGGTGTGCACCGACTTGTTGGCCATCTCCTCCTGCAGCTCTTCCAGGTCGTCCTCGGCCCGCTTCCGCTCCGCCGTGGCCTCCTCGAGCGCCTCCTTCATGTCGTCTGCTTGCTGCTCGAGCCGCCGCACGTCCGCCTCCAGCTCCTCGATCGTCTCCTTGGCCTCGTCCAGCTTCTCGCTGGCCCCGGACTTCTCCTCCAGCTCTTGGATCCGCTGCCGGTTCTCCTCCATGCGCGCCTCCATCGACAGCTGCAGGTCCTCGAGCTCGTCCTCCTTCTGCGAGATGATGCGGTCCTTCTCCCGCACGTCCGCCTCGAGGTCTTCGATCTCGTCCCGGAACTTGTCGTGCTGCGCGTCGACCTGGCGCTGGAGGTCCTCGATGTCGGCGTCTTTGCTGGCCAGCTCGCGCCGCAGCCGGTCCATCTCCGCGCGCAGGCTCTCGTCCGCCTGCCGCCGGGCCGCGTTCTCCTGCATGCCCTGCATCTCCTGCCGGTAGTTTTCGAGGTTGTGCTCCGCCGACGTCAGCAGCTTCTTGTACCGGTGCAGCTCGCGCTGCAGCGTGACCTTGTCGACCTTGAGCTCGGTGTTCTCTCGGAGCGCGGCCTCGCTGAAGCCCGGGCCTGTCTTGCGCAGCGCCTCTTCGAGGAAGTGGATTTTCAGCTTGAGCCCAAAGTTCTCCTTCTCGATCCTATCGATGACGTTCTCCTGCTCCCGCAGCGAGAGCTGGTTGCCGTCCTGGAGCGGGTTGCTGCCTGCGTCCTTGCCGTCCTTGCCACCACCGCCACCCCTTGGCTTCATCAACACGGGCGTCTCCGCCAGGCTGCTGCTGTCAATGTGCGGCAGCGGTGTGCTCTCCACATATGACGCGTTGCGCGACACCCCGTAGCTGCTCATGTCGATCGCGCCCGGGACCGGCGTGGACGCGCTGTCCTCGTCGATCTTGTCGAGCGAAAAGGGCACGGCGCCTGTTGCTGCTGTGCCGTTCTCCTTGCCGCCGAACCGCCTTGCGCTGTGTCGTGTCGCCGACTTGAGCAGAGGTGTGAACTCGACGCCGCCGATGCCTTCGGGCAGGTTTTGCCGGTTGCTGAATGGTGCACGTCCGTTGGCGGCGCGGTTGCTTCCGCGCGGCGTTCTCAGGCTCGGCTTCCCGCCATTGCGGAGCTGCTGGAAAATGTCCTGCTTCGTGGGTGTTTGGAAAGATGCTTCTTGCGACACGTCAAAGTCGGGCACCCGGCTGATGTAAGTCGCGTCGCCGAGGTTCGTGCGCGGCGTGTCGAGGCCGTCGAGGCCGGGGAGAACCATGGCGACGGCGGGCGACGATCAATGGCCGTCTGTGTTTCTAGTAGAGAGATGTGGGTTCAGTTTGCGGCGAAAGATAGAACGTTGTCGAATCGCTCATAACATTGGTGGCAGTTAGTGGCCTGGCGGCTCTATTCGTGCTATGTCCTCGCTGACAAGACACGCGTCGTAGAAAAGTTAGAAAAGGCGGCGCGCTCGTGAACCCTTGCTCTGGCGATTATATCGTGCTCTGTTGCGATTGGGAAAGAGTTGTAGCTGACTCCATTTTGGTATGGATGCGGTCCACTTTGGGCGCGTCCAGCGATGTTTACATTCTTCCCAAAACAGAATAGCGCCGACGAAAAAACAGCCCCTCTCTCAACAGCGCGCGTCACATGACTTCGCGTGCCTTACGGGTCAAGGCAGGCGCGTCCACTCGCTCTTTCCGATCGTCAAAAAGAACACCACTCTTCGCCGTGAAGGGGAAAAAAGGAACACGTGTCTCCAAAGTGAAGCCAAACTGTGGTCAGAAGCGTGCAAGCTACACCACGCAACATGTGAGAACGGTCCTCAGCGCTCATCCTATTTACCCACTGACCAGACTGCAGGGCGATGGCAGCAGTGCCGACCGGTGCGGCAAACGCTAACAAGGAGAACGTGCCTCGAGGCCGCTTCCCCGGCTCCAAGGCAACAGACGCGCTCAGCAAACCTTTTCGGTGTCCGGGGTCGTCTGTCTTGCGTGCCAATGCAGATCGGCCAGCCAGGAAGCGCAAGAGGGTCGACTACAAGGGGGCAGACGCGAGCGAAGATGCGGACAAGCCATACACCAACGACGATCGGCTGGCTCTGGCCACGCGGGAGGCCAACAAATACCCCGTGTTCCGCGTTCTCGACAAGGAGCAAGCGTTTAGAAAAGTGTTTGTCGTGCCGCTGAAGAACAAGGAGAGTGCGGCGTACAACCCGAACCGGCCGGCTCCGGCTCTGGGGATGCGGCTGGGCCGTGCGTTTGTGGCCAAGCCGCTGCACGACCCGAGCGCCGAGTTTGCCATTGTGCTCTACGACCCGACGGTGGACGACAAGCCCAAGGAGAAGACGGCGGAGGAGATTGCGGCGGAGCAGGCCAAGAAGGCCGAGGCGGCGGCGGCGACAGAAACAGACGAGCCGCTGGTGCACAAGAGCCTGGCGGAGATTTTGGGCATCAAGAAGAAGGCGGAGGAGAAGCACCCGCGGGTGCCGGTTGTGATCGACCCGAAGCTGGCCAAGGTGCTGCGGCCGCATCAGGTGGAGGGCGTCCGGTTCATGTACCGATGCGTGACGGGGATGATCGACGAGAAGGCCAACGGCTGCATCATGGCGGACGAGATGGGGCTGGGCAAGACGCTGCAGTGCATCACGCTGCTGTGGACGCTGCTGAAGCAGTCGCCAGACGCGGGCAAGACGACGATCCAGAAGGCGATCGTGGCGTGCCCGTCGAGCCTGGTGCGCAACTGGGCCAACGAGCTGGTCAAGTGGCTGGGGCCGGACGCGATCACGCCGTTTGCAATCGACGGCAAGGCGTCGAAGGAGGAGCTGACGCGGCAGCTGCGGCAGTGGGCGATCGCGAGCGGGCGGGGCGTGATCCGGCCAGTGATCATCGTGTCGTACGAGACGCTGCGGCTGAACGTGGAGGAGCTGAAGCACACCAAGATCGGGCTGATGCTCTGCGACGAGGGCCACCGGCTGAAGAACGGCGACAGCCAGACGTTCAGCGCGCTGAACAATCTGCAGGTGTCGCGGCGGGTGATCCTGTCGGGGACGCCGATCCAGAACGACCTGTCCGAGTACTTTTCGCTCATCAGCTTTGCGAACCCGGACCTGCTGGGCAGCCGGCTGGAGTTCCGGAAGCGGTTTGAGATTCCGATTCTGCGGGGCCGCGACGCGGACGCGGACGCGGAGGACCGGAAGAAGGGGGACGAGTGCCTGGCGGAGCTGCTGACGGTGGTGAACAAGTTTATCATCCGGCGGACGAACGACATCCTGTCCAAGTACCTGCCGATCAAGTACGAGCACGTGGTGTTCTGCGACCTGGCGCCGTTCCAGCTGGACCTGTACAACTACTTTATCACGTCGCCGGACATCCAGGCGCTGCTGCGGGGCAAGGGCAGCCAACCGCTGAAGGCGATCAATCTGCTGAAGAAGCTGTGCAACCACCCGGACCTGCTCAACATAGCGGTGGACCTGCCCGGGTCGGAGCGGTGTTTCCCGGAGGACTACGTGGCCAAGGAGGGGCGGGGACGGGACCGGGAGGTGCGGCCGTGGTACAGCGGCAAGATGCAGGTGCTGGACCGGATGCTGGCGCGGATCCGGCAGGACACAAACGACAAGATTGTGCTGATCTCGAACTACACGTCGACGCTGGACCTGTTTGAGCGGCTGTGCCGGAGCCGGGCGTACGGGTGTCTGCGGCTGGACGGGACGATGAACGTGAACAAGCGGCAGAAGCTGGTGGACAAGTTCAACGACCCGAGCGGGAACGAGTTTATCTTTCTGCTGTCGTCCAAGGCGGGGGGCTGCGGGCTGAACCTGATCGGGGCGAACCGGCTGGTGCTGTTCGACCCGGACTGGAACCCGGCGGCGGACCAACAGGCGCTGGCGCGGGTGTGGCGCGACGGGCAGAAGAAGGACTGCTTTGTGTACCGGTTCATCGCGACGGGGACGATCGAGGAGAAGATCTTCCAGCGGCAGAGCCACAAGCAGTCGCTGTCGACGTGCGTGGTGGACTCGGCCGAGGACGTGGAGCGGCACTTTAGCCTGGACAGCCTCAAGGAGCTTTTCCAGTTTCGCGGCGGCGGCAAGACGCGCAGCGACACGCACGACACGTTCAAGTGCAAGCGGTGCCGGCCGGACGGGCGGCAGTTCATCAAGGCGCCGGCGATGCTGTACGGAGACACGAGCACGTGGAACCACTTTGTCAACGAGGGCCTGAAGACGATCCAGGACCTGCTGCTGCGGCAGGAGACGGGCGAGCCAGAAGTGTCGGCGGTGTTTCAGTACATTTCGCATTAGCAGACTAGATGGGATAATTGCATAAGCAGCTAAATACAATTACAGCTCGTCCTTTTCCGTCTTTTCCGTCTTGGCCTGGGCAGTCCCCCGATGCTGCCGCGCCACAGCGGCAATCTCGTCGTCGTAGACGGTCCACTCGGGGACCTGGCGGCGGGCGCGGTCGAGCTTGGGCTCCTTGGTCTCGGGGTTGTTGCAGAGGTCAATGGTCTTGGCGTGGGAGAGGGCGGCGTCGCTGCACCAGGTCTCGCACCAGAGCCAGTCCTGGGGCAGGCTGAAGATGGGGATCTGCAGCTGCATGTGGTTGGGCAGGTCCTGGTCCAGGTTGGAGAGGCTGTGGGGGTCGGCCGAGAGGGTGTGGTAGGTCTGCCGGAGGCGGTCGCCGGCGGCCAGCTCGCGGAACCGGCGCAGGTCGACGACGTAGAGGGCCGAGATGTGGTAGGGGCGGCCCTGCAGGTAGTTTTTCCAGTAGCCCTGCTTCCAGAAGCGGAAGCCCTCCATCTCAGTGCGCGAGTCGCACATGGGGGTGAAGCCGTAGGGAGCGCCGTGCAGGTCGAGGCCGACGAGCTCGGCCATGTCGGTGCGGACAATCTGGTCGGCGTCGACAAAGATGACCTTGTCCAGGTCCAGCGGGAAGAGCACGTCGAGGAAGAGGATCTTGTAGCCCCAGATCTCCCGCTGCTTTTCTTTCTGCTGCCGCAGCCAGTGCGGCCACTTGTACGTCACCATCTCGTAGCGGAAGCCGTACTCGGCCGCCAGCGTCGGGATAAAGTCCTTGAACGACGGCGACAGAAACTGCTCGATGAACCAGAACTTGACCGTCGAGCGCGTGTGCCGCATCACGCTGACCATCATGATGTTGAGCATGCGCTCGTACAGGTGGCCGCTGGCGACAGAAAAGATGTTGATGTCGGCTTGTTCCGTCGCTGTCTTTTTTCCGAGCAATCCCTCGGCCAGCTTGGCCACGTAGCTCAGCGGGCCTTCTGCCACCTCGCTCAGCACGTCCTCGGCCTCCATGCCCGGCTTCCGCACCAGCCGCGGATACAGCGTGGCGCCCTGAAAGTCCAGCAGAGCGACGGCGTCGCCCTCGTCGCCCGGCACCGCCGCCATGCCGTGGGGGCCGACGCTCTCGATGCGGAAGATGTCGGCGCTGCGGCCGGTCTTGAGCCGGATGTGGTAGCAGCCCGGGTTGGCCTTGAACTGGAAGTAGCCCAGGTTGGCCATGACAATGGTGTCGGCAAAAGGCGCGGCATCCGCGGCCTCGCCGGTGAGCACCAGCTGCGCGCCGCGCGGCGGCTGCCCGTTGGCCTCGCGCGAGTGGCCCTCGATGAGAATGTGCTCGAGCTCGTAGGTGGCCGTGACGTCCGTCTTGACCGCGCTCAGCTTGATGTTGTCCAGGTCGTGCACCGACACCCGCGGCGCCACCAGCCACGCCGGCGGCACCTCGAGGCCCAGGTTGAGCAGCGCCTCCGACGGCAGTCCCCGGAACCGCCCGGCCAGCGCCTGCACCCGTCCGGCTGCGTCAAACGACGGCGCCGCCTCCAGCACCGACCGGTAGAACCGCTTGACCGGCAGCTCGTCCAGCCGGTCGCGCGGGTTCAGAAACACTCGCAGAAACACCCCGTCCAGCTGCGACAGCACCTGCAGCAGTGGCGCCCACCGCTGTCCCTGCTCGCTGGCCGGGTCCAGCGCCACCGTCAGGTGGATCGTCGCCGTCGCCGCGTCTCCCACCGTCAGCGCCGTGTGGCTCGCCTGCCACGCCTGGAACGACGTGATCCGCAGCGTCGGCGCCGACTCGAAGATGCCCTCCGGCAGCGCCGAGATTGTCGACAGCGCCGTGATCGACGTCAGCTTCGCCACCGCCAATGCCGACGCCAACTTGTCCGTCAGATTGAGATCCGCCACCGCCTCCAGCACCGGCCGGATCCGCTCCTTCTGCTCAAACGCCAACAGCGACGCAAAGTCGTCCGCCGCAAACCGGCTCGTCGCCGCAAACGGGCCCACCACCCGCCCGTTCACCAGCACCGCGTTGGCTCCTGCCTGCAGTCTCGCCGTCTCCAAAAACCGGCCCACCGCCGCCAGATACGCCGCCGGCGCCGGTGCCGTCGCTTCCGCCAGCCGGGCCCGCAGCGTCTCCGGGTCCACGTCGCCCAAGGCCTGTAGCGCCCCTGTGACATCGTGCGTCACCGTCGTGTTCGGGTTGTACACCACGTCGAGCCGCACGCCCGGGTGGCTGGCCCGGAACTGCAGCGCTGCAGAGAGAAGTTCCACCCCCGCGTCGCCCTCCAGATCCGCCACCACCGTCACCACCGCCCAGCTCTCCCGCGTCGTCTCCTCGCTCGCTTCCACCACCGGGATCTGCCCAAAGAGGTCCGCGTGGTCCGCCTGCAGCTTGCTGACGTCCACCACCGCCAGCTGGCTCGCGTCTTCGGGAAAGATGTAGGCGTTGCGCTTCGTCGCCGCCCCGCGCAGAAAGAACCCCGGCGCCCACCCGTCCTCCTTCAGCCAGCCGTAGTACAGCCCCTCCTGCGCCATCCGCAGGTCGCTGCCCAGCTTCGCGCTCATCGCCTGCAGCCAGTTGCCGTCGCGCGGCACCACCGCCCCGTCCACAAAGATCGGTGGCACTTCCGAGTTGGCCCCCAGCCGCTCCGCCCACTGCGCCGCTCGCTCGATCTGCTTCTCGTACTGCGTCGCCGCCAGCACCTCTGCCAGCCCCAGCCGCGTCGCCCCTTCCCGCAGCGGCCGCCCCTCCACCACGTCGTCAAACACCGCCGTCGCCGGCTGCTCCGTCTGGCCCGTCTCCAGCGATGCCCGCAGGTACGCCGACAGCGTTGCCAGCCCGTACGTCTCCACCAGATGGTACGCCACCTTGGCCTGCTGCGCCGACCCGGCTCCCCCGCCCAACAGCGGCACCAGCGCAAACCGCACCGACAGCTTCCGCTGCACAAAGCCCAGGATCTGCTCCGCCACCAGCTGCATGTCCGCCGCCTGCGCCAGGTCCACCGCGTACACCTGGTTGAACACGTCCCGTCGCAGCGGTGGCAGCTGCCCCGGTCGTCCCCCCTGCAGCAGCATCATGAGGCTCGGGGAATACTCCGCGTACCGCGTGTCCTTTTCCAGGTCGTTGAGGTAGATGATCACCCCGCCCCCCTCGATATCGTCCCGCCAGTCGAACCGCGGCGGCCCTCGCTCCGCCTTGGACTCTGCCACCGCCGTGTGGCCCAGCACGTCCACCGTCTCCCGCCCCGTCAGCCCCAGTGCTCGCGCCCCGCTGAGCAGCCGCCGCTCCCGCCGCACGCTGTCCACCAGCGCCAGCGGCTGGATCTGCCGCTCGATCAGCTGCGCTCCGTTCATCCACAGCACGTTCGCCCCCGCCCCCAGCAGCTGCTGCCGGTTGGCCCGGTGCTCCTGCACAAACTCTGCCGACACGTTGTGCTGCGCGATCGCCCGCGAGTACTTTGGAAAGTCCTGTGTGATCTGCACCAGACGCTCCAGCGGCCGCCCGCTCTGCAGAATGTAGTCCGCCGTCTTGAGCCCCAGCTCCGCCACCTCCGACTTGGACAGCGCCTTGAGGTCTGTCACCTCCTCTTCTCCGTCCAGCACCGCCTCTGCCGCTGCTGCTGCCGCCTCTGTCCCGCCGCTGCTGTCGCCCGCTGCCGCGTCCCGGTCGTCGATCACAATGTAGTCCGTTCTCTTCAGCGCCAGCTCCACCCCGTAGCCGCTCACCGGAAGACGCCCCGCCAGATCATCGCCGTCCGCGTCATTCCCCGCCGCCGCTGCGCTTCGCACGTGCCGCACCCGGTACGACACCTCGCCCTGCCGTGCCTTGTCGGCCAGCAGCCGGTGGAACGGCCCAAACGACGGAGACGTCACGTCCGCGTACAGAATGGCTGCCGCGCCATGGCCCAGCGTCCGGTCGAACGCTACATCTTTCTCCTGCGCCGCGTGGCCCGGCACCCTCCCGCTGGCCGTCTCCAGCTCGGGCGAGCAGTACCGCGCGCCCTTCCAGAGAATCCACGGCACGCAGCTGTCGTCGTTCGGGCCCGCAACCGCCGTCCGGTAGTACTGAAAGTGTGCCTCCACCCGCGGTGCCGCCGACCGCAGCGACAGCGCAAGCTTGAACGTCGACAACTCTTCGCCGCTCGCCAGGTGTCTGTCTTCCTGCAGCAGACCCAGAAACGCCTCGTACAGATCCCGCTCCGTCGTCGCTTGGCTAAAGTAGCCCTCGGCAATGCGGTCGAGCAGCGGGAAGTAGCTGCTGGCATTCTCTTGGGCTGCGGTTTCCCTGCAGTGTGTTAGCTGGCTGTCCACTCTCCAGACATGTCAGGCACGTACAGAAGCTCCGTCAAGTAAGGTGGCGAAGGGAAGGCTGCCACCATCCCAACCTCGACCGAAGGGCTCGCCAGAGCAGGCCATACCTGCAGGGACAGCGCCAGCAGACTGGCCGCCAGACCCCATGGTAGCTGGGAAATCCGTGGCATGGTAGATAGTGCTCGAATGCAGAGAGGAGAAACGAAAAAAAAAAGAAAAAAAGAAAGAAAAAAAAAAAGGCAAGGATCGCTTGCAGCACCAGGCTTCAAATGTATCCCCAAAGAGGGTCAATGGAATGGTCGAGACGTATTCTTGCGAGCTGCACAAGCCCTAGTCAAGTATCGCTCGCTCAAGGCATGCTGGTGGTCTTGCAACAAACGGGGAATAGCAGCGTTGACATGGCCGTCCGAATGAACACATCGCAGGATAGCTGTACGAAAGAGGCTTAGCACGCCCAGAGGGTCTTGTCACGTGAACGTCCATCAAGACACGGTGTGAACGGCCAAATCACGTCTGGCCTGGCATGTAATATTACAACGGCTGAACTTGCACTTTGTCATAACTATTCCTAGCAGGTATACCCAAGTAGAAGATATAATATACAGATTAGTCCGAATGGCAATATGCATTCCTATCATCATAACACGTAGACCGGTGCCCCTCCACAACGCTGATTGGTGCAACACGCACCGTCACCACTCGGGACGGATCAACTTTGCAACGACCCCTGCCTGAGGCGTCAACCATCCCACATTTTGCGGCCAGGGCCACGCTTCCATTTGCAGGACAAGCTCGATTTAGGAGACAAAAGGTGGCCTCGACCGTTTTGGCGTTCCGGCATCTGCACAACCATTCCCATCACACCGCCCGCTCCAGGCTTCTGTTTCTTCCTCCGGAGCGTGGCGACAACCCCGGGCCCATCTTTTTTTTTTTTCTTTCCTTCTCGCTCTCATTGACGCCCGCCTTATCCTTGCTGTCTCGTTCTCTCTCCCTCCCGCGAAGCTGCGGTCAAGATGTCGTCGCAGATGTTGACAAAGGTACGAGAGAAGGCTCCAAAGCAGCCGGGCATTGGCAATCGTGGCTAACGCGGTGCAGTTCGAGTCCAAGTCGTCTCGTGTCAAGGGCCTTGCCTTCCATCCGAAGCGGTACATAGCCCTCCCCTCCCTCCTCTTCTCGACCGCCCACAAGGGCTCCCTCGATTCCTCGACTGACCAGATGCCCTGTCTAGACCATGGATCCTCGTCTCTCTTCACTCGTCCACCATCCAGTTGTGGGATTACCGCATGGGCACCCTGATTGACCGGTTTGAAGAGCACGATGGCCCCGTCCGCGCCGTCGCCTTCCACCAGACCCAACCCCTTTTCGCCTCCGGCGGCGACGACTACAAGATCAAGGTCTGGTCCTACCAGACCCGGCGCTGCCTCTTCACCCTCAATGGCCATCTCGATTACATCCGCACCGTCTTCTTCCACGACGAGCTTCCGTGGATCGTGTCCAGCTCCGACGACCAGACCATCAGAATATGGAACTGGCAGAACCGCTCCCTCAGTACGCCCCCCCTTGCTCTCTCCTCCCTGTCTACGTCTCCGCTAACCTCTAGTCTGCACGATGACGGGCCACAACCACTACGTCATGTGCGCCCAGTTCCACCCCAAGGAAGACCTCGTCGTGTCCGCCTCGCTCGACCAGTCGGTGCGCGTTTGGGACATCTCTGGCCTGCGCAAGAAGCACTCGGCGCCCACCTCCATGTCCTTCGAGGACCAGATGGCCCGCGCCAACCAGAACCAGGCCGACATGTTCGGCAACACCGACGCCGTTGTCAAGTTCGTCCTCGAAGGCCACGACCGCGGCGTCAACTGGGTCGCCTTCCATCCCACCATGCCCCTCATCGTCTCCGCCGGCGACGACCGCCTCGTGAAGCTGTGGCGCATGAGCGACACCAAAGCCTGGGAGGTCGACACCTGCCGCGGCCACTTCCTCAACGTCTCCGGCGCCCTCTTCCACCCCCACCAGGACCTCATCCTGTCCGCCGGCGAAGACAAGACCATCCGCGTCTGGGATCTCAACAAGCGCACTGCCGTCCACACCTTCAAGCGCGAGAACGACCGCTTCTGGGTCATCGCCGCCCACCCCGAGATCAATCTCTTCGCCGCCGGCCACGACAACGGCGTCATGGTCTTCAAGCTCGAGCGCGAGCGTCCGGCCTCCACCGTCTACCAGAACACCCTCTTCTACATCAACAAGGAGAAGCAGGTGCGCTCCTACGACTTCCAGAAGAACATTGAGTCGCCCACTCTGCTCTCTCTGAAAAAGGTCGGCCCGGCTTGGGTCCCCCCCCGCACCATGTCCTACAACCCGGCCGAGCGCTCCATTCTCGTCACCTCGTCCGCCGACGGCGGCTCCTATGACCTCATCAGCCTCCCCCGCGACGGGTCCGGCGCCGTGGAGCCGACCGAGCTGAAGCGCGGCTCCGGCAACTCGGCCATCTTTGTGGCCCGGAACCGCTTTGCCGTCCTCAACACGGCCACCCAGAACATTGACATTAAGGATCTCTCCAACAACATTACGAGGAACTTCAAGCCGCCTGCCGGCACCACCGACATCTACTTTGGCGGCCCCGGCAACCTGCTGATCATCACCCCGACGGCCGTCCATCTCTACGACATCCAGCACAAGAAGAGCATCGCCAGCCTCAACGTCACCGGCGTCAAGTACCTCTCCTGGTCCAACGACGGCCTCTATGCCGCCCTGCTGAGCAAGCACAACGTCACCATCGTCACCAAGACCCTCGAGCAGGTCAGCACCCTCCACGAGACCATCCGCATCAAGAGCGCCACCTGGGACGACGCCGGCGTCCTGCTCTACTCCACCCTGAACCACATCAAGTACACCCTGCTCAACGGCGACAACGGCATCGTCCGCACCCTCGACCAGACCGTCTACCTCGTCCGCGTCAAGGGCCGCAACGTCTACTGCCTCGACCGCTCCGCCAAGCCCAAGATCCTGCAGATCGACCCCACCGAGTACCGCTTCAAGATGGCCCTGGTCAAGCGCAACTACGAAGAGATGCTGCACATCATCCAGACCTCGTCGCTCGTCGGCCAGTCCATCATCTCCTACCTGCAGAAGAAGGGCTATCCCGAGATCGCCCTACAGTTCGTCCAGGACCCGACCACCCGCTTCGAGCTGGCCATTGAGTGCGGCAACCTCGACGTCGCCGTCGAGATGGCCAAGACCCTGGACAAGCCGAAGCTGTGGTCCCGCCTGAGCGCCGAGGCCCTGGCCCACGGCAACCACCTCGTCGTCGAGATGTGCTACCAGAAGCTCAAGCAGTTTGACAAGCTCTCCTTCCTCTACCTGGCCACCGGCGACCAAGCCAAGCTGAGCCGCATGGCCAAGATTGCCGAGCACCGCGGCGACTTTACCGCCCGCTTCCAAAACGCACTCTACCTCGGCGATGTCGAGGACCGGATACAAATGTTTAAGGAGATTGACCTCTGTACGTCCCTTTTTCTTTTTCTTTTCTCTTTCTTTTTTCAGTGGCTAACAGCGCAGACTCACTCGCGTACATGACCGCCAAGGCGCACGGCCTGGAGGAGGAGTGCCAGTCCATCCTGGAAGCCACGGGCCTGGCAGAGGACCAGCTCACGCTGCCCGACACCATGGGCGACCCGCTGACGCCGCCCAAGCCCGTGGCCCCGACATTCAAGGCCAACTGGCCTACCAAGGGCGCATCCGTGTCCGTCTTTGAGAAGGCCCTCTTGGGCCAGGTCGAGGGTTTGTCGCCCGAGGACGACGTGGCCGCCGCGACCAACGGCGGCGGCGACGGCTTCGGCTTCGATGAGGCCGACGGTGGGGAGACGAAGAAGAACGGCCTGGGCGAGGCCGAAGACGACGAGGATGTGGCCGGCTGGGACATGGGCGACGACATCGTGGCCGAGGCCGACAGCGATTTTGTCAACGTGGACAGCGCCGAGACGGGTGGTGCAGGCACCAGCGAAGCCGCTCTGTGGGCGCGCAACTCGCCGCTGGCCGTGGACCACGTCGCCGGCGGCTCCTTTGAGTCGGCCATGCAGCTGCTCAACCGCCAGGTGGGCGCCGTCCACTTCGCCCCGCTGAAGCCGCGCTTCCTCGAGGTGTACCAGGGCAGCAAGACCTATCTGCCGGCATCGGCCGGCCTGCCGGCCCTGGTCAACTACGTGCGGCGGAATGTGGAGGAGACGGACCCGCGAAAGGTGCTGCCGATCATCCCGCGGGATCTGGAGTTCTTGGTCGAGAACGACCTGCAGCGCGGCTACGATGCCATGAAGGGCAACAAGCTGGAGGACGGCATCAAGATCTTCCAGGGCATTCTGCACACCGTCCTGGTCAACGCCGTCTCCAGCCAGTCGGAGGTGGCCGAGGCCAAGAAGCTGATCACGTCCGCGGCCGAGTACGCCGTGGCCATGTCCATCGAGCTCACGCGGCGGCACCTGGGATCCAACGAGGCCGTGGCCAAAGACCCCAAGCTGCTGAAGCGGAGCCTGGAGCTGTCCGCCTACTTTACCATCCCCAAGATCGAGGTGCCGCACCGGCAGCTGGCCCTGCTCAACGCCATGAACCTGTCCGCGCGCAACAAGAACTACAACGCTGCCCTGAGCTTTGCCAACCGGATACTGGCAAACGGCGGCTCCGGTCGCATCCTAGAGACGGTGAGTTTCCGTTCTGCTGTCGATCGACCTGTTAAATGATGATTTGCTAACAAGGACAGGCCAAAAAGACCAAGGCACAGTGCGAGCGCAGCCCCAACGACGCCGTCGAGATTGAGTTTGACCAGTTTGCCGAGTTTGACGTGTGCGCGGCCAGCTACACGCCGATCTATCGGGGCACGGCGTACGAGGAGTGCGCATTTGACGGGTCCAAGTACCACTCCAAGTACAAGGGCAGCGTGTGCCGGGTCTGCGAGGTGTGCGAGATTGGCAAACACGGCAGCGGGCTGAAGCTGTTTGCTTAATGGTATGGCGCGAGAGACAGAGAGAAAGAGGGAAAGAAAGAGAAAGAGAAAAAATGGGAGGGAAGGAGGGGTGTTGGAGAGTTTGCAAATAGTCCGCTGGCAGAGTTCATTTTGGGGCTGGCGATGCATTAAAAAAATCATTTATCAATTCCTCGTGTCCCGTTTCGTCGAACGTCTTCAGTGAACCCGGTAGAATAAAGAGGTGCATGATTAGAACACAACTTGGACGTCCAGGCCGTCTCGTGTATTTTTTTTGATGATTTGGCTCTAATTATACAGACACACCGACGCCAATTAGACAATCGTCTCGAGCTGCCGAGCGTAGCCCAGCACGTTCTCGATCACCATCTGGCTCACTTCCTTTTCGACCGGGGCCGCCGCCGCCTCGTCTTCGTCGTCCTCGTCATCGTCGTCGTCCTTGTTGTTCTTGGCGCCAGCTGCGGGTGCTGCGGCGGCGCCGGTGGCGGCGGGCGGGAAGTAGATGTGGCCGTCCTTGATCGTCCAGCCGCGCTGGCGGGCGTAGTCGACGACGGCGCCCTCGGAGTCGAGGAAGAGCAGCGACTTGGTGGAGCTCAGAGGGAGCGACGGGTAGGCGCGCTCGCTGCTGGAGGCGATCTCGGAGCGGATTTGGGAGGTGAGGATCTGGCGGTTAGAAGAAGAAAAGAGGAGGAAAAAAAAAGAGAGAGAGAGAGAGAGAGAAATACATCAGAAAAAACGCTGTACTCCTCGCACGGGACCTCGCCCTGCTTCATGGCCTTCCAGACGAGATCGTAGCTGCCCTCCATGAGCCAGCGCTCGAGGCGGATGGGGTAGCCGAGGTAGCGGTCGTCCTCGACGGCGCCGGAGCCCTCGCGGGTGCTGATGCTCTCGAGCTCCGAGTGGAAGTCGCCGTAGAGGCCCTGGGTCAGCAGCAGCAGCAGGTAGAGCCCCGTCACCTTGCTGCGCTCCGCCAGGTCCGGCTTCAGCGCCGCCGCCGGCAGCGCGTAAAACGGCGCCAGCTGCTGCACGTAGCGCGTAAACGCCCCCGCGTCGTGCGCCCGGATGCTCGCCAGCGCCCCCTGCTCGTACGTCTCCCGCGCCAGCGCCAGCACCCCCGCCGGCACCCCCGCCGCCGGCGTCAGCGCCCCCAGCTGCAGCAGCACCAGCTTCGCCTTGGACAGCAGCTTCGCCTGCCCCGCGTACGCCGCCGCCCCGCTGCCGCGCGCGCTCTTGAGCTGGGCCACGATCTGCGTCAGCTGGCGCTCCGCCATGGTTGGAGGGTGTATAGGTGAGGTGGTTGAGACGGTTGGAGAGGAGGTCGACAGTTCGAGAGTTTGTGTCCTCAGTCGCGGGCTGGCTCCCGTGCTCGTCTGTGTGTTATGCGTCTTCGAATCGCAAAAGGATTGCTTTCTTCGTCGGATGCGGGATGCTGTGGAAAGGGGGGAGGTCGTTGTTTGGGCGGCAGCAAAGCTTGGATGCTAGTTGGCCAGGCTGCATGAGGCTGACGACTGGAATCGCCTAGCTAGATTCTTGATTACATAAATATCACGTGATTATATCAAAGCTAGTTCTAAATTAATAAGATACATTCTCTTCTGCTCGTTCTGCAAAAACTGTATACACGCTCACAGCCCGCGGTACGGGTTCTTGTCGGCAAAGTCGGACGTGGAGCGGACGCTGCCGCTGGGACGCGAGTCCTTGTCGCTCCGGCTGGTGCTGGGCTGCGTGGCGGTGCTGTTGACGCGGCTGACGCTGCCGCTGCCGCTCGCGTCGGCTGGCAGCAGCGTGGCTACGTTGCCGCCGTCGCCGCCGCCGACGATGAGGTCGCCGCCGCCGGGCACGCGGCCGACCACCATGCCCTTGGCCACGCTCTTGATGATGGCGCGGCGCGAGACGCCGGTGACGTCAATGTAGACGAGCCCGACGTTCTTGATGCCGCCGCTGACGTGCTTGGTGAGCTCGCCCGCCTCGGGCCCCCACTTGTGGCCGACGACGGTGGTGGCGGCGCTAGAGCCTGTCTCCATCAGCTGGCGGCCGGCCTGCTCGATGCCGTCGGCCACGGTCGAGAAGGCTATGAGGCTCTTGTTGAGCAGGCCCGGCTTGAACTGGTCGAGGGGCTCGCCGTTCTCGTCGAGGCCCAAGGCCCGGTTGCCTTTGTCGCGCGGCTTGTGGCCGGCCAGCGATGCGCCGAGGTTCTGGGCCACCTTGCCAACCTGCGTGACCGCCTTCGCCGAGAGGCCCGCAGCGCCCGACGACAGGGTGTGCACACGGCGGGCGTGATCGCGGGTGGCCGGCTTGAAGGTCATGGGCGTGTTGGCAGGCTGCGCCTTCTTGGCATAGCTTTCGGCCTGGTTCTGCAGAGCCTTGGAGACGACCTCGGAGGTGGTCACGATGAGGCGCGACGCCGCCGCCGCGTTGGCCACCAAGAACGACTTCTTGTACGCCGGGTGCAGCTCCTCGATGTACTGGGGCGAGGCCGGGGCCACCGAGATGCTGGGCACGGCATCCGTGGGGAGAGTGATCTCCACTGGATCTAGGGGCGTGAGCAAGGGAAAGAAAAAAAAAGTGTAAGGAGAGCCCACCCTTGGATCCCGGCTTCAGGGTCTGGTCCTCGACCACCTGGAAGCCGTCGCCAAGCTCGCCGATGACGCTGCCGTCCTCTTCGTCGATGAGCACGATCTGCCCGCCGGCTTGGGAGCTGTGGCTGCCGGGCACATAGGCCTCGCCCGGGCGAAAGTCCTGCGGGTTGTACGCCGGCAGCTCTTCGGTCATGGCCGACTTGGCCGACTTGGTCGACCGCGTCGACCGCGTCGACTTGGAGCGGGACGCGGGGTTGGCGGCGTGGGTGGCGTGGTGGTGGCTCGATGAAGCGCCGACGCCGGCAGCAGCGGCCGACCGCGCGGCGGCAGCAGCCGACCGGGGCGGCGAGGCCACACCTCCGTGCTGCTTCTTGGCGGCCATCTTGGGCGGCGGGGCGCGCTCGAGAAAGGCGGTGCACTGGGCCAGGATGGTCTCAAAGGTGTCGACGTCCTCCTGCAAGCCCTTGCGGCTGCCGACCGCCGGGAACTCGATGCGGGTGAAGACACCGCTGTTGCGGCCGAGGTCCCAGCGCGGGATCAGGTAGCTGGTGGGCGGCTGGTGGTAGATCTGGGTGGTGGCCGGCAGCGGCAGGTCGAGCTCGGGCGGCAGGTGCAGGTGCAGGTAGAAGTCCTCCTCGGCCGGTTGGACGGCGGCCTGCGGGTCCAGCGACGAGTCGGCATAGGGCGAAGCGGTGGGCACCATCAGGAGGGACAGGGTCTGGGGGCCGGCGGGCGTGAGAGACGCCTCGACGCCGTTGGCAATGCGGTAGGCCGAGACGCCAGGGATGGCGTACAGCAGCTTCGGATCCTGTATAGAAAGCAAGGGTCAGCACGGCCTTGGGTGACGTCTCCCGGGATGCTGCATAAACGCACATTGAGTCCAGACGCCATTGTATTTCCGTAAAGGAGCCGGAGGGGCTAGCCGGCCTGTCAATGCGGGCGCGGCGCGGCAGACGGCAGCGGAGCGGGCGCGAATCGGCGGGGGGGCAGAGGGCACCGCGAAAAGCGCAGGCAGTGTAGACAGCGTAGAGATGGTTGTATCAGGGAGTGCGCCAGGAGAAGAGTTGAAAGAAGGCAAGACAGCGACAAGCGTCCAAGACAGTGACAAGCGTCCAAGAGACTGCAGAGCGACGACCAAAAGGAAGCTCAAGGCGCAAAGGCACGAGACAAAGTCGCCCAGCAGTGCTCGTCTCGACAAATCGACCAAGCGCTGGCGCTTAGAGACGCACGCTGTTTGGCGCGGCAGAAGCTCTGCCACAGGGAGGGTGAGGCCTCTTGGCCGACGGCGCCACGCCATTGGACGGTCAGCTGTGCCTCGTGCAAAAACAGGATCAGTCTGCAGGCAGCCCAAACCGGCTGCTCCTGCGGTCTTGGCAGGCGCGAGCCCGCCACTGGAAAGATGCTGCTCCAAGACAACCTAAAACACCCTAAGACCGCTCCAAGACTGCCTAATTTTGCACTGCCTTTGCAGCTGGCGGAAGCCTCTGAGACGCACCTGCAACGCCTCCCCGTTTCTCCTTCTAGCGCATTCCATGCGTTGGAATTGTAGAGAGGGGCGCCCGCACCGACACTTCGCTATGCAAGACTGACAGCATCTGACGATTGCATCCATTTCGCAGACGGAGTTTACAGCCACGGCTGGGTCCCTGCTGATGGGTGATGAATGCGATGGTGAATACGGTGGTTCCAGACCTGACAGAGGAAAGAAGGCCGGCGTGGCAGGGGCACCGCTCTTCAGCTGCCACCGCTAGCTGCCGCGGGCTCCAGTCTGAGACAGGCCATTGGCAATAAAGCATGGCCGCTGGGGACGGGAGAAGAACAGGCGCTTATCGTGCTATCGGGAAAACGGGGACAGTCCCGCTCCAGATGGCAGTCATGCGGGCGCTTCTCGATCTTGGTGAGATGGGGAACGTCCCAGGCGCGTGATTCCAGACTTGCAGATTGCATCAGATTGCATCAGATGGCCGAGATCCTCAGACAAACCATGGGCAGCACAACAAAGTGACAGCTTTGCCAAAAGCCAACTGATTCTGTCGTACGTCTGCCAGGGCGTGAATGCAAGGGCTCTTTCACGAGCAGCAGTACTCCTACAAGAGGCAAGGAAGAGAGGGCAGCACCAGGGCACAGAAGCATCTGATCGTGCGGGTAGGACGCATGCTCTCGTGGTTGCATGGGCAAAGCCAACGACCAGGGTCAGGGACTGTGTCGGCCAGCCCGCGAGCACGAAGCATTACCTGGCCGTCCGTCTCCCATATCTACTTCATATAATACCTCATTTGGTGCTCCAAAGAAGAAAATCACAGTTTGGATTCAGCCCCGAGCCCATCCGAACAAAAATGCCAGCCCACCCAGCTCAATAACCTGGTTCCTTGAACTGTATCTTGCCACGACCGGACAAGTCGTAAAGTTGACTGCGGTTCCGCACTTGCGGCACGGACTGGCTACTTGTGCGATGTAGACTTGTCTCTTTTCAAAGGTGTTGTGCATCTCTGTCCCGGGTGTGAAGAACTGTTGGAAGGGAGAAATGTAGACAGCTGCATCGACAAGGATACCCTAGTCGATGTTCGCTGACTGACCTTCTCCGACCCAATGCCGTCCCTGCCTAGCTTCACCTCGTACTGCATCCCTTGCTTCTGCCTCTGCCAACAGTCGGACAGCCGGCTAGTGGCCATGCAAACAGGTGGACGCTCGCTCGAGGCGTTGGCCAATTGAGTCTGCAGAGGCTCATGGACAAGCAACGGCATGCTGACCGGTATGCTTTCCGAGCAAGAAAAAAGAAACATGAAAAAAGAGGACGGATGGAAGGAAATTCTGCGCAAGCAAACCCGGTCCTTGGCCAGCTGCCATTGCTCACCAGTCGACACTTGTGTCTACACATAGCGACCAGACACGTGCTTGCAAGGCATCGATCTACATAGTAGCCGCTGTCCACTTTTGTCTGATACGTGCACCTCCATGTCCACAGCACGCTAAATTGTGTTGGTTCGCGTTGGGAAGGAGAAGTCGTTGGGAAGGATAAGTTGGGCTTGTCTTTCGAGCAGGTTGCGGAAGAGGGAGGCCGTGTGAGGAGGATTCATCTGCAGCGGAACACCAGAACTCTTTTTTTTTAAACAAAACCGAGACCAGACAGCATCCGATGCACCGGAACGCATCCGCGCGGCTCCGATAAGCTCAAGCGGCGCGGGATGTCTGTGGGTGTGGCGTCAGAGAAAGGAACAAGACCGAGCAGATGGAGGTGAGAAGACGAGACTGGAGATAGCATCACACCGCGCAAGATCCACCACTCGTGTCCTTCCATCAAGCTTGGCCTGCCCCGCCCCCGTTCCTTCCCCAGAAGACCGTCGCACCTCCCTCCGCCTGAGCCTCTCGCCGTCGCTCCTTCCCGATCGAGAGCCAGGCCGCTTCTCGCCTGCCTGCAGTCCTGCCCAGGTCTACCAACCGTTCAGACCACCAGCATCGGCTAGACCGCGCAAGGATCTGGGCCTGAGGACACCAGAGCGCCGCGACAACCGCCATACTATGTATTGCAGGCTATCACATTCTCCCCCAGCGTGCCTACCGTGTCCATGATCTCGGCGATCGTTGGCAGCCCATCCACCGACAAGACACTTCCGCTTCTTTCAGCCCACCGCTCTCCACTTCGCGAGCATCGTTCTCGCTACGAATCAGACGCACATGCAGAAGCAAGAGACTCTACATGGTTGTGCCCTTGTGCACTTTTCCATCCTCAGCTTCCCGTTTGCTCCTGACGGTCCACCTCACGCCGTGCGACATCCTGCTGTCCAAGTTTCTTGGCTTCGACAAAATGAAATCCCGTGTCTTCTGCTTATACCCCTTCCAACTTCTAGTCCATCTTTCTCTCCATCCTATCCTCACCCCCCCTCCTTTCTCGTCTGCGACCTATCGTTCCTCTCTCCCTTTTTTTCTCTCCTTGCGCTTCGCTAACATCTCGTTGGTACATCCATCTCCACGCCTTCTTCGCCTTTTCCTCCTCGCATCCCCCTTCAATACATTTTTATCAAAAAGGAAACCGGTTTCCCGTCAACGGTATAAACTGTCTAACGTCATACAGAAGCCACTTCGTAGTCACAAGGACTTCGAACTAGCCTGCACTGGCCGGCTTCCTACAGGACTGTTGCGGACGTTGTGGAACGTCTTGAGCCGATCATACGAGCCAGCACCTTTGCCCACCACAACCAAGAACACGCATTCTCAACTCGGAAGGAATCCTCAAAATAACCTGTTCACTCCATTGTGTGCTATTGTCCCGTTCTGCAGTTGCAGCGTTGTTTTCTGAAACAAAACTCTGTTGCCGTGTATACGTACACGAACAGCCAAAGCAAATTCAGGCGATGCAGCTAGGGGGAAAAAAAAAAGGCAAAACGGAAGAGCACCATTACATCTTTTAAACATACACCCCCCCGGTCCCCTCCCCACAACCGTCTGTGCTCTGGGCCTTTATCTCTTGTCCTACGCATGCCGGCACATGCACACGAACGGACACGCACCCACACCCGCACATATCTGCCACAGCTTGCTGGGGAAAAAAAACTGGGAGAAGGGAAATAAAATTCACTATAAAAGGGATCCCAGGATCTGTTTGTGAGTGACGGATTCCCCAAATCCGTCACCATTATTCCTCACTTTGCATCCAGAACATTCTCCCTTGTCAATATAAGGGTTTGACACCGCATATTCTACAACCTTGACCCAAAAGAAAGACTTACGAGGAGATCCTCTCCATTCCCCTCGCTTCATCTGCCTGGGTGCAGCTGCTACCGCCTTCCTGCCGCTCATGCCGTCCACTAATACACCTACAACGCCCTATCCACCACAGCCTGTTTCTCCCACAGCGTTGCGAGATCCCAACATATCACGCCAACAACAGACTTTGCCGTCACCTCAGTATAATCTGCCGCCGCTGCCACCGCTGCCACCGCTGCCGCCGTCGCTGTTGCTGCCGACGCCGCCGTCGCTGCCGTCTCTGCAAAATCGACAGCCGCAGCCGCCGCAGCCGCAGCAGCAGCAGCAGCAACAACAGCAGCAGCAGCAGCAACTGCAACTGCAACTGCAGCAACAACTGCAACTGCAACTGCAGCAACAACAGCGACAAAATTCACGACACCACTTGCACCATCAACATGCCCAGAAATCACCAAACATACAGACGAATTTCCCGGCTAGCGTTGCCGTCTCGGGACAAGACAACAAGACAACAACAAAGCTGTCGGAACCTGGCTACTCTTATCCCACACCAACCTCAGAATATGAGCCCCTGCCACCGACCACTGGCACCCCCCTGACGGGGGTGGCCGAGGCCGGGAGAAACGTAGCCATGTCTACGAGACCGCCTGCGCGACCCAGTATTTATTGCTTCCACTGCCGTCGCTTAAAAATCAAATGCAACAACGATGGCAAGGCGTCGACTCCATGTGAGGGATGTGTCAGATCTGCCCGGGACTGCAAATACCCGAATCTCGCCAGCTTGACCCCACAAATTGGTTCGGATTCTTTTCCATCAGCACCGTCTACCTCGGTCTCGAGCGGTGATGCCACCTCGTCTCCGATCACGAAGCGGGATGGTGCTGGGCTCGACCGAAGCCCCGATCGCAAGCGCCTCAAAAAAACAAGCGATACTCACAGCCCGGAGGCTCAGCTGTCTGGGGAGCTCTGTGCCGACGAGGTTCTGTCTGCGCCATACCTCACGGAGAATATATGGGAACAACTGTTTACAATCTACCGCCAAAATTTCACGACCGAGCTGCCATTTCTCTACATACCCAGTCTGAAAGAGTACATGGGCAACAAATTCAAAGGCAGCCAGCCGCGTCGCAATGCTGACGCCAATCTTGTGCTGCTCGGCGTCCTCACGTTGACCTCTCGCTTTCAACCCGATCTTGTAAGGTACGTTGCTCGCACCGTAGCCAGCCGAGCAAGCGACAGGCCCTATTCATCTGCTGTCGAGGCCGATCCTTGGGCAGCCTCTGAATACTATGCCGAAATACTCTCCAAGGCGCTCGGTCCACTACACATGAGCATGGCGCAGGCCAGCGTGAGCCGTGTCCAAGCCTTTCTGATGCTGGGACTGTACGAGTGGAGCCAATCCGAGCGAAAGGCCGGCGGACTCGGAGCCTGGATGTACGTGGGCGTCGCCATTCGCATGGCCCAAATCCTGGGCCTGTGCTTTGATGACCAGCCCGGCCGTGGCTTGCACCGCATGAACGTGGCCGGTTCAAAGACAGCTGCCATCGCTGCCATCGGCGCTGCCACCCGCGGACCGGACGGCCGATTGCACTTTACTGACAGCGAAATGTCGCCTCGCGGGGACACTGCGGCAGAGTTGAAATCGGAAATGGTCGTGGTTAGAGAGGTTAGACGCCGCACTATGTTCAGCTGCTTCATCTTGGACCGCATGCTTGCCTGCGGAAAGGAGCGCTTGCCGACGATACGCTCCGAGGACCTGCAAATACGGCTCCCATGCTCAGATATTTCCTTTGACCTCTCCGAGGAAGTTCACACCAGCTTCCTCATGCCGCTCACACGGCCCAGCCGCGGCAGCGACCTCGGACAAGATCTACGGCCAAGCAGCCACAGCGTGATAGCCAGCTTTATCCAGCTCGTCAACATATGGGGGGAGATATCCAAATACAGTTTTTCTGGCGGCCGGCTCAGAGAAACGCGCCCGCCGTGGGAGGAAACAGAGTTCCTGCGATTGCGCAGCATCCTCGATTCGTTCTACGCAAACCTTCCTCCGTCTTTCGTCTTTTCGAGCAGCAACTACTACAAGCACGACAACCACTACGCATCCAGTGTATACGTATCGCTGCATATGTTGGGTGCTGTCTGCCAGATCATGCTGCATCGGGAGTACATTCCATTCATTCCCATTCGCTGCCACGGGCCAGAAGGGCCACTCGACGCACCGGTATTCCCGAAAAACAGCGCACCGCCTGGGTTCTGGGAGGAGAGTGCCGAGCGCGTTTTCAGATCAGCTCGGGTCATCGTGCGGCTAATTGAAATCTGTGAGAGCCTGGACAAGCTGCCCATGTCCGCGCTGGTTGTGTTTTCCGTCTGGACGGCAGCCTTTGTTGGCATCTACGCATGGCATTTCCCGAAAATGGATGTTTCACAACACATGAGAGGCACATATGGCGGCGCAAATAGGATCCAGTCCCAACAAGCAGACCCGAACAACATCTCGGCAGGTGGCGACACTGACTACAGACCAGCCGGGAACATGGACTACGGGCCGGCCGGCGTCACATTCCACGCGCTGAAGAAGATGTCTTCATGGCTGCAGATAGCCCGTACCTATGTGGGGCACTTTAAGTTCATGGACAGCTTTTACGAGCTTGTCAAGCAGGAGTGGAACGAGATGGACGAGCAAAATAGTCATGGGGACACGAACAGCCCTGGTATTCGCAAATGCCGCGGCGATGGGGGATTGAACGAGTGGAAGCTGCTAGGATCAAAGGTGATGGACAATGGCACAATCGTCTCTTCGGACGAGAGCCTGGCCGAAAATCAGAATCCGTCGACAGCCAGCAGCGTATCGGACCAGGTCGACCGGGGCTCACCCATCGGCTTCGAAGGTGGTGCGTCAGCACGTATCCCCACTTACAGCAGCGGCCTAAACAATGCGACTATCGGCAACAACATGCCCTCACTGCCGCCAACGTGGGAGAAGTATCCCCCTCAGACAGAGCCACCCCAGTTGCCCATGCAACAACACCGCCAACAGCTGTCGATATCATCGTCAGCTCAGGGCTATTCTGCCGAGCAGCCGGCGTATGGCAACATGGGATCACTCTACCCGGCAGACAAGGTGCAAGAATTTATCATGAAACATCAAGGCATGAGATGGCAGGAGGCCAGCGATAGAATTGGCATTGAGAATTTCTCGCACGGCAACTCAGCGAACCCTCTATCGCGTTACTATCCGTACCAAACGCCAACCAAAGGAGCGGGAAATGGGTTGGCAAATGGACAAAGCTAGAGATTGTGTGACGTCTCTTTCGAAATTGTTTTGGAAAAGTGACCTTTGGTATAGGGACGGAAAACAGTACGGTGATGATTTAACGACTTTCTTTCAAACCTGATTAATTTTCGAGTTTTCTATTTTTTTCTTACTGTAAAGTTCGGGCTACTTTTCTAGGGGAGAGGCGTTTTTGGTCGGGGCTCGTAGCTCGTAGGTAGCCTCTTACTTGGAATAACAAGACCTATTATGCCAATACTTGCTCAGAAAGCTGAACAACACGTTGTTGCTTCTTATACTGACAGCCCAGTCCTTACAGTTACGTCCCCACAGTGGAGTCAGGGGATATACCATGTAGATTGCGGGGAAGAGCGACCCACAGAGTTCCTTAAACTACTCGTAGAAGCCTTTGGCTGGAAGACGCGCCAAAAAAGAAGGGCCATCTGTAGATCATATCACCACCTGGTGGCAAGCTGTTTGATTATTTCTGTCTGTCGGACCAGACAGCTGAGGTTTCCCCTTTTCATGCTGACCTTGCGGTCGTGCCCCGTTGTCTGGGGGTTCAGTGTACTTTTTTTTCTTGTTTTTCTTTTTCTTTTTTTTGACTGGCGGGTTGTTTGTGTGGCCGCGTTCAAACGGCTCCCTGGCATGTTTGACCCATAAGCAGACCCGCTGATGCATTTCCCTGCGCTTTTTTCTATTTTGTCGTCTGTATCTTTGTGCTTTGTGAGTGTGTGTGTGGGTGTGTGGGTGTGAGTGTGTTTGTGTGCATTTCGATCGCTTGCTCCCGTGGTTCGCCCTCCCAGATTTCCTTCCCGACCCTCACCAGAAAAATCCCCTAATCGTCACATCCCATGTTTGTCGCTCAACGTTCTGTACACATGCAATTCGATGAGAGGGGCCCGGATCCTCTCTTTCCATTCCTTCCATCGTCCCTACCCAGCAAAGTGGAAGCGTGCTGCTTCCAGCTCACCCAGCCCGTCGCGCGGCGCAATGTACCGCCGCCGGTATGAGTTGGTAAAGTCCTGCAGCAGCGCCCGCACCTGTCGCAGGCCGCCGCTTTGGTCGCCGCCGCTTGGGTCGCTGCCGCTGCCGGCCGCGTGCTGCAGGCGGTCGCGGATCTTGGCCGTCAGCCGAGTGACCTCGGTCGGGGCCACGGTGCCGGTGGGGAGCATCAGCAGGGTGCGCTCGACCCAGCCGGTCGTCTCGGTGGGCAGCAGCTCGAACATGGACAGCAGCACGCCGCTGCCGTCGGCAAAGCAGTCGCGCGGGAAGGTGATCATCATGCCGGCCAGGACCTGCTTGACCAGGACTTCGCCGTGCGCGGCCACCAGCTGCCGCACAATCAGCTGTAGCTGCTGCGCTGTGGCCGGCGGGATGCCGCCGGACTGCGCCGGGTTGGGCCCGCCGTACGTCAGCAGGTCGCGCAGGTAGTGCAGGGTGGCGGACAGGGGGTCCTGCTGCTCAAGGGCGAGGGCGGAGATGGCGGCCTCGAAGATGGGGGTGAAGAGCGGCGAGGGGATCAGCTTGTGCGGGTAGTACAGCAGGGCGTCGACGAGCAGGCGAAAGAAATCCTCAATGACGTCTGGCAGCTCGGCTGGGGGCAGGTCGCTCATAACGCGCAGGACGCTCGTGGCCTGCGACTCGAAGAAGACGTAGATGGACTCGGTGATGTTGGGCTCGACGTGCTCGCGGTTCTCGGAGAACTCGCGCAGGATGGCACCGGTGACCCAGAGGAAGCAGCCCTGCTTGGACACGGTGAAGCCCTCGGCCAGCTTGTTGGCCATGGCGGCCAGGAGGGGCGTCATGTCGGTGCGGTACGAGATGATCATGAAACGCCAGCACCGGCAGATGCGCTCGCAGATGGGCGTGAAGCTGAAAAAGTTGTCCAGCACGGTCGACAGCACGTGGAACACCTCTTGCCAGTACTTGACCGCCGGGTTCTCCTGGCCTTTGCGCACGGATGGGACGACGATCTGAACGAACAGCGTGATGAGCTGGAGATGGTCTGACAAGTTAGCGGAGAAGAAGGAGAAAAAAAGAAGAAGAAGAAAAAAACTGACCAGCCACAGCAAGCTTGCCGTCTTCGGTGGAGGCCGCGTTGGCCTTTTGCATCAGACGCTCGATGAGCGGGTCGCAGTAGAGCTTGAGGAGCTTGTAGATGTCGTCTGGGTCCTGGGCGGCGACGACGCTGGCGACGCCCTCGGTGATCTCCTCCTGGCTCATGCCGGGCAGCTTGTCGAGGATCTGGTCGTAGAACTGCTGCATCTGGACGACCTGGCCGCTGAGCAGCTCGCGGCAGTCGGTGCAGAAGAACTTGATGGACTGGGCGGCGGCGTAGATGATCTCCTTGGACTCGCTCTGGAAGGAGGAGACGATAAAGTTGAACTGGGGCTCGAGGAACTCGGGGTGGACGGCGGTCCACTCGGTGTAGCGGCCAAAGACCATGATGGTGGCGAAGCGCAGCTTTTGGTGGTTGGGGATCTGCACGAGGAGCGGCATGAGATGGGGCAGGACGGCCTCCTCCTTCTGGCCGACCATGCGGCCGAGGGCGCGCATGGCAAACAGGGGGGCCTCGAGCTCCTGCCAGCGCGGCACGGAGGTGGCGGTGACCTGGGGCGCGTACTTTTGCATCCACAGCTTGATGGCGTCGAGGACCTTGGTGAGGCACTCGGTGACGCCCATGACCTCGCAGGCGTCCTTGAGGGTGTCGCCCATCTCGTGGCGGAAGCCGCGGAACTTCTCCTCCAGCTCGCGGTCGCCGTCAAAGAGGTCGGTGGTGTCGTCGCCGGCGTCGTCCTCGGGACGGGGGTACTGCAGGCGCTGCAGCAGGATGTCGACGAGCCGGGAGTAGACGTCGAGGAGCTGGACGCGGGCCTCGATGTAGCGCTCGAGCACGAGGTACTGCTTCAGCTCGTACCAGAAGCCAAAGGTGTACTTGATGACGTCGCAGTCCTTGTCGAGAGCGCAGCACTCGAGCAGGGCTTCGACCAGCGGCCGGAAGGGCTCGGGCTGGCGGGCAATGGCGACGACCCAGGCGTCGCCGGCATCGGCAAAGAGCAAGGTCAGCGACTTGAAGCTCTCGGCGTCCTCGTCCTCGGCGTATTTGCGTATGCTCGGCCGCAGCTCGATGATGCGGGGCAGGAGGGCTTGGATGGTGTCGAGGTTGTCGTCGACGTCTCGGGTTTCGCGGCAGATGCAGCCGAGGCAGTCGGTGGCGGCCTGGATGGACTGATCGTCGCCGATGGCGGCGATGACGATGTTGAGAAGCGGCGAGTTGACAATGGCGCTGACCGGCACCTCGCGCAGCCAGGACGTGATGCATTCGAGCAGGAGCGGGTTTTTTGCCGCGGCCGCTGTTGGTCAGAGAGGAAGAGAGAAAAAAAAAAAAGAAAAAAAAAAAAAAACTTACGGGAGGACTGAGCGTAGGAGGTGAGCAGCTGAATGACTTGCTCGGCGTTGTCTGACAGGAGCTCCCTTGTCCGGTCGGCCAGCTCTTCTTCCTGGTGAGGGTCAGCCTTTTTGCTTCCCAGCACAAGCACGCACATTGCTTACCGACAGTGTGATCTTGCGGCCTTCGGTGACCTCTTCCGGCAGCACGCGCAGGAAATCGAGGATGCAGGTGTGGCTCTCGACGTCGCTGCCGAGGGCGGCCATGACGGTAGGCAGGACATCCTTCCACTCGGTCATCTGGATGGCGAGGATGGCGAGGCAGACGCACAGCTGGACGCGGACAGGTCGAGGGCCAGGGGCAAACTTCTTGAGCAGGAGCAGGACCTGGTTGCGCAGCTCGGGCAGATGGGCAGGCTGGACCTGGGTGCCGAGGTCATATGTGATCTAGCGTGTCAGAGAGAGAGAGAGGGGGGGGCGGGTCGGGAAGCAGGGAGCACGGTGGAGGACATACCTTTCCCTTGAGGGTGGTGGCGGCAAACAGCATGGCCTCTGCCTCGACGGAAGACTGGAGGATGGCAATCGTGACGGACCAAGCGCTCTCCTGGGTTGCGTTAGATGGGACCGACGGGCGAGCGACGCTGAGCACATATACGAACGGATTTCTGAAACTTGGCGAGATAGTCCATGGCGGCCTTCTTCTTGGTGGCGTCGCTGCCGCGCATGGTCACCATGCCGGCGAGGACATTCTCCGGGGTGAAGACCTCCGCAGAGGCCATGATGGGTATATTTGGCTGGGATCGCGTGAGGGAGAGAGGAGGGAGGGAGGAGGGAGGGAGGAGNAAANNGAAGAGGCTGCAGAGGCCAGAGCTGTTGATCGCAGAGTGTGTTGGTTTGCCGTCGGATGGCAAAGCGAGTTGCGTCGCGGGGTTTGTTGACGTAGAGGAGGATCGTCGGAGAAGCCACAAAGATTAAGCCGGATGATTAAGCCGAAGGCGGAACGGCGACGGGAGGGGGCGGAAAAGCAGACAGCGGGACGGCGTGGCGGAAGTATGGCCACATGTCAACACGGTGGACAGCGAGGGGAGTAATGGGGGGGGGGAAGGGAGGGAGGAGAATGTGGATGGGGAGGATGGCCGCGCGGGGTGTAAATTAAGATGCTTTTGCCGTTTGTTGGTTTGGTCTCTTTCTGGCAGCCAAAACCAGTAGAGGAGAAAAAATAATAATACAGCTGTCAAAGAAACAACAGTGCGCAAAAACAGTCGTTGCCGGGAAGGTGGGGCAGGAAGGAGGGGTTTATACCGCACGCGGCGCTTTCCCCCACTGTGCGCCCTGGTAGCCTCGCTGAGTCAGCACATTACATAAGGTGCTCTGAGTCTGCTCGTGACGGTCGGCGGACAAAGAACAAAGACGGTGGATGGTCAACACGGTTGCAATGTCTGGCATGCGAGGCGCGGCACAGCCACTGGCGGCGGCCAAGCAGCAGCTGCGGCAGCAGATGAAGCAGCGACTGGGGACGCTCTCGTCGGACGCCATTGCGCAGCAGAGTATGCCCCCCCCTCCCCCGGCATCTCCTGATATCTCCCCCCCAGCATCTCTTGATAGCTGACAAACAGGCGCGGCCATTTTCCATTCTCTGCGACAGTTTCCGCCGTTTGACGATGCGCGCCGCGTGGCCGTGTTTCTGTCCATGCCGGCCGCGGAGGTGCAGACGGACGCCATTGTGCGGCATGCGCTGGCAGCGGGCAAGCAGGTCTTTGTGCCGTTTCTGCACAAGCCGGGACCGGCTCTAGCGGCCGCCGGGGCCGACTATGTGCCGCCGCGGGTCATGGACATGGTGCAGCTGCACGACGCGGCCGACTACGCGTCGCTGGCCCGGGACCGGTGGGGCATCCCGAGCGTGTCGGCCGGCAGCGTGGCTGCGCGGGCGCGCGTGCTGGGCGACGACGACGACAGCGACAGCGACAGCGCGCTGGCGTCTCTGGATCTGATTCTCATGCCGGGCGTCGCCTTTGACGTGGACCGGGCCACCGGCCACATCCGCCGCTGCGGCCACGGCCGCGGGTTCTACGATTACTTTCTGCAGCGGTACGCCCGCCGGACGCCAGACGCGGCGGTTCGGCTCTACGGCCTCGCCCTCAGCGAGCAGGTCTTGCCCGGCACGCCTGAGGCGTCGGTGCCGACGGGCACGCTCGACCGGCCGCTCCACGGGCTCATCACGGGAGACGGGTCCATTATTGCCAGGCCGGCCGACGAGCTGCAGAAATTATAGAGTCTGCAGCGAATGGCACGGCGAATGGCCTTGTGTGCGGCCTCAGACAGTTCCCGACTGAATAGATCATGCAAGACGCACGTTAGCTGTTCCCCTTCTTGGCGGATGAAAATCCCTTGGCGGATGGAAATCGATCGATTCGTCGGCTTCCACTACGTCGGTGTCCATTCTGCTGAATGCTGCAAGCGCTGGCTTCCTGCTAGAGGTTGGCACGGGAGCGGGAGACGGTTATCAGGACCCACAGTCGATGTCGCAAGCCGGATTTTGCACGTCATTTTGAAATTTCCGCAGCCGGTTATCTGCGCAGCGCACGAAAGCCGCCGCAAACATGCAGGGCGTCCCGGATCCGCACGACACAACATGGGCAACGAGGCAGCGGTGGTCACGGCGGCCGACGCCGGCAGCGGCGACAACAACAACAGCGAAAAGCAGCAGAAGCAGTGGAAAAAGGTCTTGTGGTTCGTGCTAGGCCAGTGGCTGCTGATCGGGATCGGAGTGGTGTGCGTGCTGGCGTACTTTTTCCCGTCGGTGGCCAAGAGCGGCGGGGTGCTGCGGGCGCAGTACAGCATCCTGTACGGGGCGATCGCGGTGATCTTTCTGGTGTCGGGGCTCAGCATCCCGCGCGACAAGCTGGTGGTGCACATGCTGGACTGGCGGCTGCACGCGGTGGTGCAGGGGACGTCGTACGTGGTGGTGCCGGCCATCATGACGGGGCTGGTGCGGGCAGTGGTGGCGGGCGACCGGGGCGGCGTGATCGACCGGGCGGTGCTGGCGGGCTACGTGCTGACGGCGTGCATCCCGACGACGATTGCGTCCAACGTGGTGATGACGCGCAGCGCCGGCGGCGACGAGGCGGCGGCGCTGGCCGAGGTGCTCGTGGGCAACGTGCTGGGGCCGTTTATCAGCCCGGCCTGGACGGTGACGCTGCTGCCGCGCGGCCGCAGCGAGGCGGACGCGGCCGCCTTTGCCGTCTTCCGCGGAGAGGGCGACTTGAGTCTCATGTACCGGGCCGTGTTCAAGCACCTCGGGCTCAGCATGCTGCTGCCGCTGGCCGTGGGCCTGGCCGTGCGCTGGCGGTGGGCGGCGCCGACGGCGCGGGTGCTGCAGCGGTTCAGCGTCGGCAAGGTGTCGACGTTTTGTCTGTTGTTGGTGATCTGGTCGACGTTCTCGACCTGCTTCGCCACGCGGGCGCTGCAGGCGCTCTCGGGCGGCTGCGTGGCCTTTGTCGTGCTCTTCAACGTGGCCCTCTACCTCTTTCTGTCGGCCGTGGCCTTTGCCGTGGCCCGCGTGCCCGGCCTCGACCGTCTGCGGGCCGCCCCGGTTGGGCGCCATCTGGTGCACCGGTTCGACGCGCGCACGACCATTGCCATCTGCTTCTGCGCGCCGGCCAAGACGACGGCCCTGGGCATGCCGCTGCTGTTCTCCATGTGGGCGGCCGTGCCGGCAGTCCAGCAGGCCAAGGCGTCGGTGCCGGTGCTGCTGTACACGACCGAGCAGGTGTTTGTGGCCCACTTTCTGGTGCACCTGTTCCGGCGGTGGCTGGCGCGGGAGAACGCGAAGCTGGGCGAGTCAGAAGAGGAGCTGCATGTCTCGGACGCGAGTCGCTTGGCCTGAAACCAGTTTCTGCTGCTTCTGCCTGGCTTCTGCTGCCTTGGTTTCTCTGTTGGCTCAGTTGGCTCTCTGGTGGCTCAGTTTGTGGACGAATAGGCAGCTCGTGATTACTTAGCTGGCGCACCGGCTGAGCTTTAGCGCATTCCGCACCCCTGTAGCGCGCCTCCCTGCGGCTGGCGCCCGTTCCAGTGCACTCTAGGCCCGCCTAGCGGCAGGTGCGGCAAGGTGAGCGGCTCTTTGCTCCTTCAACGCGAACCAGAGAAGCAAACACGCAAACACGCAACCACGCAGCGACCAACCACACAATCGCAACCACAATCACAACCACAACCACAACCACAACCACAGCCACGCGCGCCGGACCACAGCGGATGGCTGGCTCAGGTGTGCCTCTGGCTCAAGAATTGACCTGCTCGGACGCTTCAGTGTCGGTCGACTTGGGCATCGATAGTCTCGGGACTTTTCCACTTTTTCCACTGCCGTCCCTTTTGGCCTCCCTCTCCACCCCCCCCTTCCCCCCCCCCTTGCTGCGACTGCCTGGCCTGGCTGGCTGCGCCGGCCCCGCCGCCCATCTGCGCTTATGACGCTGTCTCAGGCGAGGCCCGCCCAGGCGGAGGCAGCTGGGCCTGATGACGAGGGGACGTCCATCCCACTGCGCAGGCTGGCGCCGGCTGAAGCTGCCGACCCACAGCGGCAAGACTGCGCACGCCCGTATATGGAATGCCCACAGGCCCTCCTTGGGGAGGGGTCGGAGGGAGAAGCAGGCCGCGACAGAAATAGGGAGGGAGAGAGAGCGTGTGTGAGAGATAGCGACGACACAGACGACACAGACGACGCAGACGACACAGACGGAGACACAGACACAGACAGAGAAGACGGCCCGCAGACGCCCATGGCGAACAAGAGACCGCCGTCGCTGCGGTCGTCGCCGGGGTTCAACAGCCCGTCGTACGGGGCGATGTCGACGGAGAGCTTGGCGGATCGACGGCCGGAGACGACGGAGAGACGGCCAGAGACGACGGAAGTGCGGCGGCCATCGACGGCGACAGGCACGGGCACAAGCACGGCATCGCGGGCACCGACGCTGCGGCGCAAGCGGTCGCAGGCGGCGTCGCTGCTGGCACAGTATGATGCGGTGACGGGAGGGTCGATGCGGGTGCCGCCGCCAGAGCTCAACGCGGCGCTGCTCAGCGGGCTCGGAGGCAGCCGGTTCGACGCGGCGGGAGCGGCGGTGGCGGTGTCGGCGGTGCCGAGCGAGGCGAGCTTTGACGGCAGCAAGAGCGAGAGCGAGAGCGAGTCGGAGTTTGGGTGGGAGGAGAGTCGTGTCAACGACGAGGAGGACCACGAGGACGCCGACCAGGGAGACGAGGACGCCAACAGCGACCCCCCCGACAACTCGCCGTTTGCGCAGGTGCGGGCGTCGGTGGCGCCGGTGGACAACACGCTGCTGTCGATCCAGACCCCCCGGATGTGGGCGCTGTCGGTGCTCTTCTCCGTGCTCGGGTCCGGCACCAACCTCTTTTTTTCGCTGCGCTACCCCAGCGTGGCCATCACGCCCGTGATCGCGCTGCTGCTGACGCACCCGCTGGGGCTGGCCTGGGACTGGGCGCTGAAGCGGGCGGACGACCCGGCCGAGGACTTTGTCGACGGCGTGCTGGTGCCGAACGCGGCGCACCGGGGCCGGGGCACGTCCGGGCCGACGCGGCTGCGGCTCTGGCTGGCGCAGGGGCGGTGGAACGAGAAGGAGCACACGTGCGTCTACGTCAGCAGCAATGTGTCGTTTGGCTTCGCCTTTGCCACCGACGTCATCGTCGAGCAGACGCGCTTCTACGGCCAGGAGGCCAGCCTCGTCTACCAGGTGCTGCTGACCCTGTCGACGCAGATCATCGGCTACGCCTTTGCCGGCCTCGGCCGCCGCTTTCTGGTGCGGCCCAGCGGCATGCTCTGGCCGGCCACCCTCATGTCGGCGGCCATGTTTTCCACCCTGCACAAGGAGGAGAACCGGCCCGCCGACGGGTGGCGCATCAGCCGCTGGAACTTTTTCTACCTCGTCTTCCTCGGCGCCTTTTTGTTCTATTTCGTGCCCGGCCTGCTGGCGCCCGCCCTCAGCTACTGCAACGTCATCACCTGGTTCGCGCCCGACAGCGTCGTGGTGGCCAACCTCTTTGGCGTCGTCTCCGGCCTCGGCCTCTTCCCCCTGACCCTCGACTGGGCCCAGGTGGCCTACATCGGCTCGCCGCTGCTGACGCCCTTTTGGGCGGCCATGAACGTGGTCGGCGGCCTCGTCGTCGTCATGTGGATCGCCGCCCCCCTGGCCTACTACGCCAACTGGCGCTTCGCCGCCTACATGCCCATCCTCTCGGCCGCCGTCTTTGACAACACCGGCCGCGTCTACGACGTCCAGCGCATCCTCACCCCCGACTTTGTCTTTGACCGCGACGCCTACCGCGCCTACAGCCGCGTCTTTCTGCCCATCACCTACGTCCTCAGCTACGCCGTCCAGTTTGCCGGCCTCGCCTCCCTCCTCACCCACACCGCCTGCTGGCACGGCCGCGACATCTGGCGCCAGTGGCGCCTCTCCTTTGCGTCGTCCTCCACAGCCGCCTACGCCCCGCTCACCGCCACGCCCGCCGACGACAACATTGGCCACATCCCCAACGCCGTCCCCCTGCAGCCGCCCCCCGAGGCCGACACCGACGGCCTGCTGACCCGCGAGGACGTCCACAGCCGCCTGATGCGGCGCTACCGCGACGCCCCGATGTGGTGGTACCTGCTGACCTTTGTGTCCATGACGGCCATTGGCATGTTTCTCGTCGAATAGTACGTTTTCTTTCCTCGCTTCGCTCGCTTTCTCTTTCCTCGCTTCGCTCGTTTTTCTTTCCTCGGTCGTTTTCCTCGCTCGCTCGCTCACTCTTAGCTACCCAATTCACCTCCCCTGGTACGGCCTCCTCCTCGCCCTCGCCATCTGCGCCCTCCTCTTCATTCCCATCGGCATCATCATGGCCGTCACCAACCAGCACGTCAGCATCTACCTCATCTGCCAGCTCATCTGCGGCGCCGTCTTCCCCGGCCGCCCCGTCGCCAACATGATCTTTGTCACCTACGGCTACATCTCCAGCGCCCAGGGCATCAAGTTCAGCGCCGACCTCAAGCTCGGCCACTACATGAAGATCCCCCCCCGCATCCTCTTCCAGGTCCAGATCGCCGCCACCGTCGTCGCCTCCGCCACCCAGATCGGCGTCCTCAACTGGATGTTCGCCCACGTCCCCGGCCTCTGCACCCCCGACGCCCTCAACGGCTTCACCTGCCCCATCGCCCGCGTCCACTTCAACGGCTCCATCCTCTGGGGCGTCGTCGGGCCCGCCGAGTTCTTCGGCCCCGGCGCCCTCTACCGGCCCCTCGTCTGGTGCTTTCTGCTGGGTGCCATCGCCCCCGTCCCCCTCTGGTGGTGGGCCCGTCGCCAGAAGCGAATGCACGGCCGCGACAGCATCCTGCGCCACGTCAACCTGCCCGTCCTGCTCGGCTCCCTCGGCTGGATCCCGCCGGCCACCGGCCTCAACTTTAGCGTCTGGGCCGTCGTCTGCTACATCTTCAACTTTGTCATCAAGAACCGCGCCCCTGCCTGGTGGGCCAAGTACACCATGACCCTGAGCGCCGCCCTCGACGCCGCCCTCGCCTCCGGCATCGTCGTCGTCTTCTTTGCCTTTATCTACCCGGGCGTCACCGCCGGCTTCCGCTGGTGGGGGACCGAGGTCTACAAGCAGGGCTGCGACTGGCGCGCCTGCGCCTACCAGACCGTGCCGGAAGGAGGGCACTTTGGGCCAGACCAGTGGTAGTTGTAGTTATGCTTATGTAACACGGTCACGTGAAGAGCGTTTGATAATTGATTATATAATGCAGTCACGTGTAATGGTAATTCACATTTCCCAGATGAGCACCACGATCGAGTCTTCGTCATCGCTGTTCTCCCGCCGCTTCACATACGCTTGCCACACGGACCCGTCGGCGGCCGTGCGCGCGTCCAGCAGCGGCCACGTGTGCGGCCGGCCGCGCACGGGCGACAGCACGCGCAGGTCGTCGGGGCGCTCGGCGGCCTCGACGACGACGTTTTGCGAAGCCCAAAACGTGTGCTGCTGCTGCGCAGCGGGAGACAAGTCGGCGACGGCGGCGCGGACCGGCCGCACGGACACGGGGGTCTCGCGGCGGCCCTGCGGATAGTGCACGAGGCTGTAGCCGTTGACCAGCAGCCAGTCGTCGGCAAAGACGAAGCGCTGCAGAAAGCAGGCCTCGCCGCAGACGGAGGCGACGCGGTGGCCGGCGCCGGGCGCAAACTCCCAGCCGTCGGCGCCCGCGTCGCGGTACCGGTGCAGGGCCAGCGGGGGCGGCAGCCCGCCGCCGCAGGTCTGCAGGGCGGCCACGGCGTCGGGGGGTCCCTGCAGCGTCCAGGCGTCGGCCGGCGCGTACAGGCTGGGCAGGATGTGCAGCCGGGCCGCGGCTGTCGCCGACGACGACGACGACGACGACAACGATGCCACCAGACACCGGTACAGCTGCTCGTCCCAGCCAATGGCGCGACCGCCGCCACCCACGCGCATGGCCGACGCGATGGCGGCGTCGGTGGCGTCGGCCGAGCGCCGGAGACACGGCAGACTTGCTGCGGTGGCGGCCAGCCGGGACGCCAAAACGACGGCGCCGCCGCCGTAGGTGGTGACGAAGCGCGCCGTCGTCGGCGGCGACGCAGCCGCGCGGACCCAGTCGGCGGCGTCGCTCGGCAGGCCCATCCACAGACGGTCGGCGACGGGCGCGGCTTTCAGCCTAGTCAGCAGCTTGTCGAGGCTGGGCAAGAAGAGGTCGTCGTCGACGAGCGCGTAAAACGACCGCCGCCGGTGCCGCCGCCGCCCGTCGTGCGCCTGCAGCCGCGGCAGGAGGTGGGCATAGCGGACGGTGGCCGGGTCGGCGGGCCGAGACGTGTCGTTGTGGCCGTCGCTGTCGCTGTCGCCGTGGACGGCGGCGTCGATGCCGAGCGCCTGCAGGACGCGGGCGACCTGGCCGCGCTGGGCGGCCGTGGCCCGGTGCAGATGCAGGACGAGGGCGGCGCCGTTGGAGGCGCCGCGGCCGTCGGTCAGCCAGCGGGCCCAGTCGGCGGGCAGGGAAAAGTTGTCGTAGGACAGCCGGGCAAAGGTGGTGCTGATGCCGAACAGCAGGCTGGACGCGTCCACCTCGTCCGGCCGGGCCGAGCGGGCCATTGGCAGGGTCACGGCCGCGTGGATGGGCAGAGCATTGTCATCGACCAGGCTGTCGACCGTCTGCCGGGTGAAGCCACCGCCCACCAGCAGCGGGCTCTCGACGTGCGTCAGCGACGGCCGGCCCGGGTGGCCCCCGTAGTCGGCCCGGACGCGCCGCGCAAACCACGGCATGTCCGGCGTCAGGCCGTAGCGGTCCGCCAGGTAGCGCAGGTAGTCCATCTCCTCGGACGCGGGCGGCAGGCGCGCCGACTGCGCCGTCCACTGCGACGCGTTCCACTGCTGCTGCCACGGGACCCGCAGCCGCTGCGCCTGCTCTCGGGCGTCCTCGTACGCGTCTTCTGCTCGCACCAGCAGGTCGCCAAACAGGCTGCTGAGCAGCAGGATGCACCCGCCCACCAGCGCAATCCCTGCCAGCGTGCAGAACCCGCTGGTTGTGCCGTGTGACAGCACAAGGCGGCCCATGGTTGCAGCCTTGTCGGTCAATGAATCTGAACAATCTGAACAATCTGAATGCGAGAAAGAGAATCTAGACGGCTCAGTCGTGCTGTCCGTGGATTAGAGTCGACATGACGATGGCGACGCTTTTGCCAAAGCCCAACCCCATGAAATGAAAGACGCCACGAAATAAGAAAGGACCAATAAATCATTCAGCCAGGATCGATGCGATCGACGCCTCAGACAAAAATAGTGCCCGGCCTCGGCTGCCTGTGAGGGGTTTTGCATGTGCCCCAGAGCAGCCGAGCGGAGAGACCAAGAAGATTCCACAGGGTGCAGCATGAACTGGTGTCACTGTTCACTCGCATCCTCACGAACTTGTGAATAGCCATTGGCCAAGCCAGACTGTTTGGCCAAGCTTCCTTGGCCACCGTCGCTGCCTCTACGGCTCGTTGCATGCAGCATGGACGTGAGTGCCGAAGTCCAGGACCGGCGATCAGAAAATGCGGAGAGAGGAATGATAGCTTGACATGGTACTTGTCCGTATCTTATCTCTTATCTTATCAGACCGACAAAAATCGTAAGAAAGAAAAAAAGAGAAAAGAAAAGAGAAAAAAAGTTCTCACATGCTCCCTCGCACGCTCCCTCGCATCGCCACTGCGTTTGCACGACCGAGGAGGAGTGTGCTCGGCGCAGCTATAGCAATTGTCCGGACGCCGCATCACACCATGGCGACCGCCGCCCAGAGCAGCAAAGAGGAAGCGGCCGGCCCGACGCCCAACGAAGAAGTCATCGATGGGGTTCGGTACCGCACCGCCCGGGAGGGCCTCGCGCGCATCTATGTGCCGCTGAGCGAGGGCGAGAAGACGAAGCAGAACGGCGGCGGCGGCTCCGGCGGCTCCGACCACGCGCAGCAGGTCTTTTACAACCCGATCCAGCAGTTCAACCGCGACCTCAGCGTGCTGGCCATCCAGGCGTACGGCACCGGCGTGCTGGAGCGGCGCGCCGCGGCGCAGGCCAAGAAGGGGAAGAAGCGGAAGCGAGAGGAGGCGGAAGCGGTGGCGGCGGAGCCAGCGCAGCCAGAAGAGGCGCCGTCCAAGGAAGCAGGACGGCCGCTCCGGATCCTGGACGCCCTCTCGGCCACCGGCCTCCGGGCGCTGCGCTACGCCCACGAGCTGCCGTTTGGCGTGTCCGTGACGGCCAACGACCTGCTGCCGGCGGCCACGGAGTCGATCCGGCGCAACGTGGCGCTCAACGGGCTGCAGGACAAGATCACGGTGACGCGATCAGACGCGCTGGCCCACATGTACGCGGTGGTGGCCCGGGACCTGACGGCGCTGGCCGACGCGAGCGCGGGCGTCGACGACGGGCGATCCCGGTCGCGCGCCCACCGGCCCGGGCGGCCGGCGAGCGAAAAATACGACGTCATCGACCTGGACCCGTACGGCACGGCGGCGCCGTTTTTCGACGCGGCGGTGCAGTCGGTGCGCAGCGACGGGGGGCTGCTGTGCGTCACGTGCACGGACGCAGCGGTGTGGGCGTCGCAGGGGTACCCGGAAAAGTGCTTTGCGCTGTACGGCGGGGCGCCGATGAAGGGCAGCCAGTCGCACGAGGCCGGGCTGCGGCTGGTGCTGCAGGCGCTGGCGGCGTCGGCGGCGCGCTACGGCCTGGCCGTGGAGCCGCAGCTGTCGCTGTCCATTGACTTTTACTGCCGCGTCTTTGTCACCGTCGCGCGCTCGCCCGCCCGCGTCAAGTTCCTCGCCGGCCGCGCCATGGTCGTCTACAGCTGCGACCAGGGCTGCGGCAGCTGGGCCGCCCAGCCGCTGCTGCGCAGCCGCGCCCACCCCAACAGCAAAGGCTCCGGCGCCTTTTACAAGTTTGGCTTTGCCGCCGCGCCCGCCGTCGACCGCGCCTGCGACCACTGCGGCGCCCGCACGCACCTCGCCGGTCCCATGTACGCCGGCCCCCTGCACAACCCCGCCTTTGTCCGCCGCATCCTCGACCGGCTGCCCGACGCCCCGGCTGACGTCTACGCCACCACCGACCGCCTCCGCGGCATGCTGCAGACCGCCCTCGAGGAGATCGTGCCGCCGCCGCCGCCATCAGATGGGCCCCCCCACCCCGACGACGCCCTCGCCGCCCTCGACCCCGTCCCCTTCTTCTTCCTCCCCACCAACCTCGCCAAGATCCTCCACTGCGTCACCCCCAACGAGGACGCCGTCCGCGGCGCCCTGCTGCACCTCGGCTACACCGTCACCCGCAGCCACTGCCGCCCCGGCAGCCTCAAGACCGACGCCCCCTGGTCCGTCCTCTGGTCCGTCATGCGCGCGTGGGTCCGCCAAAAGGCCCCCGTCAAGACCGACAACATCAAGCCGGGCATGCCCGCCTACCAGCTCTTGCGGCTTGGTCAAGAGGCTCCTTTGGAGAATCTTGACATCGTCTTTGACGAGCAGCGCGGCCGCCTGCACGCCCGCCAGGGCGACAAGCTCGTCCGCTACCCGCACAACCCGCGCGAGAACTGGGGGCCCATGAACCGGGCCAAGGGGCACTGAGTGTGTCACGTGATATCATAGAAATGTCTTGATTGTGCTCGCGCCTGCCGTTTGTGCTTCTTCTTCTGTGTCTGCGCCTGCCGTGAACAAGCCTGCCTGCCAGCCCGTGAAACAAGCCAGCCGCAGTAAGCAGATAACGCCATCGCTCGTAGTGGGACGCCGCACCATCTCTCAGCACCAAAAACGGTGCTTACTGCATTGGTCAACCGGCTCGCACCTTCTCAGAACAATTGACCATTGACTCTTCTGGCCATTTCTTTTATTTTCGTGATTCTCCCTGGCAGGTCTCTTTGTTGTGCATTTGAGAGTCAGTTTTTGTTTGTCTTTTTTCGCCAGCTTTCTCGCGGGCCTCATGCCGAGATCTACGGCGTATTTCCAGGCACAAGCGGCCGACGCGGCGTCCGCTGCCTCACCGAGCGCGCCCACGTCTCGCGTCGCCTATGCCGACGGCAAGCTCACCATCTCGCCCGGCGACGCCATCCACCAAGACGAGATCGTGCTGATTGCGCCCCAGCCCGCCGGCGCTGGCGGTTACGTTGTTGTCGGCCTGCATGAGGCCCCGACCGAGCCGGGCCACGCCGCACCGGCTCAGCCCTTTCGGCTGACCACGCGGCCGCTCGCTCCGGCAGACCTGCAGCTCCTCCCGCCGGACCTTGTCGAGCGCGTTCTGCTGCCAGACGGCCGAAACCTGTCCTTTTCGTCGTCGCCGCTGCACGTCGTCGTGTCGACGCGCTCCGGCCTCGGCCAGGCCCAGGCCTTTTACGACGCCGTCCTGCAGCCGCTCCTGCAGCTCTTTGGTCTGTCTCCCGGCGAAACGGCTCACAGCACCTACCATCTGCTCGTCACCACGAGCCCGCGCTCCATCGCCGAGCTCGCCGCCGCCCTGCCGCCCGGCCCGGCCACCGTCGTCCTCCTCAGCGGCGACGGCGGCGTCGTGGACCTGCTCAACGGCGTGACCATCGACCGACACGACGACCGGCCCACCATTGCTCTCCTGCCTCTGGGCACCGGCAACGCTCTCTTCCACTCGCTGCACAAGCCCCAGTACGCCGCCAGCCCGGGTCCCTCCCCGCTCGTCCACGGCCTGCGCACCCTCGTGCGCGGCCGTCCGGCGCCGCTGCCCAACTTTGTCGCCACCTTTGCCCCCGGCTCGCACCTCGTCGCCCTCGGCGGCGACGCCACCACTCCCGTCGCCTCCTTGCGCGGCGCCATCGTCGCCAGCTACGGCTTCCACGCCCAGCTCGTCTGGGAGAGCGACACGCCCGCCTACCGCCGCCACGGCGACAAGCGCTTCGGCATGGCCGCCGCTGAGCTTCTCAAGACCTCCCACGCCTACGAGGCCGACGTCGCCATGACGCCCTCTGCCCCGAGCGCGGCTGAGGCCGTCCGCCTCCGCCACCCCTTCAACTACGTCCTGGCCAGCATGGTGTCCAACCTCGAGCGCGCCTTCACCATCTCCCCCGCCAGCCAGCCTCTCGACGGCCAGCTGCGCCTGGTCCACTTTGGCGCCGTCGGCAGCGCCAAAACCATGGACATCATGATGGCCGCCTACAACAACGGCACCCACGTCGGCATGCGCTGGACCACAGACGACAACACCCAAGACAGCGTCGGCTACGATGCCATCGACGCCCTCCAAGTCACTGTAAACGAGAAGGATGCCCGCTGGCGGAAGGTGTAAGTCGTCCATCTCTCCCTCTCTCTCTCCCTCTCTCTCTCTCCGCTGACAGACAGCTGCATTGACGGCACCATTGTCGAGCTGCCCAAAGGCGGATGGATGCGTGTGCAAAAGGACGACCGCCCAGTCCTTCAGATTCTCGTGTAATTCATAGACAGTTCTTCCGCAAGGCGTGTGATGAATATGCAGCCTCGTTACTTTGCCAATGTGCTTCAAACCACCGCTCAGCATCGAAACCACACGAAGCTACTCCGCGTTTCACCCCCGTCCGGCTGCCCCGGTCCGCCGGCAAAGGCCTCGGACCTGGAGCGATCCGCGCCGATCAGCCAGAGAACCATTTTTGAACCTTTGTCCGACCAGGGAGAATCAGCGCAAACAATGGCAACTCCATCCCAAGTGGGAGGAGCTTCTCGCGTTGCTCTTCTTCTAGTGAAGACACATCTGCTCATTGCATTCCAGTCTGTTATCATGGTCGTCCACAGCTTGTCCGTCCTCGGCACCGTCCTCGCCCTCTTGATCGCCCTCGTCTGCAGCGGCCACGTCTTGCGTCCATCGCAGGAGCTCTGGGACAGCTTCCTCACCAGCAGTGACAACAGAAACCAAGCTAGAGAAGATGTCTTGATGCACAATGAGACCTCGTCCTGGCGGATCCAAGCCTCCCCTGGCAGAGGCCGAGGCCTGTTTGCCACCCGCCCCATCGCCCGGCACGAGCGCGTCCTCGTCGAAGCGCCGCTGTTTGTCATTGAGCCGCCGAATCCCTCGTCCAGCAGCGACTCAGCCGAGCGCTTCGCCGACATGCTGGCCCGCGTCCGTTTTGGCTTTGACGGCCTGACCCCGGAGGACCAGGCCGCCTTTGCCGCCTGCCACGAGCACCGGTTTCCCGGCGAGCCCGCCCGCGGCCGCCTCTTTTACATCTTCCGCAGCAACGCCTATGCCATTGACAGCGGCCGCTGGGGCATGTTTCCGCGCATGGCGCGCCTCAACCACGCGTGCCGGCCCAACGTCGCCGTGCTCTGGGACGACCGCCGCCGCCATCACGTCGTCTGGGCCACGCGCGCCATCGCCCCCGGCGAGGAGCTGCTCGTCAGCTACGTGCGGCTGCTGCATGACACGCCCGCGCGCCAGCGCAGCCTGCGCCAGTATGGCTTTTCCTGCGACTGCGCCGCCTGCACCGCCGCCGCCGCCGATCGCGAGCGAGTGCGGGCGGGCCGTCTCTTGCGCGATCTGGAGACGCAAGTCGACGCCGCAGAGAACCTGCAGGACCTTTACGACCACCTCAGCAAGGCAGACGCCCTGCTCCAGTACCTCCACAGCGCAGACGAGCACGAGCAGGGCGCGCTCGCTGGCTACCTGCCGCGGGTTTACCGCCTGGCTGTCGAGCTCGAGCATCTGGCCGCCGCCCGCGGCCTGTCGCGACCCTCACCAGAGCGCGCCTGGGCGGCCGAGGAAGCCGCTCTTCGGCGCCAGCTCCTCCAAGACGGCCCGACTTTTCCCCGGTCGTGCAGGGGAAATCACTCTACTTTGTCGCGGGTGTCGTCCCTGAGCGCCGCTTCTGCCGCTTGGCAAAGTTCATGATAAGCCGTATATGCTCCGTTGTATATACACCTCTGGGCTGGAATAAACGTGGGGGGGGAGGTACCCGAGAATGCAGCACATCTGTAAAAGGACCTTTTCTGATGCGATTCTCTGCCGGGGCGTTTGCGTCCGAGAATCATCCCGTCCATCGACAAGGGGCAGGGGTGTTATCATTCTCTGCAGGCTTTGCCGGCGCAAAAATAGGCCGTCTTCCCTGAGTGTCATTTCTACGAGAATTGTGCCGGCAAGACTGTAATTACGAGCATGCACTTCTCTCTCGCCGTCTTGCACAGCATCACCCCATTCCAAAGTCACCCGTTGGGCTGGACGGGGCTGGACCGTCTCGGCTATCTGGGCAGGATAAGCAAGAGGGAGATGACGGCTTCTATCGCCATTGGATGGCCCCCCGCGCCTCAGCAGAAGCCTCTGCAAGATAAGCAGAGCTGTGAATGCAGGCAGCTGTGACGCAAGCAGCTGTGATGCAGGCATGCATTTGGCAAAAAGAGAAGACGAGCCTGGCAGGAGCAGAACAGGAGCAAAAAAATATAGCGCTCGCATCTGCATGGGCAGGCATGCATGCTGGGAAGGTGTGCTTGCGATAAGAACAGCTGTCGAGCCCCCCCCCAATGGCCGTTTGCCTGGCCGGGGTTCCGGATCCTTCCAATGAATCTGCCAAGGCCGAAAATAGAGTAAAGGACTGTTGGAACAAGGTATTAGACAACATTACCACAAAAACACACTCGCGGCCCCGGTCCTCGCCAATCCAAGCAAAAAAAAAAAAAGGGCGCAGATGGAAAACAGACAGGTCACCTCGCCAGTGTGCATCTTCTTTGACTGTCATTTATGTGCTGGCCGTCGAAGAGAGAGGCAGAGAGACAGAAGGAGAGAGAGAGAGCGGTGTGGCATGCAAAAGCACATGCTTCCGTTCTCATCATCGCGATTTGTTCTTTTCTGTCGTTATCGTCTGCGTCATGTCACCGTTGCCCGCTGTGACTGGTGGGATGGAATTTGGCGAATTTGGCAGACGGGGACTAGTGCAGCTGCAGATCATGATTTCCCCCCCTCTCTCTCTCTCCCTTCTACAGGGCAACTCCCCTCCTTTGTTCTGCTGGCGCTGCTAGCACGAGAAACATGCATGGCTGACGTTGCAGCGCCACGCCGGGGAAGCATGCGGACAGGCGCAGAAGCAGGCCATCGCGCCGGTCGAGCCCGTCGTGGAGGTGGAAGGGGGGGTAGGCCTATACGAGTGCTACTATGGCATACAGCATCATAGCAGACGAAAAGTGTCCTCCCCGAAACGGGGAAGCCCATCCGGCGTGCCTCATTGGAGCTAGCCGACCCTGATGGCCAGGGCCCCTCGTCCCGGCTCCTGGCAGTGAGTGACCTGTCTTGTTCGTCTCGTCTACTCGTTCTCGTCTGCATCCCATGCCTGACAGAAGCCATGGCGGTCAAGAGAGGCCAGCCCGCGGTCGCATTTCAAAAACACAGCCAGCCTGTGATGCATGCGTGCATACGGGCCCTTCCCCGTCTCCTTCCCCGTCTGATCTGCCTCCCCCCCGAAATCCTTCGGTGTCAGCGTCTCTTTTGCATGGCTCTCGGCTCTCGCAGGGGCGAATGTCTTGAGATTGTCTCTCCAGGGGTCTATGCAGGGATCTCCCTAGATTGCCTAGTAGGTTTTTTCTCCGTCGCCCCGCAAATGCCGGGCTGACGCTTCTGGGGCTTTCTGGGGGGGGAGGGACGGGGAAAAGGAAGAGGGTCCGTTCTTCTCAAACAAGGGAGAGAGTGATGTCTGCTTTTCCTGTCAAGCCCCCACTTCAATGCTGCGACCAATATACCAAGTACCAAACCCAAATGAAATCTCGAAAAGGGAGAGTGCCGGCCAGCCCGTCTCTCCTCGAAACTCGCCGGGCGCACGCTCCAGGCGCATGGAACTTGAAGGGGCTGGAAAGGAACAAGCAAGACCTATCGATCTCGGTTGCGATTGTTAGCGTGGGGGTCTCGGATTCGCTTGAAACCCTCTCACGGGGCGTGTGGCCGTGTGGCCGTGTGGCCGTGTTGCCGGATGGGAAGCCTCGCCTATTCCGATGTGATGAGACTTTCGGGTCTTCTGGTCGCATCCCTTGCCTGTTACCCTCCATCATCACATCACCTGGTTCAGCACACCTAGTTCAGCAGAGCAAGTCGGAAGGCATCAACCAAGCAAGGAGGGGGGGGAAGAAGATTAATAACACCTTTTTCGGCCGGTGCTTCAACCGCTTGCCAATTTACCAGGTTTGTCACAGCGAACATCACACGCAGGCATGCATTGTGGGCTGTTCAGGAGAGAGAGAAAAAAAAAAGGAGGTACTTGTACATCCTAGCATGAACCCCAAAGCAAGATGGAAAAGCAAGGGATTGCCCTGCGATGTTGGAAATGGCAGCAGCCAACACAAGTGAAAACCGGGCCGTTCCAAAACCTAAGCCCTGACCGACGGTACTTGCAATTCTCGCAACGGCCTCATCTCGGAGAGGGATGTGGTGTGGGCGAGACAATCAGGGAAAATACCCTCGTAAGTTACGCGCATTCAAGTATGGGATACGAGCAGGGGTCGGGAATGGCGACGACTAAGCGAGATCTCGATTGCTGCGGCTCCGGCACAGGTTCCGCAGGTCCCCTGAAATATTAGTCCCAACGCAGGCTAGTCCTGCTTGACGCCCACCTTGCCCAGGTTGCGCAGCCCGAGGAAGCTGGCGACACACACCACCAACATGCCGCCAAAGATGGTCCAGTAGGCGGCACGGTAGCCCTCGAGCTGTCGGGCGACTGCGTCGACGTCATGGTCGTGCGCGCTGACCGAGGCGGAAATGGCGGCGGTGACGGCCAGCCCGACCGAGTTGCCCAGCTGAGAGACCGTGTTGAAAACGCCACCGGCCAAAGCCTGCGCGTCGGCGGGAAAGGCGCGGCAGATGACGAGGTTGGACACGGTCCAGAGGACTGAAACGAGCGTCAGGGTCATGGATGCAGAGAGGAGAACGGGTGCTTACCATCTCCGTTGACTGGGCTCAGGGCCATGGCGAGAAAGGCGGCCGTCCAGTAGGTCCACGTAGGCGAGGCCACGGCCATGAGAACGGGCGAGACGGCCGTGATGACGGCCGAGATGCCCAGCAGCACGTTGACGTTGACCTTGGCGACGAGGTGGGCGGCGAGCGTGTTGGTCAGGACGCCGACCACGACCATGGGCAGGAAGCGCAGAGAGGCGTGCAGGGCCGAGATGTTCTGGACGTCCTGGAAGAAGAGGGTCGAGATGTACTGGAAGGCGTTGAGGGCCGCCCAGGTGAAGAACATGGCCACGCAGACAAAGAGAAACGGCAGGTTCTGCCACACCGAGTTGGAAATCAGAGCTGGCCGTCCGCGCTTCTCCTGCCAACGAACCCACAGGGAGAAGACGGGCAGGAAGAGGGTGGCCACAGCCAGCAGCACGACAATCTGGGGCTGCGCAATCGTCTTGTAGCTTACTGTGACCATGCTAGACTGTCAGAACCGTAAACCCAGGGGAAACAAGGGGGGACGGACGCTAGAACGTAGGAGAGCAGTCCGAGGGACGCGGAGAGAATGGCCACGCCCACCCAGTCGATGTCGCGGGCGAGTCGGCGCCACGAGGCTCGGGAGAGCGCCTGGGCATCGGCCGGTAGAACCAGCGCAGAGGCCACAAACAAGGCTGCGTCGACGGCAGCCGTAATGTAGAAGCCCCAGCGCCAGCCGATGGTGTCGGTCAGCACGCCACCGAGCAGGAGCCCCAGGGCGTACCCCAGCGGCTGGCCCATGCCCGTGGCGGCAAAGGCGATGTTGCGCCGCGGGCCTGGCGGGAACGATGCCGTCACCAGCGCCATGGACGTGGGCAGACACATGGCCACAAAGACGCCCAGCAGCGCCCGAAAGACGATGAACTGGTTGCCCGTCGCAGCCCGCCCGCAGGCCAGGATCAGCGGACAGGCGCCGCCGCTGCCGGCGAGCCACATGCGCTTGACGCCGACGACGTCGGCGACCGATCCCAGGGCCAGCAGAGTGCACCCTGCCGTCAGCGCGTAGACCGAGGCCGGCCAGAAGATGAGATCGCGCTCGAGCTGGATGTCGGCAGCGATGCGCGGCAGCGCCGTCGTCAGGATGCCCGAGCCGGACACGCTGACAAACGTGACTCCCGTGAGCACAGAGATGACCCAGAAGGCCTCAAGCCGCGTCTTGCCTTTTGCTGCTGCATCGCCAGAGGTCTCGGACGGGATCGCCTCGGGGAGGCTTGCCACCAGGCTCAGTTCCAGGACCGAGGCTGGTGCCGCGGCCGTGGCCGTCATCGTCGCGGCCATGCCTCAAACCTGCTGCGGCCGCAAAGTCAAGCTGATGCTGGTCGGACAGTGAGGCTGGTCAAAACCCAAAGGCAGCCAAAAGCAGCCAAAAGCAGCCAAAAGGAGGCCAAAAGGCGTCACCGAGACGCAACTGCCCGTTCTGTCCTAGCCACTCGTTGTGCTTCGTAATCCGGAACGATACGTCCCCAAGCGCAAGGCATAAGGTGACATGATGACAGGCTTACTGTACGCACTTGCCCAAACGAGCAGTCCTCATCTCCAATCGAAATCGAGGACGGTGCTTTTGCTTTCCTTCATGAAAGATGCAAACATGACCCCTTGTGAGATCAGGTGAGGACAACCCCGGAGATGCTCCAGCCGACAGCTTGGGCTCGGCACGCGTGACAGGTTCTTGGCAGCAGGATCAGGGGGAAGAAAAAAAAGGAGACCCCACGGCACCCCGGCTCTCCCCTCCGAGCCATGCGCGAACAAGGGCGAGAGCAGGCGAGCACGAAGGGGGGAAAACAGCGGGGAAGGGAGGACGGGCCAGAACTTCGGACGCCTTCACGAGTGCGAGCGCGAGTACGAGTACGAGTCATACGTACCGCGTGTTCTCGAGATTTCGATCGTTGTCATCCGTTTTTTTTTTTTTTTTTTTTTTTTTTTTCTTTTTTTCTTTTTTTCTTTTTTTTCTTTTTTCATGCTCATCGGCACGCGTCCCGGCAGCCAGCAGGCGAGTGCGACTCACACGCTCTCTGTCGCTCTTCCTCGCCCTCACACTCGCTCTTGCACTCTCTCTCGCTCTGTATAATGACTACAAGTGGAAGGAACGCCTTCGGGATACCCTTTCTGGAAGACCCCTCCCCCGCTCCTCGCCTGGAACTGGCGCATTCGGAAGTCGCGGGGCTAACCCCTGGCCGGGGGGGGAGGGGATGTTTTTTTCTGGAAAGCCCAGACAGCATGCTTTTTTGCCTTGTTTTGACAGTCTGGGGTGACTTGACTGCCGCTTTCGTTCCGCCTGTATCGCGAGTCGCGCAATCTTGGTTGCGCGACCGGCTGCCCACAGCTTTCGAACACGTATGCCCCGTATGCGGAATGCTCTCTCTCACACACACACTCTCTCTCTCACTCATTCGCCTGCTCGCTCGCTCGCTTCGCGCACGCGGAGAGCGCTTCCCTGGCCCAGTCTGGCGGTGAGCCAATGTGGCATGAGTTTCCCTCCATGTCTGGCGAGCGCGGCGGCAGGGGACGGGACACTGTGAATACTTGTCTCTGTTTCCCTTTATCGTACTCGTACCCTTCTCTTCGCGCGCGCGCGCGCACAAGGCCGTCCGCTGTTTCATCATATGTTGGGCGAGCCGTCTCTCTCTTTCATCTCTCTCTCTCGTCTTTCTCGTTCCCCCCTCTTTTCGATTCCGTCATTCCCGATGGCGAGCTCTTCCACTTTCTTCGCTGGCTCGGCCTCAATGGGCGCGCGTCCCGGGTCTTCCGCCCCCTTATTCGTGATTTGTAAAGCTCCTATTGTGTTCTGCCTGCGCAGGGACATCGTAAGATGCGGCCCTCGCAAAGACGGCCCAGCTGAATGTCACGCTGTTTTTCTGCATCGCGTTATCTTTCCTATCCCCCCCCATCTCTTCTTTCCCCACCAAATTTCTTATCTCACTTTCTCTGTTCGGCCTGATAAAAAACGGGCTTATCGCTGGAGGGGCGCTTTGCAAAACGAGGAAAAAGAGAAAGATACATTGTACTTTGCAAGTACGCCGGCTTGGGCATGGGCAAATTCTTTCAATCCCCCGGATTCATACCGGCGGCCACAATTCCCATTCGGCCCTTTCGAGAAATTTTTTTTTTCGCCTCCTCTAAATAAAAAAAAAGGCGAAATAAATAACTAAAAAAACAATCGAGCAAAAAGGCGAAAAACTACCTGGAAAAACTGCCACAAAATGCCCCCCCCTCTCCCGCAAATATAATGAGGGATCACGTCAATAAGAACACTATTCCCCACATATTAAGGGGGGGCCGTAGCAAAAAACCAACACTGACAGGCAACGACCTCGGTAATGAGAGAAAACATACGAGTGCGGTAACACGGTCTTCTCTCTCGTCCCTTCTCTCTTGGGGTCTCGGTGCCTGGCATCCGCACATAGTACGAGCATTGCCGGCTAGCCCGCAGGAGAGACAAGGCCGATCGGACAGCTGCCTGTGCCCGCCCCTCTCTCAATGCAAGGCTGAGCTGAGCTTTGAGCTGTCTTGCGTGCTTGGTCGCCATGAGCTGTCTTTTTCAATCTTGCACGCTTGCTCACATATCAAATCAGATCGTATTCTTAACACTGGAGGTGCACGCTCAGCGAGCCTCGTCTATCATCCGCCAACAAATTTCAGTGGAAGTAAAAAAGTTCTATGTTTGGGTAGTCAAATGAGAAGATGGGAGGCACATTGATAGTAAAAACAAATCCGGTTGAAAGGCCGCGAAAACCCCCAAAACCAACTAAAAAAAATCAGGGAAAAAAAAACAGGACACATGAGCCCACAACGTACATTGTTGGGAATGATTAAGTCGCGATGCGTGTCGTGCAGAAACATAAAAAAGGGAAGAAAAGCAAAAAAAAAAAAAAAAAAAAAAATAGAACGCCGCTCTCCGGTCTATATACCCCTTCCCCTCCCGGCCAATTCAGTCTATGAAAAGTCGCAGAATCATGAGAGAAAAAAGACATATCATGAAGTCATCTCCTGACGCAGATTAATGAGCCACCGCCGATAGATTTCTCATCGGGTGAACGCTGCCAAGATCCCCAACACCTCGTAAAAAAAAAAGTACGACATCCGCCAAGGACCAGGACCTGTCATTGTCACATGCGGTCCATGAGATCACCGCCCGCGATGCTGTTGGACGACGAGCTCCGCCCACTGATGTTGAAGCCGTCGCTGGGCATGAGCAGATCCGGCACCACCTTGGTCATGACCTGCGGCACCGGCAGTTTCCGCTGTGACCCATCCGGTCGGCTGAGAATGTCGCTGAGCGAGACGCCGCTGCTGCTGCGCGTGACACCGGCCACAGGCGGCGCCGTGTACTTGGACGAGTCGGGCTGCGGCTCGAGCGGTGCGAGCGCGGGCGTGGTGTGCGACTGCAGAGACAGCTGCCGGAAGGGCGGCAGCTCGTAGGTGCTGGAGAAGGGCCGCAACCGCGGCGAGTGGGCCGGCGTAGCGAGCGGGGTGTGGTCCGGCGTAGGCGACAGCGAGTCGTGCGAGAACGTCGGCGATGAGGGCGCCGTCGAGTTGGGCGAGTTGGGCCGCGACCGCTTCGACTGGCGGTAGCTGTGGCCGTAGTGCTCGTCGCCTCCGTTGCTGTTGCTGTTGCTGTTGCCGTTGCTGGTGCCGTTGGAGCCGTGGTTGTCCTCGTGCGAGTTGCTTCTTGACATGTGATAGGCCGACAGCGATGGCAGGTGGCCGCGCGACGAGTGCATCGAGTGGCCGTAGAACGACGACGGCGGGCTCGTGTGGTGCAGGCTGCTGTGGTGGTGGTGGAAGTGGCCGCTGCTGCTGCTGCTGTGGTGGCGCGACGCCGACGGCGACGAGAAGTGCGACGGCGGGCCCATGAGCGTCTCGCGCTCCACCTGGTGCGCCGCCTTGGCCAGCATGGCAATGTCCATGCCCTGGTGCGTCTGCTGCGGGCTCGTGTTGCCAAAGACGCCCATGCGGCTGCCGCTGCTGCTCGAGCCGCTGCCGTAGGGCGGCTTCAGGCCGCTGTTGAGGCTGTAGGACGAGTACGAGTGCGGCGGCGAGTGGTTGGGCGAGCCCAGGGTCGACGGAGGGGCCGAGCGGATCGTCTTGGGGCCCGGCGGCGGCATGAGGCCGTCCTGGGTCGGGTTGTAGGACGTGTGCGGGATGTGCGTGGCCTTGTTGTGCCGACGCGAGTTGGGGTTGTTGTGTATCCGCGAGTGGCGGGTCAGCTCGTCGGACCGCGAGAAGCGCTTGGAGCAGCCCGGGAACTGGCAGGCGTGGGGCTTCTCGCCCGTGTGGGTGCGGATGTGTCGCGTCTGGTGCTCGAGTCGGTGGAAGGCCTTATCACAGAGCGGGCACTTGTAGGGGCGCGGCATCTCGGTGGACGCCTCGGCGGGCTGGCCGCTGGGAACGGGTCCATTGGGTCGGATGGCCGTGGCCGGCGCACCCGAGGTGCTCGAGGCAGAAGTCATCTCCACGTCGACAGATTCGTCTTGCTGCTGCAGGTGCTGCTGACGGATCATAGAGTCGGCAGGCGAAGCGACAGGAGAGGCAGCCGAAGAGGAAGACGCAGAAGAGTCGGGATTCAGTAGATTTGAAAAATCCACAGAAGACTGAGCTCGTTGCATGTGATCGCCGGTGGTGCTGGGAAAAAATTCCCAGACTACGAAAACGAACACAAAAGGAAGGGGGAGGAATAAGACAAGGAGAACGACCAGAACGAAGTGGTCAGGTTCTCGAGTGTCGGTTTGGTTGCGTGGTGGTGGTGCGCAGAAGCCGTTGCGTATGTTTGCAAAATGACGCAGCAGCGTAGGTAGCAAACGTGGTAGTGGTATAGTGTCTAGAGAGGTCCAGCAGGCCTGGTGTGGTCTTTGAGAGGCAGGACGGTCGATATGGGACAAGTTGGGCTCGAGAAGAGGGCAGACTTGCGTCGTGAAGGTGTGGGGGGGGAGGCAGCAAAATTTCAAGAAGACTGATTTTTTCTGAAGGGGGGGAGAACGGCAATGGTTTTTAAATGGGCTGGCTACTGGGGACACGCCGGCCGGGGTCGGTAACCCATAGGGTCTATTTTTTTATTTTATTTAATTTTTATCTTGGTGAGAGGGGACATGTGGGGAGTTGGTGTGAGCTGGAAGGAAACGGGGGGGAGGAGGGATGGAGGGGGGGGGGGGGTGTATGGTGTGTATGGCATGTCATGGTGGGCGAACGGGGTAGGCGGGCCAAAGGTGCACGGGGGGCGTGTAAAAAGAGAAAGGAGGGCGGCGCGTGGGGCATGGGGCTATTTTATTGGATCTGTTGGGCGCTGGGACGTACCCCAGAGCGCCCCATCTCCAGTTGACCAGTCCAGGGCGTTTGTTCCGCAGCCAGACAGCGCCTACTCGTACATACAGCAATGCGCCTTGACGAATCATCGCGCGACTACGAGGGACTACGAGGGACGTGTTCTGAAGCATGCCATCGCCAGACACGCAGACACGCAAACAGGCCGGCTGCTCTTCATACAAAGTACGCACTGTGGTCGTTATCGATGCTTGGGCGCCTTGTTCCAGCTTGAATCTCGGTTTGGTGCGGCACCGCAAAGGGGGGTATATGTAATAGCGTATCTTGTACTGCTGGAAACATGGGGGCTGGACCTTGTTTGTGGGCAGATCGCGGCCTGGCTCGCCGGGACAACAATAACACACAAGACGGTACTTGTTGCGGACGGGTGGACGTCTCGAGGGTGACGCTGTCATGGCCTGCCAAGCGCTCGCGCCCGCCAATCCGCGGGGAATGGGGCCAGACCTGTGACGCGGAAAGACAGAGAGGGAGAGATGGAAAGCCCAGCAGGCGACGGAAAGCGAAAAAACGGAGACGTACGAGTATTATTATGGGGGTGTTGGGGAAAAGCGCAGCAGCAGGGTCGCGCGGGACGATTGGCCAGCAGCCCGCTTTCCCGTCTCAGCACGGCTCGTTGGATGGCGGCACTTTGCGCCCGTATTGCGCCGGCGCATCATCCAGGGCGCCCTGATGGCGTTTGGCAGCCCAGAACGGAGTGCTGGGTGCGAGCCTAAATAACGCAGTGCTTGGGGGTTCTGACGACTTTGGAATTAGCATGTCAGATCCTTTGTACTATGTAATTATGAGTAGTACGTGGATGCATCGCACTTGCCTCCCTCCGCCTTGTCGCTGCTACCCTTTATCTGTCTGCCTGGCGCTGAGATAGAGCCCGATACAGCCCCCGTTTGCTCTCTCATTGGCTTCTCTCGCTTTCCTTCCTTCCTGCGCCTACCCCCTTCGGCCGCTTCTGCCTGTCCTGGCACCTTTATGGCAGCTGCGGCCACTGACCGCTCAGTCTGACGTGGTGGCTTCCTCCGCTGCACCGTTAATTTGCGACCGAGGCAGGCAGGCACGGGCGGCTGTGCCGTTCTCATGGATGGAAAAAGTGTGGGGGTGCCAGGACAGACGGGAGACTAGCCGATCTAGCGCACCAAATACGGCGTCGCTCGTTGCCTCCCACTGCAACGCTCGCACCTTATGCCGTATTGCTTGATTGCCTTTCGGTATCTCTTACGGCGAAACTGGCCCTGCACGCTCTGGCAATCAAGACAAGGCCAGCCCGCCCTCTCTGATCCCCCCCATCCTGCGCAATCGTATGCACCCTCGGACACAGGAAATGAGGTTGTCTTGCTACCCCTTGCCGTTACCTCTGTCTTCCCCCCGTTTTCCCGCTTGTCTGTGTGGGGTGGGACTATAGATAAGGAAGAGCAGGATGGGCCCCTGCACCAAACGGTGCCCAATATGGCATTTCTAACCCCTTCTCGCCCAGTCAGCACACCGTTTCAAGGGCCCTCTGTCGGATCAACCCGGAATCGACTGCGCTCGGCTACCCACCTTTCAGGCGCCCAAGACTGGTAAATTGTAGGGGCTGCCTCGCTGCCACCGTCGACGTCATGGGCTGTGCTTTTCAGCTGCTTTTTCTTTTTCTTTTTCTTTTTTTTTTCCTATTCCAAGCAGGCTACACGCATGGTATGGAGACAGGCATGGCCAACCTCAACATCCGTTGATGCGACCCCTTTCTTCTGCTTTGTCGGCGGCCTTTCTCCCCTTCAACCCCAGAGAGACCCCAGCCCCATGCTTGGTATTTCCGCTCTTCGGGCTTGTGGCGAGGTACTTTCCCCCTTTCCTCCATTCCTCTTGTTTGGCAACCGACAAATCTGCCAGCAGGATCTGGGGTAAGCTTTCCCAGTTTTTCGCCCAGAAAGGCAATGTAAGCGACGATGCCTCTCACCACTCGAATACCCCGTGCGAGTACTCCGTAGACCCGGACCTTCCATCTCCTTCTATGTGTAACTTCTCCATGCTCATCCTCTCTCCTTCTCAAGCACACGCCCTCTGCCGTATCGCATCCCGAGTACCTTTGTACTTTGTTTTTCGTGTCTCGGCAACGTGGGGGACCCCAATGCGTGGCTAAGCCATGTCAGCGCGGCCAAGCCCCCTTTCTCTCCAAAAAAAAAAAGAAGAAAAAAAAAGTACTTTGTAATACCTGTGTGTCTCGACTGTGTTTGCATCTACATAGTACGTGTAATACGGCACGCCCGCCTCGCTCTCCCAAAGGGAGAGAGTACCCCGGCCGCTGCAACGCAGATTTTGTTGGCACAAACGCATCCTATAGGCTTGCACGACGATGGCGGTGACACCTTGCGAATACGAGGGCGCTGTTTCGGACACGACCGCTGCAGTCTGGAGTACTCCGCAGTCCGTGTCGGCGTGATCATGTCATTTCGTGCATTCGTACGATCATCTGGAAGATGACCCCCCGGGGAGGGATATGTATTTAGCCCGTCGCGCACAGTGCACTTGTGATTTCATGCCAGTACCCTTTTTTTATTTGAAATCTTAATTAGCCTACGGGATATTCTCGTTAGGCAGCTGTTGGGAACCTACTTTACCGTGTGTCGTTTGCACACGTACGAGTACGAGTACTCATAGGGAAGACTACACGTATCTTGCTTTCTGCGCCTGCAAGGGGGCTCAGGGCTGATGGACCAGGCCTGACGGTCATCTTGGACTGCTTCTTTCGGCCTACGGCATATTGTTCTCCCCCTTCTGTGAAAATCTGGGGAAGGCGGTGCCTAGCGGTCGTACTCTGTCTGTCCCAATAATCTTATCTCTACGTGTACAAACACAATTGCACCAAATATGTGTAAGCAAAAAAGGAAAAAAGAAAAAGAAAAAAGATACCGCACATGCCCCCCCTCCATCTCCTCGACGCCTTCCTAGTGCATGACATATCCGTACACCGCTAGATCTGGAGGATGTGTTCTCTCCTGCTGTCCTCGCCATTTGCTATGTGTAAGTGCATAAAGACACGAATCATTTTCTTCTCGTAAACAAGGAGGGATGCCTGGCTTCTCCTATGGGTCCAAGCAGGGTTGGTGAGTTGGTGACCTGGGGCTTTGTAACACGTATATAGACGAAGACGGGCATGTGCACAACGAGGCCTGACCAGAAGGTTTTACAAGCAAGGTCACGAAGCCGAGGTGTCGTATTTCGCCATAGGTCGTGGGAATGTTGCTCTCAGCCAACATGAAAAAATGGGCTAGCACGTGAAGAGTCGCTTCTTCCCCCACATTTGTTCCTCCAGAAGGAGCCTCGTGGCTGCATAGCTGGCTGGGCAAGCACGCCATTCACCTGCGCGTTGTCGTTTTGTCATGCCCCGCCACAGCGCCTTCTCTCTCTCCTGTCCACCGGCTGAAAACAGCGAGAGAGACCAGATCGAGATTCATACAGCCAGCCGCTGCGCGCAAAATCCAAATACTTCGTACATTGCTTTGTATCTTGGCTCCGCCCTCGTACGGTCTGAGACGGCATTGTCAAAGTTCACAGCGGGAAGCAACGCCGACCCCCTGACGTTTCCCACCCTGGTTGACTCCGTTCTCCCCGACGCAACTCGTACGAGTGACAAAGCAATAAATAATACTCGTACTTCGTACACATCCCACAGTCGCAGCCCGCCCGGGAATTGCAGGCGCCATACAGATGAATATATTATCTACTTGCGCAAGCCCGTAATACGATTACAAAGACGTTGTCTTGTAAGAAACGTTGGAATGTGTGTTGGCTCTAGCTAGCTTAGTCGCGCTGGCCGCGGGAAAGGGGTGTTGTTTTCTTCTTTGCTGGGGCCCGAAAGAAGTCTGGGGAAGAAACGTTCACATGCCAAAAAGGAGAAAAAGCACGAGCGAAAAGTTGGGCTGAAAGGGGAAAATCACGTATCTTACACGTAAAGAATACGAGTATGTATCTTACAGCGTATCTTCACACGTCCTCATCGCAACTCCACACTCCGCAAAAAGAAGGAGAGAAAATCGCAAAGCTTCCCTCCTTCCGTTTTCCCATTCTTCGGCTACCGGTTGTGTGCGCCCACGAATCGCGACTAACATACCTTTCGGCTTCATTTCGGGACAAGGCCGAGGGCCATATCTGAGCCCTCTATCCCACTTGGCTTTCGGCCCTGGCCCGTAAATAATCCGGACACGACACGAAACTCCTCTCATTTTCTCCCTGCTCCGTATTCACTCCCTCCTCCCCACTCAGCATGGGGGCCAATGCTCGCGCGTTGTCCCGCCACGGGATGTCCTCCTGTGCATACTGCCATAGCACAGTTGGGTAATTCTGTGTCACCAGACGCATACTCCCAGAACTGCCACGGCCTTCCAGCGCCGCCCGCCGACATGCAATTAGACTATGCCTTAGAGCCTGCACTCCTCCACACACTATCGAAGAGCCATATGGGGCAGCTCATTCCCGGTATCGCTCCACGAATGGCGAAAAGAAGGAGACAGAGGGGCACTGCAGGGTCTGATGATGCGAGGCTCTGCGTGTGCACCCCCCCTTGTCTGGAGTATGCCCAGCGTGTGTCGCGGGGAGGGTCTCTTCTCCCCGACTCGCCTGACACAAAGAAATAAAAAAAATGAGGTCAGTAGTTATCTTGCCAATCCTGAAGGGGAACCGCAAGTAGAAAAACTGGCAAGAATGGCTTCGCTCGCCAGAGAGGGAGAGAGCCCGTCGCTCTTTCCCCGCGATTCCGAGAAGCCCCGAAAACGTGCTGGGCAGGTGCTTCCACCGTTTTGTGGCGTCCCTTCCTCCTTTCCTTCTGCATCGTACCATGCATATCCCCCATATTTTTTGTCAAACCCCCAGTTTCCGTTTTGAAACGGGGATCTTCGGCACAGCGCCGATGAGGTTTGCTGCCTTTGTTCTCTCTATAATAGATGATAACTGTGACCCTTTTTTCCTTTCCTTTTTTTTTTTTTTTTTTTCTTTCCAGCAGCGGCGGCGGGTAGTGGGCGCGACCATTGTCCTCCCTTCTGATAAAACATTATCCCTTGCGGGCGTCGATAAGAAAATTGCACCTGGCCACCTGGCGTGCTTTTTTCGCCGTTTCTCCGCGCGCCGCGCCTAGAGAGCACTTAGACAGCCAAAAGGGCACTCCGTAAGGCCATGTTAGCTCCACTGCCCATGCCAGACCTTCTCCGTCATCAGCGACGGCCGCTAAGCTTGAAAAAAAAAAAAAAAGACTGGGGCTTAGCGTCTCCGCCATTCCAGCGAGATAACACTCGAGCAATCCACAGCCGGGTTTCCTTTTTCCCGAGGGATATGGCGAAAGGTCTAGCTTCGGGTTATTATACCGAACTCCTAGACAGTGGCTGGCTTTCCCACCAGCCAGAGCGCCAGGACAAAACCACGGGACGCCATCATGCCCACTAACAAATGCGGTAGATTGTGGGATGTTGCACTATAATTTGGGCGTCTATTATGCCTTAGCCCTGGGAATGCGCGTTTTCTTCAATCGCATTGTCATTTCTCAACGGCCAAGGCAAATACGAACATGGAGCTTTTTTTTTTGTGAGGAAATTTTTTTTCTTTTCTCCTTCTTCTTGCCTGCCTCTTTTTCCATTTCGCCTCTACCTCCCGGACCTACGAAGCCGCCCTCTGCCCATTGTCAAACGACATTTATTCCCATGGGGGAATTAATAAATGCACCGGTATCGCGTAACCACACGTAGTATTATTATCGTACGAATGGCTCTCTCGCACGGGTATCCCGCACAGCTTCTGATGCTTTGCCCTGGTTCTGTGTCCCGTACCTGCAGAAGAGCAACGTCAAAATGGTCGACAGCTGGCCGGCCGGCTGCCGGTAAATGGAGAGACAGGGTTGCAGCGAGATCGCTGCTGCACACCCTCCTATTTTTTGCTCTTCTTTACAGTACGACATGGTGCAGTTGTGTGTACGTATTTGCGGGCGTATCCATTTATTATTGCCCTCTAGCAGAATGCTTTCAGCAATGCTGGAAAGTCCGGAGTACTGTGCTCCGTTTTAAAAACGTGCTCTCTCTCGCGATATGCGCCTTCATCACCGTTCCCCATTGCAACATATTACCCACAATCGGCTGAGCGATGGCTCGCCAGTCAAGTCTCGACCTCCGGCGATCTCTATAGCTGATGGGTCCATTTGGCTGGCTGGCTGGAGGGGGAAAAGACCACCCGCTGACGCCCGTTGTGGTGCTGTTTTAGGTTGTGGAGGGCAGATCATGCACCACTTGTTTGTGGCATCCCTTGATTTTCCAGCGCAGAGCCGCGCTCGCTCGCTGCGCTGACTGAATGGGCCTTACTGTGTGCGAAAAAAAAAATGCAAAAAAAAATGTAGAGCATGCCAACGAAGAAGGGAGGCGGAATTGCGCGGCGAGGAAGTCTGGAGATGCGGAAGCCAAAGGTTTGTGGATGCGGGTTGCAGCTGCGGATGTTGGTTGCAGATGCGGATGCGATTGATTACAAATTAGTCAGCATCATCACTGAAGCATCGCATATTTGCTCGGAACGACAGAACCCCTCAAATGATCCACCGCGCATACCGTGGGCGTTCATCAGGACGACGCTCAAGAGAGCGAACCTTAATGCGGTGACGCTCTCGTTGCGCTTGCTCCCAGCTCAGCGTTCCGGCTACGTCCCGGCTGTCCGGTTCCTCGGCTGGTCATGTGAAGATTCTACAGAGCAAGAAACCAGACCGCGGGATGGCTTTTCCTAGAAGAGAGTGGGAGGCGATTTCGGTATCTCACGGCATTTGCCCTTTTTTGTGCGAATCGCGGCATGATGATGCATGCACTTCTTCCATTTTCCGGTCTGGGGTCTTCGGCCGAGGAATGGTGTGCCACGACAGCCTCGCAATTACGAGGCGGGAAAAGGTTTCTCGAACGGCTGAGCTGACTCGAAGAACAGTTAACCGAGGATAAACTGAATTGATGCTGCAACTGAGCCCAGGCCAGACCCACGGAGGGGGGGGGGCGTGCTGCTAAAATTATCCACTATTACGGAGAAAGTGCCTCGCTCTTGTTCCGTCGTGCTAACAAAAAATGCTGGGGAACGTCCGTCTCGGCGCCATTATCTCATGTTACCGATATCCCCCCTGTGTATCACAAGCTCCAGAAGGATGAGGCACGGGTGTGGGATATCTCGCTCGGTGCTATTTTAATGGATCCCATATCATCCCAGATTTGTTTATTACTTCCCCAAACCAATGACAGCCACTCACAAGAGGTAGAGAGCGTACGAGGGATTGAAACAAATGCCCGTGAGAACGCCTACCACCATCCGCGCAAGCCCGATCCACGTTTGGCCGGGTTTCGTGCCTGTCCCTTGTTGCCGGCCTCCCAAGTGGCAACACGCTCTCTCTGTCAGGATCCGCGTAAAGAAGGCTACTACGATATGTAGAGAGGGGGGGAGGGGACGAGAATTGCATACGGGGCATGGTAGCATGGACATACCCCATACTGCCAGACTGGTACGAAGTGTATCGACCAAGGACAGGGGACGCGCCGGCACTGCACTTGTCGAAGATCATTTGGCTGTCCTGGGTCAGCGAATGATAGCGTTTGGAGCAGCCCTTTCCTGATCGACGGTCTGTTTTTCTACTCCGTACTCGCGTAGGAGGCACAAACAGCTAGCCCGGGTCTGCGTCGGTTGACTACTTTCATCCCAGTTGTTCCGTTCCCGCGAAATGGTAATGCCGGCGATGATGCATGTGGATTCATTCCTCTCTCAGTTGGCCGTTCGTATACCCGTAGATTGTCCTTCCGAGGTCCCTGGCCATGAAACTTGGCCCTGTTTTGCCGCGCATCGCGATCGATCGTCCACGGGACAGAAGACGGCATTGGTGAGAAGTGAGTCTCGTACGAGCGCTGTGCTGTACATGCGACAACGCGGAGAAGGGCCCCTTCTTTGGAGAAGCTTGGAGAACGTTGCTTCCGGTTCCGGTTCCGATTATATCAGTCCACTCTCTTATTTGTCCCACCGCGTCTATCGCCAACCGCAAGTGGCCAATGGTGTCACTGGGCAGCCCGAGGCAGCCGGGGAAGGTCGTTCTCGTTCAGGACCATTGTGCGCTGTTCAGTAGTTCCAAGACCCCTCGTCGCATGTTCCGAGTTGCGTTGTCCCGCCAATCTCTCCCCGTGTCCTGTTCCGGACACCTCGGTTCGGTTTCTTCTTTGATGGTCAAATGACGAGGACTCGTCCACTTTTGGCGTCTTCCAAACATCCTGGCTCCAGCAGCTTCTTCCCCGTCATAATTCTCCGCTGCTAAGCACCCTAAACGGGAGCCCCCCTTGTCTCGCTGTCCACCTCGTTCGGCTGAAACGGCTCGACTGGTCGTGTTCCACGCACACGTATTCGCACTTCATACAGGCACAGGACGGGTTTGAGTATCAAAGCACCGGGGCCTCAGCTGATTTCAGCTGAGTGAGAGCCATCTTGGAGCCGTCTTGGAGTCATCTTGGTTTGTAATGTCCACCCCCAACGTCGCGAGAGCTGCCTGCGCAGGTGTTGTTCCGTACAGTGCCAGAAACCACTCTCTCTGTGGCGAAAAGAAGAAGAAAAAAAAACATGGAGTTGCGGAAGATGATGCCTTGCTCCATCCTTGCAGTAGTACACTGAAGCTCTCCAGTATTGTCTCCGCATCCCGCTTGATCCCCGCCTCGATAAGACCATAATGCTGACGAGAAGGGCAAGTGAGGCCACTGGGTGGATGCGAGAAGGAGACGTCCATAGTGGTCGCCCCACAATCCCGCTTAGCCCCTTTGCCGCCCCATAAGAAGTGCTTCATTGGACTATCGCTCCCGTACGGATCACCAAAGTCTGTATCTGTAGTTGTGTGCGGTGTCATTTCGCACATTGATTGGGGGTGTGGAAACAGGCACACGCCGTCGATGCCTCTAGCTTGCAAAGCAGCGGTCTCTCCGGCCGCAGGAATGTATTTGGTTTGCTCAGCAGAGGGCAAGCGAGATAAGAAGGATGGATGCCTGGGCAAGAGAAACACTTGCACGGGCTCGTCTCGTCCCCACTGGTCTGCTTGGTATTTGCATGGTATAGCCGGACGACCGAGCCCTCGAACCTTTGCAGCAAGCTCCTGGCGGAGACCCAATTTGCTTTCTCTTGCAATACCCGGTGCATATGGCAACATAAGATGTATGACGTTTGCAGAAAGGGGATCAAAGGGGCCGGTACAAGCACCTGAATACGTGGAAGCGACTGGGCCGAGCCACGTCAAAGAGATGTTGTTCCCTCCCCTTCCGGGGCATCCAATGGGAGGCTCTGCTAACGTATTTTCTCCCTTTCTTGCTGCCTCAGCATCTCAAGGGTTTATGCTAGCGGCAGTTGGTTGTGTTTGGGACTCCTTACTCTCCGAAGCTACTGCATGTGCGGCTGAGCGGGCCATTCAATGCCGTCGATCCCTCAAGATCGAGGTTCATGTGCGCTGTTGGTTGCTGACAGAATTTGTTGAGTTTCGGCGATGTGAACAGGCTCAGGCCATCGAGAATGAGACCATCTGCCTGATTGAGAAGCGATGGTGATGAGAAATCACCGCACGTCAGATTGGATCAGTGTGCTGCAGAAGGGATGTGTTGCGTAAGAAGGTGCCCCGCCAGGAAGGCGCCCTGCGGGGAATTTTCAATGACGCGCGGGGGAAAGCGCGATGGGCTGTTCAGCTGCTCGACGTGAATTTTCACATGAAAAGACCGGCAGAACGGAATTGAGGAGGGCCAGTCTGCACCCATCGCCCGCATAACGAGGAACCCCCCTGCCGAAGGCAGAAGAATGGGACGGGAGTGAGGGCAGAGAGGGGGCCAAAAAACGATGGACTACCATGCCGTTCATGGCCACGATGTCACCAGCTTCGGCTTGCCCTTGACACGTGCGCGCTCCCTCAAAAGGCTTCAGTTGCAGCGATGGCCTTTGCTAATGCCTGTGTAGACCGCGTATTGACTGTCTCTGCGGCAGATGTCGACACGGGGCTGCTGAGCCAGTCGTCGGCAGCATCGTCAACGACAGCGGAACCGCCGGCTTCGACGCGCTTTGTTCCTACCGGCCTTGACAGCCTCGATGCCATCCTATCTGGGAGCATTACGGCCGTGGAGGCCGGGGAGGTGGAAACAAATACGGCAGAAGCAGATGTAGAACCGGGAGTTGAGCCGGAAGCCGAAGCATCAACAACAGAGGTGCAGGAGAAAACAGCACAGCAACGTCCTCCCGGAGGCATTCGCCGGGGGCAGCTGACTGAGATCTGGGGTCCGCCAGGTGTGGGAAAGACAGCGTTTGGGTGAGAGAATGCTGCTATTTTTTTGTGCTATGCGAGAACGATGACATCTGACTGGGTGTGCAGAATGCAGCTCGCTGCAAACGCGCTGCGGAACGGAGGCAGTGCCGTGTGGGTAGGTGCGTGGCATGCAGTTCTCTATTCTGCGTCTTGACGAGACTAATAGCAGTCCAGACTGCTTCCATCCTCTGCCAGAAGACCGGTTTGCTGCCATTGCCGAGGCGAGCGTGCGGGATATCGACGGACACAAGAGCGTGGCAGATGGGTTCGCGCGCTATGTGTGTCCCAGCCTTCCGCACTTCATCGCCATGCTCTGTCCGCGACCATTCGCAGCACCGCCGTGCATCCCGTCTGATGCTTCCATCCTCGTTATCGACTCTCTGTCATCCCTCGTGAACTATGCGCTTCCGAGAACGGCAGATCGTAAGGGGGCACCGCTGATGGCCAACGGCAAACGAGGTATGTCAAAACAGCAGCACAGTGACAGCTCCTAGGCTGACAGCCGAGGTCCGGCCCCGTACGAAAAGAGGGCGCAGGTGCTGCAGTTTATCACGGCCGCGCTCGAGCGCCTCGCGGAGACGCACAACCTGGCAGTCGTTCTGCTGACCCAGTGCGCGAGCCGCATCCAAGCCGAACGCGGCGCGGCACTGGTCCCGGCCATCAACGCCGTGGTTTGGGACCGCGGCATATCTGCGCGACTGGTTCTGTTCCGGGACTGGGCATGGAAGGACAACAAGCCGGTTGGTGGCCGTTTTGTTGGCATCCAAAAGCTGCACGGCACTGGTGGCAGCACAACAATCGACCACGCCGTTGCATTTGACATCACAGAAGTGAGTTCTTTTATGTTTACCAGAGTATCCTGTTGTCTGACGGCCGTAGACCGGCCTAGTCGAGGAGCATTACAGTGCCATGCCGACAGCCGCGTCGATTTACAAGCGGAAGCTGGGGGAGACGGGGCTCGAAGCTGAAGGCGACGACGAAAACTATGGGTGGGACGACGCCGACAGCATGCCCAACATGCCGCAGCAGTGGCAGGGAAGCGAGGATCTTCTGTTGGGGTATCGCTACGAAGAAGAAGAGGATGCAGAGGAGGAAGACGAAGAAGCGAAGGACGAGGACGGAGAAGAAGACAATGAAAAGCAGCAGGCCGATGAAGAATCAAGTCACGAAGCAGAAGCCTCGGATCGGCCTCGGAGAAGGCGATCACTGCAGAGCGTGGCCGACAGTGAGGAAGATTCGGATCTGTAATACAGTATCCGTCAACCTAAACAGCCAGGGAGATCGAGCATGAGTGAGGAGACTCACTCATCATGCGCGAGGGCACGAGAATAAAGGAGCCAGCGCCCGAAAATAGATAGCAAGAGCTAGAATCTCGTCACAGCAGGTCAAAAGGACTGGCAGTTGGGATAACGTATTGCGTCGTGACAGAGAGTCTAGTGGTGACGAAACCGAAATCGCACTCTCATGTTGTCTGACGATGAGACATTCAACTTCACGCTCAACAGACAACTCGTATTCAGCTGCGCTCAGAGATGGGGAATGGCCTCATCAGAGCCATTCAGTTGAATTGCAAGTTGCGGGCAGTTTCTGGTCGTTTGCACTGTTGCTTTGCAGGATAAAAATAGACGTCTCCCGATGGCAAACCGGGATACGAACACGAGAAACAAGTGCCGGAGGATCATGACGCAGCCTCAGACTGGAAGGATGGGTCGCCGGGATGAGAAAAAAAGGGCGTGCAGTCGGGAATCGCTCGTCAGCCCTGCGCCCTTCTCCCGCTGATGGCGAGGGCGGCAGGGAGCGACTAGGGCTGTTGCAGCGCAGGAATACGAGAATTCGAAACAAGTCCTCTGTTGGCGCGAGCTTCTTCGTCTTGCGGGGGGTGCTATGATGTGTCTGTCCGATCGAACAAAGATCTCACAAACGAGCAGACTAGCCATGCCAAGATGTTTTCTCTCCCACACGTGTCCTCAAAAGCACAGTCGTCTGAGAAACATGAGCTTCGCTTTCGGCTTTTCTTCATGTACCCTGGGTTCCTTTGTGGTACATTTCTTTGGCTTCTTTCCTGGGCCTTATTTCGTTCGTTCGTTTTTTTTCTTCTCTTTTCTTTTTCTCTTCACCCTCTCCTGCGGCAGCATCCTCACTACCAGCTCGCATGTGCTCGAGACCGATGGCGATGCTGACGACAGGTCGATCAAAAAGGGCCAAGCTTTTTTCTTTTTCTGGGTCGTCCTCTAGAGAGTTATTTTCCTTCTCAACGGCGCATTTATTTTCTGGGGCATCCACTGAAACAGGGCGCCTAGCAGAATTGGGGCGGGCTAGAGGCCCAATCAGAGCGGCGGCGGCCGGTGCCAACGTTGGGTTGTCTCATTCCCCGGCAAGGGCGCCCCCTTAAGTCTGCAAGGTACTAGCGAACGTTGATTGGCTAGTCTGCTTTGGGAGGTGAGGGTGGAATCGCCATTTTTTTTTTCTTCTCTTTTCTGAAGCAGACTACGGGGGAGCATTCATTTGCTGCGGCGCAAGCCCGCCCACGGAGATGAGGTGCTGGGCATTTTTCTGGGCACTCTGGGCCAGTGGATAGGCACGCTGGGCAGTGGATAAGGCAGCAGTGCCTTCATTCACCCATCCAAAGTGATCGAAAGCAGTGAGGTATTTCCAGTCGCCACATCTGACGATCGCCTCTGGCGGCTGGGTTTTGGCTCGACCGCTCCTCTGCCGTTCCCCAGACACTTGTCGCGCAGCCTGTCTGCCACGAGAGGCAGCGATCCGCGCGGGTGCAGATCCGAATTCAGACAGGCACACCACCACCGCCAGAACATGGTTGACAGTTGGGTGCTCGTACGGAATGACGTGGCCATGTATGCAGAGAGCATAGCGCATTGGGAAAGGGCTCTTTCCCATTTATGCGGGCCCTCTTCTTCTCTCTGCCAGCAGCACGGTCCCCAGCTCGTTGACGCCTCGCCCTGGTCGGTGCGAAATTAAGGAGAGCCAGATTCTGTCGTGGCCCAGACCCGCTTTTCCCATTTGCCTTACACCTCTATCGCTGTGCCGTGGGTCCCCTTATTTTGTTGCTCTGATGCGGCATCCCCCCCCCCCTGTTGAGGAAATCGAATTTTCTGAATTTCCCTCCACATCTCTTTTGCTTTTATCTTTCTCCTCTTCTCCTGCTTATACTTTCGCTATCCTCATTCTGTGAATCATCTTCGTCGCCGTTGATATCACACACTTTTACGTCTCTCGTTTTCACACCCCCTAAAGAGCATTCTGTGCTCGTGCCATTCTTTATCTACATCGCCTGTTTTCTGCATTGCGACAGCTACCGATTCTTGCAAGTTGGTCTGTTTGATTTTTCTTCTGAACAACACCCACCACCACCGCTGCTACAACCACTGCGACGATGCTGTTCAAGACTTCTGCCGTGACCGTCCTGGCCGTGGCCGCCCAGGCGGCTGCTGAGCCGCAGCCGTACAAGGCCGGCAACAAGATGATGATGTCGGTGCGCGACATGTTTGGCGTGGTCGCCCGCGCCGACTCGAGCGGCTACTCGCCGAGCCAGTCGTTCTGCGGCCTGGGCACCACCTGCGCCGAGGCCTGCGGCAGCGGCTTCCAGACCTGCGCGTCCAACGACAATGCCATCCACTGCTACAACCCGACCGCCAGCCAGATCTGCTGCCCCGACAACTCGGGCAACTCGTGCGACGCCGGCTACTACTGCACCGGCGCCACCAACGGCGACACCGTCTGCTGCCCCAACAGCGACTCCCTCGAGCAGTGCGCCTCCGCCTACGGCGTCACCGGCTCTCTGACCAAGGAGGTCGCCTCGTCCACGTCGACCTCTTCCTCGTCGACGTCCACCTCGGCGCCCGTCACGACGACCTCGTCCTCCTCGTCGAGCTCGTCCACGTCGTCTGTCGTCGCCACGACCAACAGCACCACGACCAGCGCGACTTCGTCCAAGAAGTACGCCGTCGCCAACTCGACGACCGTCCTTGCCACCGGCACCGGCCACCGGACCACCACCACGTCGTGCACCGGCACCGTTCTCACCTCTGCTGCTACCGCGGCTACCGTGGGCAGCAACCTCACCGTCACCTCGGCCACCGCCACCGCCACGCCCACCGAGGTCGCCATCAGCGGTGCTGACTTTGTCAAGCCCGTCAGCGCCCTCGTTGCCCTGGTTGCTGCTGCCTTTGCTCTGCTGTAAAGCAGCTCTCTCTCTCTCTAGCCTCCCCGCCTTCGCCTACGTTCCCGCCTTCTCTCGACTGCCACGAGTTATGAGATAACGACCCATCTTCCCCGAATTCTACAACAAGCGGCGTCTGTTTTAACTCTTATCCCTTTAACTCCACCTCTCCCTTTTCTCCTCCTCTCCACCCCTTCCTCTCTTATACCCCCCCTTTTTTTGTGTGTTTTGTTGGGTGTTGTTGTCGATCATCAGGTTTCGCATGCAGGCCAGCCACATTGGGCGAAACGCTACATGGCAAGTGGTTCAAATGATCTTCACACGGTTGAGGAGATGGCATCTAGCTCTCGGGTTTATTTTCGCTGCTTTCTCCGCTTCTGTACACCTTTCTTCTCCCCCGAGTATGATACCGAGGCGAGCGTCTTCCCGCAGTCCACCGCGGTCGAAGCAAGACGTTTCTCCCTGTTTCTGATCTATTCTATTTTTTGACTTCTTTGATATCACTATTGTTAGGCGACCCCCCCTTTTTAACTTTTTTTTTTCTTCAAAACTTTGTGCGGGGCTTGCCTCGTATTTTTACCATGCTTCGTCCCGATAATTCATTTTTGCTTTGCTTGCCCTGGAGAGCAGAAAATAATATCTGACATTGCACACATTCGGGAGTCACTGTTGTATTTGATTGTGTGAATAAATACTGCGCCATGCCAATGGCTGTTCTACGTCGATCCAGACCAGTGCAGGAGGACGTCTCATCCTATAATGGGTTTGGGAGCAGGCAGCCAGAGCAAATGGTCTGATTTTTGTTTTGGAGTGCTCATAGAGCTGTCGAAATAATTGTTATTTTTTCCATTATATAAATTCGTATACATCAGTGTCCAACGTTTAGAGATGCCGTTCCGCGGCAGCACGTCTCAGTTCAGCCCATCATACTGTGGAGGCGGCGCATTGGGTGTGCCCGTCGTCGAGCCGGACTCGCCCTGGGCGATCCTGGCCAGGCGGTTCCGCTGCTCGAGGACGGCGAACTGGGCCTGCAGCCGGTGGCTGGACTGGCGGTGGGTGCGCTTGAAGCTGAGGACCTCGTAGACGGCCTTGGTGATGTCGACGGGCCGGCGGCGCCAGTCGCTGTCGCTCCAGGTCTGGCGCAGCAGGCTGTCGGCGGTGACGGTGACGATGAAGCGCACGGCGTGGTCGTCGGCCATCCAGCCCGTCTTGTCCGGGTGGTAGGCGAGGTACTTGGGCAGGCGCTTGTTGATGGCGTCGCGGGCCAGCTCGGCCGTGCGGGTCTTGTCCGGCTCCGGGTCGACCATGGGGTCGACGTCGTCGTAGTAGGCCTTGCAGTACTCCTCAAAGTTGCCGTCGAGGCCCGCCAGCCACTCGTGGAACTGCGCGCTGTCTTTGAACGGCAGCAGCTCCAGCAGCAGCCGCTCGTGCTGCGCCGTGATGGCGAAGCCCATCGGCAGCACGGGAATCACGTTTGGCGGGAAGCCGTACACGGCGTCACTGTGAAGAGTCTGCGCGGGCGTAGATTGCGGCGTCTTCTCTTCGTGCACCATTGTCATGGGGGGGATGTTGCTTTCAGAGACGTGTAGCCACGCTTAGAAGGAGAGGCGGGAGAGAGAAGACCGCAAAGATGAAGAAAAGATAAAGAAGACAGAGAAAACAGAGAAAAGAAAGGCAGTCGATCTGGGCGATGCCGTCTTTTGTAGACCTTGACTCGAGGCTGCGAGAGGGAGGGGTCAGCTGTAAGTACGATGGGAGTGAACGTATCAAAACTATGGTTTGGCAGACAACTCAACTAGGTGAGATATGCATATACCCGTATAGTCTAGCTCGATTTGTGCAGATATGCAGTCGAGAAAACCTGCTGCCTATTGGGACCTCGACGATTGAGTTTTTGGATGCCTTGCGGCCATACGCGTCGCTTGATGCTATTTTGATGCTAGCTGTCACTTCTCTGCTCGTACGCTGATTGTGCGAGGAAACAATGGGTGTGGCCTTGCCGGGCATCGCAGACCGAGCTGTGGCACGTGAGACCCTCCGCTTCTGGCCTGGGAGACTAACAATGGCAGCCGCTGAAGCCGCTGAATTATACGGCGCATGTTTTCTGGGTGCTTTCATAGCCCTGCCTGTCTGCCTCTCATTTCGGTGGAGCTGCCGAAAAGTTCGTCGCCTCGACCGTTTCATCCATCGCCTGCTGTCTGGTCTCCTGATGCGCTTACTTTTCACTGCACCTCATCGCATCTCATCGCTCTTTATCATTTACACCACTCGCTCTCAGCTGGCGTGTCTCGCCTATGACGAGACGAAGCCGCGCCTTTTGGGCGTTTCCAATGTTCATTTTCACTTTTGAGTATTGAGATCCTCACCCAGAGGTTCTGTCCTCAATTGAGTTCTCAATTGAACCACCCACCATAGGTATCTTACTCTCTCAATCTTCCCACTATAGGTGCTCTCAATCCTCTCCCCGCTGGTCCTCTTTGCCATGACAGAGGGCTGCAACTGCCGAACTATAATGCTGCCGAGGTAGAGCCTGCTGTCCTCCATGTTTCATCTCAACTTTTTGTGTTCTCTCGTTCTGCACTCATCCAGCGGCGACGACAAGACTACGACGGGGTAAAGAGGGGATAGGGCCGAGAGGGGGTTTCTTTCCCTGTCTTCTGGCTTCGGTTCAAACTTGGATGCTTTCTAGTTCGACCAGTTGAGTTATAAAAACGACACGTCTGTGTGTCTCTTGTTGTATCTTTATTGCGTTCTTGTTGAATCCTTCTGCCATCATTAGAAGCTCCAGTGCGTCGTGCTTCCTACTTCATTTGAAAACTAACCGTCCAGCTGTCTTGAGCTGCTTAGCCGTGGTCCGCCATGAGTTCGTTTGCCGAAGGCGACGTGGCGCCGGTTGCTGCTCTCAACCACGGAGAGATTGAGGCTGCCGAGTTTTCGTGGCTGTGAGTTGTCATTCATTCTCTTTCTGCCTGTCTATATACTATCCTGACGTCTCTCTTCCAGGGATCCGCACCCGGTCTTCGTGATCATCCTTGTTGGCCCGAACGAGAAGCCGTTTGGCATCCAGAAAAACTTCCTCTGTGCAAAGTGCCGCTACTTCCGGGAATACTTTGCCAAGGAGCCCGAGGAGGCCATTGAGTACATCGTCCGGCTGCCGGACACGTCGGCGCAGGTCTTCTCGCACGCGCAGAACTTCTTGTACACTGGCAACGTGTCGGCGAGCGCCGACCAGATCCCGTCGTACGACGTCCTCGTCGAGATCTGGAAGTTCGGCTACGGTCTCGGCGTCGATGGGCTCTGCGAGCGCACCCTCGAGGCCATGACTGAGTACAGGCGCATCTCGCGTTCCATTCCGGACACGCCTCTGCTGGTGAAGGTCTGGAAGGACACGCCCGAGGGCTCTTCCATCCGCCAGCTTCTGCTGTCGTGGGCTGTCCAGTACCTGCGCTCGAGCCAGGAGCGCTCTGGGTTTGCCCGCTCGCTGCCGCAGGAGCTTCTGAGCGAGCTCGTTGTCGCCATGAGCTCCTACGACGAGAGCCTCTTGACGGGCTCCGTCTTTGCTGCGGCTGCGGCTGTGCCTGGCAGCTCGACAAATCCGCACTTCCTGGACGGTGGAAGCGACAGCATCGACAGCGCCGTCGCCGCTGCGGCAAACGACGGCGTCATCGCCGTGGGCAGTCGCCCTCACTCGCCGCTGGCCAAGCGGCCGCGCTACCTGGACTTTTACACCAGCACGCCGGCCTCGGCTCCGAATGTGCCGGTCAACGGCAACGGCTCCGCTTCTTCCGGAAAGAAGACGGGCAGAACGGCCCTGCCGGGACAGCGGGCCGCGCCGAAGAAGCGGGCCAGCGCCGTGGACGTGGGCGCGTTTAGCACCGAGCAGAAACTCAAATTCTGCTCAGATCTGCTGACGCGCATGCTCTCTGGACCGGGTAAGCGCACAGACATGTTGGGCCATGCAATTCGGCCGACAGGCACACTAACCGGCAGCAGGATTCTGGACCCGGCTGGTTGGCCCCTTTCGCGAGCCCGTCGACCCTGTGGCCGAAGGCATTCCCAACTACCTGGACAAGGTCAAGCGGCCCATGGATCTTAGCACGATCAAGGCCAACCTGGACAACGGGCGGTACCGCTCCGAAGACGAGTTCCTGGCCGACACCCGTCAGATCTTTGCCAACGTCTACATGTACTGGAACAAGGGTGACCGCATCTGGGACGTGTGCGAGCGCCTGGAGAAGACATTTGAAGAAAAGTACGCGCAGATGAACAAGTGGCTGGGCAAGATGGACGGCGAGGAGATCTTCTGAGCCTCTCTCTCCCCTCTCACCCCTCCCCCAGATCGCGTGTGATGTTTTTTTTTTTTTGTTTTGTGATGGAAGGCATTGTACCGGATGGAAAGGCATAACTGTTGTGGTGGATTATATTCTCATGTGAGTGGGTATTTCGGTACGAGGGATGGTTTGTGCGGAGGACATTCAAAGGAAAATTCTTTCCAAGGGAGAGACTATATTTTATCTGGGGACGGAGAAAGTCACGAGGCTGCCAACAGCTCGAGGGGAAAATGTTCGAATTCTGCCTGTCTGTCCTTTATGTACTACAATGAGGCAATCGAAAGCAGGCTGCACTTTTCCCACATGCTCTCTCATGACCACTTGATGCCAAACAATGTCGTTTTTTTGTCTCCGGGATGATCCGACTCCTGAGACTGCTCTAGGCTGATCCTCTCATGCCCCGGCACGTCCAGATAAAAGTACTTGTAAGTGAAATCACTCTGGTTGACTCGCTTCACCATGTGGAGGCTGGCCGTGCCCTGGTTCCGCGAGCCCTTCACATGGAAGCTCATCAACAGATGCTCGTTTCCCTGAGCATCGGTCCGTATAGTAGACCTGGCAGGTTAGCAAGCAGAAACGGGTTGAAGAGGGGGGGGATGAGAATGCCTACGCAATCGGCCGGGCGCGCTGCCACTTGTTCCAGGTGGCCTCGCCAAAGGCCGTGATGTTCTTGCTGTCTCCCAGCAGATCGGTGCACTGCCGGTCGGCCCGGATACGGTCGACGGCCCGGTTAAAGTTGGACACCTTGCTGTTGGGGGAGAATACCTCTGTGTAGAGGAAGTAGGACACACCGCCCTAGGGGTGTTAGCCAGCGGTGTATACAATGTGTCGACGGCACCAGAGAGCTACGGACAGTCAATACAACGCCTACAATGACCAGGCCAAAGTTGAATGTCTGCTGGGCTGCCCGCCCGGTCTTCTCGCCAATCGAGAGGTCCTTCCAAGGCACGCGACCATCGTCGTTGAAGGGCGTGACAGCTCTCCTTCGGGACGTTGAGGATGACGAGGTCTTTTGGTGCTGTGTAGCGTAGCCACATCGCTGGCAAAGAAAGAGGCCGGAGGCAGCGGCAGGAGGAGAGGTCGGAGAGATCGAGGAGCTCTTGAGGAGAGCGGGGGAAGCGACGAGGCGACGACTGGTTCGCGCCGGCGCCGGGGAAGCGGACGCCCGGACGACCGCTGCAGACGCTTGAAGGGCAAACAAATAGGCGCTTTTTTGTGTCATAGCCGCAAAGAGAGGCGTTCTGCGCCCATTGTCCTGCTGGAGTGGGAGATATGTTGGCTGATGATGCTGCGAGTTGCGATTGGATGCATATGCCATTAAAAGAAACTCTTGCTGTGGATACGTCACTAGTCTACAAAAGGACTAGACCATTGAGATTTGGCCCCATATCTGGACGCGCGAAAATATGCGATTAAGCCGAATTTCATATGCCCACTCCACTAAAGGGGCGCTGTTCAGGGAGGTCCTTCAGGGAGGGGAGGCGCCAGGCGTGAAGCGCTGCTGCTCCCTTGCACTTGGATAAATTATAAATTTATTCGCGAACTTGTCCTTTCGGACCACATTTCACCACCCCTCTCATCGACACGACCACGACCACACGCCTCGCGCTCCCTCACCTTGCTGTTGCGGCTGCCCTAATTTTTTTTTTTCTCTTCTCTTCTTTTCCCATCGTCTGGGCACCGTTTCTCAGGTTTTTAGCAACACGTACAATCCCGGTTCTTCCCCCATCACGCGCCGACAAGATGAGTGGCCTCGCGACCAAGCAGCAGTCGCTCAAGATCTTTAAGAAATTGAAGACGAAGCAGGCGAACAAGGTAGGCGGTCTCCGTGCGCGCGCGGGACGGGATGGAACGGAGTGTTTGCTGACGGGGGGGACAGGTGTGCTTCGACTGTGGGCAGAAGAACCCGACGTGGACCTCAGTGCCCTTTGGGATCTACCTGTGCCTCGACTGCTCGGCCAACCACCGCAACCTCGGCGTGCACATCTCGTTTGTGCGCTCGACCAATCTCGACCGTAGGTGATTGTTTCTGGCCCGTAGTGATGCATGCTGATGGCCAAGAATGGCAATGGGACCAGCTGCGGGTCATGAAGGTGGGCGGCAATGAGTCCGCCACCAAGTTCTTCCAGCAGAACGGCGGCTCGGCCGCCCTCAACAGCAAGGACCCCAAGACCAAGTACCAGTCGAACGCGGCCACCAAGTACAAGGAGGAGCTGAAGCGGCGCGCGGCGCGCGACGCCAAGGAGTACGGCTTGTTTCTCTTCTTCCGCTCACCGGCGGTCTGGCTGACCTGCATAGATACCCGACTGAGGTCGTGATCGCCGAAAGCGAGACCCCCGAGGGCTCCAGCACGCCCGCAGGCGAGCCCGCCGACGACTTCTTCTCGTCCTGGGACAAGCCGGCCATCAAGAAGCCGACGCCGCCGATCTCGCGCACGGCGACGCCGCCCGTAGTCGGCCGTACGCCCTCGCCCTTCCTCAACGCGGGCGCCAACAACAAGGACGGGGCCACGGCGCGCTCGGTGTCGCCGCTGGCCAAGCCGGCGGCCAGCCGCATCACGCACTCGGCCGCGCTCAAGAAGACGACGACGGGGGGCCCGCGGAAAGCCAACGTGTTGGGCGCCAAGAAGGCGCAGAAGCTGGGCGCCAAGAAGGTGACGGCCGACATTATCGACTTTGACGAGGCCGAGAAGAAGGCCAAGGAGGAGGCCGAGCGCATCGAGAAGCTGGGCTACGACCCGAACGCCGAGGAGGCGGCGGATGCGGCGGCGAGCAAGGCAGCGGGCACCAAGTCCGACAGCATTGTGTCGCCGACGCCGGTGAGCCCGGCACGCGGTGGCTACGGCTCAGCGTCGCACGCGCGGGAGAAGTCGGCGTCGGAGATGGAGCGGCTGGGCATGGGCTTCGGCCGGTTAGGGTTTGGGCAGGTGGGTGGCGGCCGGGCCGGAGCAGCAGCCTCGGCGGCGCCGAAGAAGAACGCCGGTGGCTTCGGCTCGGTGGGGCCCATCAAGGCAGCGCAGGGTGAGTGTGGCCCTAGTTGCTACTGCGGCTGGTGTATTGCTAACTGGTGACTGCAGACGACGACGAGAAATACGCGCGCAGCAAGTTTGGCAGCCAAAAGGCCATCTCGTCGGACGAGTACTTTGGCAAGGGATCGTACGACTCGGGTGCGCAGAACGAGGCCAAGCAGCGGCTGCAGGGCTTCGAGGGCGCGACGTCCATCTCGTCCAACGCGTACTTTGGCCGGCCCGAAGACGAGGAGACGGAGGAGTACGGCGACCTGGAGACGGCAGCCAAGGACTTTATCCGCAAGTTTGGCATCACCGCCGGCGACGACCTGGACAACCTTACGCAGGTGCTGGGCGCCGGAGCCACGCGGCTGCAGGGCGCCATCCGGAATTACCTGGGCAACTGAGGGAACGGCGTCATCGTTTTTGTGTCTCGTTGGTTTTCTGACTGCTCCTTCGGTCTGCTTTTTGGGGTCTGCTTTGTCTTTCCTGGGTTGTTTTATCTCCCTTCACACGTCCCCTGCCGAGTCCATACACACAATACAAGTACTGGCATGTATTCTCTGTCTCTCTGTCTCTCTCTCTCTTTTCCTTTTTTTTTGGCTCTTATTGCATCTTTGTCTATCGACGATATCATGAAGCGGTCTTGGGGGCTGGTGCCGGGCCATCCCCTCTTTTCCTTTGTTGCCATGCAAAAAGGCTGTTTTCCTCTACGATGGTCGAACGTCTGCACGAGAAAGAGAAAATGGGAACGAAGTGTTTAATTGTTTACACGCAGTCGTGGCTGGTAGATTTATAGAGAGAAAAAAAAAGTGTTATTTCCAACACAAATAATAGACTAGCTGTGGTCTATTGTCCCGGCTTCATGATATGTATATACGAGTAACACTACAAAATCCAAAAAAGGAAATTCCACCTTACAGCTTGGCCACCAGCTTCTGGCCCTGTGCCAAGGCCACAGCCGCATCGTCGACAAATTCGTCGACGACGGCCTTGGCCGACTTCTTCTCGTTGACGACGGAGGCGCACTGGCCCATGAGGAATGGCCGGAACTGGTCCATAAGATCGTCAACGTCGACCTCCTCTTCCTCCTCCCCTTCCGCGGCGCCCTCCTTCTTGCCGCTGACGGGGAATGGCGACGACTTGAGGTCGAGCTCGCCCGACAGCACCTTGTCCAGGTCCGCCTCGTAGGGCAGCTTGCCCTGGGAGGTGAGCTCGCGGATCTCCTCCTGGCGCTCCGTCTCCCAGTGCTCAATGTAGGGGTTCTTGCGCACGCGCAACGGCCGCCCTGTGAAGATGATGGTGCGGATGGTGTCGTCGAAGCCGGCTGTCCGCACGGCCTCCTTGTGCGACTCGGGCGCCCCGGCCTCGTCCGTGAGGATGAAGCGCGTGCCGACCCAGACGGCAGCCGCGCCCATCATCAGCGACGCCGCCAGCAGCTGGCCGTTGGAGATGCCGCCGGCAGCGACGACGAGCACAGGCTTGCCGGTCAGCGGGGACACGTGACCCTTGACGCGGCGCACGACCTCGGGAATGAGCACGGTGGTGGGGATGTCGCCGGTGTGGCCGCCGCCCTCGCCGCCCTGTGCGCAGATGATGTCGACGCCAAGCGTTAGGCACTTGTCCACGTGCTTGGGGTGGCCGATCATGTTCATGTAGAGGACGCCGGCCTTGTGCAGACGGTCGACAACGGCCTTGGGCGGGACGCCGACGGCGGAGACGAACAGCTTGGCGCCTGACTCGATGACGACGTCGATGAGAGCGTCGAGCTTGCCCTTGGTGTAGTCGTAGCTGGTCCGTCAGCACAATCACATGCAAATGGCCGAAACACTCGGGCGAAAGAAATCGAAGAAATGGAAAAAAACAGATGATCCTTAAAACGTACTTGGTCTTGCGAGCATTGCCGCCGACCTGCGGCAGCAGCAGATCTACGCCGAAAGGCGCGTTCTTGTCCGTGAGGTGTGACTTGAGCTCGTCGATCTGGTCCTTGAGCATCTCGGGCGTGTAGTTGACGCCACCGATGACGCCGAGGCCGCCGGCATTCGTGACCGCAGCCGCCAGCAGCGGGCCAGCCGCGACGTTCATGCCGGCGAGCAGCACAGGGTGGTTGATCTTGAACAGATCCGTGATCGGGGTGCGGATTTTCTCTGATCAGTTAGCAGACGGCGCGGGAAAGAAAGAAAAAGGAGGACCATGGCAGCTGGGAACAACGCACGAGGAGAAGCCATTTTGACGATGGAACGACGCGAAATCGAATTCGAGGATGGAAAGGGAGAAAAGAAGGAAAACAGTCCGAGGTGCGACAATGTTGGACAAGGGCAGAAATAATGCAATAACAGCTGGGTTGCTGACCCGTGCTTTTAGTATTCACGGCCACATGTTGGCGAGCCGAGGTCGCCCATACCTTGCACAGTTGCGCTAACAACAAGTTGGTTGCATGCTCCACATCCTTGCACAGCTTTGTCTGGGGGACTAGCTGGGGAACCCCATTTTCGGAAGGACCGACTAAGCCGAGGCATCTTTCACGGCGCGGCTTCCTAGATTACTTCGTATTCCTCTTCCGCAGTCCAGCCATCCTTCCGCTAGGCACCGAATGCCGCGTCATGTGACCTTCCTTCGTTGGTCATGTGTTGGGTGAGCGTTCGAGCCGTCTTACCTACCGATCATTTTACATGCCGATCTTACACGAAGCCATTTCCTTTAAAGGAAACTTGCTAGTTGTGTAGACTATTGCCTCATCCTTAACTTAGGCTTCAGTAAGTGTTGAGCTGATATCACCAACCATCAAGCTTATCAGATGACGCGAACATGTAGTCGATTTGGATTAACCGGGTTGGCTTTGCATAACTCTTTCAGAAATGTGTTTTATTAAAGAGCAGCGGCTGGCCTGAACCTCGCATGTAACCACGGTGGCTGTCGGCACAATGCAACCTCTCTCTCGTATTGGATGGCTGAACGGGCCAATCACAATGGCGGATGCTGCTTGGTATATTGCACTCAGCCTTGCCAATATGATTTTTCAAGGCGGCATCGGCACCTGAGGGCAATCAACGACAGTCTTATCGAGATGGCACTCCGAAATGGGTTGAACGAAGTCTATCGACCACCGTCTGACATTCCCCCTGCTGCGATGTGAGTTTTGAACTTGTTGTTGATCGATCGCACGCTAATTTACCCGAGACTCGTCTTTGTCCATGGACTTTTTGGCGGGCCCGAGAAAACGTGGACCGCGTTTGACAAAGGGCGATCGAGATCTCCTTTCCATCGCCCACATACGACCAAAAACACAGGTGCAGAACAGAGGAAAGAGCAAAAAGAAAGAACAAGGAAAGGCAAAGAGCCAACTCTGGGGCAGGCGCGTACATTAGAACTTGGGAAGGAGCCATCCGAGGATTCCAGATCAGGAAGGCTCAATGTTGAAAACGAAAGCAGTCACGCGGCCAAAGTTTTCTGGCCCCGCGATTTGCTTCCTTCTGTTCTGCCCAATGTCTGCATCTACAGCTGGGGCTACGATGCAGACGTCGGCCATTTCCTGTCTTCGGCCGGCCTCAACACTGTCTTTCAGCACGCGCAGAACTTGCTGAACGATCTGGCTGCACTTCGAGATGCCGAAGAAAACAGCGCCTTGCCTCTCATCTTTGTCTGCCACAGCCTCAGCGGCTTGGTTGTCAAGGATGCCCTCAATCGATCAGCGACGACGGGCAACAGGCGCCTACAGGCCATTCTGCAGTCCACGTTCGGCATATGTTTTCTGGGCACGCCACATCGCGGATCCAAATCGGCGTCCATGGGGCGCAGGCTCTATCGGCTGACAGAAATTGTTGCCGCCCAGCGGGCGAATACGCAACTGCTCCGAGCCCTGGAGACAAACTCGGAGACCTTGGATCGCATCACCCGGGACTTTTACGACAGTCTTGAGAAATGCAAATCACTACAGCTCTTCTCCTTTGCAGAGGAACAAGAGGTTCGAAAACTGGGTTTCGTCAGCATGATCATTGTGTATCCAGACTCGGCCAGAGTTGGCCATGTCAACGAGGGAATCGGTTCCATTCCGGCCAACCATAGGGACATGGCAAAGTTTTCTTCGGTGGAGGACGTCGGCTTTGTTCGAGTCAGCAAGGTGCTTGAGCGCTGGGTCAAGAACATCCAAAAAGAGTACATCTGTGAGTTGACCTTTGCTTGCTTGTCTCCATCGTGCGAACAAGTACTGACATTTTGAGCTGTAGCCTCCGAGACATATCAAAGTAAGGAATGCATCTGAAGAAGCTCAAAGAAAATGACAAGGAATTGTCTCATCAACTGTATTTCAGTCGTCTTTATAGCTGTCCAGGAATTAACACGACTGGATTAGATTGCATCTCAAGCTTGGATGACAAGACTGCCCGAGCAAGGATTGCACAAGTTGCTGAGCGGCATGCCCACAGCTTCGAGTGGCTCTATGATGCCGACATCGTGCGCTTCCGTACCTGGCTTGCCGATGAAAGCTATGACACGCCGCTGTTCTGGGTGACTGGCAAGCCTGGGTCGGGAAAGTCGACCCTGATGCGCTTTGCTATGCAGGACCCACGAATTCAGAGCCTTCTTCCCCATGACTGCGGCCCGTGGCATCTGGCCGGATATTTCTTCCACGACCGCGGGTCTGCCTCCCAGAAGACACTCAAGGGAATGCTGCAGGAACTATTGTTTCAGGTTCTGCGCCATGCTCCCGATCGTTTCCTGGTCGTCCAAGAACGGTACATGAGATTGGCCAGGGAACAACGCAAGGACAAACCTGAGTGGGATGAGAGCACGCTGGGGGAGTGTCTTTGTGATGTCCTGGACGGGGACATCTATTCGCCGCCGAAGAATCGCCCCCTTCGAATCTGCTTCTTTGTCGACGCCTTGGACGAGCATGCAGGCGAAAATGTGCACCTTCTATTCATCCTCGGGCAACTTGAAGGCCGTCTACACGGGAACGTAAGTCTCGGCCATGACATCCGCTTTAAGATTTGCCTGGCCAGTCGACCTTGGACAATCTTCATGGACAAATTTGCAGACGTGCCGCAGTTTGCCATTCACGAGCACACCCAACACGATATCGAAGTATACACAAAGGACAGACTAGAGCATGCAAGGAACAACACAAACGGCATGGAAGAAATCCGTGCTCTTGTTGAGGCCATCACAGACAAAGCCATGGGCGTTTTTATTTGGGTACGAATCGTGGTGGACGAAGTATGCGTCGGAATCCGCGATGGTACAGCATTTTTCTTGCTCCACGACCTCGTCTCGAGAATGCCAGCCGAGCTGGATGAGCTTTACGCGCGCACACTGCGCAAGGTCGACACGCGATACGTATTTGAGGCGCACATCATGCTTCAGATCGCTCTCTGCGCACTGTCGCCCCTGAGCCTCCGAGATCTCTATTGCCTGACCGTGGCCTCTCTATACAAAAGAGTCGAACTGTCAGAAAAACAATTTGCAGACTACCTGCTACCCTGGCTGGCTAGCAGATCAGCAGGGCTTCTGGAAGTTATGCAGCAGCCTCTGCAAGAAACGGCGGAGCCGTCGCTTCTGACCCTGCCCGGTGAGCCAGGGCCGGCGGTTCAATTTATCCACCAGACGGCAAAAGAGCACGCTCGCAGAGGAGACCTTGCGCTGAGATACCAAGACGGATGGGCGACCCTGCCACAGAGCGTACCAAATATTCTCGGAGAACCGACTCAGGTCATCAAAAAATCGGGTAACATACATATTCTCCATTCCTGCATCGCCATCGCAATCGATGCAGGGCCAAAATGCATTTCTGCCGAGACTGTTCTCGAACATGTGCGGCTGATAGATCAAGAGATTGATGAGGGCAAATCGAGTCCGTCATATCTCAGTCCATTGGAAGCCCGCAGTATTCGGCCGAACGGTGGAATGCTCTATGACATGAACATGAACGTGGCGGATTGGTTTAACTGTCTCTCAAATAGCAGTGCATTCAGCATTTCCTTCGCTATTGCTTCGAACATTTACAATTTTCCCACCAAATATACAGCTGGATCGTGGTTTCTATACCAAGCCGCTCTCGGTCCACGAAACTGCTCGACCAGGGACGACCGTGTCCGAATGATCAATTGTGTTTTGGACTGGGGGGCCCCCATTGATGAATACGTTACAGTGAAAGACTTTTTGGAAATGACCTATACCGTTTTGGTTGGCGATGGGTTCGGTCGCGTGGAGCTCGACCCGGACCAGCGTTTTACTGCGCTAGGGGCTCTGATCATAACTAGATATTCCGTTGACGAGAGGACCTGCCTGACCATGGCAAGGGCTCTCCTTGAGAATGGAGCCGATCCCAATCGTACCTTTGAGGGACGGGAGCGCTGGATGGCGATGGAAATTTGTGCGAGGCACCGTTCTGCCGAGTGGGTGCGCCTACTTAGCACGTACGGTGCCGAGTGGCATATTAGTGCACCGGTTCACCAAGCGCTTCTCGGCCTTCGCAGCGGGTATTATGCAAAAATGTGGTCTGTTCTGGGGGAGAATGGTGTTGTGTACGAAGAGCATCCAGGAGATTCTCCAGATGTAGATGAGGCGATTGTCGGGCCATACAATATTCGCTCCGCATTTGTATTGCCGGCTCTGGTGTACGGGATGGGATTGGGGTGTCCGTCGGCGTTGGATGTATAAGGTCTGAGCAAGGGGGCATGCTCGACAGTCTTGTCTAACAGGGGATGCCGTCATGGAAAGGGGGCATGCAGACTTCAGAAACGATGGCGCCTGCTACGTTTTTTTTCTCGGTTTTTAGACAGCAACGCAATCTGGTAGGATTTATCTACGTAAAGTGAACTTGTATTGTCGGCTTTACTGAACCACGCAGACCGTTGTTGACAGTCTCGTGCCTGTCAACGATGATGATAGCGAGCTCAGCCAGTACGCCATCGTTCTCGCTAGCGACCACGTTTACAAGTGCCTGAGTACGAGCCGTGTCGACCAGCGCGCCAAGGAAATCAAGGTGTACGTTTGGTAACTTCTCTTGTATTCAAGACAATTGAACAGTCCTCCAGCTTACATAACAGCGCATTGAATGTGAACTCTTTGATGAAAATGGGGGCCCACCGCCAACACGTAGCAGAATGCATGTTGTAATAGAAATACTCGCATTCTAGATTTCCATGGAATGGCACGACTGACAGCCGGATAGACAACCGGACGGAGGTTCGATGCGGGGCCGATAAGTGCCCGGGGATACCCGCAAATAGATAAGATAACCGATAAGATAAAGTTGTCGGCTTACGGAGTAAATAACTCGTAGACCCGGTATAATAAGCACATGTCCCGGCACTGGAATACCACACAGCGAGCATGGGGGACACAGGGTCCACAGGCAATGCTGGTGCAGAGAGAGCAGGGCCATTGGCTCATGGATGCGTTAGCGGCGTAGGTGGGCGAGAAGTGGTGGACAAGCCCATACACGATACATAGACGGGTTTTATTTGGCGTAGCGGCGGAGTTTAAGTGCTAGGCAAATTCTCTCCGATCCGAAAAAGGAAAGATCCGTGTCGTCTGGCATCAGTATCGGCTCTGGCATGTCGGCCACTGCGTTCGGCCGATGCAAACCACCAGAGGCTGTGCGGTCATGGCCTTGATTCAGTCCAAGTGACCTGCACGTCATTCCGGCTGCTGCTCTGGTAGCTGCCTCTTCGGGGTGAAATAGCAAAGCGAGTTGGAGACCCACTTTGACCTGCCATCTGGCCAATCACGTCTCGAGCAGATCTTTCTACTTTTTTTTTCTCACAAAGGACTTCGTCTTTGAACGCAACTTGCCACCCACTATGAAGGCTGCTGTCTCGCTGGATGCCGCTGCGTGCTTGACTACACGCGCATTTATCCGCCCCCAGGCCGCCGGCTTCTGCACATTCTCGGCGGCACGACGGCACATCCCTCGGCTGCCGCCACCAGCACTATCCAAAAGATCACGACAGCCTCAGCGGTGGTTCCGCTGCACGCGCATGACGCAGGCCGGGCCGCTGTCGCCCACGGCGCCGCGGGCGGCCTGCGGCTGCCAGTCGGCCGCCCGCCAGAAGCCAGCGCTGCAGACGGCCTACGTGGCGCTCGGCAGCAACATGGGCGACCGGATCGGCTGGATCGAGAAGGCGTGTGCCGAGATGGACCGGCGTGGCATCCACGTCCGGCGCACCAGCAGTCTGTGGGAGACGGATCCCATGTACGTGCTGGAGCAGGACAAGTTTGCCAATGGGGTGTGCGAGGTGGAGACGGACCTGCAACCGCTGGCGCTGCTGGACGTGCTGCAGGACATTGAGCGGACCCTCGGCCGGCACAAGGTGGTGGACAAGGGCCCGCGCAACATTGACCTCGACATCTTGCTGTACGGCCGGGAAAAGGTGCAGCACGAGCGCCTGACCATCCCCCACATCGGCATGGCCGAGCGCGAGTTTGTCCTGCGGCCGCTGGCCCAGTGAGTCATCCCCTGCTGGGACTGGTTTGGTGCTGTTGCCATTGGCTGACCAGCAGGCTCGCACCCGACATCGCCCTGGACCCGGCGCGCCCGTGGAAGCTCGCCCAAGACTACCTCAACGAGCTGCCGGTGCCGGCGGAGCCGCTGACGCCGCTGACGCCCTTGGGCACGGGCCAGCCGCCTCTGCAGGCGCTCCGGGCGGCGCGCCGCACGCGCGTCATGGCGATCCTCAACGTGACGCCCGACTCCTTCTCGGACGGCGGCCAGCACTCGGCGGCCGACGCGCCCAGCCTCGCGGCTCTGGCGGAGACGGTGCGCGGCTTCGTGCAGGCCGGCGCGGCGGTCATTGACGTCGGCGGCCAGTCCACGGCCCCGGGGCGGCCCGAGGTGTCCGTCGAGGAAGAGCTGGCCCGTGTGGTGCCGGCGGTGGAGCTGATCCGGCGCGACCCGGCCTGCCGCGACGTCGCCATCAGCGTCGACACCTACCGGGCGGCCGTGGCCGAGGCGGCGCTGGCTGCCGGGGCCGACATGATCAACGACGTGTCGGCGGGCGACCTCGACGCCGACATGCTGCCGACCGTGGCCCGCTTGGGCGCCACCGTGTGTCTCATGCACATGCGCGGCACGCCCGCCACCATGAGCCAGCTGAACCAGTACAGCAACGGCAGCAGCAGCAGCGACGCTCCTGGCCAGGCCATCGTCGAGGCCGTGGCCCAGGAGCTGCTGGCGCGGGTGGCGGCGGCCGAAGCGGCGGGCGTGCGCCGGTGGCGCATCGTGCTGGATCCCGGGCTCGGGTTTGCCAAGGTGGGCGACCAGAACATTGACGTGCTGCGGCACCTGGCGGCGCTGCGGGCGTGGCCCGGGCTCGAGGGCCTGCCGTGGCTCGTCGGGTCCAGCCGCAAGAGCTTCATCGGCCGCACCACCGGCGTGGCCACCCCGGCCGAGCGCGTCTGGGGCACTGCCGCCACCGTCACTGCCGCCGTCGAGGGCGGCGCCGACATTGTGCGCGTCCACGACGTCCGCGAGATGGTCCAGGTCGTCGCCATGGCCGATGCCATCTGGCGCTACTGAGCGATCCCAGATGTTATATTACACAATACAATCTCGCGAGAGATACTTGACATGTCTCCAAAATTACACCAGCCCGCCCCAAAACAGCCCCAAAACACGGAAATGTAGTGCAACGCTAACAGGGCCTGTGGCGGTCCGCGCCGCTTGGCATTGCACCCTAGCGCGCGTTTTCAGCTGCTGGCGGCCTCTAACAAAACCATGGTTGTGCCCTTGTGCAGCCTGCGGCAGCATCAATCAGGCAGGAATATGCGCGGATGGTGACGAAACGGCAGTCTGCCTTGCCAGGTCGCACCTGCCTGTTCTAGACCGAAATGACAAAGAAGGAAAGCGATCGCAGCTTCCTCAAGCGTGTTATATTGTCTCATCCCGTGACGCGTCAAATAAGTCGCTCAGGCGGGGAGGGAAAAGAGGAGGAAAAAAAAAAAAAAAAAAAAAAAAAACATCGCGAGCTGACTTGTCCAAATGAAAAACGCCACGCCAATGACAAGGTTCCCCCCCCCCGACGTGTTTATCTCACGCACAGGGCGTGCAGCTCAGCTCGCAGCCTGACGCCTGTTATCTCCTTCCAGGGACACCTGAAACCCGTGCCAAGGCGCCAAAGCCGCCTGTAAAAAGGAGGAAAGGGAGAGAAAAAAAAAAGGACGGCCAAGAAAGCCGTGTGCTGGCATCTCACATCGTTTGGCTTAGCTGACAGCGGGCGTCTAGGTCGTTTTGTCGTTTCCGTCTTTGCTCCTTTTTCTACTCTTTCTCGCAAGTCTTTTGCTTGGTTTGCTTGTTTTTTGCTAGTCGTGTCTTGTCCTTTTTAGCAGAGTCTTGTCCTATTTTTTCCCCGTCTTTTCAAGAAAGCTTGTTTTCTGTGATACCCTTTCAGCGATACCCAACAGCCTATTGCTTCCGTTTCTTGCCGCACAACATGGCCACCAAGCGCCCAAGCCTCTCGATGGACGGCCCCGATGCCGAAAAATCAGTCTCGCGATCGACAGCCTCGCCCGTGCCTGCAGGCCCAATTGCAGGCACAGCTCCAGTGCTGCCTGTCCGGGGAAGCGACACCAACACGCTCGTCCAAGACGCCGACCCGGAGCACAACAGCAATGGCACTGCCCACGCCGCATCGCCCGTCCTGAAAAAGCGCCGGCATAAGCGGCTGCACTTTGCGCTCCGTGATGCAGGCGACAGCGGCCGCTCGGGCTTCCACCCGTTTCACTTCCTCCGCATCGCCTTCCGCTCCTCCAGCAAGGTCTCCGCCGGCGTCAACGTCCTCTGGCCCGTCGTGCCCGCTGCCATTGCCTGCCGCTACTCCCTCGACGACTCGGAACGCAGCCATCTGATCATCTTCATCCTCGCCTACATCGCCATGGTCCCTTGCGCCAATATGATTGGTTTCGCCGGCCAGGAGCTCGCGCGCAAGGTCCCGCATGTCCTGGGCGTCCTCACCGAGACGACGTGCGCAATCCCCCCTCTCTCGCGCTTCCTTCTCGCACTACAGCGGGCCGCTGACATTCTAGGATCGGCTCTATTGTCGAGATCGTCTTGTTCACCATCCTCGTCACCCGTGGCCTCTACCAGGTCGTCCAGGCCGCCATCCTTGGCTCCATTCTGGCCACGATGCTGCTGTGCCTCGGCCTCTGCTTCTTTGTCGGCGGCGTGCGCCGCGACGAGCAAGAGTTCAGCGAGACCGTCAGCGAGGCCGGCAACGGGCTTCTCTTGACAGCGTATGTTGAGCAAACCCAAGGAGAGAGGGGACACTGAGACACTGCGACACTGCTAACCCGACAGTGGCTTCGGCTTGGCCATTCCGACCATTTTCCATGATACCCAGGCCAACGGCACATTGACCGATGACCAGCTCACCGCCAAGACGGTCGACATCTCCCGCGTCATGGCCATCCTGCTGATCCTCGCCTACGCCGTCTTCGTCTTCTTCCAGACTCAGACCCACCACGGCATCTACAACGACATCTTCGAGGCCGACGAGGAGCGCGACCACGACCAGAACAAGGACGCCAACAAGGCCAAGCTGACCATGACCGAGGCCATCATCGCGCTGGCCGTCTCCGTCACCCTCGTCACCATCATCGCCCTGTCGCTGGTCGAGGAGATCGAGTTCATCGTCGAGCAGCGCCACGTCTCCGACGCCTTTATCGGTCTGATCCTCGTGCCCCTGGTCGAGAAGGCTGCCGAGCACCTGACGGCCATTGACGAAGCGTGAGTCTCCTCTTCTTTTTCTTTTCTTCTCTTGTGCGCCGCCGCTGACCTGCCAGCTGGGACAACCAAATGAACTTTGCGCTTTCGCACGTGCTGGGCGCCACTCTGCAGACGGCCATGTTCAACGGCCCCCTGGCCGTCATTGTCGGCTGGGGTCTGCACAAGCCCATGAGCCTCGACTTTGAGACCTTTGACATTGCCATGCTCCTCCTCGCCATCATCACCGTCGGCAACTTCTTGCGCGACCAAAAGAGCAACTACCTCGAGGGCTTCCTCTGCATCATTGTCTACATCGGCATTGCTGTCGCCGCCTACAACTATCCCAACCCTGCGGGCCACAGCACCACCGAGACCGAGACCGCCGAGACCGCCGCCCACTAGCGGCGCCTGGTGCCATTTGCGTATTATTTGTGTATTAGCGACCCCCCTTCACTTACGACACAGCAGCGCTTCGGTTTTATTTTCCTCTTTTTTTTTTTTACGACGGTTCGTCGGGTAAGTGGGAGAAAAAGGGTATGACGTTTTCACAGGAAAACAAAAGCATTTAGACGACAGCAACAGCCGCAGATAGCAGTCATGAATTTCAAAAGAAGTGCAGGTCCTCTTTGCGCCAGCCCATGTCGGCAAATATCTGCTGCACGCTCGCCTGCATCGGCTCTGGCCCGCACACGAGCAACACATCGCCCTCTTCGACACCGTCTACCACGGAGCCGGTCCCTGCAGGCGGTGCTCCGACCTCGCGCTCGAAGAATGCCGCCTCCATGCGGCCCCGCAGCCCCGTCCAGCCGTCGGTTGGATTGGTCAGCATATGCACGGCCCGGAATCGGTCGCCATGCGCCGCCGCCAGCGCATCCAGCTCGGCTCGACACAGGATGTCCTCTTCCGCGCGGTTGCCATCTAGCAGGAGACACTGGGTCGGGTCCTGGGCCGCGTCCACCGCCAGCACCGCCCGCAGCACCTGGAACATCGGCGTGATCCCGCTGCCGCCGCACACCATGACGAATCGCCCGACGTGTCGTCGCCGCGCCCCCTTGCCCGACCCGATCGTGCACAGGCCCGCGCCCAGGTAGGCAAAGTGCCCAATGGGGCCCTTGAAATCCACCGGGTGGCCGATGGGCAGCGAGTCGAGTGCCTGCGTCATGCGTCCGCCCGGCCGGCCCGGCGCGTCCCGGTAGATCTTGATGAGCACATCCAGCACGCCGCGCGTGGACGGCCGGCCGGGCAAGGCGTCCATCGACAGGGGCGTGTAGGCGCGCAATATGGCCTCGCGCGTCACGGGGTCGCGCAGGCGGATCATCAGGTGCTGCCCGACGGGCAAGCCGAGCTGTTGATCGGCGTGCTCCAGCCGGAACGAAAAGATCTTGCTGTCCGGCGAGACGGACTTCTTGCCCGTCATGACCGCCCGGGTCCAGGCCTTTGACTGGAGGAAAACGGGCCGGGGGGAGTCCGTCTCTTTCGAATGGCTGTCGCCGCCGAGCTGCGACAGACCGCCCTTCTCGAGCACGCCGACGTGGTAGCTGGGCATCATGGCCTTTGCGTTTTCCGAGTCTGCCTGGTCAGCATCGGCCCAAAATGCCAGGGCACTGCAAACTTACGAATGGCCATAAACTCCTCCGTCACATCTTGGCCAGCAGCACCCGTGATCGATGTTGCGCCTCCGGGATGGCTCTCGAGGAACTGGGTGCCGTCGTACACCTGGCCGTTGACGACAAACCACGGCGCGTCGTCGTTTTCGTGCTGCTGCAGCTCGTCGACGGAGACGGTGTGGGACATCTTTGCCGCGTCGGTCATGCAGATGTCTTTGGTTTCTTTTTCCATGTCACCACCCGCTCTGTCTGCTGCGTCGTCGGCACCGCCCACGTTCTCGCCCCAGAATCCGTTGCCCAGGTTGCCGCCGTCCTTCTTCACGCGCTCCATCCAGCCAAGCTGGGACAGCTTCGGCGGCGCGGGGTGCTCAAAGCGCAGGCCGTGTCCGCCTGCCTCCTTGTGGATGACGACGCGAAACCACGGGTTGTTCATCATCCCCAGCACGCTCCAGTACATGTCCCGCGGCTGCACCATCATGGACTCGTCCATGCACCGCACCATGATGTCGTCTGCAGCGGCCAGGTCGCCCAGGGCGATGTCCAGGTGCCAGAACGCCCAGCAGAAGCACGACTCGCGCTCGCCCACAATGTCGACGCGCCCGCCATACAGCGTCTCGCCTTCCGCCGCCAGCCGATACGCGTCCTCTGGATAGTTTACATGCGCCAGCAGCCACGACTTGCCCTTGTTCAGCGTCAGCTCGACTCGCGTCACCCGCTTGCCGCTGCCTGCATATGCATAGCCGCGCACGTTGTACGTGTTGTTGCTGCTGCTGCTGCTGTCGCCTGTCGGCAAGGACAGGCGCTCTTCGTGTGCCGGAAAGCATATGGCGCTGTTTGTGTTGAGGTCGTAGATGGCGTAGCGCTCATCCGTCCAGACGTCTGGCAGATTGGCGCTCTCGTCTGGCGATATGGTCGTCGGCAGCACCCGGTTGTCGTAGATGTGGTACCAGTTGGCGCTCGGCTCGGCCGTCACGATAATCCGCTTCAGCCATTTGACACTGCGGCCGCCAATCTGCCCGGGCACAACCACGCGCAGCGGCTTGCCGTGGTCGGGCGGCAGTGACTCGCCGTTCATCTTGTGCGCCACGAGAATGCCACGCTCGGCATCTCTGGCCCATGCCAGCTTGACCGACGTCCCATAGTAGCCGTTGGGCAGCTTGTCGGCGCCCTCAAAGCACACATAGCGCGCGCCGCGCATCGGCCGTGCCGTTTCCAGCAGATGGCCCAGCGGCACGCCCGTCCAGATGGCAGTCGACAGGCCGGCCGCGCCCCATGAGAAGCCTTTGGTCTTGCGCACAATGTTCTGCTCCTTCCGGCGGTTGCCAGCGCACACGAGCGTGATGGGATACGTGAACTGCTCGTATTCCTCCAGGAGTTGGCGCAGTGTCATGGTTATGGGGTTCGCCACCATGCCCTCGACTGTGAACTCCCAGTCTAGCGCCTCGTCATCCTCGACTTTAGGCACAGGGCCGTGGTTTCGCACATAGTGAAGGTTCTTGGAGGTCAAGAACCCTTCGTCGTAGAGGTCACTCAGAGGTGCCTCGACGTTGAATGGATGGATGCCTGTTAACCGAATCAGGCGTGGATCTCGCTCGACATGCCGATCTGGTGTTTTCAGGTCTTCAGCAAGCACTTTGCTTTCCACCGATGGCGGAGGAAGAGGGTAGGGGCGTTTTTCTCGCTCCTCGCCCTCTTCGATTTCTTCCATAAGGGCGTCAGCTGGGCCTGCACCCTCGGAATCGGCCTTTTCTGTCTCAGCTGGGCTTGGAGGGAGCCGATAAGGGAGGGTGGATAGTGTGAGCTTAGATGTTTTGGGGGGGGAGGGAGAGGGTGGGTGAGGTATGGGGGCTGCCGTGGTAGCAGCCATGATGGAGAGGTGATGTCAAAGAGAGTGCATGAAAGGGCCACGAATGAGATTCAGATGCCAATTGGGACCTCCTATACAATCATTGAGACCAAAAACAGCAGGGGTTGACAATTTTTGAAAACCAACAGAGGAAAAAGAGGCTGGAGTGAATTTGAGATGATGGCAATTAGAGAGGGAAAAAAAAACAAAAAAAAAACGCTTTTCTGTACAATGTAAAACGGAAGGCTCTCTCTCGTGCAGCAAAAGATCCGATGTGCCACAGAGACGATGCCCAATGCCCAAATAGGAGAGGACGGGGGGATTGGGATATGGGTATCGAAGACAGATGCCGGGTGTGAAGAGCAGTATGGGGGTGGCCAGACTTGCGCATTCTCGCATCTCCGGATTGCGAGTGGTCGAAGTGGTCGAAGTGGTCGAAGTGGTCGAGTGGCCGAGTGGTCGATATAACAGCCGGTCTTCTCAGCCACTTATTCGCGACGCCTCGTCCGCTCCTGCATGACAGCAATGGTCCTCGGTGGCTGCAGCCACAACCTACCGTTGCTGATTGTGTCGTGTTCGATCGATTCCATGTCCTCTCTCTGCGAAGATGATCACGCCGCCATCACGGCCTAGAAACAGGAACCATGGAGCCATGGAGCCACATGGAGCCAAGAATGGCCCAAGAGCCATTTTTTTAGGGCCTGCTCCGCGGACTTGATGGTTTTTGCGCCCCGTGCTTCTGCCCGGTCGTGGGTCACCAAGTCCTCTTTGTCTCGTCATGGCCGTCTTATCGCACCGCAAAGCCGTTTCTCTGCTGTCAAATTGCCAACTGCCACTAGGAAGATAAGCCGTCAGGGGTGAGGTGCGGTTTGACGGAGATGCTTTCACAGGCGGCTCTTAGCGCAAAAATACAGTAATGGAAACTAGCAAATAGGAGCGAGAGCGCATCCAGGAAATCTCCGAGAGATGCGCCTGCCAGCTGTGCAGGAGGCTTCATTCTTCCGGCTTGGGATTTGTCTTGTCTTTCCCTTCTGAGCGAATCTACGCGCGCGTTCCTTCCCGGTGAGGTCGGCACCTGCCCCATATGCGCGTGTGACACTGATCGTGCCTTCTGTCTTGGATCCAAAAGCGAGGTCGCACGTGCTTGCCCAATCTATGTTTTATATCGCTTGAGCGGCTTGCATTGCACCCGTAGATGCCCAACTGCTGTTTCCGTGCTCGTGCATGCCTGCTACACCGGTGCACCGAATATATGGACGATGCCGCCCAAGCCATTCGTCTCGTTTCTCTTTGCCATTTGCCGTCTGCATGCCGTCTGCATGCCGGGTGCATGCCGGGTGCAGAGTCATCTCAAGACGCATGCGACGCGGACGAGAGAACACTCCGTACATTGGTGTTAAGCATAGCTTCCGTGGTGGAGGGCTATTGAATTAGGCGGTGAGCCCTAAACGAATGCAGATTCTTTAGGACGGGCAAACCAATAATCCGGGTGAGGGGCAGAATGACAGTATTATTCCGCGGAAGGTACAGCCAATATTATTTACTCTCTAAAGCTGGAATAATTGCGGCAATCGCATTTCCTTGAAAAGGGCAACTCGACAAAGGCTCGCCAGACCCGACAGCACCTTTCCCTCTCTTCTTCTCTCTGCCCATCCCACTGCAAGCTTCTCCAGCACGAGCAGACGACCCGCCACAGCACCGATTGGGCTGTCTTCGGCCTCGGAGCTCACCCCATGCATACCTCTACGGGCGGCCAGTACAAGTTCCATTTTCTCGGCTTATCGGTCCCGTAGCAACTTCAGTTTGCCACAGCAAGAGACGACGGATGTCGCCTGCCAGCTACTTCGACTCTGCTCCGTCTCCTTTGGTCCGTGGCCCATCATGGATCGCGCTAGGAAGCGTACGTCGGTTCCTGCCTCTCTGTCGCCGCTTGCAGCCTGTCAAACCTGGCCATCGTGGCCCGTGAAATCTAACATCGTCGTCTAGGCCAACTCCGGGCGCTGAATGAGCGCGCATGGGCAGGAGAAACCGGTAAGACACCTGTGCCGACTGTCCCTCCAGCTGCGGCTTGCGCTTCTGTTCCGCTCACTCTCACACTCTCCCTCTCTCTCTAGACCTCTTCGCCGTCAACAAGTCGCTCGACTCGTCCCTGAAGAAGAACACTGCCTTTATCCGACGCCTGCGGACGGCCATCTCTTCTGCCACCCTCAACTCCTTCCTGCAGGAAATCGCCTCCCTCAGCCTCAGCAAGTACCTGTCCGAAATCAATTCTGCTTGCTACGAAGGCCTCTGCCGCCTGAAATCCCCCACCGACATCGAAGCCGGCGTCGAGATCGTCTCGGCCCTGCACCAGCGTTTTGGCCCCTCTGACTTTACCGAGTATTTGGGATGGCTGCTCGGCAAGGGCATGGCTCCGCCCGACAAGAGCCAGCTCAAGACGCAGTCGGCCGAAGCTCGTGAGAAGGACGAGAAGGAGCGCCTGACCCTTCAGCGCGTGCTCCTTCGCATCGTCACAGAGCTGTGGCTTGTCGGCGTCTTGCGGACCCCCGACGATGTCAATCGTCCCGACGATGCCACCAAAGGTGCCGCTGGCAAGACCGCAGAGGTCAAGTTCCGCAGCGCGACCTCCAACAAAAGCGGCGTCGCCGAGCCCTTTCCACTTGCCGTGCTGAAAGACCTCCTCGGCCACGACCGCGAACATGCGAATCTGCCTCTGCTTGTCACCTTTGTCAAGACTTTCAGCTGGGACGTATTGGGTGTGAAGGGTGCCGGCTCCGAAACCAGAAAGATTGGCGAGGAGCCCGGGGCCGCAGCCAATGGCGGCGCCGAGAAGGAAAACGACAAGGCCGCCGAGGCCGGAACGGAAGCAGCCGCTCTGCCCGCCTCGTGCCCCGATTCCGATGACGCGCCCATCACCTCGCCAGAGCTGCAAGAGAAGTTCAAGAGCATTCTCACTCGCTACTTTGCGGATGTCAAGGGCCACCTGGAACGCGACCAAAAGGCCATCTCCAGCCAGTCGCGCCGCAATGCCGAAGCGTATGTCAAGTCCGGCGAGGTCTTTGAGGATCGCCAGTCCAACTTTGAAAAGCAGGTCAAGGCCCAGGAACGCCTCGTCGCCAATGCTCAAGTGATTGCCGATGCCATTGGCGCGGAGATGCCCAATCTCAAGGATGGCGACGAAGGACAGGCGACCGCCGGCGGCTCCATTGGCATTGTCAAGGCCGGCGACTATCTGCGCGGCCGGAGCGACGGCGCCGGCATCTGGGAAGACGAGGAGGAGCGCCGCTTCTATGAAAACCTCGTCGATCTCAAGGGCAAGGTGCCGGCTATCCTGCTGGAGGACGTGAAGAAAAAGAAGTCGGACGTAGATGAGCAGGTTGGCAAAAAAATCGATCCGTCCGAGGCCACCGAACCGCCCAAGCCAGCCGACGGGTCTGCAGCTGCCCCTGCTCCTGCGCCCGCTCCTGCGCCAGACTCCTCTGTCCCTGTCTCTGCCGCTACCGACGACCAGTCCACATCCATTGTGAACAAGAGCATCGGCGCGCAGGTGGACACGCTGCTTCTTCGTCTGCCCGATTTGACAAACAAGGACCTTATCGACCAGACAGCCGTTGACTTCTGCTTCCTCAACTCCAAGGCTTCCCGAAACAGACTAATCAAGGCGCTCACAGAAGTCCCCAAAGGACGCAGCGATCTCTTGCCGAATTGGGCCCGTCTCGTGGCCACACTTGGCCGGTACATGCCCGACGTGCCCAAAGGGCTTGTTGATTACCTTGACGCCGAGTTTCGCAGCCTCCAGCGACGCAAGGACAAGGACTTTCTCGGCCAGGTCCGCCTCAGCAACATCCGCTACCTTGCTGAGTTGACCAAGTTCGGTATTGTGCCCGAGCATGTCGTCTTTCACTGTCTCAAGGTCAGCTTGGACGACTTCTCGCGTATGAATATTGAGATCATATCCAACCTTCTCGAGACATGCGGCCGCTTCCTGCTGCGGAACCCCGAGACATCGCCGCGCATGGCCGCGTTTCTGGAAACTCTCCAGCGGAAGAAGTCTATGCAACACATTGGACAGACAGAGCGCATGCTCATTGAGAACGCTGTATATTATGTTGATCCTCCGCATCGACCAGCCATCCAGCAGAAAGAACGGACACCTATGGACCTTTTCATTCGGAAGCTGGTCTATGTTGACCTGTGCAAACGCAACGCCAACAAAATGCTCAGGCAGGTGCAGAAGCTTCACTGGGAGGAAAAGGAGGTATGACTCTTGTTCCCTATGTCAGAATTAATTTTTCATCTCTGCTAACCATCTTCTAGGTGGTGGAACTTCTGCGGAAGGTGTTTTGCCGTCCGTGGAAGGTCAAGTACGGAAACATTCACCTTCTTGCAGGTCTTCTCAGCGCTCTCTATCGCCACCACTCGGCATTTGTTATTGATATTGTCGACGCCATCATCGAGTCGATCTGCTTTGGACTGGAGCTAAACGACTTCAGATACAACCAGCGGCGCCTTTCTGAAGTCAAGTATCTCGGCGAGCTCTACACATACCGCCTGCTCGAGCATCCGGTCATTTTCGACATGATGTACAAGATTCTGACGCTTGGCCACGGTGGCCCGCCTGTACCTGGCCGCATCAACCCGATTGACCTTCCCGACGAATACTTCCGCATCCGTCTGGTTGCCACCATTCTTGAGACTACCGGAACCTACTTTAACAAAGGCGCATCGGGCAAGAAACTTGACTACTTCTTGTCTTTTTTCCAGTACTACATCTTCACGAAGAACCCCTTGCCCATGGATATTGAGTTCATCGTCCAGGACACATTTGCGCTTATCAGACCGCAGTTGAAGCTGGCAACCACTTTTGACGAAGCTGTCAAGGGCTTCCAGCTAGCCATGGCCCAGGACCAAAAGCTCTCTGGGGTTGACAAAGCAGCCGAGCAGTACGATGGTGCAGCTTCCGACGACGAATCTTCAGAGGACGAAAACGAAAATGCAGATGACTTAGCTGTTGCGGAAGGCGAGGGCGACGAAGATTCGACGTCGTCCGTGGACGAGGATGCCGAGGTATGTGCAGTGAAGGGCATTTTCCCGCGCAAGAGCAAAGCTTATTTGCCGTTTTTTTAGGAGGATGCTGAGAGACAGGATGCTTCCGAACACAGCGAGTCCGAAGACGAGGAAATTGTTGTTACCCGCGAAGAAGAAGAGATCGACCCAGAAGACGAGGCCGAGTTTGAGCGTGAATACGCACGGATCATGGCAGAGAGCCTGGAAACGCGCAAATTCGATCGCAAGCCCATGTTCGACGTCGCGCTCCCGGTGCGGTCGAAGACACGCGAACCTTCATCCGTCGCAGCGGATGGAAACAATGGCGAGGAGGGTGCTGGGGGCACACCTACGATGGCGTTTTCTCTGCTCACGAAGCGCGGCAACCGACAGCAGACGCGCACGCTTGAACTTCCCTCGAATTCTGATTTTGCTGTTGCTATGAGGAACCAAAAACAGGCCGAGCGGGAAGAGCAGCAGCGCATCAAGAACCTTGTTCTGAACTTGGATCTGCGTGAAAACGAAGATGTCGAGAGTGAGTTTGCCCAGTTCCGGCTTATTTTGGAGCACGCCTTGTTTACATTGCGTACCTAGGTTACGAGAAACCGACATCGTACTTTCACAACCGACCGGAGAAGACGGGCAAAGAGCGCACACAGCGCGTGCGCAAGCTTCAGCTCAGCGATGTTGACTGGTATGGACATCTTCCCGTCAAGGCGAAGCCAGAGGAGGTGGGGCAGGCCGGCCAAGGCTGGCCAGCTCTACGATGAGAACTCCGGTGGCACAAGCGGCCAAGGCCGACGTGGTCGAGAGTGGCAAAGTCCTCGAGCAAGGGAACAACAAGTGTTGTCAAGCTCGGCCCCTGACCTGTCACATCTACGGCATGGCAACATTGACGAAAAGCTGACCCTTTCTTAAACAGGACGTAATGGGATAAGCAGTCTGTGGATTCGACATTTCCACAGCTGGATCGTTTCTTCCGCCTATCACAGCAACTGCTTAGGGATGCCGACATGGAACAGACTATGTGATTCAGGAAAACGTTGGAGCTCCTGAGATCTCTGCCATCCTCCCAGATGAGTGGCCATGCAAGCTCGCCAAGCCGACTTACGGGGTTCGCAGACTTTCAACAAGACGCCCAGCAACAAACCGTGCTCGGTTACATATGCGTCGAGAACATGACCGAGTACGAGGGTACGACATGCACTTGCACATGCGATTCGTTTTTTTTCACACGAACCAAGCTGTGCCTGTGGGCGGCTCTAATTGGCTGTCACGGTGATCAGCGAGGACCCTCTCGCTCGTCCTTGTCACCGAGCGCGGTGACAAAGCGAGTACGAGGTCCGTGAGAAAGAGAGAGAGAGAGAGATGCGTTTTTATTTTGGACGGTTCGGCCGTGGGCGATGGGAGATGGGAGAGATGGCTGTTGGTGAAAATTGTGTTTGCGGTGTTGCCTTGACGAATGCACTATTACGAGCAGACAAGAGCTAGCAGCCCGCTATTCTTTTTGAGATTTTTTTCTGCAGTGCCGCGCCTGACGGCCAACGGTCACGGTTGGTTGGTTGGCCATGGGGAGAGGCACTATATTTTTTTTCAATCTCAATATTTCTTTCAGTGCTCCGTAAGCCGACATGGCATTGTGTGCTACTATGCATGTTACTATCGAAAACGAAAAGCGTTAGCGGCGACCCCTTTCCTCTTGTACGTAGCAGCGGATGTTGGGATTAGTCATGGGAGCTGACGTTGGCGTTCTCCGCTGGCGTCGTTTCAGGCATCTGCGCCTTGACCAGATATTAAACGAGATGGCCGAGCAGCTCCTTTTTGAGCTTATACGGTAGCATGCGACGGGGCATTTTTATCCTAATTTTGGAACCAGGGCACCACTTTACTCTTTTTGTGTGGGTACGCTCGACCTCTTGTTTTACAATGTAATTGGGTGACGCGTCGCTCTCTTGGCCGAGACGCTGCGCATGGGAAGGATAGGATGAGGGAAGGAGCGACAGAACCATGTGGTGTGAGCCACGGAGTCGATCCATGTGGCAGAGAGTAGCACAGTACAGTAGCACAGTAGCACGCTAGTGTGGCGCAGGGGCGTTTGGTTTCCCTGAAATTTCTACGGTTGGAGCACTTTGGTTTCGAGTGCACCGAGACCAAACAAAACCTGCTCGCACCACATCACCAAACCTAAACGCCGCGCTCGTGCCATGGGGCGGGATCAGGAGGGACCAGGAGGGCCGCTGGCTTGCATCCCTCAGGATGTCCACCGCCCGCAGCCCACCGAGTTCTGCGGAGCGCAGGGATGACTCAACGGGAGCGTGGACCAATCATTGCTGCTTGGCACCAAGTTGGTTCGAGTCGTGGTGCAGCGTGCAGAACAAAAAAAGTATGCGTTGTCCGTTGTTTTACGAGCGTTTGTGCGAGCCAACCATATACCTGGTCCCCATAACCCGTTTCCTTTTTTTTTTCTTTTTTTTTCTTTCTTTTTTTTCTTTCGTTTTGCCCCCTCCTTCGATCGATGGGGCCAAGAACTACGAGTACTACGAGTATCCTCGTTGGCCATTCAGCCTTTTTTTTTCCCCTTTCTTTTTCCTTTTCTTTTTCCTTTTCATTGACGGAGTATGGGATCGGCGTGGACGGGGCAATGTGTTCTATTCTTACCCGCTCCCGAGGCTTTGCCCAGCGGCGGACGTTCTCTGCTGGCCCTTTTCGTTTCGGCCACGACTAGCAACGAGGGCCAAGGCTCAAGTGGGTTCTGATGTTTGTCCCGTCCCGGATCCGTCTCGCTTACCTCTCTGAGATGCCCACACACCCCTCCCCCCCCCTGCATGCTCGTGCTTTGTAGCGCCGTCCAGCCTCCGCTCCCTCATGCTTGTCCTGCTTGGCGCCATCTTTGTGCCATCCTCGGCCGTCCGGTCAGGCCAGAGCAGGGACAGAAAGGCAGTTCTCGGTAAGTGAGAGAGTAACCCTCTCTTCCCTGATGGGAGAAGGGGGGGAGGGGGGGGGGTAAAGGGGGGTGACCCTTGGTCCCGCCCCTGGTCTCTGCCTCGACGCTTTCCAGACGCCGTCAGGCCGTATTGATTCGCACGGGATATGTTACGGTATACGATACGAGCACGGAGCATCAGTCCTTTCAGCCCGGACTGCTTGACGGATTTGTGAATTTATTGGCCGTGTTGTATATAGCTTATATTACTTGCATTTTATTGTTTCTTGTTTCTCTTGACTGTCTCTCCGTCTGTCTCTGTCCGTCTGCCTGTCTGTCTCTCTTTCGCCTCGCTTTGCGTCTATTCGTCCTCCCCAAGTCTTCCATATTCCTCCCTTCCCGCCTTCTCATTTGCCGTTGCTTTGTCTTCCTGCGTGGTGCCGCAGCTTTGTTTTTCTTTGTCGCCTTCTTACCACATCGACTGCGCTTCTATACACCCGCACGCGCTCGGTCGTCCGATCTTTCGATCGTTCTGGATATTCCACTTCCCCGGTCACCACGGTCGGAAAACACAGCCAAAACGAGCTCTGCCAACGTCTTTTTTTTTTTTTGCGGTCCTGCTCCGCTTGTGTCACCTCGAACGCAGAGTAGGATTAGCAACCCAGCAGAATCTCCCTTCTGCGCCCCCTGGTTCTGGTTCCTTCATCTCTTTTATAACCCGGGCGGCGGCCACCCAGTGGTTTGCAGTGCGCACCTGCATTGCGAGGAAACCCCATCCAGAAACTAGGTCGCACGCTCTGCCGCGCTTTTCAGCTCACCTCCTTTTGCTTTCGACCGCTTCCTTAGCTCCTCTTGTCAGCTCCTCCTGCCGGGTCTTTTGCGTAGACGCAGATCTGCTACCTACTGGGGACCGGGCGACATAAATCGGATCGGCGCAAACGGCAGTCATAAAAAGCCAAGCATCCTCCCTTCCTTCCGACAGCAGCGAGTACCGCCACTATCGGTAGTCCATAGTGTCGATAGCTTCCTTTCAAGGATTGCTGACAGAAGAAGGATCTGGTCTACGCCGTACCCTAACGAACAGCACCACGCTCACTACGGATGGCTGCATGAAATCATCTCTCGACGCTCCTCCATTCTTTTCTTCTTCTTCTTTTTTCCCCCCTCCTCGACGCCCTCTTCTCTTCACCGAGATCGGAACACGCCCGCGACGGCTTCCCGTTCCACCAAGTAATCGACATTCTCCACCATAATACCCTCACCAAACGGTCGTGTAATACCCTTCATCTTTCAAAATGACAAACTCCTGGCCAGTAAAAGACGTGAGCTCTGTCGATGTCTCCTCTCCCTCTGGGCAGCCTGCTAATTTTCAGATTGTCTATACCGCCATTGTTGGCGTGGTCATGCTGGCAGCATGTCTCGAATGGTTCCTATGGCTCGCCGCCTTTCTCTACTGCCTGTGGAAGGTCTTCCGGAAGGCCGAGCACTGGTCGGTGAATGTGCTGACCATCATCGTCGGCGTAGCGTTCACGCTGCTACGGTTCGTCCCCGCGTCCTGCAATCTAGCGCGAATTGGGACTTTTCTGTCTAACGTGCGTCTCATCACAGGTTCATCTTCCTGCCCATCATGGTCGTTACGCTGCCGCTCCCCAGCGATGCCGTCCGCGTTTTCCCCCAAAACATGGTCAGCGTTTTGCAATGGTTCGCCTTTTGGAGTTTCACCGGGCTTTTGACCGTCCCGTGGCTGTTCTGCGTCTACCAGGTCGTCACGCACCAGCTCGGCCGCACCAAGCGCATCAAGCAGGTCCTCGACGAGGTGTCCGCCCCCAAGGTCGTCATCGTCATGCCGTGCTACAAGGAGGAGCCCGACGTGCTGATCACGGCCATCAACTCCGTCGTCGAATGCGACTACCCAGCCTCGTGCATCCACGTCTTTCTGTCCTTTGATGGCGACCAGGAGGACGAGCTGTACCTCAACACCATTGAGAAGCTGGGCGTGCCGCTGACGCTCGAGACGTATCCCAAGAGCATCGACGTCACCTACCGCGCCGCGCGCATCACCATCTCGCGCTTCCCCCACGGCGGCAAGCGGCACTGCCAAAAGTCGACCTTCAAGCTGATCGACCGGGTCTACCAGCAGTATCTGAAGCGCAACGACAACCTGTTTATCCTCTTTATCGACTCGGACTGCATCCTCGACCGCGTCTGCCTGCAGAACTTTATCTACGACATGGAGCTGAGCCCAGGCAACCGCCGCGACATGCTGGCCATGACGGGCGTCATCACCTCGACCACGGAGAAGCACAGCATCATCACGCTGCTGCAGGACATGGAGTACGTCCACGGCCAGCTGTTCGAGCGCACGGTCGAGTCCGGCTGCGGCGCCGTCACCTGTCTGCCCGGTGCGCTGACCATGCTCCGGTTCTCGGCCTTCCGGCGCATGGCCAAGTACTACTTTGCCGACAAGGCCGAGCAGTGCGAGGACCTGTTCGATTTTGCCAAGTGCCATCTGGGCGAGGACCGCTGGCTGACGCACCTGTTCATGATTGGCGCCAAGAAGCGCTACCAGATCCAGATGTGCACGTCGGCCTTTTGCAAGACCGAGGCCGTCCAGACGTACCGGTCGCTGGTCAAGCAGCGCCGCCGCTGGTTCCTGGGATTCATCACCAACGAAGTGTGCATGCTGACGGACTGGCGCCTGTGGAAGCGCTACCCCATCCTGGTCGTGGTCCGCTTCATGCAGAACACCATCCGCACGACCGCCCTGCTCTTCTTTATCATGGTGCTGGCGCTGCTGACGACGTCGAAGACGATTTCCGACCTGCCCGTCGGCTTCATCGGCGTCTCGCTCGGTCTCAACTGGCTCATGATGATCTACTTTGGTCTCAAGCTGCGCCGCTTCAAGCTGCTGCTGTACCCGATGATGTTCATCCTCAACCCCTTCTTCAACTGGTACTACATGGTCTACGGCATCTTCACCGCCGGCCAGCGCACCTGGGGCGGCCCTCGCGCCGACGCAGCGACGGCCGACGGCGACAAGACCACGGTCCAGGAAGCCATCGAGCAGGCCGAGCAGCAAGGGGACGACCTCAACATTGTGCCCGAGACCTTTATGCCGGCGGCCGAGGTCCAGCGCCGCAAGAGCAGCCGGCGCGCTCCGGGTGGCCGGCCGACTCCTGGCCGCCGCGCGGGCGACAAGCAGCCCGCTCCCGAAGGCGGCGTGGGCGAGCCCGACAAGAAGGGCGGCCTGGCGTCAACGATTATCACGGAAGAAATGAGCGATGCGGCAGCGAGGGGCAACATGGTGCTCGGACGGACCAAGAGCGGGCGGACGCAGCTCATGCCACCGGACAAGATCGATGGCCTGTTCGCTCTGCCGGACCGCACGGCGGCTGGTGGCTTGTACCACTACTCGGATGACTCGATGCTCAGCCTGGGGGTCATGAGCCCCGGCGGGCCGTCGTCTGTGGCCAGCGGCATGAGCCGCGGGGCTGGTGCGGTGTACGGACCGCACATTCCGCTGCACCCGCGCGACTCGTTTGAGAGCTTCTTGTCGAACCAGACGGGCGGGCACAACTCGGTGTACATGCCGCGGCGGGTGGAGAGCCTCATGGGCGACGAGGACCGGCGCAAGTACGAGCTGGCGCAGGCGAGCCAGCTGAGCTTTGGCGGCGGCGGCGTGGGCAGCTCCAACGGGCGGCACCCCTTTACGGGTCCGCCGATGGGCCACGTGTACGAGTACCACTCGGACTCGGAAATGTACCAGGACGGCTTCTACACCGACAACGAGGCGGCTCCTCCTGCGACGCGGGGTCATGGACACCTGGCGCCGGGAGCGCGGCCGGAGCATACCCGGCTGGCCAGCAGCGAGAGCATCCCGTCGTCGCGGCCGTCGCTGTCGGCGCCCGGATCGAGGGGGCCGTCGCCGGACCCGCAGCAGCAGCCGCAGTCGTCCATGCTGTCGTCGCCGATCCCTCTTGGCGGCGGGCTGGCCAGGCGCAGCCCGCTGGGGCGGTCAAGCTACGTGGTGCAGGCATCGAATTCAGACGACGAGGACGAGGTGCTGCAGGACGAGACGGCGCGGCAGCAGAAGCGGATGCTTCCGAAGTGAAGGGAATAGGACACGGACACACCATGCATACACGGGCGTTTTTTTTTTTTTTTGATAAAATAATTGGCGAGGGTTTCGTTCATATAACAGTTTGTATATATGGGCGCAGGATTGGCCATCTACATAATTGCATAGACATGACAATCGGATAACGATATAGAGTGCTAGTACGAGAACGGTAAAAGGCGGTGTGCTTTTCTGCCCGCCAAGCCCCTCTTGTCCCCTCGGCGAGCTTGGCTGCGACCAGAGATTCTGGCGCAGTCTCGAAGCTTCTCCCTGATTCGGAGTTGGTTAGGTAAAAAGGCAATAAGGCTGGGCTTGGGCGTCTTTGGGCACCGCTTTTTCCTGCTTTTTCGTGCCTGTCCAGTTTTCTGTAAATTGATGATAGCCACTTTACAACCCTACGATTTTATATTGATGCCTTGGACTTGTCTCTTGCAATCGCCAGGCTGATAGTTGTTCTCCATCAATCCTGATAGGCAGTTTACAGGCAGTTTACCCCGCCAGAATAGCGTTCACTAAGCACCCCTCCATCGCTACGGTTTTTGCAAGTTTGTTCTCGCTGCTTCTGTGTGGGCAACAAGCAAGCAGACCCCACTAGATCGAATTTAGCGCCTCTATTTTTTTTTCTTACAAACAGTCGACGCAACCAGAGTGGTGTCAACAGAGCAAGACGACTATTCATATTTTTTTATGAAAAAAGAACAAGCACAAGCGTTTTCTTCAACGGCCCGCCTCTGATCGTTTCACTTTTGCAAACAGCAAGCAGCAAACAGCGAACCGCGAACCGCGAACCGCGAACCGGCACAGAGCGACTCGACGCCGTGTCTTTTATCTGCCCCGCGAAGCGAAGAAGCCCTGTCTAGTTAGCTGGGCTTAAAAAAAAAAAGAAAAGGACGGTTGCTAGGAACCACAACTTTTCCCGACCCTTCATCGATAGCAGAAGCGAAGCTTCTTTTTGGTTCTCGTCTTTCCCGGGTTTCCTCGTCCCTACTCTCAGAGCTGCGTCTTCTGGCTTGCGTTCTGTTCGACTGCACTCCCTTGCGACCCGCATCTCTCTTCCCTTTGGAATCCGCGCACAACCGAAACCGCCACCATGAGCGTCGTTGGTGAGCAGCCCTGCTTCCTGTGCTTTTTGTCCTTGCAGCTAACCGCGCAGGTGTTGACTTTGGCACGCTGAACACGGTGGTTGCCGTGGCCAGAAATCGAGGTGTCGATGTGGTATGTTGCTTCTCGTGCATCTTCTGTTTGTCCAGCACATGCTGACAGCTTTCCAGGTGACCAACGAGGTCTCGAACCGAGCGACTCCGTATGTTCCTATCCTCCCCCTCCCCTAACAGACTCCGGCCCCTGCTAACAGAACAGGTCTCTGGTCGGCTTCGGCCCCAAGTCCCGCTACCTCGGCGAGGCCGCCAAGACACAAGAGATCTCCAACCTCAAGAACACGGTCAGCTCGCTCAAGCGGCTGGCCGGGCGGTCACTGAAGGACGCCGACGTGCAGCTGGAGCAGCAGTACGTGTCGGCGCCGCTGGTGGACGTCAATGGCCAGGTGGGCGCCGAGGTGACGTACCTGGGCAAGAAGGAGAAGTTCTCGGCCGTCCAGCTCATCGCCATGTACCTCAGCAAGATCAAGCAGACGACGGCCAACGAGATCAAGCTGCCGGTGTCGGACCTGGTGATGAGCGTGCCGGCCTGGTTCACCGACGCTCAGCGCCGCAGCCTCATCGACGCCGCCGAGATTGCCGGTCTCAAGCTGCTGCGCCTCATCAACGACACCACCGCCGCCGCCCTCGGCTACGGCATCACCAAGCTGGACCTGCCGGGCCCCGACGAGACGCCACGCCGCGTCGTCTTTGTCGACATTGGCCACTCCGACTACACCGCCTCCGTCGTCGAGTTCCGCAAGGGCGAGCTGTCCGTCAAGGGCACCGCCTGCGACCGCCACTTTGGCGGCCGCAACTTTGACAAGGCTCTCGTCGACCACCTGCAGAAGGAGTTTGTCGAAAAGTACAAGATTGACATCTTTACCAACCCGCGCGCCGTCTCCCGCGTCCACGCCGCTGCCGAGAAGCTCAAGAAGATCTTGTCGGCCAACCAGCAGGCGCCCCTCAACATCGAGTCGCTCATGAACGACATTGACGTCCGCTCCATGATCACCCGCCCCGACTTTGAGGCCCTGGTCGAGCCGCTGCTCGCCCGCGTCACCCAGCCGCTCGAGCAGGCCCTGGCCGATGCCAAGCTGACCCCGGCCGACATTGACGTCATCGAGGTCGTCGGCGGCGGCACCCGCGTCCCCGCCATCAAGGACCGCATCGCCGCCTTTTTCGGCAAGCAGCTCTCCTTCACCCTCAACCAGGACGAGGCCGTCGCCCGCGGCTGCGCCTTCAGCTGCGCCATCCTGTCGCCCGTCTTCCGCGTCCGCGACTTTGCCATCCACGACCTGGTCTCCTACCCCATCGAGTTCGCCTGGGAAAAGGCCAACGACATCCCCGACGAGGACCCCAACCTCGTCGTCTTTGACAAGGGCAACGTCATGCCCTCCACCAAGGTCCTCACCTTTTTCCGGAAACGGCCCTTTGACCTCGAGGCCCGCTACTGCAACCCGGCCGAGCTGCCGGGCGGCATCCAGCCGTGGATCGCCCGCTTCTCCGTCAAGGGCGTCAAGCCCACCATTGGCGGCCCCGACGACTACATGACCTGCAAGCTGCGCGCCCGCGTCAACATCAACGGCGTGCTCAACCTCGAGAGCGCCTACTACGTCGAGGACCAGGAGTTTGAGGAGGAGATCAAGGAGGACGAGAAGAAGGACGATGCCGCCGCTGGAGAAAAGAAGGATGGAGACGTGAGTACTATTCTTATTGGTTTGGAAGGTGATGGAGAGGCAGACGGAGAGACAGACTCCCCCGCGAAGCGCCGACGGCTCGACTCGGGCCGGCCTGTCTTGCCTGGTGCCGACGATGAGGCTGCTGCGAATTCTGCTGCTGCTGTTGTTGATCATGTTGTCGCCCCCTCGCTAACGCAGAACAAGGCCATGGACACGGACGCCCCCAAGGACGACAAGCCCAAGACGCGCAAGGTGCGCAAGCAGGTGCGCAAGGGCGATCTGCCCATCGTGTCCGCCACGCAGTCCATGGACGCGACCGCCAAGAACGCCGCCGTCGAGAAGGAGGCCGCCATGGTCATGGAGGACAAGCTGGTCGCCGACACGGAGGAGAAGAAGAACGAGCTCGAGGCTTACATCTACGACCTGCGCAACAAGCTGGACGACCAGTACGCCGACTTTGCCAGCGACGACGAGAAGGCCAAGCTGCGCGCAAAGCTCGAGGCGAGCGAGGTACGTTGACTCTCCCCCCCCCTTTTTTTTTTTTTCTTCTTTTCTCACTAACCATCAGGACTGGCTCTACGATGAGGGCGAAGACACGACAAAGGCCGTCTACGTGGCCAAGATGGACGAGATCCGCGCGCTGGCCGGTCCCATCGTGCAGCGCCACTTTGAAAAGGTCGAAGCCGAGCGCCAGGCGCTGCAGACCCGCCTGAACGCCGAGGCCGCTGCCAAGAAGAAGATTGCCGACGAGGCCGCCGGCAAAGACACGGGCGCCAAGGCCGACGGCGCGGCCGCCGGTGACGCCGAGGCCGCACGTGACGAGGAGATGAAGGACGCCACCGAGGCCGTGCAGCCGGACAGCATCGAAGAGCCAGAGGAGGCAAGATAAAGACTGCCTTTCTTGTTTTGTAGAAGGACAGCGGGGGGGGAAGAGGGGGGGTTCATCCGGGAAGACAAAACGGGCACGCAAATAAAGCACAGGATTTAGAACATGACGCCAACAGCAACAACCTCCCCCCTATTTTGTCGTGTTTCTACTCTATGTGTTATGCGTTTATCCGAGTAGCTTCATTCTGTTTTTCCGCGTCGTTTGATAGACGAATAAAAAAATCCATTGCTGAATGACTTGCGAAAAAAAAGGGGGGGGGGGGGGGGAAATTCAAACTTTTTTAAAAATACAATAATGCCTTTTTGTCCCATCCCTAGAGCACGTTGAACAGCGGCTTCAGCTTGATCAGCAGCTTCCACTCGTCGTCCGTCACGTCCGACCGGTAAAACTCCTTGAGGCAGTCGATGCTCGCCCGCGAAATCAAGCTGTACAGCACGTCCGTCTCCTCCAGGTGCCGCCCATACACCGGCTGGTGGCCGCCCATCTCGATCTTGACCGCCACCGAGGGCTGGCCCTTTTTGCACACCTGGATCTGCTTGTGCTCGCGCTCTATGGATGTCCTGGGCTGTCAGCAGAGCTCACGGTTTCTGTTTCTGAATGTTTCTGAATCATGGGGAAATCATAGGGCACTCACACTCGCCCCAGGCTGATCACCTCCTTCTGGCCCGTGTTCGGGTTCGTCTTGACCGCCGCAATCGGCGTGTTGAGCTTGAGCTGGCCCTCGACCACGTCCACGCCGACCACGATGGGCGTCGTCTTGTTGAAGACGGCCACCGGGTTCAGCACGCACGGGAAGACGGCCAGCATCTTGGACTCCTCCTTCTTCTTCTCGCTCAGCTCCTTCATGTGCTTGGTGAAGGCGTCGAACAGGTGGTAGATGATGTCGGCGGTGAAGACCTTGATGCCCTGCTCCTCCGCGTAGGCGGCCGCCTCCTTGTCCACCTTGACGTCGAAGCACAGCATCACGGCGTAGTCGGGGTTCTTCTCCAGCATGATGCCGCACTGCATCACGTCGCGCTTGTACACCGGGCCGATGCCGACGTTGGCCACGGGGATCTTGCAGTCCTTCAAAAAGTCCAGCAGCGCCTCCAGCGAGCCCAGCGTCGACGCCTGCACGCTGACGCCCCGGCCCGACTTCTCCACCCGGCTGAAGACGGAGGCGAGATCCGACTCCACCTCCTCCTCCAGGTCCTCCTCGTCGTCGTACTTGCCCACCACCAGCAGCCGCGAGCCGGCAATGGCCCCCTCCAGGTTCGGCGCGCTGATCTTGACGCCCATCGCCGCCTTGACCTCCTTGTTGTGCACGTACGCCGACCGGATGCGCAGCTCCCGCAGCGGTGCCGGCGTCAGCAGCGCGCGGATATTCGTCTTGATCACGCCCTCCACGCCGCACAAGATGATCCGGTCGCCCTCGCGCAGGATGCCGTTGGACAGGATCACGTCAATGGTCATGCCGAAGCCCTCGATCGCCTTGACCTCGAGCACGGTGGCCTGCACCTCGGACAGGTACATGAGCGAGTCCGTCATGCGCTCCTGCGTCAGCTGCACCAGCAGCTTCAGCATGTCCGGCACGCCCTCGCCCGTGTGCGCCGACGTCGGCACCAGCGACACGATGCGCGACATGTTCTTGTTCTCGTAGAAGAGCTCCGTGTTGAACCCCTGCTCGGCAAACTCCAGCTTGGCCTGGTCCAGCCGCTTGGTGAACTCGTTCTGCACGCCGCGGTTCTGCAGCGCCAGGCTGTCCTGGAAGCCGTTGTTGTCCACCTTCTTCCACCCGTACAGCCGGTCGATCTTGTTCAGCGCCACGATGAACGGCGTCTTGCGGTCCCGCAGCATCCGCATCGACTCGAGCGTCTGCTGCTCCAGCCCGTGCATGATGTCCACCACCAGAATCGCAATGTTGCAGAGCGACGACCCGCGCGACCGCAGGTTCGAGAACGACTCGTGGCCCGGCGTGTCGATGATGAGCAGGCCCGGCACCTTGAAGTCGAACTTGCCGTCCTTATTGACTACCGCCGTCTTCTGCTTGATCGCCTCGATGGGGAAGTACGTCGCGCCAATCTGCTGCGTGATGCCGCCCGCCTCGCCCTCCTGCACATTAGTCTGCCGCACCTTGTCCAGCAGCTTGGTCTTGCCCGTGTCGACGTGGCCCATGATGCAGCAGATCGGCGACCGCAGGTTGTCCTTTGACCGCGACGCCAACGCCGCCTGGTGCTCCTTCTCGCGCAGCTCCGCCAGCTCCTTCTTCCGCTGCGCTTCAGCCGCCCGTGCTGCCGACGTCTGCTCGTCCTCGGACGAGTCCGAGTCCTCCTCCGAGTCCTCCTCCGGGTCGTCGCCCGAGTCGTCATCCTCATCCTCACCCGCCTTGGCACCTGACTTCTTGTTCTTGCCCTTGCCATCCTCCTCATCGGACGATGCATCCCAGCTGTCCTTGACGTCTTCCTTCACCTGCGCATCGGCTGCCGTCTCCCAGTCCTCGTCGATGTCGCTCTCGGCCGCAGCCGCCTTGCGCGCTTCCTCCTCTTGCGCCTTCTTCTGCTTCTCGCGCTCCTCCGCCTCCTTGGCCAGCTTCTCCGCATGCAGCCGCGCCCGCTCCGCCGCTTCCGCCAGCGCCTTCTCTTCGTCGACCTTGTCCTTGCGGCCGCCTCCGCGCTTTCGGTTGTCGTAGACGGGCTTCTTCTTCTGCTCCGAGCCTTCTTCGAGGGCGCCAACCTTGATGCCAGCGGCCATCATCTGCTGGAGCTTCTGCTCGTTGCGCGCCTTGGCCTCCTTCTGCGCCTTGGTCAGGTACTTGCCATCCTTCTTGAGCTGCTCAATGCGCTCCTTCTCCTTCTGCTTCTTCAGCGCCCGCTGCTCTTCCTTGCGCTTGGCCTCCTCCGCTTCCAGCCGCTCTTCTTCCTCGATGCGCGCCTTGGTTTCGGCGCGGATGCGCGCCTCCTCTTCTTGCTGCTTCCGGAGCGCTTCCTGCTGCTTCTGGATCGCCAGCAGATGTGCCGGGATCTTCTTCTTCTTGCCACCGGCAGCAGCCGTGCTTTCAGCAGCAGCAGCAGCAGGAGCAGCAGCAGCAGGAGCCGCAGCTGCCTTTGTCTCGGCCACCGGTGCCGCCTTGGCAGGCTCAGCCTTCCCTACCGGCTTCTTCTTCGCAGCCTGTCTGGAGTTAGTTTATCTTCCCAAAGGGGGGGGAACATGTTCCCGGACTGCAATGTACCTGCTCCTTTTTTCTCTGCTTCTCTCTCTCCTTCTTCAGCTTCTCCTTCTCTGCCTTGGTGAGGATCCGGCCGCTGTTGTCATCGTCATCGCCGCCGGCAGGCTCCTCCTTCGCGGCCTTGCCGCCCTTGCCCTTGGCGCCGCCCTTTCCTTTCTTGTCCGGCAGCGCGAACTCTTCGTCCATGGTCGCCTCTTCAGGCGCCTTGGAGGCGAGTCCAAAGGCGGCATCGGTGGACGCGCCGTCACCCGGAGCTGCATCGCCTTCGACAAAGTCTTCCGACATGCCCTTCTTCTTGCGCTTTTCCTTGTTCTTGCGGAGCACCGCCATGAGGCCGCCGCCACCACCGGCATTTTCGTCATCGTCCTTGTTGGCGTCATCGTTTCCGTTCGTGGCTTCAGCCGGTGCAGACGTAGGTGCGATGCTCTCGCCGAGCTCGGCCTCCCAGTCGTCGTTGGCCTTCTTGCCGCCCTTCTTCTTCGGAGGCATCGTGATGTCTTGGGGCGGTGTGTGGGTTGTTGAAACTGCTGGATTCCCGTTCCCGAGTCAAAGAACCGAGGTGTGTGTGCAGGAGAAAGACGCGCGCTTTCTACAATGAATAAAAAAAATAAAAAAAATCTAGCAGTCTATCAGCTCTGCCCTTTTTCTCTCCGTTCGCCCTCCATCGTGCTCGGGAAAACTCACCTTGTTCGAAAGACCTCCCTCAAGCCGGTTCACTCTATCGAAGAGTCAAATGTTGACAACCTGCCACTACCAAAGGCTGGACAGACGGCCTCGCTTTGTTTCGATCGCCTTTGCTGGAAAAGTGACAGCCGATGCCGAGACATAATCTGGTGCACAGTACCGAGTAGAGAACACTGGGATGCACGGAAATGCTCTCGCCTCTTCTTCTGCTCGTGTTCGTGGTTCGGTTGTAACGTAGACCGTTGCAGCCGTCGCGGTGGCAAAGACTGGAGGTAGACCAACAGGCCGGCCTCTTGGAGAAAAATAACGATGTAGTAAATTCCTCGACTGCGGATGGGCAAAAAATAAAGTCCGGCAACTTTGCTCTAGTGGGGGAAGGAGAAGTGAGGGGCTCACTCGTTAATACGTCGATTGCCCTGTGGGGGGGTATTTTTGTCCCTGCACAATAATTTTTGAATTTCAATCGCTTCATTGCCCCAACCTAGCCGCAAACAGTTTTTGTCTATGCAAGATACATGTCCCAACACCACCCTTTATTGTCCTTGCCCCCCAAAATAGCATGGCCCGCTAGTTCCTTTAACGAATCCCGATCAGCCGTGCCCTTTATGAAAGAAGCCTTGGAAAGAAGTCTTTGAGTCAAGAAAGAAAAATGTGAATACCCTCCTCTGTCGATCAAAAATTTGTCAAAGACGCTATAATGCATGAGCTTGCCGCCATCGACGCAAAAAGAGCCATAGCTCAGAGGATATTCTCCCCTGTGCAGCTTTGCGTTGTTCATCCCTTACATCACCGGCTCCAGGTAATACGCCAGAATGTCGTAGAGCAGGGTGAAATACTTGCTCTTCTTTTCCTCCAGCCTCCTTGATGGGTCATTCTCTTCCATGCCATCCTGGTCTTCCACTCCGTTGTCACAGCCCAGCTTCGTGGTCCAACGCCCGTCGTCGAGTTGGTCCAGCAACTCAAACAGCCTCTCCGTGTAAGCCGGACTTGTAAAGAGCCGCTCCAGGGCTCGTCTATCCATGCACCTCTGCAGCATGTCCCCATCGACCTGCATGCCAAATCGACCATCCGCTTCAGGCTCTTCGTCAGCATCCGGGTCGGGTGTTTCCCATATAAATGGATAGAGTGTGGGAGATGAGAAGGCCAAGTTCTGGATCAATCGCAAGATTCTCCAGATAGGCATGCTAAGAAGAGTAAAGTGCTGTAGCGAGCCGTCGATGCACATGCCCAGAATCTCGGCCCCGTCTGTGGTGCTGGGGACCAGTCCATAGCGCGTGTCGCGGCGTGCCTGCTGCCAGCTCGGGCGTGTCCGTCCACGCACAAGTTTGAGAATCGAAGCGGGCAGTTCTGTCTCAAAAACAACTTCGCAGTCCTTCCCAGGCTGCTGCCACGGCACCCAAAGTCCAGCCAAGCCGTAGCTTTTATCAGAGAGGAGCATGATAGACAGTCCTGACCCCTCTGTCGTTCCGCATCCCATCTCGATCATGTGGGCCGCTCTTCGTGCCTCCGAGTCCGAGTGATGGAGCGTCATCTCACCGGGGTAGTTCCTCCCTATGCTGATGATCTCCAAGGAGTCACGATCCGTCGCCGCCACAATCATGCCGTTGACGATTCGCAACGTGGAAGCAAAAGAGCCAAGCTGAAACGTGCCCTGAGTCTTCAGTCTTTTGTCCACTGGGTTGAGTTGCTCCCAATAGATTGTGGTACCAGAACAGAAGAACACGTTGTCATTCCATCCAACGACAGAATGGATGGGTTCGCCAGCCGGCAAACCAGTCTTTTTGTACCGCGTCCAGTATCGAATCTTTTCGCGCTGCCCATGTAGGCCCCTTGCAGCCGGCGAGGTAGAAAGAATGAGAAGACGCCCGGCCTTGGTGGACACCAAAAGGAATAACCACTTATCGCCTTGTCGCTCATAGTTCCACTCACTCAACCCCAAGATTTGGTCATCGTCGTTGCCAAGTCCAGACACGTAATCGACTGGTTCGTCTTGCTTTGTTGGCGCCGACAAATCATTCCCCGTATCCGGATCAAGAAACTGGAGCGTTGGTCTGCCTTCCAAATCCCTCAATGCTATGATCAAGCAGTCGAGCATATGAGAGTATATAACTTTTAAAGGAGTCCCCAATACGGGGAAGGACCGAGGAACAGGTCCTGGGAAAGGGTGCAGCTCGGCCAGCATGACGCTGGATTTGCCAGTCAAAACTAGCTCCGTCTTATCTTGATGGCCCGGCAGAGATGTGTGAAGCATGGAGATGGCGCCGACAAAAGGGGACGCCTTGCTGGAATCGGCTGCATCGACGAGCCAAACGGTATTGATGGATCGAAACGTCGCACGGCCATGTGCGAGGTCCTTCAGCAACACCAGTCGGCCATCACACCCAGCCAGAACAGCTTTTTCTAGCTTTGCGTCATCGACAACGTACACAGTTGTTGCTGTAAGACCAACTTTTGTTGCGTTGGCTGCTGTTATAGCTCTGGATCCGTCTAGGGACAGGGTGACCACATCGCCTCCTCGTGTGCCAAAAACAATAGAATCCTCCTCTTCTAAAAAGACAATACTAGTAGGCGCTTCTAGCAGAGAGAAAGCTGATGCATTTTCGCACTGCGACTTTCGCAATGATGATATTTCCTCTGCAAGTCAAGGTTAGCAAGCGTCTGATCTAAAAGCCTAAACATTTCCTCATCCAGCTCACCTGAGTTGATATTGATGGTTCGGGCCTCTATTAGATTCTCGCTTGCATCGTATATGACCAGTGATGGGTTGCCAGCCTCGAAACACCCGGCTAAGATAGACAGTGCGCTTGAAATGGTAGCCAGGCACAGACACGTGACATCGCCAACCTGATCAAATGTTTTGACAACTGCCACGTTGCCATCTGTATCGAGTTGCAAGAGGCGGATTTGGAAGGCAGTTCCCACATGTGTCGATAACGCTATCAGATTGTCTTTGACGCACGCATCTACCACGGTGACGTCGTCCACACAAAATATATCGGCATATGAGTGCCGTACACTAAATGGAATTTGGTTAGTCTTGGCCTGTGAGCAGTCCTCCAAGCAGACAAAGTAAAGTACCTTCGTGTAGGGTTGACGAAGACCAAGTGTTTTTCCGTCACTTGTACGACAGCATCGCCCCACAGTTGTGCAGCTTCCACTGTCCGAGATGTCAGGTCGTACAATGTTGTGTCTGACTCTAGTTCGCTAGCATTTGCCAGGTCACTAGACAAGTACAAAGCCATTGTTTTGTCGACCAAGGAAGCCAGCAGATGAAACCCCAGGTTGGTGTCCCGAGACCGACTCGGGAAGATCCAGGACTGTTTCACGGGTGTCTCGAATTCAATATCTAATCCGATATTGGCTCGCAGGCCGTAGCGAAATTCGGTGACGGCACCGGTCACGCCGCGTCCGGATGTGGCGAATATTCGCTCCGGCTTTGAAAAGGTTCCGAGACGGCGTTCTTGCCACAGAGCCATCTCATTGTCGTTTGGCTCAGCAGCCTGCTTGTGCGTCGGGACGTCGTCGGTTATGGCAAAGTCAACCATGGGAGACCAGTTCGGGATGGTGCCCAGCTGGATATTTGGCTGCCGTGGACGGATCTAAACAAGACAGTCAGACAATTTAATTGCTTATTACACAATGTGACGCGGTGTGCGCCTTCCAAGCCCATGTCCCAATCTATGGAGCTTACCTGCCAAACCGTTCCCGGACCGGATTCGCCCCCCATGATCAAAATGTCATTGAAGTCATCAAAGAGACTGCAGAAGGATGTCCCGATGTTGCAATCAAACTTGCCAATTTCGACAGATGCACCAAGGATATTATCCGAGTCGATGTCCAAGAACATGACGACGCCATCTTCACGCGCTAGATACACGCTGTCTCGCATAGTATTATAAGTAGGCAGTCTGTAGGGCCGCGTCCACGCGGTCCATAAAGGACTGCCTAGCCCATGGTGGAAGCGAGACGTTTCCTGGACCTCCATAACAAAGTCGTCAAAATCGGCCGGCAAGGCGAGACCATCTCTGCAGACGCCAATGCGGCGAGCAGAAATGGCAAAGAATGCCGAGTGAATGGTGAGTGGGATGATCAATAGTGGTATTTGGTGCTGGGGTGGTAGCGGTTGTCCCCTTTTCTCCTCGGAGAGAACGGCAGTCAAATCGTCGCCGGCTTCCCATTCGTAGGTCACCAGTCTGGATTTTCCGTGTCTGACGATGATGAGAAGAAGGATGATGTGGTAATCATCATTAGGATGTGGATAGAGGAACTCCATCTTGTGTATGACACCAGCTGCTGGATGAGCCCGGAATGACTTGATGGGATTAATAGGCTTATTACGAGCACGAGCATTGGCGAGGTTGCGTGATGACTCCAGCTCATAGACGATAAAGACGTCTTCTGCGCAGGCGAGAGCCATATATCGAGAGCTGGGATCGACGGCGGCATGGAATCCTGGATGGACAATTCGGTTGTGGTGAGGCTGGTGGCGCATAGTCTCAAATTTGTATCTGCCAGATGCGTCTTTGCGGATGAAGAGAAAGATGCAGTCGCCGCATTCCAAAACAATCAAGAGCTGCTGCGGAGGGAGCTCTACCGGTCTGCCTGTAGACGCAGCATGAAATGGAGAGTCTGTGCCACCCATGGTCAGGTCCCCATCTGTGTCGAGAATGCCATTGTCTTTGGCCTTGTCGGACAAGTCGTCTTCGCTGACGTCGCTTCTGTTCTCGGGAGGAGACCCGATCACTTTAGCATTTCGGATCCGAGACCCAAAATCGGTCCTTCTAAGAACATCTTGGAGTTGGCCATCTCTACCCAGTTCGCGGATCTGGACGTAGTGGTCCTAAAGCAAACGTGTCAGAGGTTTCAACAGGAGGAAGCCGCAGCGGAAGAAGGTCAAAGGCTTACACCAACAAAGGCAACGTCCATATGTTGCGCAGATCGAAGTCGCACAGGCAATATCCAGTGGGCCACGGGGCTTTCGACGACAGTTTTCGTCAGAATTCCATATTCAGGACGCTTGCCGACTCGCTGCCGAATTCTAGTCGAGTTCTTGGCCTGCAAGACGTCGTTGATATCAACCGTCTCGGTGACCCACTCGCCGTGGCGGTATACATTGGTTTGAAAATCCATGCTGCACGCATCTCAGGCTGGGAAGCCCAGCCGAGTCTGGATGGTGTTGGGTCTGATCTGTGATTGGAAACTGCCGAACAGCCAAATGCGTACCGGGCAGCATTCAGTAAGAGCCCAGCAAGAATAGAGACCACTTCAAGGTGTGGGCAGATGCTGTCTGCAATTTTTGTATGGGAAGAAGCCTGTGGACCATCTAGAGCAGAACAAGTATGTGCTCGACAGGGGAAATATAGAGGACAGGGGGTACAGGGTAAGTTGAACGTGGAGTGTGTAAAGCACAGCCACTCAAAAGGAAGAAGATGCGGGCACCCCTCAAGGAAGAACAAAGCGAGCGTCCTCCATTGAACGCATGGCCAGTTCGCTGAGAGAGTCCAAGATCACAGGGGAGCTGCTGTGAGGTTGCTAAGGCGCGAAGTGGCGCGCACCGAGGGAGAGTGAAGTGACTTGGGACGCGAGACCGTGGAAGGTTGCGCGAACAAGAGGCAAGAGAGACGAGAAAGAATGGAGGCGAAGGCGGGTGGAATCGGCAAGAATGGAAAGAGAGAGAGAGAGACAGAAGTACAGGGGGGGGGGACCACGGCAATGGGCCTTATAAGAGCGATGAAGCTAGCCTCAGCAGCTGGTCGAAGAAGCTGTTCGAGGAGTGGGCTGCAGAGCCAGAGGTTAGTTAAACGAAGCTGGAAAAGCTGCGGAACAGAGATGACAGAAAGTTGGCGTCGGAGAGAGATCAGCGCAGGGAAAATAGGGACGAGACACGAAACACAAGAAAGGGGAAGGGCTGGGAGGACAATGGATATACGGATGGGAACGGGGAATTGGAGAGAGCACACAGGTCACAAAAGGCGTAAAAAAGGCAGACACACACAAGATAGGTGCTGGGGCTCAGGCAGACAAGGCGAGGCGCCTCAGGCAGCGGGGAACACAAGCTTGCGTCGGCAGGGAGGGTTCGGGGGCGGGATGGCAGATGTGGCTGTCGCGAGTAGCGTTGAGCATTGACGGTGTTGGAAGGATGTGGCGTTGGAGATCAGAGAGGGGGGGGGGGGAAGGAAGGGATGAGAGAAGAGAAAAAGAGCAGAGTGGGGCTGCAGAAACGGGCAGCGAGATAAGGAGGCTACGTTGTGCTGAGAAATGCATACGTATTATTTATTTCCTTGTAAGAGACAGAATGCGTAGAAGCAAGGACGGCAGGCGTGATGTCGCCAGTTCGTGCCTTCTTTATTTCGCGGCGCTTTATTTCGCGGTTCGCAGATCGCTGCAAAGGCGGTGACCGGGCGGCGGGTGGCGCCCAGAAAGGACTTAGCAGAGGAGCTAGGGGAGTGCAGAGTAGCAGAAAGTCCGTGTGCAGAGGAAGGAAGCCAACAGTTGAGAGAAGAAGGGGAAGGCACGGGGTTGAAGTTAGAGGGAAAAGTTTAAAAAAAATTAGAAAGGGAAAGAAGGCACGGATGGCGGGGGAAGCTTTGGCCGATCAGGCAGTTGATCAAGCACTCGATTGGCTCGAGATGTGTTCTTTCCTCTTCTGTACTATTGCTCCCCCTGTCGCTGCATGGGTGCGTTTATCGTTGTTCCCTCGATTTTCCGCAGTTTCTATTTTCCACTTTCTGCTTTGTGGTTTTGTGGTTTTGTGGTTTTGTGCTTTCTAGTTTCTGGCTTGGCCTATCAGGCCTCTGCTTTCCTGGTTTCTTCTGTTTTTCTCGCGATTTTCCGCACACCCACAGCTTGCTCGTTCGTGCTCAGCCGCTGCTCGCCGTTTGTTTCTTTATTGTTCAGCTGCCCAAGCATGAGCACAAAGGTCCAACATGTCCTACCACCACAGCTAGGGAAAAGATGACACCCGGCATCCAGAAACCATCCAGAAACCACCCAACAGCCCAAACAGACCTGGCGACAACCCTACCAAACCAGCCGACATGAAGCTGTATCCCAGAGCTTTCACACCCAACGTGCGATGCCATATTGGGCAGAGCTGCGGCTCACAGGTCTGGTAGCCTGATTGTGCTCGACACCACCCCTGCTCGCCTATCAGGTTCTAGTCTTGTCTCACGCCCCCTCCATCCTGTCTTCGCGCATCGGCCCTGTCGCCTCGGTTCTGGGCAGCGTTGGCAGGTGAGGGCGGTCCGAGAAAGGGGCAAGAAAAGGCGGCGGCACTTCAAACAATGGCCCGCGCGCTTCCCCCCCCTTCCAGAGCGCCAACCCGGAACGCGGCACCCTATGAGTAGGGCCACTTTGCATGGAACGGAGCTCCCCAATTTTTTCTGGGTCCCGCCCACATAAGATAAATACATTGTAGTTGTCTGGCACAGCAGCCTTACGAGTGCACACGCATATACGTATTACCCAGTGCCTGGGGACCCGGTGATCCTGGAGTTTGGCGGAAGGAAGGATCCCCCTTGGCTGCGACCAGAGGGGTGTGCCGGGCAATTCGGAGAAATAAAAAGAGGCGAGAAATGAAAGGACGAGGTTCCGCAGCACAGAAACAATGGAGACGGCCAAGCCGCAAGACAATGGGAACGGTGCAGAGCGACAGAGGACAACGCCACCGAAGCCACTGTGCTGGTGCTTGTGACAGCTCGAATGTGATGGATCACCGACTTGCCCGCCCCTTGTAAACTGTCATCCCGGCGCAAAGGCAGCGCCTGCAAACGGAAAACTGCTTTCCGTCCAGCCAGCCAGCTGCAACCACATGCTGGCGCTCTCGTGTCTCTCACCGCCAGAGGCCTCGTGCAGTATCACGCAGCACGCAGCACGCAGCACGCCGCACGCAGCACGCAGCGAGCGTGTAGAGGCCAGCTGCTCCTGTTGGCACCCGCCGAATCATGCAGCGAGCAGTTGAGTGCCTCATCTCGGACATCAGCCTTGCGCAAAACGAAGCGATCCCATCTTCCATCTGGCATCGCCGTGGCCACGGTCGCCCGTCTGCTGCTGTCGCACAAGAGCTGATTTAGCGGGTGATTCGTGGCTGTGGCGGGACCCTACAGCAGCCCGTGCGTCTGAGACGCGCCTGGGGGGGTACTGGGGCTGTGCTGACAGATCGCCCGATCAGGAAACAAGCACTGCGCGACGTCCTTGCCGCCTTTGCAAGCAAAAACACGTCACACGTCTTCTGCCTCTTTGTCCGCATCACAGCAACGCCGACCGCGACACCGACACCGACAGCTGAGATCGGCCAGCTCCTTCTCGCAGAGGCACATCCCATCCCAGCCACAGAGTCGCATCAGACTTGGACGCATCGCCCCACACAGACGGGATCAGCACCGAAGCTGGGGCTCTTATTCGTGCACGATCCCAGACCGGTCCTCCGGCCGTGCAGTCGCAAAGGTCATCTATCATCTGCATTTGCTTCCCGGCCAGCGTCTCTGCGGCGCGGCTGTGTGTGTTTGTTTCCCTCTCTCGGGCGTTTTGCTTCTTTTAGCACCCTTCCCCTCGGGAGCATCCCGCACGGCGTGCCGTGCCTCGTCTCACCGGTGTGCTATTGTGCGTGGAGTCAGTCTTGGCATCTACGGGCAGGCAAGGCTCCTCATTGCGTAAGGCTCGCCATCTTAGCTCAGCTGCCTAATGCTGCGGCGGCAGTTTTGAAGACGGCGACCGCGCAGAGAAAGGCCAGCCAGGGCAGCCACGGAGCGTCCGCTGCAGGACCCCCTTTTCAGCTACCGTCATCGTCTCTGGTTGGGCATCACGCGCGGCCCCCAAACTGGCAGCGCATCCAGAAAGGCAGCAACCGCCATCCCCCTGCTCTTTTAGTTTATTTTATTTTGCTCTCCCGCGGCAACATACGTTGCATGCAGCCAACCTGCACGCGGGCATGGGTGGCGTTTTGCTGAACTCCATTCCACCTTGATCAACAGCTGCCGGTCACGCACGCATACACGCCATGACCGAGAAGCAGCTAGACCATCAGCTCACTAGGGCGGCAGAGCCCACGGACCAGCCGATTCGGACCAGCCCGCCTGTTGCACCGAGCCGGCTATCCAGCCAAGATTCCACCTGTGAGGTTTCTGCATCCTCCGCAGCGACGGATGCTGCTTCATCATTGGCATTCACACCCGCCGCCGCGGACGAAAAGCAACCCACTTCTTCGGATGTCTCCGACGATGGCAAGGAGGACCCTGCCATAGCCGCCAAGACCCAGCAGGTCCGGGACGCCTGCATTCGTGGTGACATTGCTCAGCTCGAAGCCCTGGCTGAATCCGAGGGCGGCTTTCTCACCGACGAATTGCGCCAGCTAGCTTGCACGTTCTCTCTCTTCTTCCCTTTCTCTCCTCCATTCTCCCTTCTTCCCTATCTCCTTCCCTCCCCTTCTCTCTCCCCTTCTCTCTCTCCCCTCTCTCCCCTCTCTCTCCCAGATCACATGCTAACCATCAGGGCCCGTTCTGCTTGGCATCCCTGCTGGTAACGATGGCCGTGTAGATGCCAAGACAGCGGCCGCCGAGGCAGGCTTCGCCGACAGCGAAGAGAGCTTGGCCTGGAAGACGCTTCCTAGCCACCGCGACGAGGAGCAGGTGCAGCTGGATGTGAACCGAGCATTTGTGCACTATCCGACGCGTATGTGTCCCCACGTGATCTTGTCGTGGAACCTTTCTTTTCTAATCGCATCTGCAGTCACCACAACTGCTGAAGAGGAGCGCCAGAAGCAGGCCCTGTCGGCGCTGATCGTCGAGGTTCTACGTCGACACCCGTTTCTGTGCTATTTTCAAGGGTTTCATGACATCTGCCAGGTGTTTCTGCTCGTTCTTCCTCCCGACCTCCGCACGCCAGCCGTCATCCGTCTGGCGCTCCTGCGCATCCGCGATTTCATGCTTCCGACCATCGATGCGGCCGTCCAGCAGCTGCTTCTCCTGCCCGACATTTTGCACCAAGCCGACCCGCCGCTGTGGGCACACCTGCGCCTGGCCCAGCACCCACGGCCTTTCTTTGCCCTCAGCGGTACCCTGACCATGTACGCCCACGACGTCCAATCCTTGCGCGCCATCGCGCGGCTGTTCGATGTGCTGCTGGCACGGCCACCCGCGTTCTCGCTCTACATGTTCGCCGCCATTGTGTGTGCGCACCGTGAAGCCCTCTTTGCTACGCCGGCCGACGAGCCCGAGATGTTGCACCACATCCTGTCCAAGCTGCCGGGAAGGACAGGCGGTGGTGATATTAATAACGATGACGACGACGACGGCTACAACGACGGCAAGGCGAGCCGCTCGCCACCGCTGGACAGCCTGGTCACCGCAGCGGTCGATCTGGCCAGCCGTTTCCCACCGCACACGCTGCCGGCCTGGCGCACGATCTCGGCGTCGTCGGTGCTCAAGACAGCGGCCGACTCGGCGGCACAGGCAGCCGACCATACCGTGGCCGACGGCGAGCGTCTCTTCCACGAGCACGTGCGCGAGCTGGAGCGGACGGAGCGCCGGCGAAAGCAGCGGGAACACGTGCGGCAGGTGTTGTGGCAATATCGCGGTCCGCTGAAGGCTGTGGGCGCGGCTGTGTTGGTTGGGCTCCTGGCCGTGTGGCTGCGGCGGGCCGGTGGCGGCAGCGGCAGCAGCATTCTGAGCGGACCCATGGCGTACGCGGCGTCTTTTGTGTCGCGGTTTGGCGTCTATTTCTAAGGGACATGTCGCTCCCCTTGTACTTTACGATCTACCATTCTAAGCGATAGAGGGCGGTGAAACGACCATTGAAACGTTTTGCATTTTTGCGCCCAAATCATGAGAACCGTTCGTGCCGTGACTATACAAAAGAAAGAAGAGAAAAAATGGAAGAAAAAGAAGAAAGAAAATAATAATAATAAACAGGAAACACCAGGTCAATCATCCTCCTGAAAGGCGGCCTTGAGCCCCTCAATGTGCTGCTTCTGGTCGGTGGCCAGCTTGCCGCCGTGGACGTCGCTGATGATGGTGAGGACGAGCGAGTAGTTGTTGTAGAGGAAGCGCTCGCGCTTGCGGCGGTCCTTGCCGAAGCAGGCCTGGCTGTACTTTGTCAGAAAGGCCTCCATCTCGCTGCGCAGGCGGTGCAGGCTCGTGACCACGGGCTCGTCGTCGCCGGCCTCGGTGCTGAGGACCAGGATGCCGTGCAGCAGCTGGCCGAAGCGCTGGGTGACGACGTGCGGGGCGGCGGAAGCGCCACCGCCGCTGCTGGCGAGCAGCTCCGAGGCGCTGCTGGCGGCCAGGGCGCGCAGGCTCTCGCAGTGGTGGTCCATGACGACCTGGAAGCGCGGCCACAGCAGCATGTTGGTGGCGTTGATGTAGCCGTCGACGGCGGGCACCTTGCGCCGCTGCAGCTCAAAGGCAAAGTGCTGGTTGAGGCGGATGCACAGCAGCACGCCGAGGCAGTCGCAGGTGTCGGCGGTCAGGGCGCGGGTCTGCGCCTGGCCCAGCGCAAAGGTCGGCTCAAAGATGTAGTTGAAGTGGCGGGCAATGGTGGCAAAGGTCAGCGCCGGCGCAAAAAAGGCGGCCAGAAAGGTGTACTCGGCCGTGGCGTTGTCGACCAGCGCCAGGCTCAGGTGGCGGAAGGGCACCTCGAGGTAGTGCGAGCCCTGGTCCTCCTCGGCCAGGTACGACGACAGGGCCACCTGGCTCGGACCCTTGAGCAGGTCCACCCGCCGCCCCAGGCTGAAGGCGTCGTGCGGCGGCCCCGACAGCTTGCTCGAGCTCTTGCGCGACAGGTGGTCGTCGTGGCCCAGCACGTCGCTCTTGTCCAGCGTGTGCAGCTTCAGCTTCTCCAGCGACTTGGCGTACCGCGTGAACTGGTTGCTGTAGTACCACCGCATCGTGTTCATGTACGCCAGGCAGATCTCGTCCGCCAGCGTCGCGTGGTGCTTGTGCAGGAACGAGAACAGGTCCTTGAACTTGAGGAAGCCCTGCTGCTGGATGATCTGCGCGTTGATGTGCGGCGACCGCAGCGCCTTGATCTGCGCCACCAGAAAGTCCCGTATCCGCTCCGTCGCCTGGCCCGAGTCAGCAGCACGCCACTACGAAACACGAAATACACCCCCCGTCTCCGTCTGACGCACCTTGAGAATGAGCTTGTCCAGCAGCGGCAGCAGATCGGCCGCCGCCGCCGTAGGCTTCTGCTGGGCTGCCTGGCTTCCCCCCCCCGACTTCGGGAGGGAGACGCCCCGCAGCGCGGCTACCCGCTTGTCCACGTCCTTGAGGCACTGCACCCACTGCTCGTCGATGTGGCCTTCGGCGATCTTGTTGACGAGCACGGGCGACACGCTCAGGTCCTCCACGGCCCCGGCCAGCCCCTTCTCGACTGCCTTGCGGTTGTCCAGGCGCACGGTGAGCGCCGTCGACCGCGCTTGCAGGCTCTCGATGTCGGCCGACACCAGGGCCAAGTCGTTGCGGAAGCTCGTCAGGTTCTTCTCGACCGAGTTCAGGACTTCGTCGCAGGCGTGGATGGACTTGTGGAGGTCCTCGAGTTTGGTCTCGTCCTGGTCGACTGCCGCGGTCAGCGATCACAACAGAAAATAGGAAAAAAAAGAAAAAAAGAGAGAGAGAGAGAGACGCACGCTCTTCTCTTGTCCGCGGTTGATGCCCGTCGCCATCTAGGCCTGGGTCCTCCCAGGCCAGCGCTCGCAGGGAGAGTCCGCCAAACTCAAAGTCCAGTTCCAGGTCTTCTTCCGCGATCGGCGGCAGGTCTGGTAAGGAGGGCGATGCCGCCGTCGATGCCCCTCCTTCGGCGGTCGAGTCGCCGCCCCTTTCGGGCTCCGTGCCGAGGAGCTTCCCGAGCAGAGCCACGGCGGCTGCTGCCTTGGCCCGCTCGCTGTCCTCGTCCACCGTCGTCGACTGCTTCAGGGCCGAGCCGTTCTGCTTCTTGGAGGACGCAAGCAGCGATGTGGTCGAGTCGTTCGAGACGAGCGACAGCGATGAGCTGCGCGGCGGCCGCTGCGATGTCATATAGGGGCCTCGATTGGCACTGGAGAGCCGCCTCGGCAGCGGCGACCCCGAGCGGCTGGAGTTGCTCTGCGGGGTGCTCACGCCCGACTGGCTCAAGCGGTCGAGCCACATGGTGATGCGGGAGGCATGAACCGGCGCGGATGCAGGGAAGCAGACGGAAAAAGGAAGAAAGAAGAAAGAAAGAACGAAAGTCTGGCGCGACAGCTACGGAGCCACGCAGATCATGCCTGGCGGCGGCTGGAGCGGCTTCACGGGCGCATGCAGCAGAAAATGAGAAAAATGAAAAAGAAGAGGTCGTGGCGAAAGTGCAAGCGCAGATGCGGAGGTCTAGAGGGCTGGTTCGAGGGGGGGGGGGGGGGGGGGGGGGGGGGGGGGGGGGGGGGGGGGGTCGATCCGGGTGCTGGCGGCTTTGGCGATGTTCGAAGCTGCTGGAGAAGGATCCAGCGTCTCGATAGCACATGCTGTCCTGTAAGCTATGGCCGTTTAGCGACCCACTTTCCCCTTCAATTGTATCACGTGCACCCGAGACGGCCTGCGCAGAGGGGGTTGGAGGACCCAGCTTCTTGGCACCGCCAGGACTGGGTCTCTGTTGTCTACAACTGGGGCCAACGAGAGCGCCAGGTCGGGAGTTTGCAGGTGCGCAGAAATGACCGGCAGTGGCCCGATGCAGCCTGCGTGACCTGGTTCTTGCGTATTTGCACGTGACTTTACAGTTGAGCGCATCGCGAAAGCTTCAGCCGGAGATACGATTACATAATGCAACCAGCTTGTTGCGCCGAGGAAGACAATGGCTGGCTGCGCCCGCATGCAGCTGCCACAAGAGACGCGCGTTTGTCAGTGTTCTCGTATGTGCCGTGGCGAGCTGGAGGAGGGGGGGAGAGGGAGGGGGGGGCGTCTCTGGCCAAGGATCGGTGCCGATGCGAGTCATGCCTGCGATCTCATGCAAGGGCAGCCTCTGGCTGTTTCCGGTCGGAGCAGTTCTTTCGCAGGGTTTCATGGAAAAAGTACGGCCGCACGTGCTGTCCACCCGTAACGAAATCGGCTGCAAGAGTCAGGCTCAACCTTGGAGTTGTCTGTCCAAAGCGGCAAGCTCGTAACTCAAGGCTGCCGCCAATCTGGAGAAGGCTTTGCAGAGAAGCAGCCTGTCGAACGGTCTTGAGCCTGGTACAACGGCTGGATAGTTGACTCATCGGCGGAGGCCGTTGGCTCGGCGGCCGGAAGAGTCAGTAACACGGCGGCCGGCAGAGCGCCTGCGTGGGAAAGTCGGGGTTTTGCTAGCTGAAGAACACATTGGATCCTATTAGCTGGTGGCTTCCGAGTTTTTAAGCACAATTTTTGCTCGCTGGTTGGCCTTTCCTCCCCACCCGACACTAAGAAAAATCTCGAGCCACACAAATCCACACAATCCGCTTCACCCCGCCCCTCTTTCCAAATTTATTTATTTTTTTTTTTTTTTAAAAATTTCCCTAGGAACTCATTCGCTCCTTCCCCTCCACCCTATATTTTCCTTTCCCTCCCCGTCTTCCCTTCCTTCCCAATTTTTTTCCTTTGTGAATTGAATACTGAATTTGGTTCCAAACCCAAGTTTTGTTTCTCGTCTTCCTTTCGTCCCTGTGTCTTTTTCTTCTCGTCTGTCAACGATCCTTTTTCTCCCAACGCAGTCAAGATGGCGGACGATTCCCAGGTAAGCCTGCTGCTCGTTAATCTCGCGGGCGCATTGCTGCCGGAGGGCAAAGACAAAAGCACAAAAAAAGTTCCCCCCCGCAGTCGCGCATCTTTCCGAAGGCCCTCGTGCCGAATCTTTGTCTCTGCAGCATCGCCAACTCCATTCTGCCGCATCGCCTTCCTTATCTTGCGGCCATTCCACTGCGAGAGCAACTACACGCACAACACAACCCTGGTCTCCCCCCTCCCGTGGTGTTGTTTCTCGAACCCTTAACCCCCCAGTGGGGATCCCGCAGAGCCTTGTCATGACAACTCCCCCCCCTCTTACATCACCAAACATGCCACTGCCACACCACATTTCCCCAGACATAGTTTGCTGACATTTGCGCAGCATGAGCACACCTTCGACTCCGCCGATGCTGGCGCGTCGACCACGTTCCCTATGCAGTGCTCTGCTCTGCGCAAGAACGGTTTCGTCGTGATCAAGGGTCGTCCCTGCAAGATCGTCGACATGTCGACCTCCAAGACTGGCAAGCACGGTCACGCCAAGGTCCATCTCGTCGCCCTTGATATCTTCACCGGCAAGAAGCTCGAAGATCTGTGCCCGTCGACGCACAACATGGACGTCCCCAACGTCACCCGTCGCGAGTACCAGCTTGTAAGTCGCTCAGTCGCCCCGAGCCGAGCTTTGTTTCTAATTTTGGCAGCTCGACATCTCGGACGACGGCTACCTCTCCCTGATGAGCGACGACGGCGACACCAAGGACGACGTCAAGATGCCCGACGGCGAGATTGGCGAGAAGATCACCAAGCTTTTCAAGGTCGATGAGAAGGACACCAGTAAGCCCCCCACTTCCATGCATAAATCCTTGCCAGGCCTGCGCATCGCTAACCAACAGACGTCGTTATTCTCACTGCCATGGGCGAGGAGTGTGCTGTTGAAGCCAAGGAGGCCCCCCGCCAGGGTTAAAAGTTCATCGTATCTGTCTTGCCTTTTTCGACAGTTGTGTTGTGTTGTTATCGGCGCATCCTTGTTTCTAGCCGGATGCCGGGTGGTGGCTTGACGAGCCAGGTTCTGGTCGTGTCGGACAAGGGAGCGATGTCCCGGCAGGCGTGGATTTCTGGTGGAATAGGACCCGGGGAGGACGGTCTGCCACATGTGCGGTGGCACAGTGACATTACACTCCTCTGCTGGGGTCCGACATTGGCTGCACAACAGATATATACTTCTGCTTTTTTCAGACAATGTCACAAAGCAGACGGGAAGAAAACATCTACAGCGAAATATGGAATGCACGTGAGAAAGTAAATTGCCCGATATGCACGTAAAGAGATATCGCATTGTTGACTATTTTCTGTTTTGGGCTGTTAGCTGCTAAATTCTACGGCCACCCAAATCCGCCTCGACTCCAAACCGGTCCATTTGCTGCACAAGCCCACCGGCACCGTCAGGCGCTGCCGTTCTCTGTTTCGCCAAATTGAGCAAGCTGGGGTTGGCAATGCAACGGCGGCTCATACTTGGCGAAGCGCCGGCCCGCTGACCGCGTGCGCCACTGCACTGCAAACACTGCAAACAAGACAATCGTTTCTGCTTACTTTGCCCACTCTTCCTCTTCTCCATGGATCTCGGCAGCGGCCGCCGCGAGCTGCACCGCTTCAGCAATGGCGAGTCGTGTGACGAGTGCAATGCGCGGCGCTGGTATGCCGACAGCGGCTTCCATTATTGCGAGCGCGGCCATCTGATTCAGGTGCTCTCTCCGACTCTTCCTGCTTCCAGTTTCCTGCTGACTCTCGCAGTCCTTTGTTCCCTATGACCAGGAAGACGAGGACAACTATGGCGTCGGCACCGGCCAGACGAGCCGCAAGGCCAAAGAGAAGCGCCAGCGCGAGTCCCGCCACCTCTCGGGCATCGCCGCCCGCGAGCTCTTTCTCGAATGTCTGCAGCTGCTGCTGCGCAAGCAGATTGCCTGGCTGACCCAGCAGCAGCAGCAGCAGCAGCAATCTCAGCCGCCGCAGGCGCACGCATCGATGCCGACGGTGCGCCCGCCAGTGGCTGCGCTCGAGTCGGTGGTCCGCGATCTTTGGGATCTGCGCGTGCGCCAATTCCACGGCCTCGCGGTGCTCCAGCGCCACCGCAGCCGCAGCCGCAGCCGCAGCCAAAGCCGCAGTCGAAGCCGGAGCATGAGCCGCGGTGCGAGCAGCAGCGGTGGCGGCGGTGGCAGCGATGGCATGATGACGACGTCCGGGTCCGAGTCGGACGGACGCACCGTGTACAGCTCGCAGCCTGAGAGCAGTGGCGGCGGCGGCGGCAGCGGCAGCACCTATGCAGACAGCGGCATGGACACGGACGGCTCGCAAGTTCGGGTGCGCGGCCGCCGAAAGCCGCGGTCGCGCAGCGTGCGCCAGTGGCGGTCGGCACCGGACCAGCGATGGAACGTGCCAGCGGTCACGGAGACGCTGGCCATGTGCTACCTGGGCGGGCTGCTGCTGCGGCTGCCCATCCGCGTGGGCGACCTGTACCGCTGGGCCAAGCACAGCCAGATTCCGTTTCTCGGGGCGGTACGTGGGCGCAAGCCGCCTTTGCATGCAGCCAAGCTAACCCGGTCGGTCGCAGTTCGACCACATCCCCAAGCCAATGCGCGAGCGTCTGCCCTCCGGCTACCAGAGCGCGCTGATGACGCGCAGCCTTCGCTTTGGCGGCGGTGACCTGCACCGGGCCATCTACGATCTGGTCTGGGGCTTCTACGCAAACCACGAGCTGTCCTTTCCGGGAATCAACGTGCCGCCCATTCTGTGGCGGTGGGTGCGCGAGCTGGGACTGCCGAGTACGTTCTCCCCCCCCCCCTTCCTCAGCCCTTGCCTGCTGTTTTTCGGCTAACGATGGACAAGTCGAGGTGTATGCCGGCGTTCAGCAGCTGGTCCACGCGTCCAAGGAGGACTTTTGCTACCCGCAGCAGCGGTCGCGCATCTACGCGCTGCACCACCCAGACATCTTTCTCCTGGCCACCATTGTGTTTGCCACCAAGCTGCTGTACCCGTTTGACGACGACGATGACGATGACGACGATGACGATGTTGCTGTGTCCGAACCCGAATCCGAGTCAGACGAAGACATGAAAGACGATGGCGACGACCGAGAGCTCGCCTTTGAGCTCGCCATGCCTGCCTTTCGCATGGATTGGAAGCAGTGGATGGGCTTTTTTGGCGAGTCACCAGAGCAGCCGGAGTCCCCTCAACACCTTAAGAGGCGTGACATCTACAAGCTGCGCGCGGCCGACGTGTGGCAGATGACCGAGGAGCAGATTGACGACTACATGGACTGGCACCAGAAGCTGAAGCTCCGAGATCGAGAAGGTGAGCTTGCTCGGCGAGCCGAGCTAAGAACGACTGCTGATGCACTTGTCTAGACTCGCGCCGTCTTGTGCGCCTGTTTCCCATCCACGAAGCACGACCAGAGGCGGTTGCCCTGGACGAATCGGAAGAGGCCATCGACGAGCGGTACAAGAAGATCCAGATGACATGTCTTGCGCCGGCTGCACGCACACCGGATCCTGGGCGCTCTTCTGCCTCTGCCTCACCGTCACCGGCTCCGACACTGGCGCCTCACCGCGGAAACCAGGGACGGGGCCACCGGATCTACCGTCGGGAGGCCGACCTGCCGGACACAGCATTCCACTTTTACAGAAAGGCCGGTGAGTACAGCTGCATGCACGCCCCCTCGGCTGTTGCACGACTGCTAAAATCAAACAGCGGACCTGGGCGGCATCACCGTGACGATGCTCGTCCGCGCCGTGGCCATGCTCGAGCTGCGCTGGCTCGCCTATGCCAACCTGGTCGACAAAAAGGAGAGCTCGATAGAGCCAGCCGAAGAGGAAGAAGAACGGGCCATTGCAGAAATCATGCAAGTGCCCGATGCCATCGTGGTCGACAGCAGCCCGCCCAAGACGGGGTTCGTCACGGAGTACATGGACGGAAGTGACATCTATTAAGTACCTTTGTACCTTTGTATCTTTGTACGTAGTAATCTATTGTCACGTGATAGGGTTTGTGTGCGAAAATTGGTAGTCATTGGACCGCACTACTACGGGGCGGATTTTGGTGTCCCGCACGAACAATTTTGCTGCCACCTTTTTTCGCCTTTAATTTTCTTTCTCCTCAGCAACCCCCCCCCTTCACGACCCAGTCAGTATCGGCAAGAGTAAGTTGGAATGGTGCAGCGATGCAGGATTTGATGGGCGACTGATTGCTAACGCTTCTTCTTCTTTGTTGCAGTGCAGATGTAAGCTTTCCCATTCCCATTCCCTCGCCGAGCCATCGATCGAACGAAAGAGTCCAGTCGAAGCTGGAGCGATCGCACGAGACAGGAAGAGGACAAGAGACGATATGAGCGCGCGAATGGCGGAATTGTGTGAAAAAAATTGGATGCTGACGCCTCGAACAGCTTCGTGAAGACCCTCACTGGCAAGACCATCACCCTGGAGGTCGAGTCCTCGGACACGATCGACAATGTCAAGTCCAAGATTCAGGACAAGGAGGGCATCCCGCCCGACCAGCAGCGCCTGATTTTTGCCGGCAAGCAGCTCGAGGACGGCCGCACGCTGTCCGACTACAACATCCAGAAGGAGTCGACGCTGCACCTGGTGCTCCGCCTGCGCGGTGGTATCATTGAGCCCTCGCTCAAGGCCCTGGCCAGCAAGTTCAACTGCGACAAGATGATCTGCCGCAAGTGCTACGTACGTGCCATTCACACTCTCTTACTTGCTGCTGTTGCTGACCTCCCCAGGCCCGCCTGCCACCCCGTGCCACCAACTGCCGCAAGCGCAAGTGTGGCCACACCAACCAGCTCCGCCCGAAGAAGAAGCTCAAATAGACGATGCGCGCACAAGAGGAGAAGACGTGGGAGGTGCGAAAACTGGAGGAGACGAGGACGGACGACGGGCGGGACAATGGCGTCTTGTTTTGTGTTGTTTGTGGCTGTAACGCCAGCTTCGGTACGGTTTTTTTTTCCCACGAGAAATTAAAAAAAAAATATACAAGCAAACGCAAGGAAAAGAGGGCGGTGCTCCCTTTTGTGTCGTCGTTTCGTAGACCTGCTGTCCTGTACAAAAAGTCGAGCGCCATCCCGTAAAGCTGCACATGTCACTAGAGCCCCATATTTGTCAGCTGGCAGGACCCGGCAGAAATTCTGCCAGCTGGCAGCTGCTGGGTCCAAGCTCCACGTAGACAAACGCGACAACTCGTTCGTGCAGCCGTGCATGTGAATTATCGGACCTTCATCCAACGACCCTCGACCATATTGTACTGCACGACCGACTCGAGCTGCATCGTGCACGCATCCCGCCTCCCCACGGCCCATCGACCAGACGGCTCATCGTTTAAAAAAGAAAAACAGGCGAAAGTCTAGTCGACACAGCGCCCAAAGGCAGACGACAGACAGAAAAGCAAAAGATGTCGGGAGCAGGCTACGACGCCGTGGTCGACGTTGACGACGAGGTGCGAACAAGCGCGGGTGCTGCTGCGCATGGGACTCTGGAGGCTGCTTTTTGGCATCAAGAGGGCTGACCAAAGGACAGGGCGATCTCGGCCACACCGACCTGCAAGAGGACCTCGAGTTCCACAACTCCAACTTTGCCGACGCGGCGCTGCCGGGCAGCCGCAAAGGGCCCGGCGGGGGCAGCGGGGGGCTGCCGCTGCCGGCGACGGCGGGCGGCGGCGGAGGCAGCGGCGGGGGCAGCGGCGTAGTGGGCAGCAAGCGGTTCCTGTGGACGCTGTCCTTTTATGCGCAGTTCTTTGACGTGGACACGTCGGCGGTGCTGCAGCGGTGCTGGGCGGCGCTGTATCCGCGGGCCAACTTTCTGGACGTGCTCGAGGGCAATGCCGACCTGTACGGCCCCTTCTGGATCGCCACGACGGTCGTCTTCATCCTGTTTCTCAGCGGGACTATCAGCCAGTACCTGTCCGCGACGACGGGCGAGCGCTTCGCCTACGACTTTACCCTGCTGAGCGGTCCGTCCTCTTCTTTTTTTTCTCTCTCTCTCTCTCGCTAACATAATCAGGTGCCGCCGGCCTCGTCTACGGCTACACGCTCGTCATCCCTGTCCTCCTATTTCTGGCTCTGCGCTACTTCGGCTCCGAGTCGGCCAACCTGCTCGAGTGCTGGGCGCTCTACGGCTACGGCAACGTCATCTGGATCCCCGTCGCCCTCATCGCCTGGTCGCACATTGACATTCTTAACTGGGTCTTTGTGGCCGTCGGCTGCGGCCTGTCCGTCATGTTTCTGCTGCGCAACCTCTACCCGGTCCTGTCGGCCATCGACCGCCAGACCAGCAAGGCTCTCCTCCTCATCGTCGTCGTGCTGCACCTCGCCCTGTCGGTGACCATCAAGTTCCTCTTCTTTGCGCACCACAGCCCCGTCGTCAAGTCGCCGTCCGGCGGTGACGCTCCGGCAGACGCGCCATCCTTATTTTAAACGTTCCCTCCTGCAGAGACAGGAGGACCGAGGCTCAACCAGCCTTCGTGCCAGTAGAAAGGAGCACATCAGGAGAAAGGCCTGCAGGGGAAACCGACCTGGCTGGAAACATGGAGAGAGGAGGAACTAGGCTGTGCTGTCCATCGCCTTTTGTAACATCACCATAGAGGTTTGTGTGAATATGTTTTTTGCATGACAATTGAGTTTTTTTGTTTCCGTTTTCGCTCTCTATTGTATGCAGTCCGTCACGAGCGTTCTATCGCGCCGCCGCGCTCGTACCAGTCCACCCAGCTGCCCGGGTACTCGCCCACGTGCGTCCAGCCGGCGTCTCTGGCCAGGCCCGCGGCCGCTCTGCTGCGCACGCCCGCCTTGCAGTAGAAGACGACCTCGGCGTCGCGGGCCGGGCGCACAAAGCCGAAGCGCTCCTCAAAGTCCTCGTCGGATAAAAAAAAGCTGTCCGGAGCCGAGGTGACGGGAATGTTGATGGCGCCCGGGATGCGGCCGGAAGCCGCCAGCTCGGCAGGCTCGCGAACGTCTTGTCGGTCAGGTGAATTCGAAAAGAAAATCACAGAGAGGGGACCTACCGATGAGAACAACAGGCGAGTCGGCGTCTTTGCTGAGTTTTTGGACCTGATTGTCAGCACCCCGACTCCAGCACTCTCGCCTTCTCAGCACGCATACCTCCTCAAAGGACCACTGCTTGTTCTCAGGCGGCGCCGCCTTGTCCGACGACAATGCCCGCCGGGACGACGGAGCCACAGGAAAGGCGGCCTCCCAGCGGAGAGCGCTCCGGCCGCCATGCCGGACAGCCGGGACAAGAGCCGGTCGGCACACGCCCATCCTTGTCGCCCGTGCCGCCGCTGCCGACGTGATAGAGCGCACGGTACCGGCATGGCCGGCGGCAACAAGGCGCCGCGACGGCGAAGCCGTGGCCCGTAACAATGCGTGGACAGTCGGCATGGCGCGTGGGCTGCTGTGGGCTGCTGCGGGCTGCTGTGTCGTCTGCGGGAAATGGAGAGTGCGAATGCAAACAAAGGCAAAAGCCGGTCGGTTTTAGAGCTTCTGGGGCCTTTTACCCCGCTGATGTCAGCGCCCCGAAAAGCCTGTATTAGCGCGCCGGAACGCTTCCACACAGCAGCTTTTTTTCTTCTATGCCCGAGTCAGCGTCGATTGGACAAACGCAAGCGCTGGAATGACAATATTCGCAAACTATTCACTATACTGCAAGCAGACCGACCTCCCGCTCCTCCTACAACTGGCGTGCGCGCGCGCGCGCTCTCTCTCCTCTCTCTCTATTCCTCGGCCACCTGGATGCCTTCCCGCAGACCCTCAACCACCAGTTCCTGACCGGTGCACCGCCTGTAGATGTCCTTGACGTCGTCCGTGGTCGTCTCAAAGTGGCTCGTGGCGTCGTAGCTCTTGGAGATGTAAATGTTGTCCGCGGTGCCATCGTCGACGGGCTCGTACAGCGGGATCGGGGGGCCCATGAACTGCTCCTCAATCTTGCCCAGCCGCTCCAGACCGGGCTGCAGCTCGAGGTGATGGTTGGACGACGTCTCCGCAATGGTCGAGACGATGGCGATCCAGTAGCCCTTGGGGCAAACGCTGTGGGCGGACGACACGCAGGCCACGTAGATGTCTAGAGGGTTAGGGGGAGAGAGGGAGAGGGACGCAGAGGACAGAGGAACGCACCATTTTTCCGGCCAACCTGGCTCTGGGGAATGATCAGCTGACACGAGTCAGCGTCGCTGGTGTTGGCCAGCGGGTGCTTGAGGACGCAGATGGCACGCAGGACGTGGCCGACGACCTTGACCTTGTTGGAGAAGTACGAGGGGTCGCCGATGATGAACTGGGCCTTGGTCTCAAAGTGGACCTTGTCGTCGCCGTTGGCCATGGTCGCCTTGATGCCGACGGCCTTGCCGCCCTCGTACTGCACCTCGTTGATGTCCGTGTTGAGCATGTAGGTGCCGCCGTAGATGGCCGACAGGCGGGCGAAGCCCTGCGGCAGCTCGCCCAGGCCGTACAGCGGGTAGATGTACGGCGACTTGCCGTAGCGCGCCACGCTGTTGCCGTACAGCCGGATGCGCTCGATGGCCTCGGGCGCGCCGCCGGGCACGGCGTCGTGGTTGTCGTTGAGGTAGAGGGCCATGGCGTGGCCGATAAAGTCGCGCGTGGGCGCCTCGAGGCCGAACTTGTCGTAGACGTCCTTCATCGTGCACGTCGCCACGTCGAGGCCCTTGTGCGTGGCCGGGTCCTTGACGTCAAAGGTCCCCACCCACTCGATAAAGCTCTTCATGCGGCGCTTCTCAAAGATGCCCATCAGCGGCGACTTGAGGGCCTCGGCCGCGTCCGACGGCACCTTGGCCACCGTTGCCTTGGGGCCCTGGCCCTGCTGGACGTAGCTGCCGGCGATCTGGCGGAACTCGAGGTAGCGCGTGACGTCCGTCGACACGAGGATGTTGGTCAGCTCGCCCGACGAGATGAGGAACTTGGGCACGAGGTCGATGTTCCAGTCGTTGAGCCGGCCATACTTGGCCCACGGCTCCTCGCCGCTGGCAAAGTTGCCGTATTTTTTGTAGAGCTGGACGTCAGCTTGAGGAGGGGAGAGGAGGAGAAGAGAAGGAAGGGGAGAGAGGAGGGGTCACATACTGCCTGGATGTTCAGGGATGCCGCCTCGCTGGATCGTCAGCTGCTGCCCATGTGTTCTTTGTCCGTCTCACATACCCGCCATAGTGGTCGTTCCGGTCGATGTGGAGGACTTTCTTGCCCTTGACGCTCAAAACGCTGCACCACACATCAGGTCAGCAAGGCACGTTGTCCAGTTGTCGATGTTCGGCTCGCTGGCAAGAACGCACCCAGAGAGAATACACTCAGTCAAGCCTGCCAAAACACAGTCGTCAGCAAGCTGTCCTCTGCACGTCGCCTCCTCCCATCTCGACCCATGTCGGTCCGGTCCGGTCTGCGGTCTCACCTGTGCCCAGCACGATGACATCGTATTCCTTTGCAATCTCATCCATAGTGTCGGTAGTGTAGAGTTGAGGCAGTGCAGACAGGAACAGATCAAGGATAAAAAAAAGAGAGAGAGCTGCAGAGACAGAAAGACGCCGACCAAACAATCGGTGTGTGTCTGGGGTGTTTGTCGTTGACACAAGATGGCGCTTTGGGCAGCGTGGGAAGCGAAAGGGAGGGACCACACAGCCAAACAGCCCCGCAGCAGGAGGGGGAATTAGGGAAGGGGAGCTTTAGGAGGTAACTTGTACTGACGTCTCCACCGGATAGAGGGGAATCCAGCCACTATTATGCGGCTTGCCCGTGGTTCTCAACCAAAAAGTAGAGAGAAAAGGCAGGGAGAAAGAGCGGTCGAGCCGTTGCTCTGGCGCTGCCCGTTTCGGCAAATAGCTTTCCCAGCCTAGTCAAGGTCTCAGCAGCATTATGCCGATCGGCGGGCGAGAGATATCCTTCTCCAGCAAAAAGCTCATCAGCCCGAATTTCGAATTTCGAAGCGAAATGAGCCTTGATTATACTGTTGTTACTCGTACACGTACTACATTAGAGCATTGATGGAAGCATGGCAGATGTACTCGTAGGCTGCCGATCCTTGATTTGATCCAAGGGGAAGCTGATCCAGTCCTCCACCAGAGTGACCCTATTGAGAAGCTGCCGGCTGCGGCGCTGCTGGCTGCTTGTCCTCGCCGCCGGTCTTGCTCTCTGGCCCCCGCGCGGCCTCTCCCGCCTCTCCTGCCTCCTCCGCCTCGAGGTAGGCCGATGGCTGAAAGGCCGGGCCGCTGCCCGACAGGTCGATTTCCGGGTCCGTCGCGGCCACGTCCACCGCATCCTCCCACACGTAGAACCGCTCCGTCAGCACGTGCTTGATGCCGCGCATCGTCTGCCGCACCGCCGCGTCGCGCGCGTTGCCCTCGTAGTATCCGAAGCCCAGGTCAAAGTGCTTGCGGGCCACCGCCGCCGTCGCGATCCGGTTGCGCTCCTTGACGCACACCCACCACAGCCGGTGCAGGTCGTCCCAGCTCTTGCGCCGCAGCTCCTCGACCGTCCACGCGCGCCCAAACTGCCCGTCTTTGACCGGCGTCGGCGCCACCTGCTTGTCCTCGTAGAAAAACTGCCAGAGCCCGTGCTCTGGGTCCACCTCGGGCTCGGCTGCCGCTGCCCGCCGCGCCGGCCGCGGCAGCGGCTCGTCCGACACGGACAGAAACTCCCGCGGGCCTGACCGCTTCATGCTCGACACGCCGCGCAGCCGGTTGTTGTCGCGCGGGTGGTACCGCCGCCGCTTCTCGAGGACGGCCGACGTGGAGAAGCCCGCGCTACCTTGTCGCGGAGAAAGTGCAGCAGCTGCTGCTGCTTGTGATGTAGGCCGTGTTCGTAGCCATGCCGGCTGCGCCCGCGCCGGCTGTGTGCAGAAATGGAATGGCGAGCACGACCGGCCCAGGACGCCCCGGGACCAGCCCACCGATGGCACCAATGCGCTCATAGCAAAGGGTTGAGTTCGTCAGCGGCTTCACACCGCTAGATTGATGGCACAGGGCAGAAAGTAGCAGAACAACCAGGGTCTGGAGCCGGGCGTGGACAGGGTCCAAAACGCTGCACCTCTCGCGATGTTCCTCCTAAATTTTTCTCTTCCCATGGACCGACCCACATTTTTTCCGTTTTCTGTGGCTGATTGTGGCGCCTTCAATTTAGATCACTCCGACGGCGAAAAAGCAACCGCCCATCTTCAACCGAACCATGTCGCTTTGGAAGTGAGTCTCCTCCCCCTGTTCCGTAGCAGCTCTTGGAACATAGCAGCTAATCCTAGATCCTACCGCGCACTCTCGCCCACAACTCGCCTGGGCGTCGGCGTCGGCGTCCTGCTCTGGGGTGTGGCTGGCCTGTACTTTTCTGATGCAGCTGGCGAGCGCATCGGCATAACGCCAACCGAGGCTGACAAGGAGACGCTGGCCAAGATGACGCCTCGCATTCATGTCGTGGATCGTTCCGATAAGACTCAATGAGCTGACAGTAACGTCCCGCCGGTCAATTTGGCCTCTTTCAGTCAAGAAGATTTGCTCCTCCACTCAATCAACGCCACTATTAGAAGGCCTGGTTCGCGCAATCACTTTCGGATGAATGCCAAAAACTTGCCAAACAAATAACATTATATGGTAGATGATTCTCCAGGGTCTATTTGTAAATGTACCCAACTAAAGGCACTGCCGTCCAGGCCTGTGTCCTCCCCGCGCTGATTTCCAACCAACCAACCCCTTTTTTTTCGCCCCCAATCACTCCTTCGCATCATCAGTTTCTTGAACAGTCGGTCTGTGATTGTAGGAAACAGGCCCCCTACAAAAACCCAGATCACTGCTGCAATTCACATATTACCGAAAGCACAGGAAAATAAAACACTGCAAGACACCCCCCTACCATTTAACTCTCGCTTCTATATTCTTGAAGGAGTTGTGAAATGCACGATGTAAAGCGAAAGGCCTCTTCGCCATAGCTTTAGCAACAAAACTCTGGACTGACAACCCAATTTTGACCTCCAGGTCCTTTTAATATATGTACGAGAGGAGGGGGGGAGAATGCAAATGACGTTTTGGCAGAATTTACCGACCTGACACAGGAGGAGACGTAAGAGTAATATGTAAATCGTGTGAGGACAAAAGAGAAATCTAAAATGCAAAATCATCCACAGAAAGTAGCGAAGTCTATTATTTGCCGATCCGTCCGAGAAAAAAAAAATGCAAAGCAAACATACCGCCGTTGGTTCCAGTCTGATGCAACTAGGGTAATCGTACTTTTATCTTGAGAGTAGGGAAAGGAAAAATGGTATGTAAAGGGGAACTGAATGGATGAGACAAGCAAGCATGAAACAGCAGAAATGGAAACAACGGCAATGACAACAAACATCAAGCAAAAGGCAAAAAGGAACAACGCCGCATACATGAAATAAAAAAAACGGGGAAAGCAAATCCCTCAAACCTATCCGGAATATAAGGAAACTTTGTACATGTGGCCTGCCGTCTTCACAACGGGCTGGCCCTTGTCTCAGCTTCATGCCTTGACCGACGGGAATCCAGAAGCCTCCACAACGTTTGGCACAGGTTTGAAGAGTTCGACCATGCTGAGTGTCAGGTCTTGTGAACCGTAGCCTTGGTCGATCTCTCCAATAGATCCGAGTTCTTCGCCACGCGAGGCACCATCACTCATGACCCATTTCTTCAACGACTTGACGAAATAGATCACTTGGGCGAAGCGTTGGTCGGGGTTCAGTTGAAGGTCGGCTGCTCGCGTATTTTTCAGTATGTACTTGGCGAGCCAGTAGTAGTGGATACCGTCTCTGGAGAATCCATGACGTCGTGGATTTGACGATGATGGGAGAAATTGGTTGGCCATATCGACATCCCAATTCCGCTTAAATTTGTCCAGCGCAGTCAAGAACATCTTCATGGTTGGCGGAGGAAGCAGGCTGTCAACGGGTGTGCCTGGGCCACTACTGTTGGCACTGGAGTTTGCAACGGCAGAAGCAGAAACATCTGCGTCCTGGCCATTCCCGACTATCCAGTCAGATCGCAATAGGGGGGTGACTGAGCCACCATTGTTCAGTAGAGGCACTGTTCCTTCCGTCTGGGCTCGCCGGATCATAGCGAGCAGGGCGTGGATGAGAACAAATTTGCCGTGGAGATTTGTGGTGCCCGTTTGTATCTGGTAGGAGCTGTATAGCAAGGCTTGCAAAGCGAGATTGAGTTGTGGCTGCTTTGCTCGTTGGGTGCCATCGCGGTTTCTATGAGCGGCCATCTCAGGCCCTCGCAGCCCAAGCGCTTGTGCGCATCTCTCGGCATCTTCCGCCTCCCAAGCTGCATCATCTGCCGGAAGAGGGATGCAAATCTCGAATGGGTCAAATTGCGGCGCAATGTTGAAGTAGAGGCCAAATGCAGCATCGCAAGTGATAATGATATGCATGATACGATTCCGCCTTTCCTGGTCAACCCACGCAGGCCAATCAAAGGGTATGGAAGAGGACAACGATGCCGGAGAGAAATCTGGTTGGTGTAGGAGGCTGAAAGGGAGCATAGGAGCGGAAGCAGCCGAAGAGACCGTGGTTAAATTGGCTTTGCGCGATAACAGACAAAGCAGAGAGAACAGCTGGTGGCCGTGGGGACGCTGCTCTGGTGTGCCATTCCAACATAAAAGAATGAGCATGAGCATGATGGCCTGCATCTCCTCAACATCGCGGACGCTACCGGCAAAGGAACCATCCTCGTACTTGAGGTCGAGGGTCTGATGATCGGTGATGGCATTTGGCAGCGCTGCCAGCATCGGGGACTCGCGCCGCAGAGCGGTGTGGACACTGTCGGTCATTAAGCGCACCTGGCTGGGGGCTAGGAGCTCAGTATAGCATGCGCCAACGCAGGCCATGGTGGCCACAAGGCCGGTGTAGGCTTCTAGTATATGAAACGTGGGAATGTGAAGAACGGGGAAATGCACATGGAAATGGGTGTACGCGTCGAGGTACACCTTGATGTGCTCGGGAGAGAAAAATTGGGCCGTACTGTGGGTAACGGTCGGGTCGGCAACGATGTTGGGTGGGTGAACAAAAGTAAGTATCCGGGACGAGAGCTGCTGGTACGGATCTTGAGCATAGGGCGGACCCCAGTGGCCGTTAAAGAGCGGACGGTCGCTGGGGATATTGTCATTATGGACTCCTTCCGCGGGGAGACCGGTGGGAACGACGCCGGGGGCGTTAAGTTCTTGCTTGATTGCGTTCTGCGTCTGCCGAGCATTAGGTGGGAAATAATGACGGACGTAGGTATGTTGCGCACCAGGCTGGAACATCGACGACCAATCAAGGCTCGATTGTGGGGCGGCATTCTGGCCAGCAAACATATTGTAGTTGGCCAGCTGTGGGTTCATGCCCCCAGGTGCCTGCATGCCACCAGGTACATTGCCATTGTACGCACCAGACTGGTCATACGGGCCAGGGCCGCCCGGTCCACCAGGCGCGCCAGCGCCACCATTAGGGACGCGACCGGGGCCGCCCATGACGTTACCGGCGGCGCCCGCAGCGGCCGCGGCAGCAGCAGCGTTGCGGCGATTCTGATCAACAGTAGCCGGGTCTTCCATGCGGTTCATGCTGTTCGAGCGAGACAGCTGGGACTGATCGTTAGGCATACCCTCAGTACCCTGGGGAATGAGCCCAAATGGGTGAACCATGCCGTCCGGCTGGACGTTGCCCATGCCATTCATGTGGTTCATGTCACCGCCAGCCTCAGCCAGCTGCTTCTGCGCCTGTTGGTTCTTCTTGACGTGCGCGTGCGGGTGAGACAAGTGGCTGGCACCGGTCGGGTTGCCACGGCGGATGGAGCACTTTTGGAAGTGTCGCTTAAGAATGTCACTGCGAGAGAAGGTGTCGCGACACAAGACGCACATGTACGGACGATCACCGGTGTCTGGACGTGTTAGACTTTCAAAAGGGGGAAACAGAAAAAAATCGTGAAGAGTCGTGTGGAGCCACAGAAGACGCTAATGAAGAGGGGCCAGACTCACGTCGAAGAAGATGGCGCTTGAGATGCTTTGCATGCAGGTAGGTTTTCGTGCAGTGGGGACACGGAAACTTGCCGTCCGCATCTTTTTGTGGGATCTGATTCTTGTTGACCGAACCAGCAGCCGGGGGAGCAGGCCGCCCAGGAGCACTAGGCAGAATGCCGCGACGGCCCTGCGAGCCAACAACATGGGTCGGCTGTTCGTTCTCCGGCAGCATGGTCTGTTGCATGAGCGGGCTCTGCCCGTACGGCGAAGACATCCCGGGCTGCGGCATAACACCGCCAGCAGGCATGGGACGCAAGACGGGCGGGCCACGGGAGCCTGGTGCCGGTGCTGGGGCGATGGGTTGCGGGTGGGCCATGGCAGTGGATGTTTGTGGAAGCATGGCAGAAGAAGTGGCATAGCCCTGGTGAGGCTGTTGGTATGCGTTGCTGGGCATCATCTGGTAGGAGCCACGGCCACCGTTTGTGGTCGGCGGCGGTGGGTAGGTGGCCATGCTGGCGGGACCAGGGGTGTTCGGGGTAGCAGGTGTGCGCGGTGTGTGTGGATAGCTCCCGTAGGGAGTAGCCGATTGCATTATACCGTTGTGCTGTTGGTGATGGTGTTGCTGGGGGTGCTGCTGCTGCTGCTGTTGTAGCGGAGGAAGAGTATGAGGCTGTAGATTCTGCGGTGTCGAGGCAGCGGAAGATGGGTAGGACGGAGTCGATGTGCCGTTAATCACATTAGAGTAGTGGGAGCCGTCCATAGTAGCCTTCTTAGAGTCCTCTGATCTGAAGCAGAAGCTGGATGTTAGCAGAGAGGAGAGAACAAGAGAAATGTGAAGGTTTTAACGGAAGAGCGTGTGTGAAAGGGAACACAAGGAAAGAAAGGAATTAGGAAAGCCGTAAAAAAAAAAAAGTACATGCGATTAGAGACGGTCTAGGGCCGGAAAGGAAAAGTGAGATAGGGGGTTGTGTTGGTGTGGGCACGAAGTGGACAAAGCAGGCAGAAAAAAATCGGCCAGGCATGGACAAAACGCTGGCAGACGCAGGAGAAAAGACTGCACATAGTATGCCGGCAGTAGTAGCAGGAACAGGAGCAGGAGCAGGAGCAGGAGCAGCAGAGGCGGTGGCGGTGGCGGCGAGAGGAGCGTAAGACATTGGCAAGCCAGGTGGCAGAAGCTGCTTATGGCAGCAAGCACGCTTGGATTTGTTTGCCACGTACGAGACAGTCCGGCGAGCGGTTCGTCAAGGAACTGGCGGCTCACAACAGGCCGAAAGAAAACGAGAAACGCTCCGGGCTAACGGCGGATGCTCGTAGAGTGGCTGTTTGTCCAGGCGTTCCCCGCTCTCTCATCGTGTCGTCTTCCCGAGTCTCTTTTGCGCTCTCTCGTGAATGCCAGCTGCCAATGTCCCCCGCATGAAGTCTCGGTGTGCACTTGTCGTTTGCCGGCAGCCGCTGCCATCGACAGACACCCGGAAGAGCCACACCAAAAGCAAGTTGAGTCTCATCGAATGCACTGGCCGCATCTGCATGTCTGCCCGAGTGCCTGGTGTGCAATCTGCTGCCCGCCCGCAGACCTGCTCTCTCTAGCTGCAGTCTGCCCTGCGAGTGTCCGTGTGTCGCATTCTGCACGCGTCTGCCTGCTTGGTCCTCGCTGAGATGTTTGGTTCTTACCTCGCTGCTTTACCGCGAGCCGCTCTGTGGTCGTCTAGCACGGACGGCACACGACGATGTGATGGGATGAGGGTAAGGGTGGAGATTCGCGGAAAGAGTGGATATGCTGAGGCTTAAATGCGGTCTGTCGAAAGTGGAGGATGCAAAGAAAAACAGAAGTGTTTCTGGGAATGTTTTTTAATGGAGGAGAATTGGGGGCAAAAAAGAGTGGGAGGTAGGGATGGGAAAAGGGTAGGCGGAGTGGAGACCCGGCTCAGTGAATTGGGATGGTTGGGTCAGGGTGGTGTGTGCTGGTGGGTGTGCTGGGAAGCGTGTATGTATGAGCGCGCACGCGTAGTTTTGTGTGGCTGGGGGGGGAGATGAGGTGAGTCGGGAGCGGTAGCGTAGTATGCAGACAGGCAAAGTGACGGAGGTGGATTGCTCCTTCCTTTATTTTGGGCAAAGCGCGCCTTCCCTGTCTTACCTGTGATTGAACTGCTGAGGGGCACCTGTCAGGTACCGTGGTCTGTGGCCGGGGGGGGAGTGGATTCTATTTTTTTTTTCTCTCCCAGAGGCAGGCAGTCTCGTGGTAACACTGCTGTCGCCTGTAGTGCAGTTTGTGTGAGCAGGAACCGTTGAACGATGGGTGGGTAGTGGGTTGGGGCGGTTAAATGTGTGGATATAGGTGGATTTGTTCGCGATTAGGTAGATTTTAGGGAAGAAAAGAAGGAAAAGTGGACAGGTGGGGATGGTCATATATATATGCGCGTGCCAGCATACAGCTTGCCGCCACCACTTGGCATGCCCAGTGAATCTGGGCTTTGTATAGTGCGCGTTGGGAGCTGAATACGTACAACCAGAGGGGGTGCCGTGCAGGTCCAGTTCAACGCGATTAAGGTTTGCTCGACTAGCGGATGGCGAGAAACAGCGAGCAACCGCGGCGATGGCAAAGTAGGTGTATCGGAATGTAATGGTTGCGCAGCCGTATGTACTCGTAGTGCAAGAAAAAAAAGTGTCTAATGTATTGCCACGTTTCGGAGGCGGCGGAGAAACTAAGTAGAAAACAAGGCAAGGGAGGGAGCGGAATCTGATGACTAGCAGCAGGCAAGACGACACTCAAATCGGCATATGCAGAGCGGATGAGGAAGGAGGAAGAGTCTGGTTGAGCGAATAAAATAGGAAACAAGAGCGAGGAGAGTGAGAATGGGACGGGTTTTGAGAGACGAGAAGAGAAGGAGGGAAGAGGACGTGTTTGGGGGGGTGTAGGCGCAACCACCGGGTTTGAGGAAGTAGGGGATGTAATAGGAGGAAACGAGATGATTGATTATTACGAGCAGCCCGAAACAAAAACACTAGGCGGCACTAGGGGCAAGAAGTACGACTACGCCGTATACTCGTGCAGTTTGCTGGGAGCGTGCGAGTACACGTATCTCACAAGCGCATTGCTCTCGTGTACATTCCTTGTACACGAATGTATGTGCAGCCTCCTATGGACGATTGACACAATGGGCCGCAACAAAACCTGGCATGACCGCCAGACTTGGACGTGGCAGCTCCGTCTGCACGATGCCTCTGCTTCGTGCTGCGGTGAGCTGGAGCTGCCGGCTGGGCATGACAAAGCCGTGGGTCTCAGCCACCTGAAACTAAACCTTACAGCAGTCGTTTCTACCGTCTGCCCCGTAGGCCCCAGACGCCCTTGGTTGGGCCTGATGGAACACGCACGCTGGCGTGCCTGAATGTTTACATCGACATCGTCCATACGAGTTCTCTCTTGCTCTCGTTTCAGCGTCGTCTGTCTTTTTTCTCTCCTTCTTGCGGCTGCCTGTCTCCCGGTTTTCCGCATCCTGTTCCGACACACACCTCGGCGCAATACGCCGATATGCCCGGCTCGCTAGAAAATACCTATAAATTTGTATATTTCTTTTTCTACGCCAAAACATGTTCCAGGGGTCTAGGTTTAGGCGGCTTTGTGCCGTGCAGCGCACTACGCAACCAAGCATGCACAATTTTTCCACGGTAGCGCTGGCCCAATTAGGCTAGCTCCAGCTGCATTAAAAGCAAACGGGAAATCAGTAGCCAGCCTGCCGGATTGTCAACTGCCTGCCGCAATCGACGAGAGAAAATAGCGACTAATAGCATTTGCTCGCCGGGTAACTATCCGGTGGTGTCATGGCTGCTTCTAGCGGTTTGCGGCTGCGATGTCTTGTTTTACACTCGTACTCGTACTCGTATTTTTTACTGTTTGGTTTAGATGCAGCCTAAAGGGGAAATGTGAAAAGGTAAAAAAGAAAATAGAACAAAAATAAAGAAAGAATAGAAAAGAAGAATAAAAAAAACTTTGTTCTGTCACAGGATCTCGGCTCCCAATGGCGGCGGCGGCGGTCGGGCGTTGAGCAACCATTTTATGATGTGTTCCTTGTGACGGAAATGATCAAGTGCGTCCGCGCAGCGGAAATAGGAACGGCTATGAGCTGTCCATGGACAGCGGCGAATCGGTTGCTGCTGGTACGGATGACGATCATCATGGATTTAGTTGCTTGAAACATATGCGAGCACGAGGGTACGAGTCCTCATACGAAATGGCAGCGAGCTCAATGCCACAAGCGCAAATACCCAGCCTCTTTTCCCTATAAAATAAAACACGCAAGCTTCACACCCTCCAAACGGTGAGCGTCAGGTCGGTCTTTGCCTGTTTTTGGACAGGTGAACCGCCACGACTTCTCTTTTTGGACTAGTTCTTTATGCGCATACATAATGTGACGAGGGCAAATTTTCTGGTCAGACATGGGTCTGCCAGCGCTTGTACAGGCAGGAATTCGGGCAAATCTGCACACAGACGTCTGTGCCCCCCTCCCAATGCGGCATCGGCCACGAAGCATTCATGTGCCTTGTCGTTTGGCCTTCTGTCGCATTGCGACCGCGCGCTTCACCTCGCGTAATCTGCCTCGTAGGATATGTGTCTTGGATATTCAGGGGAGGGGGGGCGTGTGTTAAAATGAGAAGCATGGGATCGACTGATCCTCTCACAGAGCAACTGGCGGCCAGACTTTCCCCAAGGAGAAGAGTGCATTGCTCTTCGGCAGCGCACTCTCGCATCCCCAGCATCTTGCAAGGATACCCCTATTGGCAGCAATACATCTACACGACGGCAGGCCATGGGAGCGAACGCGGAGGTGAATCAAGCCTCCTGCATGGCATCTTATGTGGTTCTATTAATTCAGGGAATACGTGTTCCGGCATATACGTTTTCTTTTTCCGAGCGTTGCTTCAGATCACCACCCCAGTCGCCCGCCCAGCGGCCAAGCAACTCCCATGGTATTGTCACTCCGTACTCGTATCTCGCATGTTCAGGCTCATAGACGCGTTCGGGGAAATAGAGCGCTTCACCGATGATCATTAAGCTCCTCAGCACACATGTGGCGTGACGGAGTCTGATAGCACAGGGCAAAGTGGACAAAGTATAACACTTTGAATGGATTTCGTAGTCATTGCGAAAGGCCCTGCCGCCGCCGCCCCCGAGCCAGCCAGCCAGAAGCCTTCTAGAAAACTCTAGGTAGACGTGCATTATTCCATAAAAGTGTGCGTAACACACGACTACTACGTCTTGGTACTATGTAGCAATATACGCCATGTCCCGTGGTATACAATTATGCAAGTCAACCCATTCTTTTCTTGAACAAACCTGGCAGCAGGAACCAGGTGCAAACTCCACGACAACCATAACTTTTTTGGAACGTCGGGCAAAGCATATCCACGACCAGCTGTCTTGCAGATGCCTACCTATTTCGGTTTTTTTTTCGTTCTGACGTGTTCCGAATCGAGTCGTGACAGCAGGCTGAATTTGTAAGATACGTGTAATACATAATACTTATTCTATTCCCAACAACCGTTTAGCCTACCTGCAGCGACTGGCACAAAGCACAATTTTTTTGGCGCTTTCCTACGAAGTACTCTTCCTGTTTAGGATTCACTCGTACGGGGCGTCCCCCGGTCAGTGGATTGGTCGTTGGATTGGTTGTCGGAGATTCTATCCGACAATCAGCACCCACACACACTCACCATTAGAAGACTCGTAAACGGGAAACTCCGCAATTTGCGACCAGGCTCCCCCCTAACCCACGTCAACTCACCGAGCTGTAGCCAGTCAAAAAGAAAAGAACACAAAGCAAACGGACGGCCTTGTTTTTCTTCTTCACATATGTAAAATACAAACTAGTAGCACGCAAGGTGTAAAACGAAACCAAGGCAAAACAGCACAAACCCTCATACTCGTACGAGATCTCCGTAATTTATTATCGTTTCGCCGGACAGACCGGTGACTCAAATTCCGCGGAAAAGTAAAAGAAAGGGGGGGTGTGTTGAACCATCTGGACGCGTCACTAGATCCGGGCAAGACAAAGGGAAGAAGATGTGAATGAGCAGCGACATGGTCCGTGGGCAGAAAAAAAGTGCAAAAAGTGTGGCGGCATCGTTGAAAAGCACATGTCTGTTCACCGGGCAAAGCCGCCAAACAGTCTCGTTGGTAAGTGGATACGCCGCGATTGGACCTTTGGACCGTTTATTTTTGTCACTGTGCCTGTGTCCAGCTAACGAGGGCGACTGTTGACATCAAGAGAAAAAAAAGAAACGTGGGATGAACGATCTCTCTGCGGTTCCAATTTGTGTGTACGGAGTAGGGGAACCTTCATTGTGGCGCCTGCTATAGTTATTATGGAGACTGCCCTGTAACGAACGGTTGGGGGCCAAAAGGCCCCCCCCCTCCCCCCAAAGGTAAGGTCGGGACAGTTTTTGACAGCTTGGGTTCATATTGTACGAGTAAGATACGGGAATGTGTCGTACGAGTACATTGGAAGCGCATACTTTTTGCACATGCATGAAGCTCGCCTGTGCGCCCGCGTCTCCATGCGCGCGCCGGTATGGATTGAGTTATCCATCCCATGATGAATTGCGTATGGCGTACGAGCATTACCCATATGCTCTCCGTTTACCTTATAAAACGGAGACTTGGGAAAGGGTCGCCACTGGTCGCCACTGCCCGTGCGACCCACTCTCTCCCAGCCGTCTGGGTGCTATTCAGCACTGCCGGTCCCCTCTTCCAGCGCCTGGAGCGGGCTTCAAGGCTGTTTGTGCTACTGTGCACTTCTTACTCGCACAAGCCTCGTGCCAGCGCTACAAGTACCGTCCATGTCTCTGCAGGCTCCGTTTGCTGGATTAAAAGTATAATATCTGACTTGTTAGTTTTCCTGTCGGACGCCAAGATAATCAAGAAACATAATTGGTCTCGTTTGTCACCCCCTGAATTCTACATTGTATGGTGGCACGCTTCCGCAGGCATGTGCCGCCAACGGAATCGGAATCCTGTTCAGACTTGTATTAGCTTCGTTTTGGCTCATTTCGTTGCGGGCAAAATAAAAATTGAAAATAACAAAAGGTGAGCTTGGGCCAATGGTCGTTCAGGCGCGACACAACGGAAGCCCGGAAGGATCGTGTGTCATTTCTGTGTTTCTTATTTTACATTTCAGCTCCAAGACCCTGGCACGCTCGTGCCGTATGCATGCGTGCAGCATGTCGAGGGAAGCAGGCATACGTGTTCCAGCACTGCTCTGTAGGGAATAGCCTGGGAAATAGCTCTCTCTCGAGTCGCATTTCGCAAAGACGGCCGATAAAAGTGGGCGGTAACGGGTTCCTGGGACAGCAAAGTGGGTACGAGACCCGTGGGGCCTTTGGAAAGGAGCGTGAACAAAAAAAAGAAGGGGAGGGGCAGCACCACCCCTGGACAAGACAACATTTTACCATGCGCCATTCCTGTTGAACAAGAGTCCAGTACCCACACAAGCTATTTCCCTAAAGTAGGGAGCTTTTTTTTTTTTTTTTTTTTTACCCTGCGCCTGGTGCCCAAGTGCGGTGTGCTTGTCCGTGTAAGGCTGCATTGATGGAAAGAGCGATCAGGCATGTGTCGCTGATGCCTGCCCGAGATTCTTAATTTTTGTTTCCTAGCAAAGATGCTGTCTAGCAAATTTCCATACATCCGTCTCAACCCCTAAAAAAATAATAAAATAAAATGAAAAATAAAAATAAAAATAATATCAAGATTTAATACATTGTACATCAAGATAAAATATGGGTTGCATTATCCTTTGTATTGCACGCTTTGTCCGGCCGGCTATTGGACGGGCGGCGGCAAGAACGTCGACAGAGGAAAGTACGGTCTGCAAGCCAAATAACCCCTTCTTCCCTCCTTTACGACAAAAAAAGGGAAGGGTTCAGTCCGAGCTTGGCCCGATGGTTCTTTTCCCAAGAATGTGGAAAAAGTGCGTTTTTTTCCTCAAGGACAAGCGGAAAGGAGACGGGAACAAGGATGTGAGCGGAAAAGTGACGACAACCCTGGCAACATGCAGCAACGAGGCGCAACGCACACACGTAAGAAAAAGCATTTGTACTTTTGTCTCTGTTCTGAAACCATATGGAAATCAAAAGGACAAGGGACGGACAAAATGACGTAGAGGAGCGGAGTTGATTACCGGATTCGTCGACCGCTCGCAGCAAGGGATTCACGCGTGTACCAAGTTCTTTGTTTTTTTTTTGTTTACCCGCCGCCACCGCAAGGGCACGACACAGCCAAACACCGGTTGTTAGACAACGGAACTGAGAATACTTTGTACATAATATTTCCGTATTACATACGCGTGCGGGTAGTACTCGACACAAATCTTACGAGCAGACAGGATCATCAACTTGTGCCCAAACAGCCATACCTTGTTTGATACGGATTCTGCGACGAGAAACAGAAAATAAGAAACAATGGGTGCCATTCAAGAGACGTCAAGAGACGTCAAGAAGCCAACCACACCCCCCCTCCCTCCCTGCCAGTCTTGTATTGGGTACGACCGCCTCTGACAGAACCCCACTATAAGCGGCGTGTAGCTCATACAATGCATTCTTACCGCCTGCCGACAGTCCCCATACGCGTATCACTGGGTCTGGGCGTGCCGCGGCAAAAACACCCCAAGGCCGGCAATGCTCAGATAGGAAATTCGCCCCCTCCCTGGCTCCTTCTCTTCCTCTTTTTCATGTCCGCCATCTGCTCTTAGCGATGTCTCGTCGTGGCACACGCACCTACAATGTACCAGGTGAGATACGTAAGATGATGGCCAATAATAATAATAATAATAATAAATATGCACGGATGGCGCGGGTATTGTTATCCGCCAGTGACCTTTTTTCCCCTTCATGACTCGTGCCCATGTTTGCCCAATGTTTTTTGCCAGCCTCCCTAATAGTTGGAGTACTCGTATTATACCGCGATACGCGAAGCTTGCCAATAGCGGCCGCAAGATCCTGTCCCGGGCCACCGCTGTCCTTGTCCCCGTACGTGGCCTTTGTTGTTTGACCGCTCTTTGCTCGTAATAAAAATAAGAAGATAAAGGGGAAAATAAAAAATCAGGCTCGCCGTGAAACCTACCAATTGCGACCGCCGGTGGCACTTCCGGTGATCGGTGAAGGAAAAAATTCCTGTGATGCGCGCTCTCTCATACCATAGCCATGCCCAACCAACGCATCCTATCCTCATTGTTGGTCTTGGGCTCGCGTACGATACCGTCTTTTCTTGGTGGCATGTGACTGTATGCAGTTTCTCATCCCCCCCCCGGCCTTCACCGTCTTGCCCATGCTGGTCAATGGCAACCTCTTTCTTCGTCAGGAATGCCCACTCGGAAACATGCCGAAGCTCGGCGAGTGACACCTCCCGACAGGCCAATTTATTGGCGAATGGCACGTACCTTTGGAACGCATGAGTGTGCGCTACGTGTGTGAAGGGAAAACTCTGCTGCAAACTCGCTGCAATTTCACTGGGCATGGACAGTCTTCCGCTGGTCGCCTAATCAAAGATTTTCTTGGTTCTTTCTCTTGTTCCATCCCTCCCCCCTTTTCGCGTATCATCCCCATGGCCCTCCCATCTCAGAGAAATCGGCTGTTTGTGCGGGAAAATTCCGGTCGCTCACAAACTCCATTGTCTGTGTGTGCAGATGTTGAGATGAGCACGCAAAACGTCCCAGAGCCTTTTCCCCAAACTCCAACTCCTCTTCCTCCATCTGACCCGGTTCTTGAGCTTCTTTTCCACTTTTCTCTCTCAACCTAACCGCCCATTTGTGGCTCTTTCTCCAACCTCTCGGGAAGTGGGGGGGTCGAGGGGGGGAAGCCACTGCGTCAATCACTATAGCACAGATCGATTATGGGCTTCTAGCGTTTAGATTCTGCATTTCAATCACGGTTGGCCCCCTCCATCACCGCTGTTTTGTCGACGTTGACACGCTCAAAAAAGAGGAGCACCAGAGGGGCCTTCCCTTCTCCAAAAAAAAAAATTGGTGGTGCCCACACACATTAGAAGGGCTCTCTCCAAGAAGTGGGTCTCAACCGTTGTCTTGCCATGTGCCAGGTGGGTTCAGACAAAGAGAGGAGAAGCTCCAGAAACAAGGAGACAAGGGGGAGCCGGAGTTGATGGGGCGCTGTCAGGAGTAATAACCGGGGATGTCCAAAACAGGTGGCGTGAACGGCTTCTGCGATAGCCTGACTTGCGCCAGCGCCTCGTCAGCGTCCGCTGGAATATGTCCCGTTGTAGTCCAGCATCAGGATCAGCCGCGACACGGGACTTGCGCCTATACTCGTATTGGTCTCTCCCGCAGCCCGTGCGCTCGTATCCAGCACATGTGGCTGTTGGTGCTGCTGTCGATCTCGTCGAGCGACGCTGTCGGCCTCCTTTTCGCTGAGCCCGCGACAAACCGTAAGGAAGACGCCAACCTTCTTGCGGAAGGACGCGTACAATTCTTCTGTCGTCTTCTCCTGATCGCGCCCGGATAAGTGTTCCTGTTCCGGCTTGGCCCGGCTGACACGTGAGCTTTTCGCAAACTCGAGAATGACGGCAAAAATGTCCTGCAGCAGCTGAAACAAAGGCTGTTGTCGCTTGCGCAGCAGCAGCGCCGACATGATTTCGTCCAGAGCCTGCTCGTGCCGTTCGCGCAGCATGTCCGGGCTCGCAGCGCGCTCAGATGGCCCCGTAGCCTCGCAGAGACTGGCCTGCACACCGTCTAACCATCCCTCGAACCTTTGCCACGGTATGCCCACTCCGACGTCGAGAAAGTACGTCATAATGTTGGCCACGAAGTGGCGCATTTCCATGCGGAACCGCGCTGCCACACCGCCATCGTGCCGCAAGCCGCGGCTTCCACTTGTCCGCGGCGACGAATCGCGCACCAGCTGGTTAACAACATAGTACATCCGCAGCACACGCAGCAGCAGCTTAAAAATTCGGTCATAATTGCCCAGGACTGCTGGCGTGATGACCGACATGAGCGCTGACGGCGGCTTGTAGGAGAGCCGTAGAAAGTCTAGTGCCTCGAGCGAGTCGGGATCCATGCACTTGGTCATCTCCTCCTGGGACAAGTCTCGTACAGCGAAGCTCATGCCTCCCGGCAGTTCATGCTCTGAAGGCACAGGCACAGGCACATCATGGAGGCCAGTACTCTGAGCGTGGCTTTCTCGGCCCTGGTAGTAGTAACTGTCGGCAAGCACTCCCATGAGGGCCAGGCGCAGCTCAGAGCTTGCAGGCGGCCAGCTTTCACGATCCATCAACCGCAGACCGAGGCCACTGCTGGACGGCTCTATGCCGCCTTTCAGTTCGGCACCACCCAAATCTGGGTCGAACAAGGCATGAGACAGCCGTGTGCAGAACACGCCATTGTTCAGGAGCTGAAACTCTCGCTGCAATCGAAGGTGCTCTCGGATGTTGTGGGCAGCAAACAACAACCTTGAGCATTCGCGGTTGACGAGGCGAGCCTGTGCTGAGATGACAGGCCCAAAGGACAGCAGCGGCAGCAGTGACCAGTGTGGTGGAAAATCGCTGCGCTCGTCACTGCTGTTGTCAAAGAGCTGACGACGCAGAATGGCAGTCAGGCCATTTTCGGCGGCGCATGGCACAGGGTCGTTGAGTTTTGCTATTGAGGTCTGAATGTCTTTGGCGATTTGATCGTTGTCTCTGCCAAAATATTGCAGCTCCAGAGACGGCAAGCGCCAGCCTAGTTCCAATCCACCAAGCAGTGGAGCTCGCAGAGGCTCCCGGTGGAGAGATGGTAGTGGTGCTGATCCAGACTCCTGCTGTCTCTGGAGACGAGCCGTGATCTGCCCCAGCGCCTGCTCGTACGCAAGAGCCGTGTGTTCCACTGCATAAATAGACTCCCAGCTGAATTGCCATTGCAGCAGAGGTGGACAGGCCTGGGTAAATGTGGCTGGGTTGGAAAAGGGGTGTTCCGGGTGGTTGGACCAGAGAAAGCGTAGATTTCGACCAGCTTCGAAAAGTGCCCTGGCCATCTCGTCAGGAATAAACGCTGGCATCTTGTCTTCGTCCAAAAAGTAGTCTGACTCGGCCAGCTCTGTGCCCATGTCGTCAATCCAGACCCGATCACCGATTCGGACGAAGCTCTTGCTGTGGTATTCGCCTGCCCACAGCGTACTCTTGCTCTTGGGATCCAGCCCAATCCATGCACTGACAAACGCCAGCCATGGTTCGGCCACCGTTTGCAGTATTTGCTGAGTGACGTTGCGAATAAGGTTGGTGCTGTGCTCCATCGACTGTGCCTCTTCGTATAATGTGGCCAGAAGCTGTTCGTCGTCGCTTCTCGCCCGTGATAGCTTGGTGACAAGCCCGCGTATAAATTTCACAAGAGATGACACTGGTCGGATTGAGGCTTGCAGCTCGAGGAGGGATCGGGCCTTCTGGCCACGAAGACCTAGCTCTCTCTGTACGGTGAGAAACAGGCTATCAACGCTCCTGGCCAGCGCGACTCGTAGGGGGGTGGTGGAAGCTGTCATGACGTAGGTATGGTCGACAAATGCTCTCAAAAAGCGCATGTTATTCCCACACTCAACACACCCCTTCTCGACGCTGCGGAGCAAGTCTCCAGTGCAGCCTGATATTCTGGCAGACTCCAGGCGGGAAATGAAGCTGCGCTTGCTGTCATCCCAAGAAAACAAAACGGAATTGCGACCGAGAGCCAAAGCTAGCAGGCAAGCATAGTGCCCTCGAGGATCCAGTACATCGGCTCCATTATGTGCACTATTGAGCCCAAGAGGGTTGTCCTCTGCGCAAATCAGTGCATCCAAAAGGTCTGGGCCCTGCTCCGTGGCAAGGAGGGGCGTCGAATGCGGGATATCGGCCTGTTCAAACGCCGCCCATGTCTTGAATTCCGGGGCAGGCAGGACTCGGTTGTCGTCTGGATAGAGCCAGAAGTCGTCATCGAGGTCGGCGGTCTCTGTGGAAAAACTTTCGGGTTTCGACTCCGCTTCACGGTCGGCATCTTGCGGTTTGTCCACTTGTAGCTGGCGTAGCGATGCTGGGGTTTTGAAGAAGACATCCTCGGTGTCATGGGTCTCGGGTGGATCGTCTCTCCCGAGGAAGAATGTCACTGCCTCGCGACCTGTACAAGATGACTGTTAGCATGGGACGGACTCGTAGCCAGCCCTGAAGCGTACCGCCTATTTGAAGACTGAAAAGTCCATCCTGATTCTGCTTAGTATCGAGAGCTGTAGACTCTACAGTCTGCCACGTAGAGGGCTTCCAGAAGTCGGGAATGGCAAACAGGCCAGCCTCGTTGTTGTTCGCCATTCCCCAAAATGCTGTAAACTGTGTGACCCGCGACGTGGGCTGGCGATGTATCCGCACACGGTGAAGAGCACTGGACGGACGTCGGCGGAAAAAGAGGGGAACGCGGCCACTATGCTTCAACGCGTCAACACCGCGCTCTTTGTGGCGCTGTGGCTTCCCGTGCCTGCCTTTTTGGAGGGGTCTAGGGAGCCCCTGCGAACGGCAGGAACGTTGGTGTCACCTTCTCTAAAGCTGAGCTGCAAACCCACTAAAAACGTGGGCCCGCAACGAATGAAAGCACTGACTTGAAATCTTGAAGCTGCCAAAGTTTTTCTCGAGCTCGAATCCTCCTAGAGCAGCGACAGCGAGCGAGCTTGCGCTGCACTACATTACAAGGAACCAATTGGCAATTGGAACACGCTTGCGCGAGACGCCGCCAGCGATGCCGCCAAAGAGAAGAGGTCGCGCCAGCGCGGCGCACGTCGCCGCCACGCCGAGTCGCGACGAAGACGCCATGGACATTGACACGCCGCAGCAAGCCGAGAAGCCCTCGACCCCGGCAGCAGCACGGCCGGCGAGCACGAATGTGCAGACTCTGTGGACATCGGAGCAGAAGGCAGGTCTATTCTCGGCTGTCATCCGGTGGAAGCCATCTGGTAGGTGGTCGCAACAAGAAGGAAGAAGGCACAGATTGCAGGGCTGACAGCTCCTTTTTCACAAGGCATGCATAGGCACTTCCGCATGATTGCCATATCCGAGCATCTTCGGTGCCGCGGGTTCGACCCAGACGTCTACCAGCACACGCGCATCCCGGGCATTTGGAAGGAGCTATCCACAGAGTACGAGCTCGAGGCCATCAACGACCGCGACAACTCTCTGGACTATATTGACGACCGCAGCGTCGAGGCCCGCTACAAGGAGTTTGCGCTTCCCCTCGACGACTTCCGCAACGACATGCTGCAGCGTGCCCTGGTCGACGACGGCGACGACGACCAGTCCACGGCCACGTCGCCGCCACAATGGAGTCCTGAACCACAGGCCAGAGGCAGCAGCAGTCAAGGTCACGGCGCTGGCCACGGTCACAGTGCCAGCAGCGTATCTGCACACCCTCACGCAACGCCCAAGCCGACCGTGACGAAGCGCAAGCGAGGCGACCTGGTAGCGTTGCGCACACGGTCGTCGACTGTGGAGAGCTCTGAGATGCCCCCCTCGGTGCCGTCTCCAGCAGCAGCAGCAGCGACGCACTCCACTCGTGGTGGACGGCGGGGAAAGCGGGGACCAGCAAGAGGAAAGCGACGGGCACCGCAGCCAGAGACTGAGGAGGAAGAGGAGGAGGAAGAAGAGGATGGGGAGGAGGAGGGAGAGGGAGAGCAGGAATCTGGCACAGCCAGTGAAGCAGGTGGCGAGGAAGAAGGGAACGAGGACAAAGAGGGGGGAGAGGAGAATGAGAGCGAAGGTGAGGATGGCGAAGGTGAGGAGGAAGAGGAAGAGGAAGAGGAGAAAGTCGAGACGCCTCCTCCGGCGAAGGTGGCCCGAGGAGGCGGCCGAGGTCGCGGCCGAGGTCGCGGCAGAGGACGGGGCAGAGGGCGAGGGCGAGGTAGATGAGACGAGAAGTGCAATATTAAGCTGCCCGAGTCTATGGGGGAAGGTGTAAGCATGTTGTTGATTTTAGGCTTTGGGAGATCATGAATTATGTTTAATAGTAAAGAATTGTCGTGTCAGTAATGCCATGGAAATCGGGAAAATGCTAACGGTTGTTTTGAAGATATAACTTGAAGAAATAATGCGTTTTATTAAAGGTTAAAATAAAAATCCTCGGGTATATTGAGTTTGGTCACGATACATGATATAAACGCTTCCTTTCCTCCTTTCCATCCTTACAACCCATGTGTGCGTGTCATGCTGTGGCAAAGGCCACATCCACACTCACGCCCTTGACTTTATTCCCATAGACGATATGAATCAGAACTGCCCGCAGCTATTGCCCACCGTCATCGTAAGCAATTCGTGTAGATGCGCCCGCGCCAGCACCACCAGCATCATCCAGGGACTGGTAAAAGTGGCCATGGCCTTGTGGACGGCCTGGCCCTTTGCCTGGCCCTGCAACACCGCCACCGCCGCGCCCACGCATGGCACCACCTCCGTGGTAGCCGCCGCGGCTACCGGAAAACCCCTGCCCACGGAAGACGCCGCCGCCTCCCATACCACCTCGTCCTCCGCGGCCTGCAGACTGGAAATGGTAGCCTCGGCCCTGCGGTCCAAACCCACCGCTGGGCTGCCGCGGGGCCGAAAAGGCAGCCGGTTGGGTAGGGATGGGTCCTGTTGGGCTGGGACGGTGGTTGCTGTTGGGCCCCTGGCGATGTGGTCCTGGATGCTTTCGTTTAGGAGCTTTGTGCTCGCCATCGCCGCCATCGCCGCCGCTCTCGGGTTCCACCCGCAGCAGCGCCTTCTCGCCCACAGTGGTCTCAAACACGTAGGCCTTGTCTCGCGGCACAGGGTGCCACTTGCGGATGCGGCCTGCATCGTGGGGTCTCGCATTCCGGCCCACAGCCAGAACCACAATTGGAGTCGGTCCTTCCACGTGGTACTGGGCGCTGGATGGTACGGCTCGCACACTGACAGCCCACACATTATCGAGACTGCCCAAGGCGACCACTTCCCACGTCATCTTGTTTCCCATCCCGCCCACTTTGTCCAGCAGATGCTGTGGACAGGCGCGCGGACAGATCATGATAAGGTTGCCATGGTACTTGAGGTCGCGCTGGGGCACGTGTGGTGGCACATGCAGCAAGCTGAGCAGACGCTTCGTGTCGGCCTCCTTGAGGAGGTAGCCCGTGAAGAACACCGTCTTGCGGATGGTCAGCCGGCCGCGATTTCCACCGCCTGCAGCGTTGTGGCCATTAACCATATGCTGCACCTCGGCCACCTCCACCACTGGATTCAGCGTTGTGGACGTGTCGACCACCGGAATCACCTCCCCGTCAATGGCCGGCCGGGGCGCACCAGTGCTGTCCAGCTGCTTCTGACGCCGCTGGTTGTACTCGTTGAGGAAATCGCGAAAGCCCTTGACGTGCTTGGGCCGATCTTCGTAGATGCGGATGCCTCCTGCGTCGGGATACGTTTCCATGAGGGTCTCAAGGAAGGCCTGCTTGAAGGCCATCGTGCTGGCAAACCGCTCATTGTTCGGCCCGACCGCCGGCTTGAGGGTAATCATGTCAAATACCAAACCCTTGCTAGCTGCCATGCGCTTGATCAGCTCGCCAAACCCGGTCTCGGATCGTCCGGTCAACAGCACGCACAGCGCATCTGGCTGCTTCTCGGTGAGCTTGACGAGCTCGACAACCTGGTCATTCCACCAGCCCTCCCATGCGCGCGGCTCTTCCTTGGCGATTCCCTCGCCCGTCGCCGCCAGAATACGAGAGTCATGCCACCAACCGCCGGTGACAAAGGTGTCCTGGTTAGACAGGAAGCCCATGGTCACCGTATTCCAAAGCTTTGGGTTTGGAAGGGGTGTCTTGAATACTGCGCGCAGAACACAAGTCAGCCGAGAGCCATACAAGGTCCCCAACGCTGTTCAAAGCGCACATACATGTGTTATCAAAGTCGTAGACGTGCAGGCTTCGGATGCTATCCGCAGCTGGCAGCTTGCCATCCACGAGAGACCAGCGGCCCAGCGCCGTGGTCGTGTAAGACGACTCGGAACCAATTTTGCTGTCCTTGCTACCAGGAGTCGCACTGTTGACGCTGCTGCTTAGGGTGTTGGCAGGGATGGATTGAAGGGCCTGTTTGGTCTTTGCGGCAGCATAAACTGCCGAAGCCGACAAGGCCATCGTTTGGTGCAAGGTAAGATGCGAGAACGTCCGAAAGGCAAAAAAGTGCATAGAATGCGATAAATTAATGCAGCACAGAAACTTATTCCTGTACCGTTCGCATAACGGTGCGGGCGGCAGGCTGTTCTCGACTTGTCGTCACCAATGTGCCTGTTTGACAAAACTAAGTCTCGCCTACGCCGTAAATGCAACTGTGGCACAAGCTTACTGCGCCACACAGCCTCTATTACTCGTCGCTTCCGTTTAGGTTCGTAAGAGACATCCCTGCTCTTTCCAGAAACAGTAATCTTCTAGAACAGGCACATCGCTCTTTTTTCGACGTCATCTGTCACAGTTTGTAGTTGTTTTATTTCAATGTTTTCAATTTTTAACTGTAGCAGTCTTTCGGCTTGCATTAAACGCTTGCTACGGATCCAACTAAGTGCGTGTATCCCAGTCAACGTTCTATGGAGCAGCAGCAGAGACGAAATTATGCCGAATCAATGGGGTGTGAACTCCTATGCCGTGAAATGGAGTCCAGAAACGGCCAATCTCCCAGAACCAGCTGATGAAAAGAGACAGTCTGAACGCCGGCAAGGCTCCCAATAGATGCAAAATGAGTGAGTGGCGGTGGTCAGTTATGTACGCAGGTAAGTGGGATCCTCAATGGTGAGATGGAACGCTGAGTGGGTGGATGAGTGAGACAGGACATGATGCTAAATGAGTGATGCGTGTGCAGGCGAGTGTAAGCGCAGGGGAGGCCGGAGGCGTGGGCGAGGAATGTGCAGAGCTGAGGTTTAATCAACAGCCCAGCGACGAGTCCACACCTTGCGGTCTCCCATGGAGTCAGACAGCGTGTCGTTGCTCTTGGTCGAAGGCCGGTCCTTGGAGACGCGCGCGCTCTTTTGCGAACTGGGCGGCGGCGGCGAGAAGCTGGGATCATCCTCTTCCTCCTCCTCTTCATCTTCCTCGTCTTCGCTCTCTTCTTCATCATCGCCAGTGTCTTCTGCGTCCGTGTACACATCGACGTCCGCCTCGGTGTAGACATTGAGCTTGTTGACAGCCTTGCGCCTCGAAATCTCAGCTTTGTAGCCGAGGGGATCGTCAACGTCGGTATAATCCCAGTGCACGGGGATGCTTTCGCCGGTATCAGTCTTGCCAAAGGCAGACCCGCGCCACTCTCCCGAGATAATGCGAGCCGCAACCCTGAGCATCAAGACGATCAGGTAGCTCGGCGGCTTCAGAAGGATTTCAAACACCTTATATATGATGGAGCCAGGAATGCGGCGGGCGGCTGCCAGCCGAGTGGCAGGCCGGCCGGAGCGATGTGTAAGGATGTTGGCGGCAGGTGGGAGCGGCGCAATGTTCGAAACAGTCAAGCTCGACGTCGTAGCCCGGTGACGGAAACGCGGCGTCTCTGGGGCCGGGGCTGGTGCTGGCTCATCGCCGCTGAACACCTTTCGGGCGTCCTCATACAGCGATGAGAGGCTGGGTGGGACAGCGGCGCCATCTGGGCCGTTGGGGAATGCAAACAAAGAGCCGGTGGTGGATGACGGTGGCGACGACACCGACAATCTCCTGCCCTGCGACAGCCAAGAACGCAGGCTGTTGAAGGGACTGCTGGAATCGGCTGTGGACGGGTCGGTGTCCACACCAACCTCGGATCCCCATTTCCGTTCAATGCTCGGCCATGCTGACCCAGATCGCAGGAATGGTCCGTCGCTCGCAAGAGACATGGCCCGTTCCCGCCTGCTGGATCGGCCAGATGGTGGTGTCGCATGCGAGTTGGTATTGTGCCAGGGAGTGCCTGCCTTGGTGACCTCGATTTCGCCAGCCTTTACCTCCGATATGATTCGTTCGTGCTCGGCAATCAAGGCGGGCACCACTCGCCTCCCGTTCTCGTCGAATTCTTCGGGCGCTTTCTTTTGCTGCTCGAGCATATCCGCCCATTCCCGCCTGGAGAACTCCGTCGGCTGGGAGAGCGGTACGGGCGTCGCAAACTGCCGCGGTGGCGATGCAGCAGGCGATTTCTGTAAAGGTGTCGGGGGTGATGGGGTTCGTCGGTGAGGTTGCCATGTTTTGGCCCTTTGAAGTCCGTCAGGGGGGGTGGGTGTTGCAAGAGGCGATTCGCCCTCTGGCCGCTTCACGGGCGTCCACGGTTTCTTCTTCAGCGGGGTGGTCGGCAGCTCGGGCAGCTCGACGGTGAAGTCACGCTTGAAGGGGCACGGTGTCTTTTCAAACTGGAGGGTGTGGTCCAAGACCTCGCGCAGGCGTTGGGCACGCTCATCGTTCTCACCGCCATCGCCAACGGGCAACTCGATACGCCAATATTGGGGGCGACGGATCTGCAGGATGAACTTGCTCGACTCTTCGTCGATGCACCAGCTTTGGCTCTTTGGGAGGATGGGTTGGAGGGCACTGCCGCAGCTCAGGAAGGCGACGGAACCGGGGGCTCGGTAGATGCAAAGGGGCCCTAGGGAGGATGTGGTTAGCACGCAGTCGGTGCTGCAAGAACGTGCTTCACGACGCAAGGGAGGGAGCGACAACATACCGACGGCAATCGTTCGTTCAAACTGGGAGAATGCTGGGAGCGTGCCGGGCTCGATGTTGTCTTCCGACGTGGTCATGCGGCGGTTGTTGCGACTTCGGCTGGCCGAGCTGCTCATGTCGAGGGAGAGGTTGCGGGCGCCGGCGGAGAAAGAAATGATTTTGGCGGAAGGATGGGAGTAGAGGGTCTCGACGACCTCGCCGTGGGCCGGCTGGGTTGGCGGTATCGGATCGGCGGAGAGGATGGAAGAGACCGGCGAGGTTCCGATGATTGCTGCGGCTACGGCTGCAGCTTCGGTGGCAGCCGCGGCCAGAGCGGCGGACGCGGCTGCGCGGTCAGCTGTTACTGCAGCTGCATCCTGTTTTTCGGTAAACGGCGGTGAGTCGCTTCGGGGAGGTGTCGAATGAGCAGACCGAGAAGGGCGCGCTGTGGGTGGACGATGAGGAGTTGACGGAGCAGCTTTGCCCTTGGGCCGCTTGCTGGAGCCCATGATTTCTGTCGTTGGGCGCGACTGTTTTGCGTGTGCGTTTTGCGTTTTGCGTTGTTGTTTATCGTTGCTGATCAACTAGGGAGGGAGCGAGAATGGGGGGGGGGAGAAGAGAAGAGATCAAATCAACGGCATGGTGGACATGGCGAAGAGGAAGAATGCTCAACGTGTGGCTGGCCACTTGTTTATGGTGTCTAGTTTTCGAAGCTGCCCGACGGACGGAGGGGGAATGGGGGGGTTCGACGCGGAACGCCACGCCGTCTGGTTCAGCAACAGCGACGGTGGCAGGGGGAAAAGAAGCGTTCGGGTAGCCCGCAGAAGTGCGAATGCAGGCGGTCAGGATTGAGCAATCAGTCGATGGCGCGTTGCCGCCCCGGTTAATTTCACGCATGCAGCGAATCAGGGGTGGTGTTGGTGAGGAGCAACGCTCCACGAGCGTCCAGCCAGAGACCCGACTGCTGCACTCCAAACGTCTAATGCTGCAGGCGCATTGTTTCCCGGTTAGCAGGAGGCCCCAGTTCTTTCCCGCCAATTTCTGGCGTTCATCGGGGTTTCTTGAAACGCGGTTGGCGAACGGTGATCTGATGGCAGCGGAAAACAGGCCAGCAGAGGGTCCAGGGGTCCAGAAAACGTTGTACGATCTGAGATCAGGATCGTTGAGGCTCCGCTGTCATTGCTGAGCGGCGCGTGACGCGACCGCCGCTGCGTCTCAAAGGCCTGGGGCTAAAACGCCGTCGAAGGGAGCTTCCACCTAGTCGCGTTTGGTACGTATCTTTAGTTTTTTTCTTCTTTGCCATTTTCTTTTTTTTAATTGCAAGTTTAATTCAGAATTTCGGTAGGGTGATAGGCTCACCCTCCTGGTGCCATTGTGCTGGGAATATCTTTTGAACGGACAGGCGGGTGCGGCTCCGCATCCCAATTAATCATACAAGACGAGTTTCCAGGAGCCTCAATTCTTACCCTCGGCGGCATCATTTGCGTTCCCCTTTTCAGCTACTTTCTCTTTTTCTACTTGATTCTTCTTCACACTTCGCCACTCCATGGCCAGACCGCCCAGGACCGAGATGCAGGCCATGATGAGACCCAGACGGAAGACAACCCGCAGAGCGTCGTTGTAGACGACGCGGGCTACCTGACGATCGGCCGATGGAATCTGTGCCAGCAGCTCGGTGGCACCTGTACTCTGCAGCTGCTGGGGCGTGAGCTGCAGGCTAGGGAGGCGAGCGGCGAGCCCCTTGGCGAGCTGGTTGTCGAGGATGTTCTGGCCTGCCGACGTGAAGACGGCGCCGAACAGTTGCTGTCCGAAGAACATGAGAGCGACGCCCACCGGCGCATCCTTGCGTGGCAGCACCGTCTGGGCGGCCATGTTGGCCGCCTGGTTGCTGAAGCCAAGGCCGAAGCCGTACAGCAGCTGGTAACCGGCCCACTGGCCCGTGGTCGCGCTGACGCCAAGGGTGGAGAGCAGGCCTGAGGCAATGGAGAAGCAGCAGATGCCCACTATCAAAAAGGGCGTGTAGTAGCCCAGCCGCGAGACGAGAATGCCCGTGATGATGGACCCGACAACGACGGGTATCATCATGGGCAGCGTGCGGATGCCGCTGGTGACGGCGGAGACACCCTGGATGGCCTGGAACCATATGGGGAGGAAGTAGGCTGGAGCGGAAGTCAGCAGCCAAGAAAAGGAACAATCGCACGGGGGAGGGGATGAGATGGCTTACCAAATATGGTCATGTGCGCACCGACGCAGCTGGAGGCTAGGAAGCCGGCGGCTACGCTGCGCTGCAGGAGGATGCGCGGCGGGACGGTGACTGTCTCTGCCGGTAGCAGGACCTGGATGGCCATGAAGGCGACCAGCATGACAGAGGCGACCACGAGCAGGGCGACGATGCAGCCGCTGCCCCAGGCATACTTGGTGCCTCCCCACTGCAGCGCCAGGCAGAGGCAGACGATACCAGAGACGAGGGCGAGCAGACCGGGGCCGTCGAGCCTGCGAAGCTTGTTGGGAAGCGAGACGCCATCCATCTGCTTGCCGGGCTCGTCGGGGATGCGCAGCATGAAGGCGATCAGCACCAGGACGACACCGCCAATGGGCAGGTTCACTGCCGGTTAGCAGACAGACAAGAGCCGTTTTCATTTGGATCGAAGGCCTACAGTAGAAACACCATCGCCAAGTGACGTTGGTGGTGAAGGCGCCTCCGACGAGCGGACCCATAATAGAGGCGATGGCAAATATGGCGCCGAAGAAGCCCTGGTACTTGGGACGTTTCTGCAGAGGGAGACAGTAGACCATGACGGACATCTGACATGTAAGCAGATGGATAAAAAAGGAAAAAGGATGAGCAGGAGCAAAGCATACCCCTCCAGCGAGAACGCCACCGGCACCGAGACCAGCAATGGCACGGCCAAGTATAAAGGAGATGGAGTTGGGAGCGGCGCCGCAAAGCGCGGACCCGGCTTCGAAGAGGACGATAGAGAAGAGGAAGATGGGCTTCACGGGGAAGACGGCGTAGAGCTTGCCGAAGAGCAGCTGGAAGGCGCAGTTGGGAAGCAGGTAGGCGGTGCCGTACCAGCCAATGTCGCCGGCGGAGCGGAAGTCGTTGGTGATCTGGGGGATGGCAGTCGAGACGATGAGGCGATCCTGGACGTCAGCGGTGCCGTGGAAGAAGACCCGGAGAGACTTGCCAGCACAACAAGGAATATGCCAGCAAAATTGGACAGCATAATGAGGACGAAGCGGAGGCCAGTTGGGTAGACAATGTTGACCGGCATCTTTTCGCCATCCTTTTCCTTGACAGCCAACGAGCTCGCAGCTGGCATATTTTCCGTGTCGGTTGTAGACATGACGATGGTTTTGCCTGAATCTCACGCGGCGATATAAAATAGAATAAGATGTGTGTAAAAGAGTGACTAGAAAATAATGAGTAGAAAACAATGACTAGCAAGCAGAGCTCGAGACTCTTCCAATATATACATAAGGTAACCATTGTTTGCCATGGGAACAGGAGACTACACAATTACATCTTTGCCTCAAGGAGCTGTCCGGCATATAGTCCGAGATTGATTTTCGGGAACGGAACACGTTTGGCAGGACTGCGACTTCCAAATACAGCATCTAGCCTCTGCGTATTACATCGTTTTTGGCAAGTGCGGACCGGACCACAGCACCGGTTCCCCGTAAAAGGGGAGACATCTCATTGGCCGGATCAGCCACTAGCCAAGCCACAAAATGGACCCTTCAGCTGAGAGCTTGCGTCATGGCTTTTTTTAGCCCAGCTGAGGGCTTCTTGACAGCTGGCTGGGCTCTGGATGATTCCTTTTTGCCTGTTCACGACAACGGACAAAGTGCCTTTTGGCAGACCCTCAGCGACCATGGCTTCTGATGGCATAAACAAGCTGTTCAACAAGGAGGAGCTCTTTGACTTTTCGCACTTTGACATCAATGCCATCCTAAGAGGGGCACAGCTGACGCTCGTGGGGGGTTTGTCTCCCCTTTTCTGCAAAGGAAGCTTGGCGAAGACGGACTGCTGACCTGGACAGCGCAGCGAGCGCTGCAGAACCCCGGGCTCTGGACGACGCAGCACTACCGGCAGGCGGGCATTGCCGTGGGCTGCGGCATCGCCATCCGCCTGCTGATTGAGATTCCGGTGGGTTCGGAGACGCTTTCTGACAAGAAGAAGAAGAAGAAAAGGGGGGCTGACAGAACCAGATTCTCGCGGTCAAGATCACGCTGTGGTTCCTCTCCTTCTTCGTGCAGATGGAGACGGTGACGTGGGACGACGCGCTGGCCGACGGCCTCCGGTTCCTGCAAGAGTACGTGCTGCAGGTGCCGCTCTTTGTGATGACGCTCCTGCGCCACGTGACGCCGGCCATGGACGAGCTGTTCATGCTGTCGCTGCAGTGGGTCGACTACACGTACAGCAAGAAGCACGAGCGCGAGGGCCGCATCGACCCGCGCCTGCGCTACCACGACAACCTGCGGGCCTACGCCGAGGCCCGGACGCGGGCGCGGACGCAGACGCGGAAGACGCAGACCACCAGCGGCGCCGGCAAGGCCAGCGCGGTGCGGTTCCTGACCCGGTTCGCGCGCCGCACGTTCTTGTCGGTGGCCGTCTACGCGCTCTCGTTTCTGCCGGTGGTGGGCCGCTTTGTGCTGCCGGCCGTGAGCTTCTACACCTTCCACAAGGCGGTCGGCCTCGGTCCTGCCGCCGCCATCTTTGGCACGGGCCTATTTCTGCCGCGGCGCTACCTCATCGTCTTTCTGCAGACGTACTACGGCCAGCGCAGCCTCATGCGCGAGCTGCTGGGGCCCTACTTTGCCCGCGTGCGCTTCTCGGCCGCCCAGAAGCGCCGCTGGTTCCACAGCCGCGAGGGCATTCTCTTTGGCTTCGGCGCCGGCTTCTACACCCTGCTGCGCGTGCCGCTCGTCGGCGTGCTGATCTACGGCATCGCCGAGGCCTCCACGGCCTACCTCGTCACCAAGATCACCGACCCGCCGCCGGCCACTGCCGCCGACGCCGACGCCCTCGAAAGCTACGCCGTCGGCCAGGAGCAGTGGCGCAACAAGAAGGCCTTTCTCAACCTCGCCCTCGACAACCTCGACGCGCTGCAGCACCGGACGCCGATCATCTATGCAGCCGACGGCAGCCTGTCTGGCAGCGCCGGCAGCGCCACCGGCCGCACCACCGGCAGCAGCACCGGCAGCAGCACCGGCAGCAGCACCGGCAGCAGCACCGGCTACCAGGCGCAGGCCAGCGACGAGCCGCCGCCGCCGTACACTGCTGTGGCCAAGCAGTGAGGTGGCGAGACCAGAGAGGAATGTCCAGACGAGGACTAGCGGGATCGACGGTACCTTTGATGCGGGGTTCGGGATTCTACATGTTGGACTGGCAGAGGAGCTTATCTGCGTGCTCTTACGTTTCGGCCGCAGAGTTTCTGCGTCATCCTCCGCGGAGCCGCGCAGAGATAAGCTGGCCACGGGATGCAGCCATCCGAGTGGAGTGTTGGGGGAGGAGGTGCGGTGCGAGCAAGTCTGTTGATAAAATAGCTGGAGCGGGACGTTGGAGGATCATCTGGCGATATGTACAGCCTATAGCATTTTTGAACAAGCATCAAGGACAACCATCACCATGGGCAAGTCTGCCATCCGCACCGTCGCCAAAGTGAGCTTGGACAAGCCCGCCTGGGAGCAGCCGATCGTCCATGTGAGCAGAGTCTTGTCCGCTTGCCGCGCGAGCCCTTTCTAACGTGACAGAACCGATGGCATCCCGACAGTGCGTCTGCTTGCCTGTCTCGTCTCTGACAAAATGCTCACCTGCTTGCAGTCCCCTTTGCGGCCACGATCCAGGACGGCGAGACCGTCAACATTGAGTGTCTCGACTGGTAGGCCGCTTCCTCTCAACGTGTTTAGGCACTCGCTGATCCCCAGGACTGGCGGCCAGATCGGCAACAACGACTCGGCCGACGACCTGCTCAACGTCGACCTCACCCGCATCCACTACCTCAGCGGCCCCTTTGAGGTCTCGGGCGCCCAGCCGGGCGACCTCTTGCTCGTCGAGATCATGGACGTCCAGCCCTTTGCCGACCAGCCCTGGGGCTTCACCGGCGTCTTTGACCGCCACAATGGCGGCGGCTTCCTCGACGAGATATATCCCACCGCGTATGTTTTTTCTGTCCTCGCTTCGCTCGTTTTCTTTTCTTCCTCGCTTCGCTCGCTTTCCCTGCTTCGCTCGTTTCCTCGCTCATTCTCCAGAGCAAAAGCCATCTGGGACTTTGAGGGCATCTACTGCACCTCGCGCCACATCCCCCATGTCAAATTCGCCGGCCTCATCCATCCGGGCATCCTCGGCTGCGCCCCCTCCGCCGAGGTCCTCGCCACCTGGAACGCCCGCGAGGCCGCCCTCATCGCCGCCAACCAGCTCGCCGACCGCGACGTCGCCATGCCGCCCCAGCCCCAGAGCGCCCACGCCGGTGCTGCCGACGCCGCCACGGCCGAACGCGTCGGTCGCGAGGGCGCCCGCACCATCCCCGGCCGGCCGGAGCACGGCGGGAACTGCGAGTGAGCCTCCCTTGCTTCCGTTGTCTTCCTTGTCTCATCCAAGCAGCATCAAGAACCTCAGCCGCGGCAGCAAGGTCTACCTGCCCGTCCACGTGGCCGGAGCCAAGTTTAGCGTTGGCGACCTGCACTTTTCCCGTGAGTCTCTCTCTCTCTCTCTTTTTTTTTCTCTCTTTTTTTTCCTTTTTTTTTTTCTTTTTTTTTTTCTCTCTCTGTCTCTCCCTGACCGAAAAGAGGGCGACGGCGAAATCTCATTCTGCGGCGCCATCGAGATGGCGGGCGTCATCACTCTCAACCTCAAGGTGATCAAGAACGGCATGGCCGGCCTCGGCCTCAAGTCGCCCATCTACATTCCCGGCCCCGTCGAACCCCAGTTCGGCCCCGGCCGCTACATCTACTTTGAGGGCTTCAGCGTCGACGAGCACGGCAAGCAGCACTTTATGGACGTCACGGTCGCCTACCGCCAGACCACCCTCCGCTGCATCGAGTACCTCCGTCGCTTCGGCTACAGCGACTACCAGATCTACCTGCTGCTGTCCTGCGCCCCCGTCCAGGGCCACGTCGCCGGCATCGTCGACATCCCCAACGCCTGCACCACCCTTGGCCTGCCCCGCGACATCTTCGACTTTGACATTGGCCCCGAGGCCGGCCTCGCCCCCCCGAAGCGCGACATGGGCTCCTGTGCCTTTCCCACCGGCGTCCTCGCCGGCGAGGTGACCGCTGGGGGTGCCAACAGCGCCTTTAGCTTTGGCGGCGGCATGACCTACAAGGCGTAGATGGGGCACTCCTGTATGTATGTACATGGATTCATTCAGTAGCAAATTAGTCGTCTAGCGAAAGTTCCGAAAAGGCCGTGTGCCCCGTCGTCTTGGTGTGCTTGATCATGTCCCTCTCGCCCGCGCCCAGCCAGTGCTCGCAGCCCGGCATCTCGCAGCGGATGGCCATCGTCTGCGTGTCCGTGTAGTACTTGGCGTCCTTGAGCTTGGCCGCCAGCTCCTTGGCCTTGTCCAGCACGCTGCTGTCGCCGGCCCGCCACTGCGTCACGTCCATGTCCACAGGCAAGCCCAGGTCGAACGTCTGCGCGATGCGATCGTAGTGGATGCCCGAGTACAGCAAGATGCAGCACGTGTCTTTGTCGAGTCCGTACGTATCAATGCGGCCATACTGACAGGTCAGAATCGAAAGTGCCCCCCCCCCTCTCAAAAGGCCGTTCCACCCACCTTGACATCGATGGAGCAGATCTGGATCCCGTAGATCTCGCTGAGGCACTCCAGCTCGATGGAGCCACCCCACCTTTGCGGGTCTCTGATGCGGCTGGCATACACGGACGGCTCGATGTTTTCGAGCACCACCTTGGAGTACTTTTCCGGATGGGCGAGGATGTGCGAAGCGACCTCGGCGCGCACCTGGGCGGCCGGGTCGGGGATGCCTAGAACGCCGCCAAAGGCGGTGAACATGCAGCTGTTGTCGTCGGGCATGACGCGCAGAACTGGCTCAGCGTCAGGAGCAGTAAAGTAGTAGTAGTAGCCGCTGCTCAAGAGCCTCACTCACCAAGATAGCCGCCCCCCTCATCCCATGGCACGACGGTCTCGTCCACGTCGACTCGTCTGGGCGTAAATGCCTTGGGCGGTGGCGCGGCTGGGGCGGGCGCTGCTGGGACGGACGCCTGTGGGCTGTCGCTGGCCGGCACGAGCACGAGGGAGGCACCGCTGAGCTTCAAGGGCCCGAGGGTGGTGCTGTCGGCCGCGGACAGATCGAGCGATGCTGGCGGGAAGCCAGACTTGAGCGCGAACTTCTGGACGCCCGTCTTCTCGCGGATGAGCTGCAGGAGCCGCTCGAGAGTCCAGTCTTCGGCTGCCTCGAGCGTGACGGTGGCGCCTGGCGCCCGCACACGGAGGCGGACAGCGGACATGGTGTGCTTTGGGGTTGGAGAGTCGGTATCAGCGCCTGCTGCTCCACAAGCAAGTGATATTGCCAAGGTAAGATTGCCGGATTTAGTTCTCTGCGATTCGCCCAGATTCCGTCCACACTAGCACGGCACTCTGTAAAAAGGCACGCAAGAGGTGCTCTTCCACCTCCGGCCTCTTTGTGCGTCTCAATGTCTGAGGTGAGCGGCTCACGGATGCGGTTGACAGATGCGGCGGGTTGGAAACGAGCCCGAAACGGTTGGGCTTCGTCGCAAGCACAAACACAGAGGCTGGCCGATGGCAGTGAGCAAGCAGATGGACAGATGATGCGACGTTGGATGGCATAAATACGAACCACCCAAGTAGAAAAGCTATCTCTCTGCCCAGTGCTGCCGAAACGGCAAAAGCCTCCACTGCTCCTGCCCGATCGTTCCTGTGACCACGCGGTGCGAGTAAGTCCACCCCAGCGCCAAATGTGGGGCGCAGTCCGGTTCGTCACGACAATTAGTCATCAAACGCACGGACCACCCGTGCAGGTCACGGCGAGCCAGAAAAAGGAAGGAGCGACGGATCGCAGTAGCCAGGGCTGGAGGCACGAGACGGAGGCTAGAACCAGCCAAAAGGACTTTACTTTTACTCATCGACTTTTCCCTTCAACATCATCGGCATCGCGGTGCATTTCTGCGTCTGCAGCACGCCTTATCGCGTCCAATTTGCGTCATTCCGATTCACGTTTGACTGTGCGACCCGTGACCCTAAAGGACGAATAAAGAGGAAACGAGCAGAAGAGAGGAAAGAGAACAGAAAACCTATGCGCTCGCTGCGGTCGCAGGCTTCTTCTCCCCCGGCAGCACAACAGAGCAGCGTGCCCGAGCCAGCGACGTGGTCGACGAGCTCGACGCGCCGGACGCGCATGTCAATGGCGGCGCAGAACGGCGGCAGCGGCGCGAACGCGTCGGCCGAGGTGCACGAGTCCATCGAGGCGAAGCCGACGCAGAACGAGGCGGATGCGGAAGGCGAGGCGGATGCCGATGGCGAGGCCGACCCGGACATGGATGCAGACGGCGACATTGAAATGACGGACGCGGTGCTGGGGACGACGCCAGGGCCGTCATCGACGTCGTTGTCGCGCCCGAACCGCGACCAGCGGGACCTGCTGCAGCTGATCGACACGACTGCGCAGTACCTCAGCAGCTACGAGGAGAAGTAGGTCTTTTCTTCTTCTCTTCTTCTCTTTTTCTTCTTCCTCTCTTCTTAAAAAGAAAAAAAAAACTGACCAACAGCGGCCAAGAGATCTGCGCTGGGTTCCAGCGTCTTCCTAACAAGCGACTGCTACCAGACTACTTTGACGTGATCAAGGAGCCGACGGCTTTTAGCACGGTCCGAGTAAGTTGATCTGGCGCGTGCTGTTTCCTCTGCTGACCGCCAGGGCAAAACGCAAAAGAAGCTGTACACCGACTTCGGCCAGTTCGTGCACGACGTAGCCTTGATCAGCCACAACGCCCAGGTGTACAACCGGCCGTCGGCGCCCATCTTCCAGGACGCGGTGCGGCTGCGCCAGGTGTTTGAAGAGCGGCTGCAGGCACTGGTCAAGGACGGATCGATTGCGCCGGACGAGGCCGAGCTGCCGGACCTCGGCGAGATACCGGGCTCGCCGTCGCCTGCGCCCGAGGGCGACGAAGAGGAGGACGAGGAGGAGGACGAGGAAGAAGAATCGGAGTCGGAGTCGGAGTCGGAGGGCGAGGGCGGCGCGAAGGGACGGGGGGCGGGGGGCAACCGGCATGGGCGGCCGCCGCGGGTGTACACGCCGACGGAGGCGCGGATCCACGCGGTGCTCAAGGGGCTGCGCAAGGCCAAAGACGCAGACGGCGACCTGCTGGTGGAGCCGTTTGAGAAGCTGCCGGACCGGACGCTGCTGCCGGACTACTACGAGGAGATCAAGCAGCCGATAGCGCTGGACGGGATCAAGCGCAAGGCGAAGCGCAAGCAGTACGGCAGCGTGGGCGAGGCGGTGGCAGACCTGGAGCTGATGTTTGCCAACGCGCAGCTGTTCAACGAAGACGGCAGCGCCATCTTTGAGGCGTCGGTGACGCTGCAGCGGCTGGCGCGGGAGCTGGCGGCGCAGGAGCAGGCGAAACCGGACGAGGCGTTCCGGGACGAGGACGGCCGGCTGCCGGTGGCGACGATTGCGCACGGGGGGCAGGCGTGGCGGGTGGGAGACTGGGTGCACATCCGCAACCCCAACGACCTGGGCAAGCCGATCGTGGCGCAGATTTTCCGGATGTGGCAGGACGCCGGGCGGCAGGCGTGGATCAACGCGTGCTGGTACTACCGGCCGGAGCAGACGGTGCACCGGTTCGACAAGCACTTTTACCCGCACGAGGTCTTCAAGACGGGGCAGTACCGCGACCACCGGATCGGCGAGGTGGTGGACCGGTGCTTTGTCATGTTTGCGACGCGCTTCGGCCGCGGCCGGCCGCGCGGACTGCCGGCGGACAAGACGGTGTACGTGTGCGAGGCGCGGTACAACGAGGAAAAGTTCCGGTTCAACCGCATCAAGACGTGGGCGAGCTGTCTGCCGGACGAAGTGCGCGACGCCGACTATGCCATGGACCTGTTTCCGGCGCCGCAGCGGCTGATCAAAGGCCCGAGCCCCATCAAGCACCTGCTGCGGGAGGACGCCAAGGAGACGGATGCGCTGCCGAAGCCGACCTGGGGGAGCCCGAACGCGCCGCCGATGATTGGCGCCGTGCACCGACGGCCACGGCTGCCGAATGTGAGGCTCAATCCTAAACGCATATGATGACCTAATGCTGACTAATAGGAATCGCCGCCGCCCGAGATGACCGACATGCTGGGCCCGTCTCGGCTTCCCATGGCCGGCAACCCTCTGCCGATGCAGCTGCCCGGCGGCTACGCCCAGCAGCAGTTTGTGCCGCGCAGCCGCGGCATGCCGCCCCAGGGTGCCAGCCTACAGCACCACCCCATGCAAGGCCTGCACCAGCCAGGACCACCACCCCAGGGCGTGCCTTTGGGCGCAGGCCCTCCCCACTTTGCACCGCATGCTTATGGCGCCCAGCCGGCATCCCTGCACCACAATGCCATGGTGCCACAGCCCCAGCCACAGCAGGCGCCACCGCCGGGAGGCCACATGCTGGGAGGTTTCGATCCACATCTTCAGCAGCAGCAGCAGCAACTACAGCAGCAGCAGCAACAACAGCAGCAACAACAGCAGCAACAACAACAGCAGATGCAGCTTCGGATGGCGGCGTCAGGGACACCCGTGCGGGCCTCGCTGTCGGCAAATGCCGTCGGAAATGCAGTCGGAAATGTCGGAAATGCCGTCGGCGCTGCACCACCGCCGCCGTCGGGCCCGCCGGTGCCAAACGGCTACATCCCGCCGCGGCCGACGTCGGAAGCGTTTGTGCTGCCGGAGGCGGTGGACAGCACGATCCCGGCGGCGGTGCGCCAGCACTACCACTGCGACGAGCAGGGACGGGTGGTGTTCTTCACGGCGCCGTCGGCGCGGCACGGCACGGCGCCCGACGGCAGCGGCGTGGGTGTGGCCTCCGAGTTTGCCGGCCTGGGCCACAGCGTGCGCTACCTCAACGGCCTGGACGCGTTCCGCGCCGAGCGGGCGCGCAAGCGCAAGGAGCGCGACGAGGCCCAGGCCGAAGAGGCGCGCGCAGAGGCGGCGCGGCAGGCACAAGAGCGCGACGAGGCCGTGCGGCGGCTCTACAGCGGTGCGGGCGAGGCCATTGGCGGGTTTGTGCAGTGGATGAACGAGGGCACGCGGGCGCTCGAGGGCGCTCACTAAGGTGTTGAGGGCTGTATTATCATAGGACTGTATTAAGACTGTATTGTTTTTTCAGTGATGTCACGTGCGCTGCTAAAGGCGGATTTTGCATCACCAAGAATAAAAAGACTTTGCAACCACCTCACGCTCACTGCTCACGGCTCACTCTCGACTCCCTCGATTCCCTCGACTACCTCCTACCACCACCACCACCCCCACCATGTCCGAGCTGGCCCCGCACAAGGCGGCCTTCTTGCGCGCCGCCATCGACGGCGGCCCGCTGCAGTTTGGCACCTTTACGCTCAAGTCGGGCCGCATCTCGCCGTACTTTTTCAACGCCGGCGCCTTTTACCGGGCCGACCTGCTGGCGGCCATCTCGACGGCGCTGGGCGAGACCATTGCGCAGGCGGACAAGGCGGGCGCGCTGGGCCCGGCCGCGGCCGGGACTGCTGGTGGGCCGGCCTTTGACGTCGTCTTTGGGCCGGCCTACAAGGGCATCCCGCTGGCGACGGCGGCCGTCAGCGCGCTGGCCCAGCTGGACCCGGCGCGCTACGGCGCCGTCGGCTACGCCTTTGACCGCAAGGAGGCCAAGGACCACGGCGAGGGCGGCTCCTTTGTCGGCGCCCCGCTCGCGGGCAAGCGCGTCCTCATTGTCGACGACGTCATCACGGCCGGCACGGCCAAGCGCGAGGCCGTGGCCAAGATCCGCGCCGCCGGCGGCACCGTCGTCGCCATTGTCGTCGCCCTCGACCGCATGGAGACGCTGCCCGACAGCGGAACGAAACAGAGCGCGCTGGCCGCGCTGCGCGCCGAGTTTGGGCTGCCCATCCTCGCCATCCTCACGCTCGACGACATCATCGCCGGCATGCAGGCCCACGCCTCCGCCGACGACCGCAGCCGCACCGAGGCCTACCGCGCCCAGTACAAGGCCGAGCACCACTGAGCACCTTGGAATGTGGGAGTGTGGGTGTATATAGACTAGTCTACCGGACAGAATGCACTGGCATCAAAACGTTTACGCCTTGCGCACATCGCAGACCTTGTCGTCAGCATGTAAACATGTCAAGCGAGCGAGAGAGAGAGAGTACCATGTCGAGCCACCCGCCGCCGCCAAACTGGGCCGCGCTCGGTCCCTCGAGCTCAAAGCCCAGCTTCGTGTAGTAGTCCACCAGGTGCTGCCGGTCAGCCAGACGGTCAAAGAGAGCAGAAGATATAAACTCACATCCTGGCAGATCAGCGCCACCCGGTGCACCCCCTCCAGCCGCGCCATCTGCCCCAGGTACGCCTTCACGAGCCGCTGGCCCACGCCGCTGCGCTGCGCTGCCGGCGCCACCGCCAGCGAGTGCACCGCCACCGTCGGCGCCCCGGGCTGGTGGCCGATGGCTTCGTCGTTGTCGCTGTCGGTGGGCCTGCGCGTCCGCCAGTCCGGGGGGTAGCTCATGCTGGCATCGGTCACCACGCTGTCGCGGCAGCGCGTCGCAATAATGTGCGCCACCAGGACGGTCTCGCTGCTGCCAGACTCCGGCGCAAACACGCCGTAGCACAGCTCCGGACAGGCGTCCAGGCGGTAGGCAATCTTGTCCGGCGACGCGCGGTGGTTTGGGTTCGTGAACGCGGCATTCTCGACCGCTACAGACGCCGCATGATCCGCTGCCGTCAGCGGCCGCACGACGGTGGCCTCGGGGGTGAGCTGGACGGGAGCCATGTCGGGAGGACAAGTCGGTGAGAGAGAGCGTGTGTGTGGGCTGGTGGGGAGAGCAGGGATCTACAATCTTACAAATATGAGATCCAATCGAATGTCATCTGACTAGCGGCTGGCAAAGTGCCGAAACAGCAGAGCCTCATTTGCAGTCACACCTCTCATAAACAGACACTATGCATTACAACTATATATACGCCGCTGTTTCACTCCCGCGTGAACACCGACACAGCCGGACGCCAGGGAACGCGCGCCTGATCATAAACAGAATAAGCCTAAATCAACTCCCAAAGTTCTTCCAGTCTTTCCCTGGCGGCCCAGCTTTCCCAAAGTAAAACGGCTCAGCACTGGTCCGCTGTTTATTGCTTCCGCCACTTGAACGTCAGGGGGCAGTCGTCCTGTCTTGTCAGCTTGCGATAGATTACAGGAGGGAAAGGGAAGAACGAACCTTGGGGAAGATGGTGGCAAACACCTTGATCTCCTCGGACAGCGGCGTCGCGTGGTGCTCCCACTCGAGCTGCATCGCGGCCATGCCGATGCCCAGCACCAGATTGAGCTGCGCATAGTGCTGGCCCAGGCAGTAGTGCGGGCCGGTGCCGAACACGAGGTAGTTCTTGGCGCCCTTCTCTTCCGCATCGCCCGTGTAGTACCGCTCGGGGTCGAACTCGTCGGGGTTCTTGTACACTTCGGGATCGCGCAGCGCCATGTACGTTGTCGGAATGACCATGGAGCCTGGTTGTCAGTCAGAAAGAGAGAAAAAAAAAAAAAAAAAAAAAAAAAACCCACCCTTGCGAACCGTATACGTGGGGGTGATGGGAAAGTCCTTCTTGACCATGTACGGCACCATGAGAACGGGCGGGCGGTAGCGCAGCAGCTCGCGGATGACGGCGCGCGTGTAGGCCATGGACTCGAGCTGGTCGAGGCTGATGGACGCGGTCGGGTCGCCGTTGCGCACGGCCAGGTTCTCCTCGCGCACGCGGTCGAGCACGTCGGGCCGCTGGGCCATGATCTGGAAGAGCCAGGTGCAGGCGCTGCTGGTGGCGTCCTGGGAGGCAAACAAAAAGGTGAAGACGGTCTGGGCGATCTCAAAGTCGTTAAAGTCGCGCACCAGCGGCGACGGCTTCTCCATGCCCTCGGTCGACGCGCCGCTCTCCACCGCATCGCGCCAGCGCTCCGAGTCGATCATGGACTTGATCCAGGCGTCCATGATGCACGTGATGCTGCCGCCCGCCCGCATGCGCACCTTGCTCTTGGCCGCGCACTTGGTGAACTCGACCAGGACCAGGTCCGCCGCCTTCTTGCCGTACCACGTGCGCGTGTAGGGCAGGATGATGGGGAAGTTGACCAGCTCCAGCGCGGCCGTGATGAGGTAGTAGTCGTCTGCGATCTTCTTGAAGGCCTCCTCCGGCATGTAGTAGCCGACAAAGGTGCGGCACGACAGCGCGCACATGATTTCGCGGAACTCGGCCATGTAGGGCACCGGCTTGCCGCCGGCGTCGTCGGTCATCTTGACGAACCGGTGGAAGTACTCGTTGTACACCTCCTCCTGCCCGGGCAGGTAGCACTCGAGCGCCTTGCGCGTGAACAGCCCGTTGAGGCCCTTGCGGAAGTCCACGTGCGGCTTGCCGTCCAGAAAGACCCAGTTGTCGTGTCCCAGCAGCTTCGGCGCCACGTCCACCACGCACGGCTTGACGAACCCGGGCGCGTTGAACACCTTGCGCGCCATGTCGCGCGTCGACGCGATCACCACAAACTTGTGAAACACCGACACGCAGCTCAGCGGGCCGCTCACCCACTTGGCATAGTATTCCTCGAACTTGGGGTCCATGCTCTCCAGGAAGGGGCCGATGAATGGAATCTTCCACGCCGGGCCGACGATTGAGCCCTTGTGCCAGAGGTAGCTTACTGATGAGGTCAGCGCGTCTGCGAGGCAATCTGCGAGGCAATTGGCGAGAGAGAGACACGAAGAAAGCGCTTACTTTGGTCATAGACGACTGCCACGGCGAGCGCAGTAAACAGGTACGTCCAGAAGCCCGCGTGCGAGATGGAATGGATGACCGGCACCAGCTGGGCCGGTAGCGAGCCGGCCGCATACTTGGTCGTCGCTAATGGCGAAGCCAGGATCGTTGCGTTGGTCGCCATTGTCGAACGACGAAAGGGGGAAAAACAGGGGAGAGAAAGAGAAGAGGACAAATAGAAGGCCACCGCAGACGGCGAGACAATCGCCAGAACTAACGGATTGGATGGAGAGGGGGGGGGGGGGGGGAGTGACAGACAAGTGGAAAATAATAGACGGGGGGAGGAGAAGGGGATAAAAAGGGAAAAAGAAGAGGAGAATTGGCGATTTTTGCGCAATGTCGTAGTCGCCGCGGAAATTGCAACGGCCGGGTGTGGCTCCTGGCCAGTGGGGCGGCCGTAATAACTAACAGGGTTTTCTCATTACGGAGCACAGCGGCTCGAAGAGGGTTGTCCGGGGGCGTAATTACTCATGGGGCCATGAACCATCCATCGCTATTCGCAGAAGCACAGAGGGCGCCATCCACTATTCTCCGGTCCTGCAGCATGGGAAATCAGGACACTGCGGAGAAAAGGGCGCTCGGATTTTGTTGGGAAAGAGCGAATACGAATACGTGAGACCCGAATTCTCGCTGTGCGCACTATAATACAGCTAAGACACTGGGCCACCGGCATGCCTGGCCAGCCACAGGTGCCAGCTGTCTTTGTCATCAATGCGACCCTCTCCCACAGCATCGGTCGCCTGCGCGCGATCCGGCCCTGTCGTTCCATCTGGAACCCAGACGTATGATGGCACCCAAGCTCGCCTACTCAACGAAGCCCCCGGCACGAAAGCCTTCCGTGCCGCAAAAAAAGGCAGATGCACGTCATTGGCCAATTGGCATCGGACTAGCCCGCATCGGGGCTGTGTGCCCTCACTGTGGCGCGCACACCGCCTTTTAGCGAATCAGACTACCCATAGTATGCTGCCCGGAACTGCCCGGCTCAACCCCGAATCGTCAATCTGACATGTGGACATCGCGATTCGGCTTCGGCATTCGTACTCTATTGCATCTCATTGGTGTGTTTTTTTATATGCGGAACTGTCGATCCGACCCTCTCTGACCCTGTCCACTCTGACCCTGTCCTCTGTTCCGGACTCCTCCAATCCACCCGCTTTCCAAGAACCGTTTCTACAGAGCATCTACAGAGCCATCACCAGACCAACCAGTGCTGCCAGTCCCGACATCGTTGTCAGAGCAGCGCCTGCCGTCACCGGCCGGCCTGTCGGCGCAGCGGCGCCGCCCGTCGTGCGCAGTCCTGTGCCCGTGGCGGCGGCGCCGGCGATGCTGTCTTCTTCTTCTTCTTCGGTGCTGTTCTCGGCATTGATGCGGTTGCCCGTGTTGGTCACGTTGAAAAAGTTGGCCGCCACCACCTTGTTCTGCAGGCCCGCGCGCTGCAGCACCTGCTGCACGTTGAAGCCCTGGCGCGTCCCCGCCGCGTTGCGCAGCGCCACAAAGCCCGCCGACTGCTGCGTGAGCCCGGTCGTGTCCACGAGCAGCTGCGTGTACCGGTGGCTGAGCGGCCGGCGCGCCGGCGGGTTCGGCCCGATGTAGGTCGCCAGCGGCGACGCGTTGGATGTGTTCATGAGCAGGAACGCCTGCACCGATTGCTGGTTGTTGTTGTTGTTGCCGTTGCCGAAGCTGCCTCGCAGGGTCGTCGACTGCATCGTCGGCGTCAGCCCCGTCTGCAGCCAGTGCAGCAGCGTCGTCGTCTGCCGCGCATTGTTCGTCGGCACGTCCAGGTCCACCATGATGACCGCGTACGACGACCCGCTCAGGCGCTGCGACACGCCGATGCGCGGCTGCGATTGCACCCCTGTCCAGTTAGCAGTCTGCTGTTGTCCCTGCACGCGGGTGGGAGGGGTGGGGGGGAGACGCACGGTTCCGCTGCACCCTTTGGCCGTTGATGAGCGTGTTGCCAAAGTCCACGACGAGGTCGGTGCCGACCGACGGCTGGAAGCCGGCCGGCGTGCGTGCCGAAACGAGAGAGGCGATGGCCAAAAGAGCGAAGACGTAGGATACCATGATGCCGATTCTCGAGCGGTAAGATGCGTGATGATATTAAATTAATAGTAGTAAGAGTAGGGGTATAAACGAAGTGGCACTGCCAACCTCGACTGCAAGACCAGCAAGCGAAGAAGTGAATGTGAAAAAAGAGCGAAAGTGTAAACAAAAAAAAAAGGTCCAAAAGTTGCTGAAGTCGTGATGACCATAAAAGTGGCAGAGCCCCGACTAATAAAGAGAATTGCGTCCCATATTGCCGCTGCTGCTCACTGACAGCAGCAATCAAGAAACAGTCCAGCATCATCCAGGCAGCCTGGGAGGATGTGCCCAAGCTGAATGGCGATGAAACGACGCAGAAGCAAGAGAGACGAGCCTTGGCGCCACAAATGAGGGGAACATGACCTCACCAAGTGCAAGACGCCGTCACTGGCAGACCTGGATTGGGACGGAGCACGGCTGCTCGCTGCAGAGATGCGATGCATGCATAAACGCAAAAGGTAGGGGAACCTCTGATCACACAGGCATCTCGAGCCGTGTCGGAGGTTGGTTGAAATGTGCGAGATCGACCGCCGTTTCAGGTCCGAATAGAGACGGACAAGGATGGAAGAAGGCAAAAACTTGCCGAACAGAAAAGCCGTTTCCGGGCACTGCCAGATCGCCACTCTGCCACTGCAGAACATTCACGAGAGAACGAGAATGTGAACAAATCCATTTGATGCCACTAATTCGATGCTATTGCCAAAATGCTGTAAGTGGACCCTGCTTCTGCGATCCTGGGAGCCCTGTGAGTAAAACAAACAGAAGGAAAAAGAAAAGAAAAAGAGAAGAAAAAGGAAAAGGAAAATAAAAGCAAGGAAAAGGAAAAAGGAAATGCACAATGAAAAAATGCATAAATGTGAAATACGCTCTTGGGCAGGGCTGCCTTGGCATGGCTTGCCGGTGCGGGCAGTCCCATCAGAATCACCTGGGCAGTTTCACAGTGGGCTTGGACCCGCCAGCCCGTCGATCGTTTTTTGTCTCCGTGCGCGATGCGCTAGTTGTGCTCGTCGTGCTTGTCGTGCTCGTATTTCATGCTGCCGAGCAGCACTCCCAATAATCGCGAACCTTGGCGTCGTATAAGTACGCATTCGGACTAGAGCCAGTGACGCGCCAAAGACACTCACCAGGCAATCGACCAGCGAGAGGCTGTGCCGCGTCGGATTGTCTTTCGGATCCTTGTTTTCCTTGTTGCTTTCGTCGTCGTCGCCACCGCAACCGCTGCTGCCGCCGCCGCCGCCATCGCATTTGTCACCCTCTCCTTCGCCATCGGATGGTTTGCAGTCGAGCTCTTGATCTGCTGTTTCCCGCCTCTCTTCTTGCTCCTTCTCGTCTTGCTGCTGTTGCAAAAGCTGCGCACAACACGGTGCGCTGCAGAGATAGTGCAGCTCGGGTCCACCTCTACGGTAGAATGTGTCGCTGAAGGGCACAGTCCAGGTCGAGAGAGGGGAGGTAAAATCCATCGTCGCAATGTTAGAGGGTGCTGAGAGGTCCCGCAGAAGTGTTGTGTGGCTTGAAGTTGAAGCTGGTAAAAGCAATGGGATGGAAAAAAGGGAAAAAAGAGGTTCAAAGTTTCCATGGCAAAAAAGTTACCTCCATGGTTGCTCACTGAGTCCTCATTGTGAGGAAGTGAAGCCCAACTGACTCTCGCCTCAGACCAGTGACCACCTCGCAGCACAAACGACATTCCTTTCAAGTTGACTTCAGCTTGAAATTTCGTTTTCTTGTTTTCGTGTCAAACGGAATTCCAGCAATCCTACGGGAGAACACTTGTGACGCCTTTGCTTCAAAGGCAGCTATTCTTTGAATTTCCGGGTGGATGCCTGCGTTTGCGAGATTGAATGGCAAGCCTCAAGGTGCAAGCCCCAAAGCGCAAGCCCCAATGCGAAACTCATTCGCCTCACCTTCCCGTTTGTCACAAGGAGAGGGGGGAGTCGCAGAGAAACACAGGCCAGGCAGTGGCTTTTGCTTTCCTGGGCGCGATGTGGCTTTCTAGAAGAGTCGCCCAAATTGACAATTTGTCAATTTGGCTGCAGAGGAAACAGGGCCAAGACACATGCGAGACAGCAGGCCGACCAGAACTCGTCGGATCGGCCGAACCAAGGCGGTGCTTTGTGTAATAACTGCCCAAGAGTATCAGGCATGGGGGTCGTCGTAAGCATGTGACCTGTGCATTGATATTGAGCGGCAGCCCAAATGCTGTTGTCCTTGTTTGTCAACTGGCTTTTCACCCAACACACCCGACCAGAGTCAATATGAGAAGCTGAAGCTGAATTGTTCACCATCCAACTGAGTTCCTTTTTGCTAGAAAAGGAAATTGGCTGTGCATCTTATTCCCTTACAGGTGAGGAGGTGCTCCAGCTTGTTTCACGCTTTTCTTGCGGGTATGTGCTGACATAAGCAAGGACAAACGACACAATGGCCACAACAACGGAGACCGTCGCATCCGCAGCGTCGTCAGCCACCGACGGGGCCGGGTCGTCATCGTCGACCCCCCTCTCGAGCGGGACGGGCATCGGCATGGGGATTGCAGTGGCGTTTGCCGTGGTGCTGATCGTCTTGGTGTCCTGGCACATATGGGGCGACAAGCGCAAGCAGAGAGCACAGCGGCAGGGCGCTGAAGGAGCCAGTCCATGGAAGATCACGCAGGTTGAGGAGCCATCTGCTCTAGGTGGATGGGTCAAGGTGCGCAAGGACCAGGCTGTGCCGGCTCGAGACCCTGGAGGAGTGTGAGATCCGGCACGGGGGGCAGGGGGGCAAAGAAAGGCTTGCATTTATGGAAAAAGAGAGAGAACTCAATCAACTTTGACAAAGACAGGTAGCGAATTAAGATGCACCAGTACGACATGACCGCGAGACGCAAAACAATGAGAGCAACAGAGAACAAAAGCGGGCCTCTTGCTTTGGGGGAAAAGGCAAGAATGAGTACGAGTATTAATAGGGAGTATTACGTACTCCGCACCTCGTATTCATACAAAGTACCAACGTGACGAGGCTGAATGGGAAGTGGGTCCATATCCACTAGCGGGCAGTTTTTTCTGAATGGGCGATTTTGCTCTGAAGAAGAGTGACAGCCGAGCGACAAAGGCACCAGCACCCGGATCCCATACCCACCTACCCACGCACACGGGCACACGGGCACACGGGCTCACTCACACACGATGAGCAAGCCAATACCAGACGCGACCACGCCGTCGGCGGCGGCAGCAGCACCGGCAGATGGCGCGCCGGCCAGCGCGGACGACCTGCCGTACCACGGCACGCCGGAATGGATGCACCACGCCAGCGTGGCGGCGGCGGTGCTGGCGCCGGTCGGGCTGCTGCTGCCGCCGCGGCGGATGGGGGCGCGCAACCTGATGCTGGCGGCGGGGACGTTTCTGGCCACGTCGCAGGTGGCGTACGACTACACGGGCCAGTCGCTGTACCAGCGGTTCCAGAGCCGGCTGGGCCGGCTGGCGACGGCGTCGTCGGAGCTGCCCGAAGGGGCGCGCGCGCGGCAGGCGGCGATGCAGGCCGAGCGGGCGCGGCGGGAGCGGGCGGCGGCAGGCCAGCCAGAAGCCAGTGCACCAACGGAGACGGAGACGGACAAGAAAGACGGCACGCTGCACCGGATCTGGATGGGCAAGGAGAAGGAGGACTGGGTGCGGGAGCGGGCGCGACAGGAGAAGGAGATGCTCGAGTCCGGACAGGGATACTCGGGCATCATCCTGGGCCAGATCGCCGAAGTGTGGACGGATCTGTGGAAAAAGAAGGAGCCCGCGCCCAAAGAAGGCGAGGCCCCAGCCGAGACGGACGCTGCCGCGCAAGACCAGAGCAACAAGAGGTGAGCGGGGGGGAGGGGGCTTTGGTTACGGATGATGACAAAACGGATAGACGCAAACTGTACAATACAAAAAGCACACACCCCGCACGTAAGAGATATCTGGCACACACGCGCAAGCCGTGGGACACGTGGAAATATTGGGGCTCGTCATGGGCATCTTTCTGGTATTACGCGTCAGCTCAGCCAAGAGACCAGAGGCATGAGAAAAAAAAGGGCTGCGCGAGAACGGAGCCGTCTGCACGGGCAAGACACCAAACGGCCAGGATGAGAGGTGTCGGGTGGTTGGCTCAAGTGTCAGCGGCGGGTGGTTGGCAGAGCAGGCTTCTGGAACGGTATTACGTTGTGTGTTGACGGCGGCTCGCGACCGTTTCTTCTAAAAGTAGAAACATTGGGGTGGGTGAGGGGCCTAACGCGCAGTGTGTGGCGGCGAAGCGGCCTCCTGTTATTAGTGCGTGTGCCTGCTTGTGTGTCCCTCTGTATGTGTGAGCCGAGCCCTTCGGAGGTAGCGCGCGTTGGACCAGGATGGCAGAGAGCGTGGGGCGCTAGTGTATCAGCCCATGCATCCTGCCGCTGCACTGCCGCACAGGTGTCCCAGGGCCCGACTCCAGCGCATTGTCGTCTAATCTAAAGTGCGGGCTTTCCCCTATATTTTTACATAGCATCTTGTTTTTCATCTTGCCTTTTGCCTCGGAGCGTCACCGTCGCGGACAGTCCATTCATTCGCTCGCATTTTTTTTTTCTTTTCTTTTTTTCATTCAAGGAAAGCCGGCATTTCAAAGAATCCCTTGCCGATCGTCGACGGTCCCGAACGCTGAAACCGGATCACCGAGAGCGGGACGAAGGAAGGAAAAAAAAAAAGGACGGAAAAAAGGGACGAAAAAAAAAGGACAAGACGCGAGACAAGGGATCGAAGAGACGAGCTTGGCGACAGAGCACAACCCGGCCAAGATGTCCCGCCACTACGCAAACGACTACGGCGGCGCCTACGGCGCGCAGGGCTACGGCGGCTATTCCGACTCGGGCCAGCAGCAGCAGCAAGGAGCAGCAGCAGGAGCATACGGCGCGGCGCCCTACCGCGGTGCCTCACCGTCGCCGACCGCGTACACGTCGTCGCCGTTGCACCAGCGGCCGCTGCAGCCCGACAACTACTCGGGCACGACAGCAGTGGCAGGCGGCGGCAACAACAACAACAACAGCACGTCCAACGTGTCTCCCTTTGAGAGCGTCTTTGACGACCACGTCTACCCGGCCAACACGCGGCAGCAGAACCCGCCGGACACGACGTACTATGGCAGCGGGGGCCGGTCGGACGACAACCTGGCCGGCGACAGCATCCCGCTGCGGGACCGGGCGGCCGCCGCCAAGGGCGTCGACATGCCCGACCACGTCTACGACATTCCCCAGCCGGACCAGGCGCGCAGCCGGCCAAAGGACGGCCGCGTGCGCTTTGGCGAGCTGGGGATGCTGGGGTCGAGCCGGAAGCGCATCCCGTTTGTGGTGTACCTGTTGACGCTGGCGCAGGCGGCCGTCTTCATCGGGGAGGTTGTCAAGAATGGTGGGTTTTCTTTTACTTGTTTTTTTCTTTTTGCTTCTTTTGCTTCTTTCCTTTTTTTCCCTTTTTTTCTTTTTCCTAACAACCCAGGCATCGAGACCGGCTCCCCAATCATGATCCACCCCCAGTTCAACCCGATGATCGGCCCGTCGACCTACATCCTCATCAACATGGGCGCCCGCTTCGTGCCGTGCATGCACAACGTCAAGGGCGTCCAGTCGGCCACCGAGACCATCAGCTGGCCCTGCCCCAACACGACCACGTCCAACGCCGAGTGCACCCTGTCGCAGCTGTGCGGCTTCAGCGGCGTGCCCGAGCCCTTTTACAACGGCACCGCCAACCAGAGCCCCGAGCCCAACCAGTGGTTCCGCTTCATCGTGCCCGTCTTTCTGCACGCCGGCCTCATCCACATCGGCTTCAACATGCTGCTGCAGCTGACCCTCGGCCGCGACATGGAGCGCGCCATCGGCTCCATCCGCTTCTTCCTCGTCTACATGTCCGCCGGCATCTTTGGCTTCATCATGGGCGGCAACTACGCCGCCACCGGCATCGCCTCCACCGGCGCCTCCGGCTCCCTCTTTGGCATCATCGCCCTCACCCTGCTCGACCTGCTGTACTCGTGGCGCGACCGCCGCAACCCTGTCAAGGACCTCATGTTCATCCTCCTCGACGTCGTCATCTCCTTTGTCCTCGGCCTCCTGCCCGGCCTCGACAACTTCTCCCACATTGGCGGCTTCCTCATGGGCATCGTCCTCGGCATCTGCGTCCTCCACTCCCCCAACGCCCTGCGCCGCCGCATCGGCGACGAAGACCCCTCCTACTCCTCCGTCAGCGACAACAACAACCCCACCACCGCCAACACCTACAACGCCGCCAAGCCCCTCCCCTTCTTCCGCAACCCCGTCGGCTTCTTCCAGGGCCGCAAGCCGCTGTGGTGGGCCTGGTGGCTGCTGCGCGCCGGCGCCGTCGTCCTCGTCATCGTTGTCTACGTCGTCCTGCTGCGCAACTTTTACGAGTACCACAAGACCTGCGGCTGGTGCAAATACCTGAGCTGTTTGGTAGGTTTTTTTTTTTTTCTTTCTCTCTTCTTTTCTTTTTGACTGACCATCAGCCCGTAAATAACTGGTGCGAGATCGGCACCCTGCAGCTCAGCAACAGCTCGACAAAGCGCGACGTCCTCATGTCAGCGCCGCGACTGACCAACCTGTTTTAATGCGGATGGTGGCTGGCGGGTATCGAGGCGCTGTTGCATGCGACACGGCGCCGGGGCAAGCACAGCTATGGGAATACGACGTGGACGATGGTTGCCCCCTGGGGGTCTTTGGGTCTAGGGTCTCTGGGTCTCTGGGTCCTTGGGTCGTTCTTAGGTTTGCGGATTTGCTGCACAGCGACGGCGTTTCGGAAAGGGAAGGTAGATCTATCAAGAATGGTTCTGACTAAACGTGGCCGTAACATCCACCGTGATCCGTGATGACTAAGCACAGACGACATGCGACGGGAACGCGACCGTTTTGACAGAGAGGTATCTTTCGCTCTATATGACAATACTGTACAGTCTATCCCGTAGTCCTACACATCCGCCCTCTACTTCTCCTTGATCGGCTCCTCGTCCCGGAACACCTCATTCCACTTCAGCGCCTTGTCCACCCCGTACACCTTGACCGGCATCTTCCGCGCTGCCGCGTTTTCGCTCTGTCGGAACTTGGCCCCCTCCTGGCTCATCCGGTACAGCCGCCTCATGTAGTCCTGCGAGAATGCCGACCGCTCCTTGGGCATCAGCAAGTCCTTGCGCCGCGTTTTCAGCAGCGTGTACAGCTCGTGCGTCCGCTTCTGGTCCTTCATTTCCTCAATGGCGTATTCCACCACCCACGACGATTTGGTCTCCAGCTTTTCTGGTCGCTTGACGTACCGTCCTTCCACCTTGTTGCGGATCGTCAGGATCATCCCCAGCAGCTCCTCCTCCTTTTTCTCTCCCTCTCCCTCTCCCTCCTCGCTGCCTTCTTTGGCCGCCGACGCCGACCCCTTGCCCGTCTTGCTGCTCTTCGCTTCCTTCGTGCCCTTGGCCAGCGACATCAGCTCCGACAGGATCCGCTCGAATCGCTTGTTCTTCGGCGCCTCCACCTCTATGCCTGTCGTCGTCGTCGTCGTCGCCGTCGCCTCTGCCTCTTGATCGTCTTGCTCGCTCTCCTTCTGCGCGTCCTCGCGGGCCGGCGATGCTTCTACTTGCGCTGCCAGCTTCATGATGAGGTCCTTGAGCGAGATGGTGTCTGGCGACTCGGCCGGACCGCTCGGCGTTTGCGATGCATCCTGTGCTGGGCTGCCAGCAGGGCCGCTCTCCTCGGGAGATGATGCCGCAGTCTCGTCTTCTGTGGCCTTGTCACTTTCCGCGTCTTCTGCCGTCTCCGGTGCCTCTGTCAGCTCTGTCGTCTCCGTCTCGAAAGAAGGGCTTTCCGAGGTCGATGGGGAGCTCTCTGGAACGGCTTCTTCGCCGACCAGATCCATCTCATCGTCTGTCTCATTCTTGACCTCCTTCCCTTCGTGCAAAATGCTCTCAGCGGCCAGTTCCGTGTCCGGCGCCGTGATGGCATCGAGCAGCGCATCCACATATCCGCGGGTCTCCTCCTCGGACCGTCCGTGGAGCAACCCGCTCTGCTCCAGCGCGTCTTCAATCGTTTCGCGCACGGATGAGATGCCGAGCGCTTCATTCTCCATCGTCTCTTCTACTTTTTGCCGCATCGATTCCCACACATCCAGACTCTGCATGTCGTCGTCCTCGTCCACGTCGTCCTCGTCCACGTCGTCCTCGTTTTCCTCTTCTTCTTCTTCTTCCTCCTCCTCCTCCTCCTCCTCCTCTTCTCGTTCTTGTTGTTCCTGTGCTTTCTCTTCGCTCTCTGCTGCCACCTGTGTGGCATCACCGACTGCTTCCTCGGTGCCCATGCCCAGCATGTCGCGCTCAAAGGCCTCGACTTCTGCCTTGTTGGCGTTCTGCGCCTCCTCGATCTCCTCCGGCTTCACCGGCTTCGCAAAGATGTACATGAATGGCGAATCCGACGGCCGCGTTTCGATGTGCAGCCGCAGCGACTGCTTCGGGAACCGCGCCGTCGCCTTGTCCAGCACGGCATTCAGCAGGTGCAGGCTCAGCAAAAACTCTCGGTCGCCCAGCGTGCGGTTGTCCGACCCGTGCAGGGCCAGGTCCATCTCGTTGATGCTGACGTACTGGAAGCCAAAGATGCGCCGCGTGTTGTGGAAGGCCACGTAGATGCCGTCCATGCGGCCCATGCGCACCTGCAGCGAGTACTTGAGGAATGCCGACCGGATCATGTCAAAGTACTCCCGCTCAAACGACTCCCACTGCCCGATGCGGTTCCGGATCTCGTAGCCCAGGCCCTTTTGGAAATCCTTGGCGTCCATCCGGATCGACACCACCGCTCGCGTCTTCAGATCAAACATGCCCGTCCCGGGCAGCCGGCTGTCGTGCGCATCCAGCTGGGACCGCATCATGAAATCGCCGAATGTCGTGTAGTGAAACGCTTCGGGGTCGTTGCGCTCGGCGTCGGTGAGCTCGTGCGATCGGGTGACCCGGTACTTTTCAAAGTCATCCTTGGACAGCGTCAGAAGCTTCTCCATCGACTTGCCCAGCATGCTGAGCACGTTGGCCGTGTCGAACTCCTTGTCGGCGTCGATCGCGTAGGTGCCGTTCTTCCAGTGCAAGAAGATCGCTGCCGGGGCCTGGGTGATGCGCGTAAAGTTGAACGACTCCGGCTTGAACGACTGTGACACGTGTGCCGGGTTGATGGGCCGCCAGCCAGACAGAAGGAAGTGGAAGTGTGCCAGCATGCTCGTCGTGCTCGATGTCGACCCGGAGTATTTCTTCTTGTGCCGCGTCGCAATGTCGATCAGCGTCGAGTCCTTGGACGATGTCACGTACTGCTTCAGCGCGTTGAAATCGAACTCGCGAATCGGCATGATGGTCGCCAGGTACGGGTCAAAGTTGTACACGCGCGAGTGCGGGTCTTGCAGATGATAGACGCCTGGGTTGAACAGCGCTCTGTCTAGGCCATAGTGAAGCCGAGGCACCGGCCGCATGTTCTCGGCGATGGGGTTCAGGCTCAGCTTTCTAGAGTCGACCTTGTCCACCCGGAAACGAGATTTGGTCCGCTTCAAAGGCGGTGGCAGCTTTGTGTTCTTGGGCTGGATTGGAGACGCTTCTAGCTTTTTCCGCTGCTTGCTGCTAGCCGGCTCCGTCGCCTCATTTTCTCGTGGCCTATCCGGCGTCGCAGCCTCGGCCTTCAGCTTCTTCTGCAGCTGCCTGCGTGGGTATGCCTTGCCAACCCTATCGTCAGAGGAGACGGTACCGTCGCCGGTGCTGGCGGGCTCGGCGGCACCAGGCTGTGGCCCATGGGTGCTAAGCACAGTTTTGAGCAGGTGTAACGCCTTGGTCAGCCGTTTGACCTGTTCAACACCGCCGTTTCCTCCTCCAGCCGCATTTTCTGTCACAGCCTCGGCACCTTGTCCAGCATCTGAGCCAGCATCGGCCGAAGGCGCTTCCTTTCTTATCCTGCGAAACCTGACGAACGGTTCCTTCCTTATCTTGTTAAAATCGCCGGCCACCAGCGCAGCCTTGCCCTGCTCCACCAGCTGCTCCTGTGTGGTTTCGAGCTTTTTCAGCACGTCAAGTGTTTCCTTCCAAAGCTTGAGCTGCTGTGTCTGGCCAGCTGGAGGGGTGCTTGCAGCCTTTGTCCGGTTGCGCTTCTGCCGGGGTCGTTTCGTGCTTGCTGCTGGCTTGGCGGCTGACTTCTTCTTTGATGCAGACTTTTTTGTTACCCCAGTCTCAGCTTCGGGCGTCTCCTCTGCTGCCTTGGCTTTAGAGTAGGACCGTCGACTCTCTGCATTAGCATGGTTCCATATGGAAGGACCAGCTAAAGGCAGCTCCTGTTGCAGCAGTGGGTGTCCAGATGCACTCCATGAAACAAGGCAAGAGGTGCACAGGTAAGGCCGCTGTGCCAAGCCAGCAGGCTGACTGCGTACCAATCGACGCATTGGGAATGCCGTCGATACCGCTGGACAGTGGATGTGCCGTAGTGCCACTCGCTGCTCTTTTTGTACCAGTTTGGATTGATGCTACAGCTACTAAATGGAATTTTTTTTTTAGCCTATCGCGACGCGCCTTATCGAGTTGCAAGGCTCCGGCACATTGTTCTTCCGGGATCCGGACTCTCTTGCATATTGTCTAATATCGTCCTCCCCTTTCACGACGCCGCCAGCAGCGTATGAATTTCATTGCATTCATCGGGATGCGTCCCGTGTTCACCGAGAAGCGCTAAAAATACACAACTGGCCCTCCAGATCACACCCATCAACGCCAGACAATGCATGCGACACCCATATATCAACACTCCGTCCTAAATTTGCGTCCTCTCCCAGGAGTCATTGGCGTACTGCGTCCCGGCTTGGCGGGCAATGTGTGCCTGGGAGGTCTGTCCCTGCACTTCGTATGTTTTAGCCAGCATGCCGTCGGCCACGCTCATCCACAAGATGTTCCCGCTCTTCTTGGCCTGTGTCGACCCGGCCTTTGCGCTCTTGAGCGCCTGTTCGCCCACGACATTCTCAAAGAGACGATGTCGCATCGTATTCAGCGCAATGTTGAGGCAGTGCGCATTGCCGCTCGCGGTCGACCCGTTTAGTCCCTGCTGGATGTGGGTCTTGATGTCGTGGATGGACAGCGGCGGGTCTGTGGTGATGGCGGCCATCACAAGGCTGTAAGCCGTCTTGATTTCGGGGTTTGTGTGGTTGGCGCACAGCTGCTTCAGCTGTTCCACCAGGTGCTGCATCTTTGTTTCGTCGCGCAGACGGCTCAGCTGCATGATCATCAGCCGATTCATCGCAACCAGCATCGAAATTTCCTGCTGGACGTGTCCTTCGTTGGACAACGGCGTGATATCGGTGTCTAGAGCAAAGCGTGGGTCTTCGAATGTCTCCAGCGCGGCATTGAGCTCGCCGATGCCCTGCTTCAGGACTCCCTTCAGGTAGAGTGCCAAGACGTCCAGCGGTTTGTCATGGGCCTCTTCCACGGGCTGCTCCAACTGCGCAATGTAGTCCTTGACCCGAATCCAGTCGCAGTGAGTTGCTGCATTCAAGCCCATGAGGAAGGTCGCATAGGATGTGACACTCGCCCGCCAACGAGCCTCGGCAACAGCCTCGTGAAGAAAACCCGGCACGGCGGGTTTCGCATGGGCACTCTGCGAGAGAATCTTGAGTGCTTCAGTCCAGTAGTCCATGCTTTTCTTGTCGGTGGCTTGTTGCTTTGGCGCGAGAGTCAAGCCGCTAAAGGTGAATCTTTTCAAGGGTTAGTCACTGCTCGCAAGATCGAAACGAATGGACAAGCACCAAACCTACCCAAGAATGAAAGCCGTAGCTCTACTGAAACTGTTCATAACAAGATAGTCGGACTCGTTCCCTGGCCGGAGGACATCCGTGGTGTCGTTGCTGATGGTGTGAGAACTCGTGCCATCCTTCTTCAGAGGCAGAAGCATCTCTGTTGAGTCGTCTCCCCATAAAGGCGACTCCTTCAATTCTTCCAGCCGAGTCTGCAGCATGTTCATCTTGTCCGTCATGATCTTCTCTTTCTGATAGAAGCTGCAAGACAGGTCGAGCAGAAGAAGCAGAATGTCGAGCTGTGGGATGTGCGCTGACTCTTCCAGCTGGTACTTGGATGCAGCCGCAATGCAGGTCTGCACCTTTTCCACGACATCGCTATCTGTCGTCCGGAAGAGAGCCTGTGCATGAAGCAGAGAAGCAAGAACATGGATAGCCCGGTCACCCCTTTGCTCTGCTAGAATGGTAATGGAATGCAGGTTCTCCAGTGCATGGCTATCAGCGGGATTTCCAGTCTGGAGATAGAAGAACGCCTTTAAAAAGCGAAAGGCATACGCCCAGTAGGTCTGTCTGCGGCTTTCGGCTGTCAGCTGGAGAAAGTTGCAAAGATGGCATTCAAGACAACATACTCTGAGCAGTCCACGATATGGGTTTGGATAGCGATCAGGGCGGCCCGGGGCTTTCTCCGGAACAAAACCTTCATGAACAAAAACTGGACGTACAGCTTGAGGTCCGGCAGGCGATGCTAAATACAATTAGCATAATTTGAACTACAGAAAGAGAAACCCCGGGGGACTTGCCTTTTCGCACGTAGCAACAGCAGCTTGAAGAGCCGTCTCGGCTTCCATGAGGTTCTCTGTCTCCTCACTCAAAATTGATGCATAGCGGATCTTGATCTTGACTTCGACTCGCGGCGCGAACTTGAAGCTGCGCAGGGCAGTGTCGAGGCAGCCGAGTCCCGTGGCCAAGAGCTTGTAGTATTCGCGCAGCCGCCCTTCGTCTCGTCCCGCCCGTGCTAGAGATGGAGCAGCCGCTTGCGCCTTGGCAAAGCAGTCGTCGGCGACGCACACCAAAATAGCGGCAGTGTCAGCTGGAGTGCGCTTTGGTCCTGCTTTGGGCGATGCGGCAATGCTAGCGATACTTGGCCTCCGCTGGGCTTTCTGAGTCTTCTGTATCGCACCCTTTGGGGAAACATGAGAGTTTATGTTTGGCAAGGAACTTGGGATGAGCGTAGGCGTAATCGGCGGCTGTTGAAAGGAGTGCGGTGCCGTTGCCGGTTTGGGTATTGGCCTTGGCACTTGCTGGGGAGAGGGAGATGGCAAAGGCCGCTGCGGCGCCTTCTGCTGGGGGATTTTCGGAGATGCGGACTGCATCTTCTGGCCCTGTTGAGCATGCTGCAGTGGTTGGGGTGGCGGAGGTTGCTGGTGTTGCTGGCGTTGCGGCTGGTGGTGTTGGTGCTGCTGCTGCTGCTGGTGTTGCTGCTGCTGGTGGTGTTGCTGGTGGTGTTGCTGGTGTTGTTGTTGCTGCTGCTGTTGCTGTTGTTGTTGTTGTTGTTGTTGTTGCTGTTGCTGCTGCTGGTGCTGGTGCTGCTGGTGCTGGTGCTGCTGATATTGTTGTTGTTGACGTTGCAGCTGTTGTTGGTATTGCCGCTGATCCTGGTAATTTTGTTGATGCTGGCTTGGCTGGTGGTTTTGTTGATGGCGTTGCTGCTGCTGCTGCTGCTGCTGCTGCTGGCGGTATTGCTGCTGTTGTTGCAGGTATTGCGGATGACGAGTCTGCTGTGACAAAAGTTGCGGCTGCTGTGTAGGAGACGCGTTCTCAAACATGGTGGGAGACATGTTGGGAGGTATGGCAGGTGTCATGATCTGAGGTTGGGGATACCGCTGCTGAGGCTGCTGCGAGATGTACTGCAGTGGCGATGCTAATGGTGTTGATATTGGACTGGGCGTGGACGAAGATGCCGGTATGGGCATCTGGCTTGATATCGGAACGGACGCGGGGACGCCGTTGCGCTGGAACTGATACGCGCCGTTGATCGACTGGACCATCGGGGAATGCATGCGCTGCATGGGGTATGGCATAGGTTGAGACGATGGCATCTGTGGCGCCTGGAAGCGCATGGGAGAAGGTTGATGTTGCATTTGCTGCGCAAGCTGAGGGTGTGGCGCGTGCATCGCGTTCGGGCTGGAGCTCAGGCGCTGCGACGGGTGCGACGGGTGCGATGGATGGCGGCCGTGGAGAGGAGGCTGCTGAGGCAGCTGCGGAGGCAGTTGTTGATGGGGCTGTGGTAGAGGAAGCTGCTGCGCGTAGAACTGCGGCGACGGGAGCGGACGCGCCGGGGGGTACTGGCCGTTCACTGCGGGCGGCATGTGCGACCCATTGATCGCGTAAGGCGCGGGAATGGCTCTGGGGGCCATCTGCTGGCCGTTGTAGGCCTGCTGCCCGGGGGGCAGAGAGCCACTCATTGTCGCGGCATAAAGAAAGATGGAAGTCGACGGGGAAGAGAGCGGTTGGGCGCAGTGACGAAGTCGCTTCGCTTACGTTTGACGCAGGCGCGCTACAGGGGCGAGAACACTAGCCAGAGCCGCAGAATGTATGTGGGGAGCCGCGAGAAGGAAAGGCCGTTTGGTGGATGTGGATTGGGAAGAGAAGTCGGTGGATCCGAATGGTATTACGGCACGAGACAAGAGCTTCAGGTAACAATGTGGCTAGTGGCTTCGCGTCCTGTGGCTGTGCTTGCTGACTAACAGACCCGCCACTCTGTGCCTCGGCACTGGATCCCACGACCCATCATATTCAAAACTATCCATTGGCCTTTTGATGGCGGACTCTCGGGGAGTTACCACGTGGGGATGGCGTCCGTACAAAAGGAGCGACCTGGGCAGAGGTATTTTTTTTCTCTCCATGCATGATGGTGGTTTCATTGCATGTGTCTGTGCCTGGATCTGTGCCTATCTAAGAAAACTCTCGATTGCCACCTATCGTCTCGACTGCTGAAAATGGACTGGTTTGGCCGGGCCTCGATCGAGTTCACCCACGCGGCAGCACCATTGAAGCTCGCGGCTAAAGATGGCTCCGGAAAGATCGATCTGCTTCAGATCTGCAAGGACAGCACGCCAACATGCCAGCTGAACCCGCTTCTGTTCAACGGCCACCTGCAGACGATGTGGACGGTCGTGTCGTCGGCCGCACCGCATGTCTACTACCGGAGACGCGTCTTTGACGCCGACACCAAAGCTTTTCATGGCACGTTCGCCGTGGACTTTGCCGTAGCGCCGCATGAGGACCAAGACCCATCGCTGCCTCCGCGGACAGCGTACTTCTCGGACGAGGCCTTCGCCAGCATCGGCTCAGACGACGACCGGCCCATGCTGCTGGTGCTGCACGGCCTGTCGGGCGGGTCCTATGAGGTGTATCTGCGGCACTGCATCGCGCCGCTGCTCACCGATGGCCGCGACTGGGCTGTCGCCGTGGTCAACGCCCGCGGCTGTGCCAACAGCAAAGTCACGAGCGGCATGCTCTTCAATGCACGGGCGACCTGGGACCTGCGCCAGGTGGCAAAGTGGGCACGCAAGACGTTTCCAAACCGGCCGCTGTTTGGCCTCGGCTTCTCACTGGGCGCCAACATCCTGACAAACGTACGAGCTGGAAGGCGTAGGCAAGCGATGATGGCTAGAGATGTTGCGTGCTAACAATGGCCGTAGTATGTCGGAGAAGAAGGGGTCGATTGTCCGTTGTCAGCGGCGGTGGCCGTTGGGAACCCCTTCGACCTGCAGGTCTCGAACAAGGCACTGCAGAGGTCCTACATAGGAACTATTTACGAGACAGCCATGGGCGGTATGCCACACAAGCTCGCTCGATCTGCATCGCGCGGCTGGCTAATGTTGCATCTGCAGGGAGTCTAAGGAAGCTCATCGCCCGTCACAAGGAGCCACTCACAACCCTCACCGACATCGACTTCGACGCTGTTATGAAAACCAAATACATTTACGACTTTGACAGAGCCGTGCAGTAAGTCAGCATTCCAAATCCATCTTCCATTCCGATTATTAACCGTCCTATGAAGGTGTCCACTCTGGGGCTATCCAACCGAAGAAGCTTACTACCGGGATGCCTCTTCGACCGATTCTCTTTTGGCCATCCGCATCCCGTTCTTGGCAGTCCAGTCAAAGGACGACCCGGTGAGTGCAGTTGCTGCCAGGAACATGGACTGGTTGTCTAACCGTCTAGATTGCCATAGGAGAGGCACTTCCGTATGGCGAGTTCAAGAAGAACCCATACACGGTGCTTTTGACGACGAGCATCGGCGGACACTTGTCCTGGTTTGAGCTTGGCGGCGGCCGCTGGCATGCAAAGCCGGTAAGTGTGAAGAGAATGGGAGAAAGGCCTGCCTTGTATGCTGACGCAGAAGGTTTGCAATTTTCTTGATGCCATGGCCACCAAGGTCGACCTCACGTCGATCCCGCGGCCCATCTCGCTAAGTGGGACGGCCAACGACGACAAATTCCACCGCTCGACGTTCGATCCGGTGAGAAGAAGGATGCTGTACAGCCAAGAATAAAACGGCCCAGCACGGCAAAATTGTTGCATAGAGATTAAATTTAGACGGTAGACATAACTAGACTCGGGGTATATATGAATGATAGCTGCATACAGCGCGTCCTTTTTCGTTCGCTTTTCTCGTCTGAATGAATCGGCCAGTTCCTGTTTGCTTCCGGCTGGAATTAATGCCTCGGTGTTTGAGCGCCATTCCAGAATGTGGTTGATTGCCTGTGTTGTCCATCAACATAGGCGGCGTGCTCCGTCCTTGTAGACATATGTTCTTGATTTTCCGGTCATCGAGAGGTGCGGACAGGAGAAACAGCAAGGCTGTCCTGTGTCCGGTGCTTCAGCCGTCGGTCTCTGGGCCTGCCGCAAACGACACGCGCTTCTTTTTCGCCTTGCCCGGTTTCGTGCCCGCTGCGGACAGGGTGTTGATGTTGTCATCGTTTTCGCGACCCTTGTCATGCCGCTTCCGCTTCTTGCGCAGGGATGCCTTGGTCTCGTCGAGCTTTGACTGGCGCTCAGACTCTTTCTTCTCGGACTCGGCGATGCGGGCCTGACGAATCTCCTCAAGCTGGCGAGCCTTCATAATCTTGGATTCAATCTGGCCCTCCTTCTCGGCCTGGACCATGGCTAGGATGGTAGTCATACTTTCCTGCGAAACGTTAGCAAACGATGAGGCACAAGGCGCAAGCAAAACAGGCCGAGAAGCATACCCTGTCGTCGACAAACACCTTGCCCTTCTTCTTGCCCTTGGGCTTTTGCACGCCGACTGGCGTGATCATATTCAGTTTTGGGAGGTCAAGATCCTTTTCGTCGTACACCTTGGGCTTTCTCTGCTTCTTCAGAAGCTCCAGCATCTTGGACCGGCCACCGGCAACCTGCGAAGCCGGCATCTTGCCTTGGGGGTTTTTCGACTTGACAACGCCATCGGACTGGCTAATCTTTGCCGTCTTGCTTCCCTTGACGCCGGATTTGTTGTTGGCGTGCTTATTTTTTACTGTTCGTGTCCGTGTCGGCGCCATTGTGTTGAACGTGGGTGGTTGTGATGAGGCGTGACAATTCTGTCTCTGGTGCTGCAAAATATTAGATCCCAAGCGGCAGAAAAAAAAAATATCGTCTTGAGCAGAAAATAAAAAAGGCGGCGAGGCTAGAGTGGAGCAAACAATGGCATGTGATTGGCCGGTGACCGATAGCAGCATGTGCCGCATCCACTATCGGCATGCCTAATTACAGGACCATTACTCGCTACTGCCGCCCAAGTTTATCAGTATTATCGGAGGCGTTGATTTTCGAGTCATTGATTCCCCCAACTACACGTTTCTGCGCCCTCGGCACCTCGGAACACATCATGCTGCCTACAACAGTGTCCGGTCCGCCGCGGTGGGCGGCAATGGCCCGGGACACCAACGAGACGTCCATCCAGCTGGCCCTCAACCTCGACGGTGGCGCATTCCCGCCGGAGACGGATGAGAGAGTTCTGAGCATTATCAATGCGCAGAACGGCGACGGGCATGCTGCACAGAAGAGCAAATCACAGACCATCAGCATCCACACTGGTATCGGCTTCCTAGACCACATGTTGCACGCCTTGTCGAAGCATGCCGGTTGGAGCTTGGTAGTGGTCTGCAAAGGCGATCTTCACAGTGGGTTGTGGTGCTTAGAAAAAAAAAAAAAAAGAGGTCACTAGCTAATGAGACCAGTCGACGACCACCACACGGCCGAGGACGTCTGTCTCGCGCTGGGGTACGCTTTCCACCAGGCGCTGGGCAGCGCGGCGGGCATCGCGCGGTTCGGGTCGGCGTATGCGCCGCTGGACGAGGCACTGTCGCGGGCGGTAGTGGACATCTCGAACCGGCCGTACAGCGTGATTGAGATGGACCTGAAGCGGGAAAAGATTGGCGATCTCAGCTGCGAGATGATCCCGCACTGCCTCGAGAGCTTTGCGCAGGCGGCGCGGATCACGCTGCACGTCGACTGCCTGCGCGGGAAGAACGACCACCACCGGGCAGAGAGTGCGTTCAAGGCGCTGGCAGTGGCGATGCGGCAGGCGATCAGCAAGGTGGCCGGCAAGGAGGGCGAGATACCGAGCACAAAGGGGACGTTGAGCGTTTGAGGAATGCCAATGGACAAAAGAAATAGGAAAGCACAGAGCATGAGAATACACACGAATACCAAAGCACAGCAAAGCACTAGATCATCGTGAAGATGTCCAGCGAACCTGAAAATACAGCAATATCAAGACTCTGGACAGCCTAGAGCCAATCAGAAAAGCCAATTGAGCACTGTAGCGAAACACCAGACTGCCTGTCCTTCCCCTCTCGTGAATTGCTTTCAAAGCCCGAGACCCGCTATGACGCAGCAGACCATACACGCTGAAGCCTAGGCGTTTGAAAGGACTGGACGGGCAACTATACGGCCATCGGTGGGGCGGCTGTCGGCACCTGAAGCTTCGATTGTCATCCGATTGACGATGCAGCACGCGACAGGCTGAATTCAATTCGTTTCTGGTCGCTCCTTGGTGCGGTATTTTCCGTCCCTTTCTCTTTTCCCTTTTCTCTTTTCGCTTGTTGTCTGCTGCCCTTCTTGCCGCCATCCTTGTTCCTCCCTTGCCGTTCCCTTTGCAAGCAGCATCATGCGCTCGCACGACGTGTCGAGGGACGAGGAGGCCAACGAGGCCGCGTGGGAGGCTGCGCGCGGCGCCGCCTACGGTGCCTTCAAGTACGGCACGGCCATGGTCGTGCTCGGGGGCGCGGGTCACGCGCTGTCGCCGCTCTACCGGAGCCTGACGATCCAGTTCAAAGTGTGCGTCGGCGAGGCCCCCATAAAAGCAGGAAGAGCGCTCGTGTGCTGACATCGCAGGTACATTTGGATGTCCGGAACGGTCACCGGCAGCATGATCGAGGCAGACCACCGGTTGCGCGTGTACGAGGCGCGCATACGCCACGAGCGACGGGTCATGCGGCACCAGGCGCGGATGAGGGCGCTGGAGGAGGATGAGTGATGGATGCGATGTGGTGGCGTTCTGGGGGGTTTTTTTTTTCTTCCTTCCCGCGTACATGGCTCTTCGTCTTTTCTGGCTGTTCGCTAAACGTGAAATGACAAAAAATATGCTTCACATGCCGTTGACAGCCGTCCGTCCCAGCTGGATGTCCCCCCAAACGCCTATATGATGTGTCCAGTTGCTGCCGTGCATTTTTTTTTTTCTTCTCCATCTTGTTGCCTTCATACGCTAGCTCCCTTCTTGGCCACAAACAGCTTCGGGTCCATGTTTAGCCGGCAGAGACGTGCGACGCAGCCGCTGAGCTGCAGCAGGGTCTGGACGCCCTCAAGGATCTTCATGTGGGTGAAGCCGATCTCGCGGATGAACTCGAGCTTGGCGTGCTCGCTGAGCCCCGGCATGGTCTTGGTGACCTTGAACATGGTGCTGATAATGTCGTGGCTGGAGTAGCCGAGGTTCCACAGCTCGCGCAGGGCGTCGAGGGCGGCATCCACGTTGCCCTCGTGGCAGGCCTTGAGCATGGCCTGGACCTTGATGGGATGCGGCGCGTCGACGACCTTGAAGACGTTGTCGCCCGAGACGAAGCCGAAGCCGGCAAAGGTCGACTGCAGGTTGTTGATGGCCTGGCGCATGTCGCCCTCGGCGCTGAAGACGAGCGCGGCCAGCCCGTCGTCGCTGTACTTGACGTCCTCGGCCTCGATGATCTGCAGCAGCCGCTTGACCACCTGCGCGTCTGTCAGCCGCGCGTACCGCAGGATCGCGCAGCGCGACTGCAGCGGCTCGATGATTTTGTTGGACTGGTTGCACGCAAACGCAAACCGCGTCGTGTTGGAGTAGATCTCCATCGTCCGCCGCAGCGCCTGCTGCGCGCCCGACGTCATGCTGTCCGCCTCGTCCAGGATGACAACCTTGTGCCGCCCAGCCGGCAGCGTCACCTTTTTCTGCGCAAAGCCCTTGATCCGGTTGCGCACCACGTCGATGCCTGCCACGTTAGCCCTGGCCGGCCACGGCGCTGTGCCGAGTCGAGAAGCGAAACCCACCTCGTTCGTCACTCGCGTTCAGCTCGAGCACGGCCTCCTTGTATGAGTCGCCCAGGAGCTGCCGGGCCAAGCAGAGCACGCTGGTCGTCTTGCCGATGCCCGGCATCCCCGAGATGATAATGTGCGGCATGTTGCCATCCTTGGCAATGATCTTGAGCCGCTCGATCGTTTCGGTGTTGCCAACAATGTCGTCGAGAAACACGGGCCGGTACTTCTCTACCCTAACAGAGTCAGTCAGCAGAGCACGGCCAGCAGGCTCCAAAATGGGCACTCACCATGGCAGCTCGTAGTTGGGAGTGCTATTGGACCCAGCGGCGAGGGCCTTCTTCACAGCTGCTGTCGAGGACTCCCCCTTCTCCTCCGGCTTTGCTGCGGCAGACATTGTGATCCGAACGCCAAATGGGCAGCGTATCGCTCTTGAAATGGGAAGCGCAGGACGGTTGCGCCGATGGGTGGCGGGGACGTTGCTGAGGCTGAAGCAAAATTGACCCTGAAAGAAGGGCACTATACGCGGTTTGACGCGCCCAGCTAAACCACGCGTAGTCAGCTTATGTAATTTTGTGGATCAGCCTCTTAAAATACGAGTGCCGCCGCCCGGAGAGGCAGGCAGGTCTCTGCACGAGGGTGGCTCGAAATGTGGAGACATCTGATCAGTGACTTCCCCGGCATCGACTTTGATCTTGCTACCGTTCATCCTCGGTTGACAGAAACCCGTCCTTAACACCTCCATTCTGTGGTTGGCTGCACAGGGGAAAGAAGTTTCGCTTTAGTGCCTGAACAGTGGAGTGGCCACTAGCCGCCCCAATAACACCACGAAGGAACATGGAAAGAAAGCACGCAGAGCAGGGCGTTGCCTTACTTCTGCAAGTTTGACTGCTCAACAGCCCGGATTTCCAAATCCCGGCGGCTCCTAGATCCCGCGGCGAGCTTCTTCCGCCTCCGCAGGTGCGATCAAAACTCTAGTGGTAAGTTGTGTGTTCACGTGATATGTATCTTACCTGAAGCAGGCGGCTCAAAAAGAAATCACTAATCTATTCTAGACGATCTTCTGATCTCCCGAGTTCCCAGCTCCTGACTGTTACGACTTTGCTAGCAGACGATGCCGATTTGTCGTCATGCCCGAACACCCTCCAGGCAAACACATCACGTTCGAAGATGGCAACGATGCGCACTCTAGCGCGAGCGACGAGGACCGCAACCCGGTCGAGGTGAGAGAGGGAGGGGACAAGGGGGGGATCCTGTAGCTGACAGCTTTTCAGGTGGTTTTTGACCCGTCCAACCCATACCGTCGCAAGAGCTCGATGGTGACCTCCGAGGCCGTGCCGCCACGACTACGACGGACGTCTGTCCCGACCGACAAAGCGCAGTGCATCGTCCACCACTTCATCGAGGCCCAGCGACTTGGGCGTGTCGGACAGCGCAGCCATCCGCACCACCACACCCGCCGCCACCATGAGCATGGTGATCACGGGGGGGCCAGCGACGGCGGCGATGCAGACCCGAACGACACGATCTCAGAGGACACGACGGCCGCGTCTGCATCGGCCGGCACGTACACGTCGGAGGACGGCGGCGACGTGGTAGAGACGGACGGCGAGCGCGGACAGGACCGCATCGTGGAGCCCAAGGGGCGATCGCACCATGAGCGGCGGCGGACGATTGTGGAACCGGGCACGAGCGACAGCGAGGCCGGACAGGTGGACGAGAAGGAGTGGAAGAGCGACATCCAGCGGGTGCCGAAAGTGGATGGGGGTGCCGGCGGCAGCAGCAGCGGCAGCGGTGGCAACGTGGGCAGCAGCGGCAGCGGCCACTACCCGTACGGCGGCGACCTGGACAACGAGGCGCTGCACAGCCGGCTGCTGACGAAGAAGCAGCTGAGCGAGATGGCGTGGGGCGTGCGGGAGCTGAGCCGGCGGCTGGGCAGCCTGCGGCTGCGGTTCCGGGTCAAGACGATCTTCCTGCTGACCAAGATCTACGACGAGGACCTGCTGCCCAAGACGCGGGAGCTGACGCAGTGGCTGCTGAGCCCCGAGCGCGAGGTGCGCTACACGGTCTACCTGGAGCGGTCTCTGCGCACCAACCGGCGCTTCGACTACGCCGGCCTGCTGGAGGAGCTGCGGCGCACGCACGTGGCGGCGGGCACGCTGCCGGACGACGACAGCGGCCGGCTCGAGCTGGCGCAGCGGCTGCGCTGGTGGGAGGAGGGCGTGTGCCGGGCGCGGCCGCACACGTTCGACTTTGTGATCACGCTCGGCGGCGACGGCACGGTGCTGTATGCCAGCTGGCTGTTTCAGCGCATCGTGCCGCCGGTGCTCAGCTTCTCGCTCGGCAGCCTCGGCTTCCTCACCAAGTTCGACTTTGAGGAGTACCGCAACATCCTGACCACGGCCTTTGCCCAGGGCGTCACCGTCAGCCTGCGCCTGCGCTTCGAGGCCACCATCATGCGCAGCCAGCTGCGCCGGCGGCCGCGCGTCCGGCTGGGCGCAGGCGGGGTGGGAGAGGGAGCGGGGGAGGGAGAAGAGGACAGCGATGACGAGGTCGCGGGGCGGCGGGGACGCGACCTGGTGGAGGAGCTGATTGGCGAGGAAAAGGACGACGAGCACACGCACCGGCCGGACGGGACGTACGAGATCCTCAACGAGGTGGTGGTAGACCGCGGACCCAACCCAAGTGAGTGTGCCGCCGGTGTCCTCAGGAGCCACCTCCAACATGCTGACCCCCCAGCCATGTCATACACGGAGATCTTTGGCGACGACGAGCACTTTACGTCGGTGCTGGCCGACGGCATCTGCGTGTCGACGCCGACGGGGTCTACGGCCTACAACCTGGCTGCCGGCGGCTCGCTGTGCCACCCGGAGAACCCGGTGATGCTCGTGACGGCCATATGCGCCCACACGCTGTCGTTCCGGCCCATCGTGCTGCCCGACACCATTGTGCTGCGCGTCGGGGTGCCGTACGACGCGCGCACCAGCTCGTGGGCCAGCTTCGACGGCCGCGAGCGCCTCGAGCTCAAGCCGGGCGACTACGTCACCATCAGCGCCAGCCGCTTTCCCTTTGCCACCGTCCAGGCGCCCGGCCGCCGCAGCGAGGACTGGATCAACAGCATCAGCGGCAAGCTGGGCTGGAACACGCGGCAGAAGCAAAAGGCCTTTAAGGAGTGGGACAAGGACTAATTGTGTATAGATATATATAGACTGGACGTGGACGAAGCCTCAACAGCCTTGCTTTTCATCTGATGTAGACAGACCGGAATGTGAAACCTTTCAGCGAATATTGTTTCAGCGCAGCGCCAAGTGAAACGGGCATTGCCGACCGCTAATGCACTCTACCGCTAGTGCTGTGGGCACCCGTTTTTAGTGGCATCACTTCTTTATAGTGGATTATAGTGGATAGAAAGCTGTCTTGTCTGCCAAAACAGAGGAAAAGCGGTACGCAAAGTATGCTCGTGTATTTCTAATATTCCCTGCTGATAGACTACTCGTCGTCGTCCTCGGCTGTCTCGACAAAAGTCATGGTCACGCCCTGGTCGCCGTCGACGTTCAAGTTGACTTCGTCAATGGCATCGCTGCGGCGGGTGGCGGGAGAGCCATTTGCTGGGGCTGCAGCGCGGGGTGCCGTGCGGGCGACGCTACTCCGCTGAAGGGCTGTCAAAGTTGGTCAGCAACACCATCTTACCACCTCACAGCGCTTTCCCGCACTCACATGCTGGGACGCCCGAGCGCACATACATGGTGGTCACCTTGGCGCGCACCCGCTTGGGGGCCAGAGCAGAAGACACGCCCTCGCTGTCGCGCTTGGCTACGCCTTTTCCCTTCCGAGCCGCCGCTTCTTGGTTGTTGTCCACAATGATGCCGACGCCCGAGCCCTCCACACCCGTGCCGAGCTGCACCTTGGGGCCCTTTTGCAGAGCCGCCTCGGCATATTTGAGGGCGCGGTCAAAGCTGGCGAGGTCACGCTTGGCCACGCTCGTATCCTCATCCGGGGTGGCGTCGGCAGTGTCGATCAGCTGCACGCGTGGCGCGATCTCCTTTTCTTTGCCTAGGCCTTGAAGCGCAGAGATCTGCTGGGCCTGTGGGGTGTGTTAGCTGGTATTGTACATAGTAATAATGGGAGTGTGGGGAGAAAATGCTTGCCTGCTCCTGAAGGGTTGGGTCAGAAGAAGCAGCATCAGCCGCTGTCACAGACACATCCCCCGTAGCAGCCGCCACAGTGCTTCCAACCGTTCTGGTCACGCTGGCAGCGGCACTGACGGCAGCGCCCTCGAGAACGTTCATGAGACTCGAAACGTCTTGCTTGCCGCCGAAGCTGATCTCGCCATCACCTGGGGGAAGGAGGGGCGTTAGGGCTGGCCAAGATTTCTAGGGGGGGTTCTGGTATCAACTTACCGACTACCAGTGCGGGAGAGTAGGCGCCAAGGTTGATGTTCAGGGGCAGAGCGACAGCCAAGCTGGCCAAGCTGGCCAAGCTGGCCACAGCGGCGAGGGGGTAGTGAACCATCTTGGCGAGTGAAATCTGGGGAAATTATGTGATAGAGCCTTGTGACTCGTCAAGACATAGGAAAATGACAAGAAAACGAGGGAGAATGTACTAAAGGCGGCCAGCGATAGAGAAAAAATAGTAGGAAAAAAAAGGGAAAGTAGATGGTGAAATATGTGTATCTGTGAGCGCAGCTGAATAGAAAAAAAAAAGAAAAGACAGGAAATGGGAGCTCTTGGCCTCTCCATATATAGGCACACAAAGGACGTGCGCTGGAAGAGACAAGACATTCAGGTTGCTTGTTGTCCTTGCCGCCCTTGCTTCTGCCGATCCCCAAGATAGTCGAGAAGGGGTGTTATGCTCATAGCCGAAACGGAAGAATAGCCGCTTTTGCGCCACGTCAAGGGCATCCCCTAGTTTCCTTTTCAAAACACATCGTGTCCAGCAGATTCTCTGCGGCACGTCCAAGGCGCTGTGCAAGACGTCGCCCCGCTCGAGAGACGTGCATGGTGAGGCATTTGTTGCCTGCACAAACCAAGGCAGCATGTGGATAAGGATGGAGTTTCGTCTCTTTTACATTGACACCGTTGAGACTGTTCTGGCCGAGACAGTGACGGTCTAGACTTTTGTTCTGGCCCTGCTGGAGGGTCGCCAAGGTTGAACCAGGCCAATCACAGCTTTGAGATCGTGTACTCAGTTGGAAGAGGCTCCTGCAGATATCAGAATGATTGACATCAGGGAAGACAGGCTGAAGATCGCCATGGCGAGACTCTACTAGTGCTGCCAAGAGCAACCAAAACGTCTCCATGATCTATCCTGACAGTGGCAGACAAAAATAACAAAGGGGTCAATGATTGGGATTCCCATCCGACCCGGAGACGAGGCTGAGGAGAGGAGGAGTCCCTGGCAGGCCAAGGCGGCATGTATTCCGTGGCACAGATCACTGTCTGGCGGTTGTGGGATAATAGATCTTGTACAGATCCAGTCGTGTTCTTTGTGGATCCGCCATCGAAAAGACAACCTGAGACCAAGCCAAGCCAAGTGCCAAGAGAGTTGGTGTCGCTGGTGGATGGAGAACGCGACGACAATGCGTACGGAGAAGATGAAGAAGCGAGGCCAAAGATTACAGACTGGGAAAGCAGGAAGAACCGTGGGTTGAACAAAACCGAGAAGATATGTTGATTTCTTGAAAGGTCACGCAAGGTCGTTTTGACGTATGGGAAGTAGATGGGAAAAGTAAGATACAGATCATAGCCAAAAAGCGAAGTTCGCAGGACCAGATTTGTGCTTTGGTGCTCAGACATGGAAATTCGTCGACAGGCAGATCAAACACAGCATCCGACGCCATTGATTGAAGCGCGGTGCGAGCAATCAGAAACAAATGTAAGAGCAACCGTGCATCTGGAAAAGAAGATAGCAAGAGCTCGCGTACTGTTGCAACTCCGGCTTGCTGCATTCCGAATGCACGACACGACGCTGCCTGTACTTCGTAGTTCAGTGGCCTCCACTTAGCGCACGACGGTGCGGTTCCGCCTATCGAACCTGTAATTATAGCGGTCTCCATCCGTTGGACCAATGGGCCAATCGCGTGCATGGATTCTGCCAGCCCGCCAGCGCTGCCATGGCAACCAATGTCAATAATGGCAGTGGATATTGCGGAGTCGGACGGGGGGCGCCTTGCCTCTTTCACGATGGCAGGCCATTTAATCGGCGCTGTCTCCATAGCGCTGCTGGTCCTTTTCACCTGATGTATTCGCCGCGCAAGCTGCGGTTTAGACTGATCTCCAACGATATCGTCGACACTCTCATTGGAATGTCTCTTGAACCGCGCCTCATGCCTGGAGCTGCCACCATCCCGAAATCACCGGCGGCTGCCGAGTCGACTCACAGGATCCGCTCGTCAGCGTCGACGCCCTCGATGCGATGCCGCGACGGTGTGGTGCCGCCGCACGCCCGAGCCGACGCGGGCGGCAACGTGAGGGTGGTGGTGCGCGTGCGAGGCTTTCTTCCTCGAGGTGAGTCCCCCCCGGATTGTGGGACGGGATGGGGAGAGAGAGAGGCACACTGGCTGACAGGATAGAAATCGACAAAAACACAAAGTGCCTGATCCGCATGGACCCGGTCACGCAGGCGACGACGCTGCTGGCGCCGTCGTCGGCGGATGGCCGCGACACGCCGACGGTAGGCTTCGCCAAGGCGGCGACGCGGCGAGCCAACCTGGAGGACCGCACCTTCACCTTTGACAACTCGTTCTGGAGCCACGACACGGAGGACCCCCACTATGCGACGCAGGAGGATGTCTACAACAGCCTGGGCGAGGAGTTCCTGGACCACAACTTTGAGGGCTACCACACGTGCATCTTTGCCTACGGCCAGACGGGCTCGGGCAAGAGCTACACGATGATGGGCAACCAGCCGCAGCCGGGGCTGATTCCGCGCACGTGCGAGGATCTGTTCCAGCGGATCGAGGCTGCGCACATGGAGACGCCCAACATTGCGTACAACGTGCGCGTGTCCTACTTTGAGGTGTACAACGAGCACGTGCGGGACCTGCTGGTGCCGATGGTGCCGTCGCAGACGCCCTACTATCTCAAGATCCGCGAGTCGCCAACGGAGGGCCCCTACGTCAAGGACCTGACGGAGGTGCCGGTCCGCAGCCTGGACGAGATTCTGCGGTACATGCAGATCGGCGACAACTCGCGGACGACGGCGTCGACCAAGATGAACGACACGTCCAGCCGCAGCCATGCCGTCTTTACCATTCTGCTGCGGCAGATCCACCACGACATGGAGACGGACGAGACGACGGAGCGCAGCTCGCGCATCCGGCTGGTCGATCTGGCGGGCAGCGAGCGTGCCAAGGCGACCGAGGCCACGGGCCAGCGTCTGCGCGAAGGCAGCAACATCAACAAGTCGCTGACGACGCTGGGGCGGGTCATTGCAGCGCTGGCCGACCCGAAGCACAGCGCTGGTGGTGGCAGCGGCAAGCCCAAGGGCAAGACGCGGCGAGGGGGCGAGCAGATCGTGCCGTACCGCGACTCTATCTTGACGTGGCTGCTCAAGGATTCGCTGGGGGGCAACTCGAAGACGGCCATGATCGCGTGCATCGCGCCGGGCGACTACGACGAGACGCTGTCGACGCTGCGGTACGCGGACCAGGCGAAGCGGATCCGCACGCGGGCGGTGGTCAACCAGGACAGCATGTCGACGGCGGAGCGCGACGCGCAGATTGCGGCCATGGCGGAGGAGATCCAGCAGCTGCAGCTGTCGGTGTCGGACTCGTGCCGGCGCCGCGAGAAGGACGCGCAGCAGCAGGAGGAGCGGCTGGAGGAGTACCAGAGCCGCGTGGCGGCGATGCAGCGCATGACGGAGGAGAAGACGCTCGTGGCCGAGGGCAAGATCCGCAGCCTGCAGACGGAAAACGAGGCGCTGCGCCTGCACCTCAAGCTGGCGCTGGACTCGCTCAAGAACCCGATTCCAGCCGTCGTGCCGGGGCGGCGCAGCAGCGCAGGCCGCCGCCGCAGCAGCCGCATGTCGTTCACGCCGGGCGACCCGCTGTGGGAGGACGACCAGGAGAACGACGGCGGTGGCGGCACCCGGTCCACCAAGTCCCGCGTGTCGCTCGGACGGGAGAGCGATGCCAGCGGCTTGGACGAGACGTGCTACGACCACGAAGAGGAGAGCGACGAAGGCTACGGCGACGAGGAGCCGGACCCGGACGGCATCTACAGCGACCAGCACGCCGACGACATGCAGGAGTACATGCAGTCGCTGCTGGCGGATCTGGGTCTGTTCCGCCGCAAGATTGGCGACGACAAGCAGCGGTTCATGTCAGCTGGCGGGACCGACGCAGCCGACGAGACCCTCTTTGGCAGTCGGCGGCCGCTGACGCCGCGGGTGAACGTGTAAAGCACTTGGGAGGCAGCGTTTTGGTTTTGCTTTGGCGTTTGGTTTTATGACGGCATTCCATAGCACGAACAGAATACAAGATTAGCATACAGCGCTGTGTTCGACCGCAAGGCTGTCCTTGGACACACGTGACGCCACGTGCACACTCGCAGCAGGTGTGCAACCGACACAGGGGAGGGTGACGCTGAAGATCAGTGGAGCGATCTAGTGGATCCTCGAGCCAGCAGGCGCTATCCACGCCGCCCGTCAGCGCGCCCGTCAGCGTATCCGTCAGCGCGCCCGTCCGCTAGCGCCAGGGCGCAGGAGCCACAGAACAGAGCCGACGGCCCCCAAAACGATGGTCAGACGAAGCGGCGGCTCGTTTCAGACAGCCACGCAACCGAAGTGGGAACATGTGCTGGTGCTCCCAAAGCGCAGGGGGGATTGTTTCTGAACAGTCGAGCTCATCTCTCTCTCTCTCTCTTCTTCTTTTTTTTTTTTTTCCTTCTCCCGATCGTGCGTGTTTTCTGGTCTTTGTTGTGTGACCGCTCTAGCTGTTAGTTCTCTTTGTGTGAGCAGAGCCTCAGCCGCCCCTCCTCCCCCTCACCTCATCCTTCTCCTGGTTCCTGCGCCAGCCAGCCAGCCGCACCCCGTCAACCGCTGCCACGTCTTTCCCATCGCTTCCCGTCGCTCCAGCTTTGCCTGCCGCTCTCCAGCAGCAGCCGCTCTCTCCTCTATTTCATCATCTTTATTGATCCAAAACGCCTTTCCGCCCCCACCACCTTGACAATGGCCACACGACCGACCCTCTTCACCCGCGGCCTGTCCTCGCTCTCCAAGAGCACGACGGCCGACGCCAACTCGCCCGGCGGGGCCACGGCCTCTACGCCGTCCGATCAGCGCGACGACGCCAAGCGCAACTTTCTCAAGGCCATGCGCCCGCTCCCGACGCAGCACTACTGGAACGTGTACTTTGACCGGCAGGCCAAGGATGGCGGAGCAGCAGCAGCAGCGGCGCCGGCAGCTGGCGCCAGCGCCGGCAGCGGCGACAAGGCGTACCAGGCGCAGCTCGAGCAGCTGGGCACGCAGATCGAGTCGGTGCAGGACTTTTGGCGCTACAACAACAACACGCCGGTGGACCAGATCAAGATGCGCGAGTCCATCTACCTGTTCAAGTCTGGGTTCCGGCCCATCTGGGAGGACCGGCGCAACATCAACGGCGGCAGCTGGACCTTTCGCGTGCCCAAGAGCATCGGGCCGGACGTGTGGACGGCCGTGCAGCTGCTGGCCATTGGCGAAAAGCTGCAGGGTGTCCTGGATGAGGGTGCGTTTCTCTCCTTCTCTCTTTGTCTGTTTCTTCTTCTAACCACCCAGGTGACCAAATCTGCGGCGTCGGCCTCTCGGTGCGCTTCAACTCGCATCTCATCTCCATCTGGCACCGCGAGTCGTCCAAGAAAAAGTCTGTCGACGGCATCCTCGCCTGCGTGCTCGAGGAGCTGCCCGCCGAGCTGCGGCCCAAGGCCGACAACTACTTTTACAAGAAGCACTCGGACCACGCCGGCTTCAAGGCGCCGCCCGAGCTGCAGGCCGTGCTGGACTCGCAGAAGCGCCGCGACGAGGCTGCCGCCGCACAGGCTGCAGCCGCCGCCGCTACGACAACGGTGACCGCCGCCTCCACATCAGAGGTGCCCTCCGTGTCGGTGGCCTCGCCCAAGGAGGCGACGGCCTGAGCGGATGGCGAGCCTGTTGCTGAACGACAAGGGACAAACCAGAGAACCGCCAGAGTTCTTCCAATTTGGGTCTACTTCAATCTGGGCCACTCTTTTACAATTTGTTTCATTCCTGGCATGTATCAAGGCGTTAGTTTCTCTGCTTCCTCTTTCCAGTTATTACGGGCAGCACTGTTTGCATACCCAAAAGATACCGTCCATGATTTTCTACTCTGCCGATCCCGCGGCTCTTTTGTGATTGTTCAAACGCCGCTTCTCTGGCTTCTGCCGTCATGATTCATAAAGGCCCGCATGGGTCGGGGTGGCTGTTTTGAAGGAGTCGTAGCAACCGCGTTCTCGATGAATGGTCTGCCTCGCATCGTCGTAGTCAGCGCGGCCATGGCTTGACGCCATCGCCGGCGCCGCTGTCCTCACCGCCACACGCCCGCCCGCCGCAGCACGCTCTCAAACGCTTCGCGGTCCACGCCTTGGGTGACGCCTGCGCCGCCGTTGGCCTCGAGAATCATGTCGCGCAGCACATCGTCGGCAATGTCCTCCTTGAGCGTCGCCGCCACGCGCTTGAGGTGCGCCAGCGTGATCCTGTCGGGTGTGCCGCCGCCGCTGTTGCTGCTGCCTGCGGTGAACAGCCGGAACGCCTCGTCGACCTCTTCCACGTGGGCGTCCGACGTCAGCGCGCGCGCGTGCATCTTGAGGGCGCAGATGGCCACAAAGGCCGGGTAGGGCGCAAAGCCCTCGTCGTCGGGGTCGAGGATGGACACAAAGTCGGCCAGCTCTTCCTTGCTGCTGGGCGGAATGCCGAGGGCTCTGCCACCATTAGCTCGGGCCAGCAGGGGCGGCCATCGCACAGAGGGGGGGCCTTGCAACCTACACCATGGCCCGCCGCACGTCGCCGATGGGCAGCACGCCGTGTCTCTCGCCGTCCATGGGCTCCGAGAACAGGCAGAAGGCCTCGCGGATTTCGGCTTCTTCCTGGGCGGTGATGTTGTTCTCTTTGGCCAGCTTGGATGGGCGAGCAGCCTTTGTCGCAGAAGAAGAGGAGGCGGCCGTGGCTTTTCGCTTTGGCGGCTAGACGAGAGGCGGGTTAGCATCCAAACAGGCGCGGGTGCATGCGAGCTCATATGACTTACCATGGTCGCTGCTTTTTGCTGTTCAAGCGCTGTGGTTTTGGAGGAGGTGCCAGAAATAATTCGGCGATCTGCGCAAGGAAGGTGCCGCTGACTGTTCAGGTGACCCCACTTGCTGTATTTCAAGTGTTGCCCCTCTACGCGTCTCAACGCGCCATTGAGCAAGAAATCGACACCAGAGACACGGAAAGACGTCGTTGCAGGACGTGAATTGCACACGATAGCCACAATGTCTCGCGCAAGCGCCTTTCCGACGCAGCGGCCGCTCTCGACAACCGAAGAGCTCGAGAAGCTGGAGCAGTCCATCACATTGACGCTGCAAGGTCGGGTCGACGCGCTCTCTGGAGACGGTGGACGACTATGCTGACGGCCACGTGTAGAAATCGACCGCAACTTCAGTCGCGCACATCACATTGTGACGACCAACATTCTGCCCATCGTGGAGCAGTATGGCGAGAACTGCCGGGCCGTCTGGGATGCCTCCAAGGTGAGGCATGCAGCCGCGAGAGGCGCGGAGAATGATCATTTTCCTGACTCGAGCCACAGTTCTGGAAGCAGTTCTTTGAGGCGGCCGCCAATGTGTCCTTGTCAGGCTACGAGGAGCTGGCCAACGACGAGACCACGACGGAAGAGACGACGGTCAGCCACGACGAGACCACGACGACAGAATTTACGCCGCGAGCACGCGGCGACGACGATCGGACGGCGGCGTACCAGGGCGGACGAGACGAGTCGCTGCTGAGCGATGGCGACGGCGACCTGTCGGGCAGCACGCCGCGGCCGCCGGCAACGAAATCGACGCGGCCGCAGTTTGCCGAGATGCACTCACCCTACGAGGCACTGCGACGCGAGCTGCACCGGAGCGGCGGCGGCAACACCAACACGGAGACCAAGGCCGGCGATGTCAGCCTGGTGGATGAGGACGCGACGCAGGACATTGACTTTGACGAGTCGGCAGCAGACTCGGAGCTGCTGGCCCAGCGGACGGCGCGGCTGCCCGACATGTCGATGACGCCGCGGCAGTCGCTGGACGAGCGCAACCGGCGGGCGCTGGAAGACGAGCAGGCCATGGCGCGGCGGCAGCAGGATCCGCTGATGCACCGGGTGCTGGACAAGAACTACCGCATCCAGGCGACGCCGCACAAGACTGCAGCCCGCGGCATCTCGCCCATGCGGCTCAAGGTGACGGGGCACGAGGAGAGGCAGACGAAGAAGAAGCCGGCGGCCTGGCAGGAGTCGTCGCCCATGTCGTCGCCCGAGATGGCCGTGCCCAAGCTGCGCAGCGCCGCATTCCTCTCGCCCGTTCGCCAGGCCTACCGGCACAAGCTGGCGGCGGCGACAGCGGGCCCGCGCACGCCGGGGGTCAGCGTGCAGACACCAGCCGGCAGGAAGACGCGCGATTTCTCATTCGACGGCACGGACGACACGGACGACACGGGCACAGCACAGAAGGCAGTGCCCTTTCGGGCGACGGCGGCAGCCGGGAAGAAGAAGCGGGATCCAGACGAGATCACATGGGAGAGCAGCGACGAGGAGGGCGACGATCTCTATGGCGGCATGAGCCCGCCCAAGACAATCAGCTTTGCTCTGCCGCCATCGAAACTGCTGCAGACGCCAGGTACCCCCTCCTCCCTCTTTTTCCTTGATAACATGTGTGCACAAACTGACGAGACAGCACGCGAGGCGAGCAAGCGCATCGTCGAAGACATTTTGCTCACGGCAGGCGAAGACCTGGACAGGTCGTCCGAGTACAGCCCAACCATGGTGAAGATGAACGCGAATATCCTGGACGACACTTTTTAGATGGCAATCTACTGCGTGGCACCATGCTGCACGATGACGAGATTCATATGAAAGATCCACGAGAATGAATTGGCAAGAGAGAGAGAAAAAAAGGTAGAAAGCAAAAAGGAACGCAGTTTCACGTATCCCTCCTCCGACGAGACCCTCCAACTTTCCTTGCCGCCAAAAGTCATGGCGGCACGCCTGTTGCGGCTCATCCTCCCCAATCGACTTTTTGGCGGAAACGGAGACCGAACAAGTCGGCTCGACGGATGGCCCGCAGGCCTGAGGGCCGCCGCTCCCTCCGAAGCCGAGCCTGACGCCATATTGGGATGAAAAGAATTCAGGCCAAGGCTGCCCCCTAGTTGAGAATGGGCAAAGAGCGGCAGAGAAGTGCCCCTGCATGCCGGCGTGCCCTGATGTCCGTGAATGTGGTCGGCTGGTGTGCTGTGGTGTGTGTGTGTTTGAACAGTCTGGCTGCTGTCTGCTGTCTTTTGCCTACTGCTTGCTCTTCCGGCCGACTTTCTTGAGCAGGCCGACCGAGCTGCCAAAGGTGCTGGCCGAGCGGACCGAGGCGGCGTCTGCCTTGTCGCCGGACGCCTGCAACTGGTGGCGCAGCTCTGCCTTTGCCTTCTTCTCTTCCGCCTTGCGGGCCTTGCGGTCCTTTTGCTCCTGCTCGAGCGCCAGCGCGTAGGCCGTGTGCTCAAGGGGCGGGACGTAGGTGATGTCGGCAATCATGCTGCGAGCAGTGTCGCGATCAACACCCATGTTGCCAGAGGGAGTGTCAGGCATTGTGATGGGAAGATTGGAGTGTGTGAATGTAGCGCAAGTGCGTGTAAGTGTGTATGTGTGTTTGGTGTTTGCGTGTTGGTCTGAATTGATGCCTGGAACGGCGAGAGGCAGAGGCGAGGTTGATGTAGACATTGTGTTGGCTATGTGTCCTGTTCTCATGACTGCCTAGAGATACGTTTGTGGACAGCCGCGTGCCTGTTTGCATCGACACACAAGCGATCGACATACCGGACCCCCCTTTTTGGAAATGGGTAAACCGCACGCCGGCGAGGTGAGGCACACCAAATCCTCCGAAGCAACACGACCGCTCGGGCCCGTGTCCGGTGAGTCATGTGGGTCAGAAAAATCAGGCCAGTGTTGCTTAATTCAATGTAACGCAGGCAAGGCAGCAACTTCCGCCATTGAGGCAGCACATTTTGGCAGCACGCCGCAGTCCACGGCTCCGTCTTGTCAGTCGATAGATGGACGCTGGACATTCAAGTCAGAGGCACCGATCGAGCCCCAACACGACGTATCGGCCGAGAGGCAAGGCTCTGCCATTGCCCGCTGTCCTTGCGGTGAGTCTGGATTCAGAGAGTCTGGGTTCAGAGTCAGGATTTACCCAAACCAAGAAGCCATGCATGCAGAGCTGGAGCTTGTGCATAGATAAGACGGACAAACTGATGCTGACTCTTACGCGAGCACGCACAATGCATCTAATATTGCTCTTGCTGCTGCCTTGCCGCTGCGTGACTCGACTCGACTGCTCTAGACCCTTTTCGGCTCTGGCCAAGTGGTTGCTATGACTCGATGGCTGGCCAGTGGAAATAAAACCTGACCTTTCTTACATCACCTGTCATATTTCTCGTCCAGAAGACGGCAGCAGATCGCATTGTTAATTACAAATACCACTTTGACCCTGAATTGATCATTTCTATTGCAATCATTGGCCGGTTCTCTCTCGCCCATGCGCGTCATATGTCTGATGACTAATCAACTTAGAGTTAAACGACCAGCTGCCTCTCTTTCGGCAGCTCGGCGTTATTTTATTCCTGTTTTTTTCTTGCGGCTCGCGCTTACAAAAGCTTAACCCGTTTTGAAACCAGGCTAGTCCTGTTTGAGAACCCGCGCGGTAGCTTTGATAACCCTCAATGAAGAATTTCTCGTGTTCCTCAGCTTTCTGTAATCGACACATTTTATTTCAAAGCTTTTGTTTGTCTCGCAGCTCTGGCGGAAAGATGTTTTTGCTCCGGTGAAATTGCTTACACCACTTCCACTTCACGAGGCGACGTAATCCACAGTATGGCCAGCTCCCGCCTGGTTTTTCCAGCTGCAAAGGCCAGTCCGTCCGACCGTCCGGACGGATCAGTCTCTTCTTGCTGTTCTCGGGGCTTCATTATCCTCCGTGCCTCTGGGGCTTTGGCATCGTAACTTATCTCACCTGCTAGCAGATGTTCCATTCTTTGATATAAAATCACCACCGAAAGGCTTAATGCTGGCTCCTTCCGTCCTTCGTATATGAACCTCCCCCTTCCATGTAAAAGCCATGACTTTTCTCCCGAGACTTCTTCAGTCTTGTATCTCGTGATACCCGGCCTGCTTTTGCTGGCCACGCCTCTTGTCCTGTACCGGGCATCGTCTCCTCCGAAAGCAGCAGCAACAATGCCGCCCACCTCCCAGAAGCACACCCTCGTCGTCCTCGGCGCAGGCTTTTCTGGCGTGTCCCTCGTGCACCACCTGCTGGCCCACACCCCGGCCAGCATCGACCTGCGCGTCATCCTCGTGGCCCCCAACGACTCGCTCTACTGGATCCCTGCTTCGGTGCGCGGCCTCCTGCCGTCCGACGGCGACAAGGTCAACTCGCCGGGCCTGCCCGACAGCAGCATCTTTTTGCCGCTCGCGCCGGCGCTGGCCAAGTACAGCAGCAGCGCGCGCTTCGAGCACGTGCTGGGCCACGCCACGCGCCTCGACCCGGACGCCCGCACCGTCGACGTGGCGCTGCTCGACGACGACGGCGTGACGGCGCGCACCATTGCGTACGACACGGTCGTCGTGGCCACGGGCTCGACGGCGGGCGGCGGGCGGCGGGCGGCGGGCTGACGGGCATCGAGCTGGCGGCCGAGCTGGGGGCATGCCTATGCCAAGGACGCTGCGCAGAAGGAGAAGAAGAAGAAGGACATTGTGCTCGTGGTCCGCGAAGAGGTGCCGCTGGGCGGCTACCCCCGGGCCAAGGACAGCGTGAAGCAGGCGGCGGCCCGGGAGCTTGCGCGTCTGGGCGTGCGCGTGCTCTACCGCACGACCGTCGTAGACGAGACGCCCGCGGCAGCCGGCGGCAGGACGGTGCTGACGCTGGAGACCCAAGAAGCTGGCAGCAGCAGTACTCGTACACAGACCCTCGAGACCGACGTGTACATCCCCGCGTTCGGCCTCACGACCAACACGGCCTTCATGCCCGAGGCCATGCTCGACGCCTCGCCGACGGGCCTGCGCCGCGTGCGCACGCGGCCGACGCAGCAGGCCGATGGCTACGACAACGTGTTTGCCATTGGCGACGCCGCCAACCTGCAGATGCCGTCGCTCAAGTACATCAACGACCAGCTGCAGGCCCTCGCCCCCAAGCTGCAGACATACCTGCAGAACTGGGCCACCGGCCGCAAGCAGCCCCTCAAGGCCTACGAAGCCAGCCAGACCTATCTCGTCAGTCTCTCGCTCGGCCCCGGTGGCGGCACCGGCCAGGTGGGCAGCGTCCGCCTCCCCAGCTTCGTCGTCTGGCTCTTCAAGTCGCGCTTCCTCGGCACCAACTACAGCGCCGACTACGCCGCCGGCAAGCGCACGATGACCAACACCAAATGGACATGAGACGTGAGACGGACGCATCGGGGTAGTATCATCCATCAATTAGACCAGCTTTGATCTCAGAAACATTGCTTCCTTCTATTTGTAAAGTAATGTGCCAATCCAAGTTTCCATGCGCATGCTCCCCCTCCTGCCGTTTTAACCGACCCTCTCTATACCTCCACATCTGTCTGCTCCTATAGTTCTCGACACTTGACTTGGGAGAAGAGATGGCCACTCGCATCCTCCTCTATCCCGCCTCGTCTTTCGGGGAATCACTGTAAACAGAAAGAGCAAAGCGAGAAACAGGAAGAAGCAAGAAGACACCATATGGTGAGAAGGAGAAATAAAAACAAACGAAAAAAAGAAGAAAAAAAAACGGAAATCCTCTGCACACTTGAAAATGCACAAGCACTCCGCATGTCGCTTTTGAACTCGTGGCCTCGCTGCTTCTCTCCCGCAAGCCTTGCCATTTAGGTCCGAGGATCGTAGACCTGCTGTTTCACAAACTTCTTCAGGGCCACGTCGCCCCACTCCTCCCACTCGATCCACTTCTCGTCGGGCAGACCGCTGACGCCGTCGCGCCGTGCCGCTTTCATCACCTCGACAGCCACGTTGAGGCTGGCCTCGCGCACGCGCTCAATGCCCGGGTAGATCAGGCCCTTGTGAACCTCCTCTGAGTTGAGAGAAGCAGCCAGAGCCTCAGCCGACGTGTAGATCATGTCGTCCGTCACGCGTGTGGCCTTGGACAGGATCGCACCCAGGCCAATGCCCGGGAAGACGTAGACGTTGTTGCCCTGGTTGGGGTAGTACGTCACGGTCTGGTCGTGGGCCTTGACCGTGTACGGGGCAAAGGGCGAGCCCGACGCGAAGATGACGGTGCCCTCGGTCCAGTTGACGGCCTGCTCAAACGTGCACTCCGCCTTGGTCAGGGGGTTGCTAAGCGGGAACAGGATAGGCCGCCGGCCCACGCCGCCAGACTCGACGGACGCCTTGAGAGCGCGCACCACCGACTCGGTGAACACGCCAAACGTGGCCGTGAGACCAACCAGCGCCGACGGCTTGACATACTCAATCACCTCCTCGAGAGTGCGGAACTGGTGACCGCTGTTGTCGGTGCGCGCAAAATACTTCTTGTGATCGGCCAGCTTGTCGCCGCGGTCCTTAGTCACGAGGCCCTTGGTGTCGACCAGCCAGAACTTGTCCCGAGCGGCCTGCTCCGACAGACCGCGGCGCGTGTAATACTGCACGAGCTGCTTGGCCACGCCCACACCGGCGGAGCCAGCACCCATAAACACGAGACGCTGCTCCTCGAGGGGCACGCCCGAGAGGTTCACAGCACCAATGTAACTGTAACAGGGGGGGAAAAGCGTTAGCGAAATGGTCACGTGACGCCAAGACCCGTGTAAGTCCAGCAAGATGAATGGTCAATGGACCTACCCAGCGAGAACGACGGCACCAGTACCCTGGATGTCGTCGTTGAAGCACCGGTAGTTGTTGCGATAGCGGTCGAGGTACTTGAAGGCCTTTTCGCTCTCAAAGTCCTCGAACTGGACAACCATGTTCGGGTAGACCTCTCGGCAACCCTCCATGAACTCGTCCATGAACTCTTGCTGCTCGGCAAAGGGAATGCGCTTGGAGCGCATGCCCAGATACAGCGGGTCCTTGAGGTTGTTCTCGTTGGCCGTGCCGCAGTCGAGAACAATGGGCAGGGTCTTGTTTGGGCGGATGCCAGCAGCCGCCGTATACAAGGCCAGTTTGCCGATCTGAGGTGTGTGAGTCACTGCCAAGCAAAATGGGGTGAGAAAGGAGTCATACCGGAATGCCAACGCCGTTGATGCCCAGGTCACCGAGACCGAGAATGCGGGAGCCATCGGTGACGACGCAGATCTCCGGGTCCGGGTAGGGCCAATTGCGCAGGATGGTCTTGATGCTCTTGCGCTGCTTGATGGAGATGTACAGGGCCTCTGGCCGGGTGTACAGAGTCGAGTACTGCAAGCAGACATCGCCAATGGTGGGCGTGTAGACGAGGGGCATCATCTCGCCGGCATTGTCGATGAGAAGGCGGTAGAACAGATCGACGTTCTCGCTCTTGAGCGTGGACAAGTACAGGTACTTGTCGACGTCTGTCGGGCGGGAGCGGATCATCTTGAGGGCGCGCAGGCACTGCATGTCGATGCTCTCCATGACATGAGGCACAAGACCAGTCAGGTTCTTGCTGAGGCGCTCCTCGGGGGTGAAGGAGAGGCCTAGATGAAGTGTCAGGGGTGGGCAGGGACGTCGAGGTGAAGTAAATGAAGCTTACCCTTGTTCCAGTGGGCTTCCCGCAGCACCTGGTAGCCATAGGCCTTGTGTTGGGGGAGGTATTCGGTCATCTGGGCTTGCTTGACTTCGGCGTAGTTGTTCTGTGCGTATCCACGGTGCTGATCCAGCGAGGCCATCTTCATAGAATCTGCAATGGCTGAGAGGTCGACGGAGGACATGGGGTTGAGGGCAGAGGTGCGGCGGTTGGAAGAGAGGGAGAGGCGCTTGTTGGTAGATATAGTAGTCGCGGTCTGGGAAGAGCGGACAGAGGCAGCAGCGGAGGCAGCAGCGGAGGCAGAGGCAGAGGGGGAGGACGAGCGTGGGGTAGAGGCGTCGGAGCTGGACGAACTGTATGATGCCATGGGAACCATTGCAAACGACTGCAAGTGGTGGCAGCGGGGGCGAAGAAGAGGAGCAGGACGAGGCAGGGAAAAGGGCGCAGATAAAGAGGCGGGGGAGTCAGAGAGGCTAAGGAGGGCGGCAGGAGAATGGGTCGCGAAGGGTCGTCGTGGAGACGACGAGGATGCAGAGGGGGAGGCAACTACGGCCGTGGCACGATAAAGCACGCAAGGCGGCGTGGGCGAGTTGGGTTGTTGTGGCGGCAGAGCTAGAAGGTCGTGGTGCTGGTGGGCTCGCAGCCGTCCGCAGGCACTGGCGAGGATTAGTCCATTTAAGGACGTCGAGAGGCGGGCCTGTGGAGCTAGTGTGGGACCCATGCAGATGCCGTTGCGTCGTCAAGCATGGGATGGGAAGGAGCAGAGCTGCGGCGAAAGGGGAGATCAAGGGGGTGTGAGAGGGGGTGAGAAAGGGGGTGTGACTGAAAGGGGAAAGGACCGGAAGATAATAGGCAGGAAGAGCGAGGAAAGGGAAAGAGCGAGAGAGAGCGAGGGAGTGAGGAAGAGCGAGCAAGGTGCGAGGGCAAGAAAGACACTGCAAAAAGCAGTAATATTATTATAGGGGCCGGAGGGCAGCGTCGCATGCGCGTTTCAAGGAATGGGAGAAAAAAGATACAGCGACGGTATAGGGGCGGGAGTGCTGGCAGGCTTTTGCTATGGCGCAGTGTGTGCAGCGAAATATCGCTATCTCGAAGCTCTTGGTGACTCGCACTCGCTCCTGCCGTTACAAGCGTTATATGGAGACGATCCGGAATCACCCGACTAGTTTCAAAAGTTTGATCAGTCGTGCAGGTACCTGGAACGGACGTGTCGAGGGAAAGCAAAGTGGTGAAACTCCCAGGGAAAAGAGGCACGGTGGTGCCCTACGGGCTACGGGGTACTTATACAGACGCCGCGTTGGGCTGGCCAGGGCGCCAGACGCTTAGCAAGGACCCCCTCCGACGGTGGAGTGGCGACGTGGTTGGCCGTCGTCGTGGCTTCCAGAACAGGTAAAAATGTCCATTCGGACAGGGTTGGGGAGGCTCGAAAGAATGGCCGACATTCACAGACAGCAGGAGCACCGCGGTGAGACTGCTGACTTACACCGCACTTCGGCAGCCTGCAGGCGCAAAAAGCAAGCAAGCGGGCAAGTAGGAAAATTTTGTTGGGGCCGTTTTGGGGGTCCTTTGCCGGAGTCCGGATGGCAGTCTGTGGAACCCTGCCAAAAGGCCGGGCCTGCAGGTGGGCCCTAAGCCAGTGCTCGCATGAGTCTTACTACGTACAAGAGTAAGATATTTACGTGGTGTGTGCTCGTATTCTATTTCTACCAACACGGAGTTTTTACAGGGGGCTTATCCACACACACAGGCAGTGGCTGTCGTGTGCCCTGCGGCCGTGTGCCCGTGTGCGTCGGACACGGACTTTCACATCACGAGCTTCAGTCTGCTGTTGGTGGGAGGCCTTTCCTCTCTGCCAGAGTGACAATGGTGAGCCCAATCACAAAAGGGGAAAAACCCTCCCAAAATTTCCCATCGTCAACCCAACCCAACCGGCCAATGGGACACGGCGAGACGCCAAAATAAGGAGGCGCGCTGGAAGGAGCTGGGAAGAGCGACCGGCGGTCCTTCTTAGCTAGGGCCCTCTTGCAGCGCCCCGAACCGTGGGTCGGGAGACTTGTCTGCTCACAACTCGAGCTTTTCGTGTGCTTTTGGCGGCCAGCAATGCGCGCAAACAGCCTGCCAAATGGCCTGCCAATGGCATATGAGGTGATGCCGACGTGGGGGATCAGATGCCCGCGGCGTCGCGCCGCGGGCTCACCGCCCAAGGCGCTGAGGCAGAATCGCACGTTTGTTCAAATCATGTTTCCACAAACCGGCTTCTAGAAATGGCATTCTCCACGCCGCAATTTTGAATTTTACCCCATACCACATTACGAATCTAATAATACCACCCCGTTAAAAGATGCAAATCACTCTGTCTTCCGACTTCTCCCGATCGCGTGCAGAGGGCGCCTCGCTGTCCTCGAAGCTTTTTCGCCTGTCAAATTTCTGGTTTCCAAATGCGCCCGAGCAAGGAAACCCACCGACCAGCTCCACCGCCCTCAAACCGCCTCCCGGCATGTGGTGCATCTGCCTCCCTTAGCGCCAAGCGACGAGAGCGGCCGGTGTGGCCATCGAAGGCGTTCGATTGCCATCCTCCGTGGCCGTTGCCAAATGCACCGCCCCCCTGCAGGAGAAAGGGAAGAAATCGAGACAAATCGGGTCTCTCCCTCTGGCTCTCTCGATTTGCCACAGGCGAACGACTGTCAAACCGCACATTATGCCAAACAGCAAGGCCCCTGCGGCATGTGGTCTTGCCTGAGAGTGGTCCACATACCACCAGACTGCGGAAACAGGAGCGCCGCCTGAAAGAACAACACCTGCTGCTTGATCGTCCCGGGCCTGCGACCCGTCCCTGTCCTCATCCGAGTGCATTGTACCCCCTACGAGTACTGCTGCTGCCGCCGTCGAAACGAAGGGGCGTAAGACCCGTCCCTTTTCCCGCTTCCGTCTTCTCGGTCGTGGCCTGCACTCTGACAGCCGAACGGATGCTTGTGATGAGCCATGCTTGCATGTGAATGCGGCTCTCCATCGCTCCAGTCATTTCGCGGGCTACCTGCTTCACACACACACACACACACACACACAAAACCGGCCATCTCTTATGCTGATGACTCCTCGCTTTCTTGGCAGCCACACTCCATGGAAGGCGTCGTGCATGCCCGAGTCCAGTCCCATCTGGCCCCAGGCACAAGGCGCTGACCCGTAAAGCCAAACGCTGGTTGTCCAATTGCCTGCGCTGCACCGGCGGCCATGTGTGGGGACCCAGCATCTACTTTTCCCCAGGATCGACCCGAGCTATGCTATTTTCTCTTCTAGTGCTGGCCCTCTCCTGCTCTGAAGCACCGGCCGGCGCGACACCTCCCCCCTCCCCCCCCGGCCCAGACTATTCCGTTTATCCACCAAGTTTGATTTCTGGAGCCATGTATCGAAAATGAATCGGGTGCGGGCTCCGCCGTGCAGAATCTTCCTGACCGTGTTGTCACATCGCCCGCTGCTGCACCGGACCCGTTAGGGCGGAGCAAACCGCACTTGCAGACGGAGGAACCCTGCCGGACTCGAATGCCCACACGTACTCAGTGGCCGCATCTCGGAGCCGCTATGACTCTTACTCACATGTCCCCTTTGTTTGTGAGGAGAAGCCTTCCCCTCCCCCTCTCCTCCCCCTCTCGCTTCCCCTCCTTTCCCCTCTTCCCCCTCCCATTATCGGACAAGACTCGGCATGCACTTCTCTGGCCAGGCCAGCACATCTCCAAATCTCAAGATGTCACAAGTTGTCTCAAACAGACATGTGCATCGGTTGATGTGGTTTTGCACACGTCATAATACCGGTTGCTTTCCGCAGGCTACCGTCCCGTCCGTGAGGGGAACCTTGCCGCACCACGGATCCTTGTCGCTGCAACCTCGGTGTTGTTGGGTGAATCTTCTTATCTACGACGTAGAAGCACAACGGTTTGGATGCGGTATTCGGGATTTTTTTTAAAGAAAAAAATTAACGAATTGCTTTTTTATCCTTGATGCCATTAAACAAGTAACGGTTCGCGATATTGTGATTCGCCAGATCTGGTACGCAAAAAAAAAAAAACGGGATGAAAGAGTGTATGGGGGTATTTGTGGAAGGAAAAAAAAAACAAAAGGGAAGACAAAGTCGAGCGATGAAATGATAAAAGTAAACGAAGCAGATGGAGAGACTTGCAAGTCCTCTCTCAGACAATGCATAAAAACTTCCAAAAAAAAAAAAGAAGAAAAACCACTCGCACAAAGGGAATCTAGTAACGCAGAGTGATGCAAAGTGAAATCAAAAGTCGTGCAAACGGACCTCCTTAACCCTTCCGGAACAATCGTTTCGTGCCACCAACCTTGTTCAACTCGCCAAATTTTCCATCCTTGTAGTCAGATGACGGCTTACGCTCGCCACTAGCAATGCGCACCTTCTCCTTGACACTCTCCACCCATGCCTTGCTCTCCTCGCTCATCTCGATATTCTTGCTGCGGGGGCCCGACATGCCTAACGAGCTATCTTCTTCAGTCCAGCTGAGCCGCGAGCTGGAACGTGACTGTGTCGATGTACCAGATGATGGTGTGTCTGCTGTCTTGGCAATGGCCGCCAGTGGCGTTCGGGGATTTCGGCCATTGTCTTCACCCACACTTCTTCGTGTTTTTCGGACATATAGCGGAGACATGGAAACCGGAGATTCAAGAGCTGATCCAGGCCGGCTCGGCGGACTGGAGCCCATTCTGCTGCCAGCCACTGAGGTAGTGACAGTCACCGGGATATCCCGCACCTCGATCTTGCTCTCGCTGCCGCTCTTGGAACGCCGGCTGTGATGGCTTGCATACTCTTTGAGGTATTCGCTCAAATCAGCCCAGCCACCACCCACTCGAACCATGACACGCTCGCCATTCTCACCCACCAGTCGGATGAAGAGCTTGATAGGCGCTTCTCCCGTAGAACGTGACAGATGATACAGCTTGATCTCCTGCTTTCCCCGCTGCTGACGTGGCTTCCGCGCATATGCTGGTGCCAGCAAAAACGAAGGCGTCCCGGAGCGTGACGACATGCTGGACGTGCTGCGGACAGTGTCCGAGGTTGTCTTTGGCTTGCGGGGCATCTTAAAGTCTGGCGGGTTGAGATGGTTCAGCGGCGCCGGCTGGGACGAGAGGCGGATCTTGGCCGGAATCGACTCCAAGATTTCACTGATTTGCTGCTGAAGCTGGTCGTCCTCGCTGGTTATGCTCAGGCGGCGACTGTCTGGGCTTCCCATGTCGATCGATAAATCCAATTCGCTCTCGTCGTCGTCATTCAAAATAAAGGATGCTTCGGTCGGCGCCTTGGAAACGGTCGGGCTTTCTTCGCTAGGGATTTCCGTCACCGTAGGCATGTCGTTGAAAGTGACGATTGAGCGAGTGCTCGATCGAAAATTCGGCGGGGAGCTTGACGGGCTCGTGTCTTGACCAAGGGCGTAGATCGAGTCGAACACTGCAGGCGGACCGAGTGCTGCACCATTGTTGGTGGCATTGCGAATGATGTCTTCCGGTGTTGAAACCTCGCTAGCCATGCGATTCTCGCTGGGCGTCATACTGTCCGAGGGCGCCCAAACGATCGGAGATGCGGTGTTTGAAAAATCTCCAGGCGCGTGTTTATGCATCGAAGGCAGAGAAGGCTCCGACCTAAGCGATTCGTTCGAGCTTCGCGGAGAAATATTGGGGGGCGTCCGGAAGCCGGCAGACGACATGTGTTCTGTGACAACAATGGCGGCTGGCATGAGCTCGGGTGCTTTTGGCTGCAAAGTCGGCATGGGCTGCTCTTCCAGTGCTGTATCTTTGATGCTGCGTGTCGTTTCAATCGGCTGCTGGGACACATCTTCGGCTGCAGAAGCTTCCGCTCGTTCTACTGATGGCGTCGGCTTGTCCTGGACAGATTGCCTGTATTGGAAGTCTCGGATTCGGCGTTGGCAGACGGCTACCCATTCTCCGTAGTCGCGCTCGACCAAGTCGATACGCTCAATCAGACGGTCCGGTATGGTGTCCTCCCATCCATCGAGGACGTCGAGCATGTAGTCGATGATTTTGGCAGCCTTGTTCACCTTTTGCTCCACCACCGACTTCATAGTCAAAAACTCGTCCTCTCGCAGCTCGGCAATGTCCGCAGCCCCTCTGCTCTGCGATCTGCCATTGGCACCAGCTCTCCCGCTGCTGATGCGAACGGCATGCCAAGCAGACCGAATGGCAGCTTCGGCATTTGCAATCGCGTCGAGCAGCGTAGGCATTTTTTTCAAAACCAGAAGGCGGATGTGCCATGTGTTCAGAAGCCGGGTCAGCTTGGCAAGAAGTGGCAGGGCTTGGAGAACGAGGGCGGTGACAACGGCCGTCAGATCATCCATCCTGGTGAATGTTGCAGAAGAGGCGGCGGACACTGATCGCCGGGCAGAGCCACCAAAAGATGGCGTGCCGGGTGGAGAGAGAGGCAGGATGTGCTGGTGCAGAACACGCCGCTTCAAATACTCCATGTCGAGGTCGTCTATCTCGCGCAAGATCTCTGCCGTTCTTGTTCCATACCGGACAACATCGGCAGCAGGAAGGCATCCGATCCACGGGCCATCGCCACCTTCACCATTGTCGCGAAAAGAGTCCTCGGTCCGTGTGATCTGTCGTTCTGGGGTCACGGGGGCACCCGGAGTGGCAGCTTGGATTGGCGATGGTGACGGCGATATTGATCTTGCTCGGCCTCTCGACATGCGTTTGCAACTGTTTGATGTTGGTTCCTCGAACCCGGCCGATCTCCCACCCTCGGGCCATGGCCACTCTGAAAGTTCATCAAGCCACTCTTGGACGTTGCTCGAGGCCAGGGCTGCCTGCATGGCAAAGGTCTGTTCGGAGGTTGTGGCCGTATCCAAACACTCTTTGAGAGGTCCAGTGGGGAAGCGCAGGGCCTGCACGGCCGTAGCCGGCGTGAGCTGCGAGATGAGTATGTCCACATACTGCTGGAAGTGCTGGCGCGTAGGAGAAGATGCCGAGCGATAGTATTGTCGGCTCGGGGCGGATAGGTACCCGGTCGGGGCCGGGAGGACAGGAAACCCGCTCATGGTGATGCTATGTTGTTGCCGCGAGTCTCCAGAGACGGGATATCAGGCAAGGAACAAAGTGATGACCGGCGGCAGGTCAGGGACGGAGGACTATGCCCATCCTCCTGGGCCGAGGTTGTTTGCGGAAGGGTAGCGACCTCTGCTCCTGCTCCTCTCCTTGTATCAGCTGCGTGCGTCGGTGTCGTGGCACGGCACAGGCTTGTGCCACGTTCCAGTCGGGTCTGTGGGCGGGCCGCGGGCGTATAATGAAGGCCGGGCCGTATATATCCACCGAGAGTCGATGCGTGGCGTGGACAGGGAAAACAGGGGGGGGAGGCTGTTTCGGAGATCAAAAAGCGTGACCAAGATTCGTCGTACTCTGCGACGACGCGGTTGGAACAAAACAGACAGGGTAGGCGGAATCGAAGAGGATGGCCGGAAAGGTGTTTGGCGATCAGGAACGACAGCAGACGAAACACGCGACAGAAGATGGAAGACTTCCCCGGGGGAAGACGCGAAGGAAATTCGGTTTGTAATGCAGTTTCATGCAGTTCCATGGAACAGAAGGTCGGTTAAAAAGACAAAACAATAAAGGGAAAGCAAACGAGTGACGAGAAGAGACGGCTGCGGGTGAGACGGACGACGCGGTGAGACAGAGCGGCGGAGAAACAAAACCGAAAGGACAGAATAAAAAAAAGGTTTCTGGGTTTCTTTGCGCATGCTCTCCCCTCTCCCGATGACCCTCTCTCACATCTCGCAAAAGGCGGCGAGTGGAGTTGGGCTGTGTCTCCTGTTCCTCCTCTGGCAGATGCAGAGTTTGATTCGCTTGCGACCGAACTGGGCAGGTTTTTATTACGCGGCGGCCAGTTGGCCCATATATGCCTGACGGGGCCAAACCCAAATGGAAGGAGCCAACGTTCATGCGCCAAAAAACGTGACTGCCTGGGGAACGGTAGTGTCCGCATAGACCAGCCTGGTCTGTGCTTTTAATATTAGACATGACGCGCAGAGAATCATACAGATTTCCATGGTCCTTTCTGTTTACATGGGCATGGGAAAGCCATTTTGGAAGGCGCCACACGGCCCATGTCTTTCTCGTCACCTGCTCTCACCCGCTCCTTCCTTTTTGATATGCTGCCGTCCTGCAAGTCCAGCCACCGCGATCGATCGGGCTGCGCCCGAATTGCGGTCAGCAGGGAAGGAGCGGATACCCGCATATGCATGGTTGCCGCGGCTCGAGAGCCAAAAAGGCGGTGTTCAGGATAATCAATGTCGACATGATGCAAGCACTTTACGAGACAGAAACACTCTAACAAGCATGCTTTGCTTTTTTTATTATTTTCATATCCTGTTGCTACAGACGTGTGCATCGTGGCGTTATTGTCCGGGACCTGAATCTCAAAAGAAGCACAAGAAACCCAAGAAACCAATTGCCCGGTTCCCCAAGCCAACGCCAAAGAAACTGCATTCAAAACCGCCATGGAGGCAAAAAAAAAAAAAGAAAAAAAATGCACTTTTAAGCGTCCGCGTTCAGCATGTCGTTCCCAAACGTGGTGGTAAATAGCCCGGCAAAGGCGTGGTCGGTGCTGCTGCCCATGCCCTCGGGCGGGAAGTCCAGCCACTGGTCAAAATCCAGCTTCATGCCAGTAGAGTCTGCCGCCGTCACGTCCCACTCGAACGGGTCTTCCGACACCGCGCTGGTCGATGGAGTCAGCCCCCACATATGCTCTTGTCCGTTGGTGATGTTCATCGTGTTCGCGACGGCCAATGATGTGATCGGCATTGCCGTGACACCGGTCGTGATGGGGATGTTGCCCGTGTTGATGCTGGCGTTTCCGTTGCCGTTGCTGTTGGCGTTTCCGTTGCCATTGTTGTTGCCATTGCTCTGATGGCTCTGCGGGGTCGACTTGGTAAGTGCAGGCGTCGGAAGATAGGATGATGACGATGATGGCGGTGGCGGTGGTGTCTCCTCGGTGATCGCACCGGCATCCACAGGAGGCGTCCGCCGCGACGACTTCGGCGATGCCTTGGGTGTGTTTGCGGAGCCATACATGGCCACGGCGTGGGCGATGCCGTCTTCGGTGTACGGGACGGCGACATTCGACGTTGCATTGAGAAGGGACACAGATGTGCCGTTGATCGGCGTGGAGACACCAGGAGTGACGCCACCATTGCCAGAAAAGGGCCCATCGTCGCCATAGTTGATGGCAGCGGACAAGTCGATTCCGGCCTTCTTCAGCAGCGACTCAACAAATCCCTTGGCGATCTCGGCGGCCGCATACGTCTCGCGCAGGCTCTCCATGATCCGCATGCACGTGATAAAGCCATATACCGCCTGCTGACGTCGCTCGCGCGGCACGCCACCCTTGATGTCGAGCAGGTGAGCAAACACGGCAGGTAAGAAGACCGTGACGCCCGCTGTGGGCAGATACGGCTCCAGGCGCAGACGCAGCAGCTCGCCGCCCATGCGAGTGACGCAGTCTGCGGCATCGCGCACGCGCGAGCGCGAGAACTCCTGCTGGTCGAGCGGCAGCATGGGCGCGCCAGCTGCCACGGGCTGGATGCGAGGCCGGTGCAGCGCAGACATGGTCGTGTGGTACACGAGGTGCAGAAGAGTCCGCTGCACGGCAATGGTGGCTCGGCCGTTTTGCACGTCCGACGGCGTCAGGGCCGCATACCGACACGAGGGCGGCAGAGCCAGCAGCCAAGCGCGAAGCTTGGCATCGATCTTATCGACAATACTGGGCCCGCCGCCCTTCCCATCGTTGCTCACGGGCCGGTTTGGAAACAGCATCATGGTGCTGTTACTGGTGCCGGAGTCGGAACTCCGTTGCCGTCCTCGGGGCAAGATGGTGTACTGCTGCTGCAGCATGTTCCCCACCAGCACGCACAACTTTGCCTTTTCGACGCACAGCTCGGCCAGCTGCTCCTGCATGTCCAAGTCGCGGACAAGGCGGCATTCCGGTGGTACGACGTCGACCTCGGGTGGCAGAACCGCCTTCTCGAAATCGCTCGGGGTCAGCATGGGGACATCGGCATCCTCGCTCCGAATTCGCTTGGGTCGGCGCATGCCCAGCGCAATCATGCGATCCCGCATAAAGCAGCACCACCACAGCAGCTTTCGCAGCCGCTGGCGGCGTGGTATCTCGCCTGTCGTCCGAGGGTCGCGATGGAGGCCGATTGTGTGCGCTAGCGACACGGCCACACCCATCCAATGCCATGTGTCCTTCTGGTCATCCGGCGTCTCGTACCAGTATGTCATCAGAAGGAGCGCCTGGACGAGCGTGAGACGGTCCGACTCGTAGTCAAAATCATACAGGGCCTAATCCCGGCGGACTTGTCAGCGAACGATGGAAGGAAATAGATGACTAAAACTCACGCGAGCCTTCATGAAAAACGTCTTGCGCGCTTCACGACGGCGGCTGAAACCGACAGCCTTCAGATATTTAGCAGGGACAAACGAGGCGGCGGCGAACATGACCGCATGGTAGAGAAGAAGGCTGATGGTGCCGTTCTGGCCATCGCGGCCATGGACGGCCTGCAAGAACGGGTGGAGCTCGAGAAGCGGCATGTACGGATGGACGAACTCGACATAGGCGTGGAGGAGGGCCCGCTGCAGGGTCTCGTCGGGGAGGGTGAAGGCGCCCTTGCTGTGCAGGTACACGACGTCCTCAGGCGCCATCTTGCCCGGCAGCGGCCGGATGAAGCCAGGCAGCAGGGCAGATGCCTGCTGCTGGGGGTCGCCAAGCAGGCCATTGAGCGGCAGCAGAGGAAAGGTCGAGAGGCCAAGTGGCGGAGCCGAGGGATCCGTCGACGTTGCCTGCTGCGCCGGAGAGCCTTTGGGAAGCAATAGCGCGTTGCCACCACTGGCGGCACCGACCAGGTTCATGCCAATTCGCTGCTGCTGACTTGCTGCGGCTTTAAAATGAAGCGGTAAGTTAGTCCCATGCTATTTCCATGCGGCCTTGCTTTGTTTTTCCCTTTTTTGTCCAGCCATTCATTGGCCTCTTTCCCTTATTTCCACTCGCTAATGATAAGAGGGATTTAAAGGGGGGGGAACGTGCGGGAGCGGGTGCGGAAAGAAAGTGCTTACACATGAGAGCAAGGCCGCGATCGCCGAGTGAGTCAAAGGAGCCAGAGCCATTGGACCGATTCAAGGCGGCCACGGGCGCTTGTGCGGCGCCCAGGCCAAAGCCGTTGCCAAATCCGAATCCGTCCAGACTGCTGCTGGAGCCATTGACGGTGCCATGGCTGTGGGAGTGATCGTGGCTGTGGTTGTGGAACGCATCGCCTCCCGGCAGAGGGGCGGCGGACTCACGTGCGTTGAAAAGGCCTCGTCTGGTTGCTCGTCAGTGGCTGATGCCTCGCCGGCGGAAAATTGCTTGAATGTTAGAGATTGGGTGGGGGGGCATACCGTCTTCGGCGACCCTCTTGGACCACGCATTCGATCTTATCCCAACGACAGTTTCCACAGGGAAAGGTTTCGACGACATCGCAGCGGACCTTGCGGTTGCGGCAGCTGACGCAAGCCCGGGCAGCACGGCGCTTGATGACCTTGCCGGCGGCATTGGTGGCGGTGGCGGAGGCGCCGTCGGAGCCGGTGGTGGTGGAGCTCGTGTCCTTCTTCTCGCCGCTCTTCTTGCCTCTGCGTTTTCTCTGGCCGACATGGCCGTCGCCGGCGGGTGCGGTGGCAACAGAGGAGGCAGAGGCGGCAGTGGGGCTGGTGGTGGCGGGCAGGAGGGGGACGGGTCTGGTGCTGCTGAAGCTGTTTTTGCTGTTGCGGAAGCCGTTGTCCTTTCCGTTGCTGCCGCTGAAGGGAGACATGTCGTCATCCTGCATCAGCACGTCGGTGCTGCTGCCGCCGTCGAAGACGCTCATAACGGACGAATTGGGACTCGAAAGATCCTCCATGATGCGACGATAACACATGTGTGGCTCATGGGAAGTGGGTGTCTCGTGAGGTGGAGGGGTGTTCTCTTTTTATGGGAGTTGGCAGGGCCCAGACGTTAATTGGCTCTGTAGTGAACCCGGATAGCCCGTCTCTTCGGGTTCAGGAGGGAAGCTTGAGCAACGGTAAGTATAAGACATGAAGGAGTCCTCGAGGAATGCAGAGGTCAAGTGGTTTTGTGTGAGTGGCTAACGGGAAAAGGAGAGAGAGAGAGAGAGAGAGAGGTATGGATTGGCGGAGCTATGGTCGCGGAAGCGAGACCTGTGGCGGACCTTGAACCCAGTTGGCGAAGAGGGAGTGTGCGTGTTTATGTGTGTGTACACGTATGGCTCTCGAATTGTCGAGGTGAGTAAGAGGCCAGCCAGAGAGCGCAGCAGCTTAGTAGGATCCGGGTGGAGAACCGAGCTGGGGAAGGTGAGGAAGGAGGAGGAGGATGAGTGGAGATTGGTCTTTGACAAGAACAAAGGATAAAAAGCAGAGAAGAAAAAAAAGAGAATATGCTGGGGAACAGAAGAAAAAAACACAATGACGAGCCCGACAGGAAGAGACCAGGAAAAAAAAAGAGAGAGAGAGAGAGAAGAAACAAGAACGAGCCAAACAGGAGAAAGAAAGAAGACAAGGAGAAAAAAAGAGTGGAGATGAGGGTGGGTAGTTGAATATATACTGCCCAAATGTGTGGGAGAGCATTTCTGTCACCAGATACCTATTACTCCGTATTTGGTGGTCGGGGCCATTGGACCAACGGTCCCAAACGCCGCCTTATTGATTCGCTGCCGCTCGCCTTTCCAGGTCCCCTCCGCCCCCCCCCTCCCCGGCGAGCCAACGAGAAGGCGAGACGCGAGTATGGAGCCAAAAACTGGAGTCTGGAGAAAGCGCAAAAGCACGCAAGCGACCCAAAGAGGAACAACCCTGGGCCTTGTGCGTATCTTGGAATCGGCGAGAAGACGCGCCCGTGTGCCAGTATTCTGGTAGGTTTCTCTGGGCACATGCAGCGCCTCGAGTATACAAAGTAATTGCAGTGTGTGTACGTGTGTCTACTTGCATGTACTCCATAACCAAAAGAAAAGAAAAAAAAAATACTCCGTAGCAAAAAAATACCCACGCAGAAAAAGAGGGCCAGTTTTGGGAACAGCCCGGCCTAGTGCTGCAGGCATGCGGACGCCATACCCAGTAGAGCCTGCTGCACATGGGGAGAGAAGAATATACTTGCTTGCGTGTAGGGGAATAGACAAAAGCAGGGCAGGCAGGGAGCGAGCACCCTGAAGAATCAGGAATGGTGTGCGCGGGGCCATTCTGCTTGCGCCAGCGCGGGTGCATCTTACAGCCAAGATGCGTAATCATTGTCATGGTCTGGCGAGGAATGGGTCGGAAGGCAGGGAAGGATGATATGACGATGGAATGCTTTTGTTGGTTGTGGCTTGCCCAGTCTGGGGAAGCGGATGCGTAAGACTCGTGATGTGATTCGGTGCCGTTCCGGCAGCTTCCAGGCCTTGCTCGCATGCACATGTTCTGCTTTTGTCTTGTCATGGTCTTTTTTGCCTCTTGTCCTAGACCCTGTCTGCCCGCACACGTCGCCTGCTATGGCGCAACCCCAGACACAAAGAGGGGCTTCCTACTCCAGAATTCGTAAGACGTTGTCTTGGCGCGGTCGCAAGGAGGGGGAATCACGGTATTTCTGTCGGCTGCCATTCGAGATGTCTGGGGGAGGCCTGGGGAAGGTGACCGTGTAAAAAAAAAAAAAAAAAGACAAAACATGGCTGGACAGGTTGCTGCATGTAGCTGCATGTCCCTCTGCCAGATGAAAAAGAGGACGCGGCCCCTCCGTTGACACACAAATACTTCCATCCCGCAACGCCTTTCGAGGTTGGACGTTGGGTCATAAGCGAGCGGTGCGGAAATCGAAGTAAATACGAACGAACGCCGGCCGCTACTACCAAGTAGAACAGGTGCTCGAGCAGGGGGAGGGGGGGGGCTAGCGAGCAAGTATTACACGTTATTGGACAGGGCGATATCTCTGGGTTGGATTCTGCACATCGCCATGGCTGCAGGCCATCGATGCAACGGGACCAGGGGAGAGAGAAAGCCAGGCCCCAAAGCATGCACAGGCGAACTGCCCCAGTCAGATGGGGTCTCGGCCAATCACCGGCGTGAGATACTGGAATCGGCTGGCTGATGCTCGCTTTCTTGGCCGCTCCTATGGGTCAGAATGTGTTCTCCATACTTTTTTTGCGCAAGGTGGAGCTCGCCAGTGTCCACAAGACGAGAAAAAAAGAGCGCCAGGACCCTTAGCTGAAATGAAGCGGCCTGGGGAAAGGCAAAGCGATGCACCCACACGCATTTCTTGGCCGCTGCTTTTGAAGATGCATGTGCTCGTCTTCCTGTCTCGGCTGCCTCCAAGCAGCAGGTCCTCGCGAATATGCACATACGGAAAGTCATACGAAGTACGTCTGACTCCTCTCGAGGCTGATCGTTTGTGAGGATGCTTTGCCTCAACAAATGCACCCTATCATGGAGAGAACCGTTAGTCCGGCAAAAGTGGGTCTTCTCTGTTGGGAACGACTTTTGGTCATCTGCAGCGGTCGGCAATAACCGGGATCAAGACAAAAAGTTCGACAATACCTCGCGACTCCGAGCAGACAGGCGAGGGCGGTCAGCTACTAGCTAGCTAGCAGGGTGACCTGGCCAAAGCGCAGAGTAAGATTCGCTCAGCGGGGATCGAGCCCCATTCCCAGCGCCGGGCGTCTTGTCTCCGCCTGCCTCGCTGTCATTTCCGCCTTCGCAGAGCCACAAGCTTCAAGCTTGGGCTTGCGGGCTTGCAAATAACTGAGAAAGCAGCGCTACAGCTCGAATGTGCGGTGAATGGGGGCTGAGCATCCTGGGCGGTCGGGCAAAGTCGGCCGGTCCTGTGACGTCTCCTGGTGGGGATCCTGCCTTCCGGCGGCCCGGATGGCTTCGTATGTGATTGTCCAGGCCCCCAGCCCACATCGTTCCGTGAGGATCATGGCCCGCATCCGCCCTCGCATCCTTGGGTGTTCCATGCCGTTCTCGATCGTCTTGATCGTTCCTCGTTCCTCGTTCCTCGCCTCGTTTGTGGCATGGCCATCCTCTTCAACATCCCGTGTGTCAGATGACTGATCTTCTGCATGCATTTCTCAGCTCGCTAGTCAGCCATGGACTGAGAGCACTAACGATCATGCTCGCCTTCGTTCATCTCTGCCTGACGTGGCGAACGCATCGACTTGCCCGTCTGGTGATGCCGTATATGCCTCACCCCGCCATTGTCCCCCGCCTCCCCCCCCCTTTCCTTTCGACTGCCCTCCATTCTACCTCCGGTCAGGACGCACGAAGTAGGCTTAGGATTCGGGCATGTGGGGAACATTTTGTTACTCCGGGGCCTGCATGTCGGACCAGCCGGGAGAGAATGGAGGTTGGAGTGACTCTCCTGCGGGACCCCTCTTTCGGAGGTCCCACCCGTGGACACCAGCCACAGATTCCTGCATGCATCCGCCACATAGACATGCCAGTCCGCGCTTAGTCATGACTGATTCTATCTTATGGGGAATTACCAGATCACGGCTTGGCAGGATGCAACAGTGGTAATGCTGTGGGCTCGTGACAGAATGGTCGGACGGGAGAGCTGCTCGAGTTTTGCCACTGTGAGCCGTCCCTGTTTGTGCGAGATCAGCTAGAATGCAGATCTTGGTCAGGTTCGTCCGTACTTTGTCCTGACTTGCAGGATTGCAACCAGACGCGACATGAGTCGCGTTTCGAGGCCACGTTCCAAAGGCACATGATGACTTCTCCAAGAGCCGAGCAACGTAGGGGATATTACGACCTGCAGCGCTGCGACGGCCGACAACAAAGAGCGCTCGGCGTCTTTCCTGTTCTGGTTGCAAGCACCGTCGCGACTCGCCCGAGAGACGGTAGCGCGCCCAGACTGGCTCGTGGTGGACGGAAGCCATGTGGAGCAAGATGTCTCTGTGGTCGCCCACTTTCTCTGTTGCGCACCACGCCCGTCCGTCCTTTTTGCATCTGCCTGCAGTTCCCGCTGGTGTTTTTGAGGGGTATTGCCACAGATGCGTCTCGTGGTAACAGAGAGAAGGAGGGTGTGGGTTGGCGCATCATTGGGCGCGAGCTTGTTGTGCCAGAGATTGAGCTTCTGGGGTTGGTCACGCCGAAAAAAAAAAAAAAAGAAGCGTAAAAACGCAAATGAAGGGGGAAAAAAAGACTAAAACGACGCTACAGCAGATTTGTGGGACTGCTGGCTATGGCAGCTGAAGGGTGCAGGCCAACAGCAAAAAGTGGCGGTATGGTCCATGACAGCTGAAACGCAGCACTTTTGCGCTGCAGCCACAGGTGGCTTTGTGGCTGCGCAGGCGGCGAATACAACCGTGCTAAGATGACCGCTACGTCATAGAGGTCGGATCCGCTGCAAGGACGGGATAGAATCACAAGAGCGAGGGCGAAGAGCGAAGAGCGAAAGTACTTGGAAAAGTCAAACCCCATGTGCGCGCGTTTTACCATGTTATGAAAGTTTAGAGGGTCCTGCTATCAGCCAGAGCACAGCGTCTCAGTTCGTGTGCGACTCTAGGCATGACCTGGCTGGATGCGAAATGACGATGACCCTCTTTTGCTGTAGAGTAGTGTCATTCCATGACTGGCGGGGTGTGTTGATTGGCCAAAAGGCCGATCGATCGGTGGACATCGGTGTACAGGGGTAGCTGTTGGTGAGGGTGTTAGTGGGCAACTAAAAATGAAAATGAAAATAAGAATAAAAATAAGAATGGAAATGAAAATAAAAATAAAAATAAAGGCACCGAACAACACTGCATAGCATAGCATAATGCAGCACAACACACACAGCACACACAGCACATCTGTACACCGACACGATCCGAGGATGAAGGAACGACTCGAGGCCGTGAAACGCAGCTAATGCAGTTGTATGCTAGAAAGTGTTTCTCTCGTGCTGCGCGACTGGACCGCATCATGCCAGCTCTGCAGGGCCTCCTGGTAAAAAAGACTAGCTCACAGAGCGGCAGGTGTGGGTCCTGCGTAGTCTAATACGCTGTCAGGCCGCCGGAGGGGATCTGCCGGTGTTGTCTCCCTCCTCGCTGCACCAGGGAGGCCGCGCGAAAAAAAAAAAAAAAAAAAAAAAAAGGAAAAACAGAAAACAGGCGGCGAGTGCAGCGTTGTTTGGGAAGCAAGTGTATGTGGTGGTGTAGAACGACGCTTAGAGAGACACGTTTAAAAACAAGATCGGCCTGGTCTTTTATTTCCTTTGTGCCTCCTTCCCTTTCATCTCCGCCCCTTCCCTTTATATATACGCCAGTCGCCCTCGTCGCGAGCTGCTCCTTCCCTCTGTTGTCTCCTTCTATTTCCTGACTCATCCATCTCTCTTTCAACCTTCACTTTCACCTCACTCCATCACCACCACTACTACTGTCACCATGGGTCACCGCACCGCCGTTGGGCTCAAGTCCCTGCAGTGGTTCCTGCGCGGCATCACGCTCGGCTGCTCCATCGTCGTCCTCGCCATCTACGGCTACTTCCTGGCCACCCTGAGCAACCACAAGCTGCACATCCAGCCGTGGGTGCGCGGCGTCGAGGGTGTGGCCGGCGCTGCCACGGTCTACTGCCTGGTCGGTGTGCTGCTGCTGTGGTGCCTGGCGGGCCACACGGCGGCCTCCTTTGTGGCCATTGTGCTCGACTTGATCTTCATCGGCTGCTTCCTGTACATTGCCGCCGAAAACCGCGGCGGCGCCAGCCTCAGCTGCAAGGGCAAGAGCATCCGCACGCCCTACGGCACCGCCTCGTCCACCTCGGATGTCACCGACAACGGCAACGGCGGCATCGTCAAGCTGCCGAGCATCCGCACCGCCTGCCGCCTCGAGACCGCCTGCCTGGCCGTCTCCATCATCGCCATCGTCTTCCTCCTCTTTGCCGCCATCAACGAGTTTGCCCTCCAGCGCAACCACAAGCGCGAGAAGCGCTTCGGCCCCGGCCCCAACAACGGCTACACCTCGGGCTCCGGCACCCGCAAGAGCGGCCTCTTTGGCCGCAAGAAGCGCGTCGCCCAGGAGGACGCCAACCACGACACCAGTGCTCTGCCCGCCCACGCCGGCCCCAACGAGATGCACTCTGTCGAGGAAGGCAAAGGCACCAAGTACGGCAACCCGCAACAGAACTACTAAGCCAGAACCCGGATTCCGCAGGTTTCTCTAATACTTATCATAACGACGACCAAGTAGTGTTACGCTGTGAAGGCGAGGCAGGTTAGACACGCCCCAGGGGTCTTTGGCTTTTTTTTCTTTTTTTCTTTTTTGGTCCCCTTTTCTTGTTTATTTCCTGCTTTTGAAATCATCATGTTCTCTGTGCCTCGCTATACGAAATACCACCATTGCTTTTGTCCCGTTGGGAGGGGGGACGGGAGGGGGGACTGGATGTACAATCTGCAGGCGGAAGCAGGACGAAATTAACGTGCGAAGCTTTTACTCATAACACTCTAATCTTGATCGCGCGGCCCATCGCTTTTGATGCAATGTGGAATAAGGCTGTTTTTTTCTTCTTCGTAGTTAGTAACACACTACAGCCCTCCTAGGCGGCCTGCAGCGATCTAAGCACCGCCACCTCCGCCCTTTCTGGTTCGCTGGCTAGCCGTCCCATTCGTTCGCGACGCTTTCGCCGTCAGCCAGGTCCGCCCAGCTGAGGTCCAGCTTTTCGAGCTTCCGCACAAAAAAGTCGTGCTCCTCACGCAGGGCCATGCGCACCTCGGCAGCCATCTTGTCCGGGTAGCGGCGCACGTTGAACCAGTGCGTCAGGCTGCGCAGCGCCTGCTCCAGCGGCACAGAGCTCTCCACCTCGGCGTCCACGTCGCTGCCCGCCAGCCACTCGTCCCGCAGCTCCGGTCGGCAGTGCAGGTAAATGGCCGTGATCACGCGCATGTTGCCCTGCCGCCACTTGCGCCCGCAGTAGGGCACCTGGTTCTTGAACAGCTTGAGCGTGTACAGCCGCAGCTCCTGCTGCGGCACCTTGAGCATCTTGCGCAAGATGTTCGACGACTTGTAGTGCACCAGCAGCAGGTTGCGGTGCGCCTTGTTCTTGCAGATCTTCTGCATCACCCGCAGCAGGTTGATCAGCGAGAAGAAGTTGCGCCGGTTGAACTCCGTAATCGGTTCCACCGGTACCTCGCCCACCGGGTATCCCAGGTCGTCCACCTCCGGCTTCGTTGATGGGCCCGTGCGCTGTCCTGCATCGCCGCCGGCCGCAATGGCCGGTCCCGGTGGCCGCGGCGGTGACCGTCGGCGTTTGATCGCCGGTGGTGCTGCATCGTCCTCGCTCTCTTCATCCTCGGGCACCTCGGGTTCTTCCTTTTCTGGCGCCCCCGCCCGGATGTTGCAAAAGTAAAAGAAGCTGGAGGCGTCAGCGGTCGTAAAAAAGAAAGAAAACAAATATAACGACTACCTACCTGCTCTCAGCGCGGTCGGTCTTGCTGTCCACCAGCTGCTGCACGTCCTGATGTGCCCACAGCTTCAGCAGCAGCGGCACATAGTTGCAGTCCAGCAGCAGCTGCGTCAGGTATTCAAACTTGAGGACATCTAACACGGCTGTCAGCATGACGGCCAACAGTCTGGCAGTCGCCAACAATGTAGCGTACGTGAGACTTTGAGCCACTTGAGGAGCAGCAGCAGAATGCCCGACACGGCTTTTGCGTTGATCTCTCGTGTTCGGGCCGAGTCGATCTCGTCCGGTGAGAGTTCCACGGCGTCGCCGGCTGTGCCTCCGCTGACGCCAAGACCGGGCTGGCTTGTCATCGCGCTGCCCCGGTTTGGGCCTGCGGCGGCGGGGTGCTGCTGCTGGCCCGGAGGCACCTGGGCCATGAGCACGGCCACGTTCATCAAGATGGTCTTGAGAAGGACAATGACGAGGGATTGCAGGTGTGGCAGGGTCTCGCGCTGTGCCATCGACGTGTCAGGTCAAGCCAGCACAGACAAGTGGGAGCGGCAACATCCAGGCACTCACGTAAAAGTCCTCAAGCGCGTCGAGGCGCTGCCGGAGCCGGTCGTTCAGCTGCTCGGGCCGCGGCCCAAAATCCACATGGCCCTCGTCCTTGGCGGGCGTCGGCTTCACCTCGCTCGGCTTGATGAGGCCCAGCTCTTCCTTCTCGGCGAGCGTGAGCGAGGACAGGTCCAGCTCCTCGATCAGGTCGTCGTCCACCGAGTCCCAGCCGCGCTCGAATTTGAGAAACTTCTCGCGCTCCTCCCACAGCTGCCGGGTAGCCCGCGTCATGCGAACGCGCTTCGAGAAGAGCTCGCCGGCCTCGAGAATGGACGACGGGACGTCGCTGCCTTCCCACTTGCGGCCGACCAGCGCATCTTGCAGGGCGGCCAGCCCCTTTCCGCCCACGCCATTACTGGCGGCGTCGAGCGGTGGGTACATGAAGGGGAAGTTCTGGTTGGTCTGGTAGTTTTGTTTCTTGCCTCCCTTGCCGCCGGCAGCCGGCGAGGGCGGCGGGGAGGGAGCTGGCGTTGCGATGTGGACCGGCTGGTTCAGAATGGAGGCACCACCGTGCACGTTGCTGGGGCCGGGCAGAATGCCGTTGGCGCCGTTGTTCCGGGATGACTGGTTGGGCGGCGAGGGGAGAAGAGAGTTGCCTTCGCCTTCCAGCGGCAGCATGGGCTGTGGGGGGATGTAGGCTGGGTATTTGGAGGTGATTTCCTGTCTGAAGGCATTGTAGTCTAGAGGTGAGGCCATGATCAAGTTCTTCTCCTTGTCTTCATCGGCCGTTGATTCGGCCGTGGCCTTTTTTGTTTCTTGCAGCTCCTTCGAGCCACCGAAAACGAGCAGCAGAGACTTCCACAGAAGCAGAAACACCTGGCATTGTGGTATGACAGAGTTGTCGTCCCACCGCAGCCTGGAAGCAACATTCATCATGAAATCGGGTATGGACGGCTCCAGGGCGACTGACGCACGTTATTAGCACGGCACAAACGGAGAGACTTGCACAAGCGGCAACGCACCTAGCTTCACATGGCAAGCGGCCAGATCAAGGGGCTCGCTCAGGGCCGCCTGCATCAGCACGTAGACGATGGTCATCAAGTTGGCCAATTCGTCCTGGGCGTCCTGAAAAACGCCGGTAGGTAGCTGCTGGGGATCATCGGGTCCCCTGTCGAGGCTTAGCAGACAGACACAGACACACAAACAGACACACAAAAGACAACGTACCAGAACGGCTCAAATGCCTTCCGCAGCGCCTCCCACAGAACCGGAATCCCGCCGGCCTTGGCCACCAGGGACGCTCCGGCCTTTATGGCATCCAGCTGACGCTGCCGCGCGACCGTGCGCGCCGTCGGGCTGCGCTTCAGGCCCGCAGCCATGCCGCCGGACGTGGCAGCCCACCGGCCGAGGAGGATATAGAGCAGCGCGCCGATGACCTCGGGGCGCTCCTTTTGCTTGCCCGAGACGAGAGACTTGAGCGCACCCTCGACGAAGCGCTCGCGCGCATCTGTGTCGGCATCCTCCCAGGACGTGTCGCGGCCGACGACGCGCTCCCAGCGGCTCTCAAAGTGCTGCTGGGCGTAGTTGAGCCGAACCCACTGCCAGACCTGATACGAAAACCACTCGTCCACTTCCTCGTCAAAGGCGTCCATGTCGTCGTACGTGTAGTCGTACAGGGCCGGCTCATTCTGGGGGAACTCGGAGGCCAGCCGGCGCAGCTGGGCGAGGGACAGCGAGTCGAGAGGCTGCGGCGGGCCAGCAGCGGCGGCACCGACGCTGCCCATGCCTGCATTCTGTGCCGGGGCTGCCTGGCCAGCCGGGCCAGCCGGGCCAGCCGGGCCAGGAGCGGCTGCGACGGGAGGAGGGGGCTGCAGAGCAGCAGCCGGGTTTCGCGGGACGGGCGTCAGACGCATGGCTTTGGCAGCAGTCCGGTCGGGGCCCACGTCGGCCACGTCGGCCACGTCGGCGCTGTCCTGGAGAGCCTGGGCGTCGGAGGCGGTGCTGCGGGCAGAATTGAGCGGCTGGGCTGGCCGAGCAGGCTGCTCTGGCTGTGCTGAAGGTGCCTCGTTTGAGGGTCGTGGATTCCACAAGCCGTTCATTGTCGAGAGCTGTGTGTCGGCGGAGGAAGAGGAATGGAGCGAGTCTAGGAGGGCGGCGCTGGGGCTGTCATCCTGTAGGCCGATCGATTCCGCGCTTGTCGCGAAGCAAATTCCTGTGCGGTGCCGTGGCCGAGAAGAGCCAGCTGGACGAGAGCTGGTCGGTTGTTTTGAGGTCTCTTGTGTTTTTGAAGCCAGCGGCCAGGAAGCTGTCACTGGCGCAGATGTGGGTTGCTTGGGCGGGGAAGGGGCGATAGAGGGGTTTTGGCCAATCAGAGCAGTGCTGTGGATAGTCGGCTTTGCAGGGCTGTGGCGCTGCTTACTGGCGATTTCTCGATGCGAGGCAAACTGGAGGCAAACTTGTGCCAGAGCAGCACGCACGCACACATGACTCAGTCTGCAGAGCCGGCCCGTGGTTTTGGATAATGCATCGAACCGCCAGACTCAGGATGTCCAAGCAAGTCACGACGGGCTGCCCCAACTTCCATCTCGTCCAGCATTCACCACGCGCCTCTTTCTCATGACCAGGCGGCCCGTCTGGCAAACCCAGACACGATACAGCCCTGGAACGCGGCCATACACACCATGGATGCCCAAGACCCCGAGGACCCGCGGACGGTGGAGCTCGGCAGCCTGGCTGCCATTTTCCCAGAGATGGTGGCCGACGACGACGACGCCTTCACGGTGGCACTGGAGGTTCCAGTGAACCCGAGGGACGCTTTCCGGGTTGCGTTTCCTGCTTCTGGGACTGCTGCTGGCCCGGAGACGCGGCCCCTGGACACCCACAACCTGTCCTACCTGCCGTCCGTCCATCTGCGCGTATCACTGCCCAAGGGCTACCCCGAGCATGAACCGCCCGCAGTTGCCGTGTCGGCATCGCCACCTTGGCTTCCGACGGACGTGTGCGCGCGTCTGGAGTCGGACTGCTCCCGGCTGTGGGAGGATCTGGGCCGCGATCTCGTCGTCTTCAGCTACGTCGACCACGTCCAGCAAGCGGCCGAGGATGTCTTTGGCATGGTGGACCGCGACGGCTTTCTGCCGCTTGATATCCAGCACCGGGTCGCCGTCTTGGACTACGATGCCAAGGCCAAGCAAGCTGCCTTTGACCGCGAGACATTCCAGTGCGGCGTGTGCTTGGGTAAGTCATGTGCTTCATTTATCGTGGTGAACCGAGCCCGGCTGACTCGTGTCTAGATCCCAAGAGGGGCTCAGCATGCCACCGCATGCAGGACTGTGGACACGTCTTTTGCGTCCAGTGCCTGCGGGATTTCTACAACAGCGCCATCCGGGAGGGCGACCTGAATACGGTCCGCTGTCTCGAGCCCAGCTGCGCAAAGAAGCGCGAGGACGCGTCTCTCGCAGGCGGGACAGCCCGGAGGCCAAAGGCGGTGTCCGTCAGTCCAGGCGAGCTTCTGCAGATGGGCATTGCCGAAGACATGGTCAAGCGCTACATCCACCTCAAATACAAGACGGAGCTCGAGACAGACAGAAACACAGTATACTGTCCGCGCGTGTGGTGCAACGGTGCGGCGCGGTCCAAGAAGCACAAGAAGCCCCAAGGGTTGCAGCTACGCGAAGACGGAGGGAACAGCGAGGCAGAGGCATCCGAGACCGATGACGGCGAGAGCGCAGCAGACGGCACGCGGGGTGCGGGCGACAAGCCCAAGCCAGACGTGGCCATTGTCAGCGAGCGTCTCGCCATCTGCGACGACTGCGGTTTTGCCTTTTGCAGCCGCTGCTATCAGTCGTGGCACGGCGACTTTTTTGTCTGCAGGCCGAGCGGCAACCACAAGCGAGTCCAGGTCAAGGGCGCGCGCAACATCGAGGAGCTGGAGGCCGAGGAAGAGGCATCGTTCAAGTACCTCTCCGACCATTCGACGGCCTGCCCGACGTGCGTGGCGATCGTGCAGAAGACCGGGGGGTGCAACCATATGAAGTGCTTCCGCTGCAACACGCACTTTTGCTATCTCTGCTCGGCGTGGCTGGATCCTTCTTACCCGTACCGCCACTTTAGCGACGAGGCGAGCAGCTGCTTCAACCGCCTGTGGGAGCTGGAAGAAGGCGACGGCGACGAGGCAGAGCGACAGGCCGGTGGTCAGCCCGCGCCGGGTCTAGATCTTGATCTCCTGCTAGCAGACGACATGATCGTCGGGGACGGGCATCACGGACAGGCACTGCAGCCAGAACGAAGAGGCAGGGGCAGACGAAACGGCCCCCCTGCCCCGATCGATCCCGCGCAGATCGACGTGGCTCTGGAAGCGCCGCTCGTTTTGCGCATCGGCATAGATGCCGCTCCTCCAGTGCCTGCCGCCCATCTTGCCCCTCCTGTTGTTCCCGCTGCTCCTCATGCTCCTCCCGCGCATCACCCTCCACCACAGCAAGCCAACGATATGCAGAGGGGTGGTCGTGACCGAGGACGAAGACGAGAAGGCGCTGGGAGGGATCGTGGAGGAGGTCGCGGAGACGGTGAGAGAAGACAGGAAGGTCAACGAGGCGGCCCCAGGGGACGAGGCGGACGAGGCGGGCGAGGCGGGCGAGGAAGATTTGTCCGAGCAGCCGTGGCTGATCACGAAGTGGCCCTGCTGAACGGGGACGTGGAGGCATGGATCCGAAACTTTGTGCAGCTGGCTCTCGAGGATAACGAAGACATGATGGATTTATGACAGAGACTAGACAACAGCGATGATATGATGTACGACCTGCTCGGGAGCTGTTCCACGCGTGATGCCTGATGAACTCTCCGGCTGTCGAGGCGATTTCATGTTGATGTAGAGCGGCATCTCCAGGTGGCCATGGACGACTGTCCATCATGGCGGCTTAATCAAAGATATATACTGAGCATCTTACCAGACTTTGGCTTTGCCTGGCTCCCTTTCTAAAATACAAAGCCACCTCTGCCGCCTGCAGCGCCGGCTCTCAGCCGCCCTTCTGTCTTACGTGGTTTCTACTAGACAACCGGCAGCGTTGCTACCGTGGCAGCGAGGATCGAGCAACAGCCAGACTTCTCTGCTCGAATGGACAGATGCCGTACCAACAACGAGCAATACGGTCGCATGCCGCTGTCTACACCTATAGGTGGCGTTCTATGAGGATGGTGGTATGGCGGTTGATCATGGCCTTGCCGGCCGTGGCCGTCTCGCAAACCAACACCAAACCAACAACAAACCACAAAGGAAGAGCCTGCGGCAACTACGGTTTCTGCAGTTCCTACAGAGCCACGCCGCCGCGCAAGAGCCAGGGAGAAGCACGAGCGCTAGGCAGGCCGCACACCTACGAACAATGCGAGAGAGAAAAAAAAAAGGGGGGGTGTGTGAGAGAATGAGTGAATGTGTGTGAGTGTTATGTAACGTAATCGCCCGGCAGCGAGGGAGGCGAGGCGGCAACAAGGCCTACGGCAGCGAGACAAGAAAAACTCCCGAAAGGCAAGGTGAACGGGGCTCCCCTCTCCACGAGAGAGCAGACGCCATCCTTGGCGCGGGCGTTGCAAGCTTCTGATCTTGGTCGGTGCAGGAAATAAAAGGGGGCGAGTCAAGCAACAACCCCAGTGGTCAAGGGTGTCTTTGACGATGGAGTCCCTTTTTTGATTCTATTTTTTGCTATCGCGCTTCTCCTCTTTTTTATTTTATTTATTAAAACAAAAAAACATGGGCCTTCTTTTGCACGAGCCTTCTCTCTATCCTTGCATGTTTACCGGACCGCGTTCCATGTGGGCAAAGGGGGCCCCCCAAGGAAGCACGGAGCAAATACTCGTAAAATAAAAAATAAAAATAAATGAAAATAAAAGAATAGGGGAGGAGGGTCCCGAAAAGGAGACCGTGAGACGGATAAGAAGTAACCGAGACGAAAAAAAAAGATGGCAATGTGGAGATGAATAAGAAGAAAGCCAATGGCTTTCTATTTTAAATCCCCTATTGGCAAACCAAAAAAAGCAAATAAAGAGAAAAAAAAGAGAAAAAAAAAACAGAATACTCGTAGATGAATAAACGGGGAGCGGCTTACGCAAGAATAAGGGGGACTGTCATGATGCAGAGAGGTCCATCCTACGGCAGCATCGCGGCGCCGGACAGGAACAGGTTTCTCGTCCGTGGGCGCCAGCGTCGTTTGCGCTCGTATAACGAAACCAAACGAAACAATAAACACCTGCCGAGTGGTACGACAAGGGACCGTCCAAGATGCACGAGATGTCTGAAGAGGGCAAGGCGACAAAGATCGAGAGAGAGAGAAGCAAGTTCGTGGCTTGCCGGTGTGCCCCGGTGCCTCCTCTTTATTTTTTATTCCCCCCCCTTGCCACTCTTGTTCGTATTTCTCCATCCTATTTTCCCTACGTGGACCCCCATTCCCCCTCCCCCCTCCTGTCTGCAACGCTGCCCACCTTCCCAGCCGTCCATTCTGCTGCTTCCGCGCATCTCGGAGCCAGGGAGCATTACGACAGCAACCACGAGCTACAATGTACCGCTGGAATGTCCTGCCTGCGCGTATCTTACAAATACAAAGGACGGACAAGAGTACAAAGCATGCACGGAATACTCGCGCGCCGACAGACAAGAGAAAGACATGCAAATAGCACGATGATACCTTACCGAGAGCACGCTAACGGGGGAGAGAGGGGGGGAGGGACAGACGCCCTGACTTCCCTGACTTTCCTTGTCTTCCCTTGTCCCCCCCCCATCTCCCCACCCACCGGGCTGTCGACGACAATGTGAAAGCAAAAAGGCCATGGCGTTGCTCCCGCAGGCGGGAACACATCCGTATGGTGGCATTGACAGGCTGAGACGGCAAACCGTATCTCTCTTTCTCTCTCCTGTTGGTGGCTCAACGAAGAACAGAATACAGTCGGAAGTGACTCGTACGTACGATGAAGAACAGAACAAAAGAAAAAGAAAAAAAGAAAGAAAGAAACCAAAGAAAGCAAGACAAAATGGAACTAGGGATTCCGTGCCGCTTTTGGTCTTGTCTCTTTGTTTCTCTCATTCTCACTCGCTCCTTCTTCACTGGCTGTTCGTGGGTCACATCCAGCCGACGTTGCAGTTGATCTCAGAGAGAGGGGGGGGGGGCGTTTTTGTAATAGCTAGAGCGGAGAGCGTATCCGCACGAGAATTTCTCCGTGTTGTCTGACAGATACACGAGTGAGACGCTCCTGGGTACAACTGACGTACATTGTACCTTTTTGGTCCAGGTTGGAGGCCATATCAAGCGCGGATGCTGTGCATCCGTTTTGCTAGAGGGAGGCAAACGGGACAATGGCAACAAGAAGACGACAAATGAGAAATAGAATAATAAATGCTCCCTTGGAAGAAGCCAAATCCGGTGTGTTGTCAGCAGCGACGTCAACATTCCGCGCTGCCTCGGACTCTTTGCCGCTTTGTCCCGTCTCGGGCCATTTGCAGTCGTATTTCCATTATCCGCACTGATCTGAATAGAGGCAAACATCCCCAAACAGGAAACCATATGGGTCCCCCCATCTCAGTCCAAGCTGGCCTTGGCAGTGTTTTCATTCTCCGGGCTATTGGATTTGGCCCTGCCAAAGGGGGGGGGGGGGTAAGAGGGGGGGGAGGAAGGGGGTGGAAGCCAATATCGAACGATGCAACAGGGCAGGAGGGAGGTGACGACAAAAATGAACCTAAAATCTCTTTCTTACACCCCCAAACCGTCCGAACGATGCAAGCACAGGGAGGGAGAGGGAGACAGAGAGAGAGAGAGCGAGAGAGAGAAAGCAAGGCACGCCAGGCCAGTGGCCACCAACGGGTCCCATTGCAACATCTCCACGCCTGTTCGACCCGACGGCCAATATCGCAAACTAAAACAAGGGGGAGGAACTGAAAAGAGGCAAAGAATCTCGTACTATCGTATAACAGGGACGCGTTTGCGTGCGGCACACCCTATATCAGGCATCTGGTATAGCCCATTCTCCCTGATTTGGGCGGGCAGCGATCTCCGGTGCAGGCGGAGTGCCTTCCCTTTTCCCTTGTTGGTAGCATTTCTTTTTCTTTTTTTTTTTTTCCTCACCTAGGCCTCCCTTGCGCGTAAGTTGTGTTTGCTCGCACGCCGGCGTCGTATTGCTCAAGCTTCTGTCTGACTACGAGTATGCACGGCCGGCAGATGGGGACCCCCCTCGGTCTCTGGCCAATATTTGGGAGGGTCCCGGGGATGAAGGCAAAGAAAAAAAAAGAAAGACACGAAGGGCAGCGCGGAGATCCACAGCGATGCTCGGCAACACGGACGAGGGAGCTCGAATTCGTTTTTTTTTTTTTTTTTTTTGGTGTTGACACGTGAGGCGCAGCTGGCCGTTCGTCCAGTGCGGCACAGGCGACTTGAGATGACAGATCAACTGACAGTCGCTCCCAGGAACGCAGCTGGAGGGGGGGAGGGCGGGCTGGCCTGGGCTGGAAGCGGCCAGGCTATCCTGTATGGGCTTCCGCAGATGCCAGCTAGGGCTTGAAGAAGCAACTGCATTTTCCCTTTACACGCTGGGAGAGATACTGGGGAATGGCCCAGCGTATCTTACGGCACACGGCCCAGTGCCGACGGCCAACAGTCCTGCGTTACATTCGCGGACAAACGACGTGCAGGATCAAGAAGCAAGAAAGGGGGGGAGGGAGGAAGAGGAGCAACAAAGACGCTGGTGCCTCCGTCTGCACATGCATCGCCCTGCTTCGAAAGTACTCTGCTTCTCGCCTCTGCGATCCGTCATCTCCGGGCTGGCAGCAGACCCGAGAATCAGAAGACTGCACGATACATAGGGTATATTGGCCGTACGCACAGAGGGTGTTGTTGCAAAGGTCTAGCGGCTATTGGCCCGCCCGGAGCCGTTGCTATATTAATACAGTATAATACTGGCGATATCAATATGTTCTGCAACGCTAGGTCGTATGTCGTCGAGCAAGGCGAAATATCTTAGCAGGCGATACGCAATTTTCCTTCCTGTTCGGTGTGCAAGCTGCAGTTTTCTGGGCAAGAGGCCGGACAATCGTGTGGGGACACGAAATCGACAGACAGAAAAGTCTGGTAGAGGAGATTGTTCCTCATCTCGACCGATTCCTTTGGCTCGAGTCGGCTGGAGTACGAGCAACGAGTAAAAGCTTTGTGCTCGCCTGGTGCGCCACATTGCCGGCCGACTGTCGCAGTGTCCCCGGGGGCTAGCGCAGCCACATCTTGCTTCTTTCCCAGATGGGCGCGTAAGGGGGAGGGGGGGGGTGAAAATACCAAGCACGGTGTGACATATACCATGCACGGTGTGTCTGTCCAAGCGGAGACACTGCCCGACAAGAACACAGCAGAAGATAAACGGAATAGGAATAAGCCGCCTGGACGCCAAACCAAAAGCGGACAAGAAGGGCAAGAGAAAAGAGAACAATAGGACACGGCGGGACAGGGATGGCAAAAACGAACGATGCCGACACGCGCGACCGTTCGAATCGGCCCTTCCAGGCTTTTAAATTGCGCGCATAGGGAATAGGGGGGGGGGGGGCAGTGAAAGCCAGTGAGCCAGTGAGCGGTCTGCCGCCGCTTGGGTCGTCTGGGCCAGGTTTTGCCCCGCTGTCCCTACTCGCAGCAATAGAAGCCCCCAACTGTGCCCTGAAAGGCACTGAGCTCGGAGAGCCTGCACACTGTGTACGAGGCAGCCCAGAGGCTGGGTCATCCCGGTTTGGTGGGGTATTTTGATGGGTTTTGTGGAGAATCAGCGAAATGATAAAACGGGTTTTGCTTTGCCTCTGGCTTTGCCTTGGATCGACAAGAAGGCGAGCGAGCGCCAGCACGAGCTATCGTACCTTGTCATCTGTCATAGTCGACGGTCTTGCGCATGCTCCGCAAGCCGCGCTCCGAGAAAACCTGTTGCTGCTGCTGCTGCTGCTGCTGCTGCTGGAGCGACGAGGCAATATTGTTGATCACAGGCCCTCAGAACAGAAAATGCCCCGTGCCAACACCAGATGGCCCGGAGTTGCATTTCTGCATCTGGTTTAGAGTTTTTGCGGGGTATAGCAGACCTGTTAAGACATTTCTCGAGCTCGACGCGTGTGTGCACGCGCGCGTCTGTTGGTTATACTTGCCAACAAGTCTGTCCTTTCGAAATTGCGAGCTTCCGGCGCCCTGGGTCGGATTTGCCTGAAATGCGGCTTCACACAACGGCTCGCATCCGGCCGCGCTTCTAGAAATCCTTCATGGCAATGAATGCTACCCAGAATCCCCCCCGAGTTCCGCAGGCCTGGCGCAGCTATAGGATGGGCGCTGAATATACCCTCGCAAAGGCTTACTTTTGCGCCCGGGTCGATCTCGAGCGCATGAATATTGCCGCCGGTCAGCCTTTGCAGGAGGCGAAATTGACCATTGCCAGCGGCTCGAATAGGAAGAATGCCGTCTCTTCTGCTCGCCATGGCCCCTCCAGCGGCGATGCGCAATTTCGGACGAGCGCCTATTATTGCTGCGAGTACGAAGTATAGGGCTCGCGCGTTATTGACTCAGACCAGGGTTGCGTCCCTTGTCTATTGCCGCTCTCAACACGAACAAACCGGATTGGTCATCCGAGACATCTCCGAGAGGAAGGGCAGCTTCTCTCTTGGGAACGCTCCCTTTCCACGTGCAGGGAAGCCGCGTTCTCTTGCGAAGCAAATAATACACAGAGAGCCGAAATTGGCACAAGGCTGACAGGGATCGTAGGCCAACCATCCATCTTGTCGAGACGCATGCTGCAGGGAGACAGGGCGCTGTCATCTGTTTTTTTTTTTTTTTTTCTTTTTTCTTTTTTTTTCTCTCTTCCCTGTTTTCCAAGAATAGCCCTGTTACATTGCAAGGCTGATAGGGAGGGATGCCGACTGGATTGTTGACGATTGTCAGGACCCAATGAGGAAGTGGACGGTTCCGGAATGCTGCATGTGTTCGCTCACCCAACCGAGACAGGCCCTGCAGACGGCATTGCCCCTTCCCCGTTTTCTGTCAGAACGGGCAAAGGCATGATGCCCCATGCAATTTTACTGCAAGGGAGGCCACGACGACCATGCTCCGTTTTTTCGACATTGCCCTGTCCAATTGTTTCACTTCTAAACGCCAATCGGGCAATCTGCACTTTCGAATACGGTAAACGGACCAACCGTTCCCCCCCTCCCCTCCAAAAAAGAAAAGAAAAGAAGAGAAAAAAAGAAAGAAAAAAGAAAAGAAAGCAGAAATGGAATGGCTGCTGCTAGGTTCATTTGTCCGGCCAAAGGTGCGGTGGGAATTAAGCAACATGACAACTCACCGGCTGTCTCTGATCGTCTGTTCACTGCTTTATTAGTGGGTAGAACGGGCAGAGCGCTGCTTGCTAGCGCCTAAACGGGCCTGTCATTTGGCTCAGTGACGCTGGCCGGCCTTCTGTAAACAGCACGTCGATGGAGCCGTCGCCGGCACCTCCGTTCGCTCGTTTCTCTACATATGCACCGCACTTGCCCGAGCGGGATCCACTTGGCTTGACAACTCCCATGCTGTATCCTGTTGAAGCTGCTTTAGTTAGGCACGAAGCTCATCCAGGCCACCTATTCGCGAGAGTGCGGAACTGCTCGTGCGAATACAGACATTACAATCACACATTTTCATGCATACACTATACATAGTGGCGCGTCTTTCGACGATCGCGACAGCCCGCAAGCATAACAATGGTTTTGTGCACAATGTGCACTTTTCATCACACCCCCGTACGTTTGGTGCATCTGCCTGTGTATCTTACGTTTGTGTGCGTTTGTGTAGCATTCATGTTGGATAAAAGGGCAGGAAACGGTGGCGGCGGCTCCGGATTGTGATGCCTGTCCAATCCATTGTTACGCTGCCGTGTTCGCAGCTCGCCTGCAAGGTGTGCGGGAAGGTAGGGATCCAATCCAATGTGCGGCCCATCTGCCCCCACCTGTTGTGCCTGAACTGTCTGCCCAGAAGCCTTTCGACATGTTGTGCAGGAGCCAGGCTGAGCGACCAACTTGTCATTTGCCTCCCTTTGCACAACAAGCGCTCATTAAACTAACAAACAACCAGAAAAATTAGTGCTCGTGCAGGACGGGCTTTTTGGAGCTGTGTAATTGCTTTTTCTGGATTCTGTAATTGCTCTGGCCCCGTTGGTTAAAGCTCGATGCCGCAAAACAAAGAAAAAAAAAAGGGGGGGGGGATGACTAGCTAGTAAACCGGGGTTCCCTGTTCTCGTCCGCTAACCCAGATATCCGCCCGTTGGCCTGCACCCGCAAGCACAGATGTTGCAAAGGGTTGAGTTGCAGTCGGAGAAAAAGTGACGATTTAGCCCACGGATGGTCGATGGCCGATGGTCGATGGAAGGAGAGGAGGGGAGGGGGAGGAGAGAGCGGTGTGGTTAGGTGCATCCGCCTATCACATCACCTCTCCCTCTCTGCTTTGTGACTCCAGCTACGAGTAATGATCATCACGGCCACCGCCATGTCGTCCTCTTGCTCAAGCGGTCCAGCCAGCCAGGCTCGTCTTTTTCTGTTTTCCTTCTTTTTTTTTTTCCTTTCCCTTTTTGCTAGTGTCCTGTACATAGTAGCGCTTTCATGAATGCCATCCACCCTCTCTTCGTGATCGGTCCTGCCCGAGATGGACCTAAACTTTGTTGCTTTGCTCCGCGCTCTTTAGCATCGCATTGTATGCATTACATAACAATACGAAGAATATTGCCATAGGAGCCATGCCTGGCGTGCTTCCTTGCCTCTAACCATCCCACGGTCGAACGTTGGCTGCGTTCCCGGCCCCCTGAGCGATGAGGTATTTTCGGTTGCTAGGCCGCCTTGGGTTCTCCGCAAGATATGAATGCTGTCGATATTCGAGCCTGTACTCCGTACGAGTACTCGCGTACAAATGCCCGCACGTCGTAGCGCTGTGGGCCTGATGGCTTATACGAGCAAAGCTCGTACGAACAGTGCTTCGTGCTCACATACCACGCGGGGCGTTGCATCTTAGATGCTACATCCTGCTCTGTATTGAGCCCCTGGTATTTCCGAGAAAGAATAAGAAAAATATTGATGGCGGGTTGGTTGCGGTAGGTCTCAGCATGGATTAGTGATAGGCGGGTGCCTGCAGGTTTTTTTCTTCTAGTAGTTTTTATTTTATTTTTCTATATACCTGCTGCCATGTCTTGATGCTAGCTCCTCAAGCTTCTGGTCATAGGCATAACATCCTACGCCCGCGAAGCCCATCTCCGTGCTTCGGACTTCTTGGTCCGCTGAGACAATGCGCTCGTCCCTGGGTTCCGTCCAAAAGCTCCTTGGCCCACATGTGGCACGTGTAGCCCGGCATATACCGAATGCCGTACGAGGATAGCGATCAGCATGTTGTACACGTATGTGTACGAACATGTGCATCATGAGCAGTGGGGGTTCTACGAGCAAGCAAGATACAGTACTACGTAGTTGCAAGGAGAGGTTAGCGCTTCCTAACAAGTATCTCTTAGCCAGGCGTGAAGATCAGCCTTCTTCGGTGGTAACATACATAAACGCGATGCATTCCAACAATGTACACGAGCAATCAAACACCCGTAAAAAGCTTACATAGTAGGAACAGCGGTATGAAGGCGAATGGCATGGGATGGATCCGAACGAGGCAACAACAGAGAAAAGAATATACGTACCTCGACAGAAAGCAGGGATGGCAACTTTGGTTTGGGTTATAAAAGCGCACATATACCTCATCAACCATGGAAGAACTTCGTTGCAAGTTCGTAAGGGTAATTTCGGGCGCCGGCCAATATTGCTACCCACCCCCGAGGCTTTTGCCTCTTGCGCTGTGTAAACCAAGCATCTCAAGCTACGAGTACGACTGGGCTTGTCTTTCACATGCAAGTGCGGGCTGACTCTCGAGAGCGCTGTTGGTTATTTGATGTCGAGACTTGGCGATGTTGGGTCTCCAGCGTGGCAGGATGCAGGCCAGCAGTTTTCAGCATTGTGCTAACGACCCGACGAGGGGCACATACTCGCAGGCCCCAACCGTCACAGTGCGCCATTTGTGCAATTGTGGAATGGCGTCTCGAGCCTCTCTGGGGATCTGCCGTCTAGGCCAGTTCAGGAAGTCATTCATGGATGGTCGTACGAGTTCGGGAATGTGTCCGCGGTGCGTATTGGCCACAGGAATTGCTTGCCGCTCCGCCTGCGTCACAAGACAGCGACAACAGCGACCAAAAACTGCAGGGCATTTTAGGTGAAAATAGAGCAGATGTGCGGGTACTGCTGGGGTACCCGTGTTTGTAAAACGGCGTTCCATGCGCTATGAGTTCTAGCGAAGTTGCATTGAGAGCTCTGGTAGTTGTAGCCGAGGCGCCGAGGGGGGTGTGAAAAGGGGGTCGATCAGTGTAGTTGCTGTGTCGTTGATTGGCAGACAGACACGGTGGCGTGCTACCGAGGACCCTCTGACACACCCCTCCCGTCTTTCCAGAAAGTGGAGAAACTTTTGATTGGGGCCGTTGCAGAAGAGGGCCACATGGAGAGGAGACGACGATGATCGAGGGGGACAGAGCGAGGGATGTCCGACGGAGCTAGTGGTGAGGAGGTGAGGAAGAAGAACAGAGCTGTGTTGGTATCTTGGGAAGTGACCAGTCATTCCCGCACGCGTATGCGGATTTTGTGATGCCGGATGACTTGACAGAGTGTGTGCTGGTCCGTCGAGTGCAATATGTCGCTACTAAGCGCCTGTGTCATCAGCAACGTGCAGAACCGGCCGCTGTCGTACTCGAACGGATCACCGAGGGGGAAATATTCAACGTATGAGTGCGAGAGCACATACTCGTATTGACGCGTTTGCTTGTGTTGTGCACACGCCACCAATTGGTTACCCTCTGTGCTCCTATCAAAAGAGCCTACCCCTGGATTGGACTCCCGAGCGGATCTTTCTCCAACACAGGCCAGGCGACCAAAAAAAAAAACAAATCCCGTTAGGGCAGGCCCCTGACTTTGCCCAATGTGCACAAGAGTGCAACGCTGGGGCTCCTCTGGGGTCTCTTGTTCTGATTTTGGGCTTTCGTGGGCAGGAGAATGAGAGAAAGGAGGAACACGGACAGAGGAAAAAAGGAAAAAATCTCCCTAAGAGTGGTTTGCCTAAGAACGGCAAGACCGGCGCCGCTAGCGACGGTTATTTGACATTGAGAGCGTCACGCTTTCCCTTTTTTCTTTTTCTGTGGCTCGGCGTCAATCGCAGTTTCCTCGTTCTCCCGACACTTGCGAGACTGGCGAGTCGCACTTGTATTTTTGCCTGTACCAGGTATTACATAGCATGCCGTGCTGGCTCGTACGCGTGCGCGTCCACGTACCGGGCATTTAAGCTCGATGCTTTGGTTACATTCTGCTCACGTAAATTGTCCGCACGCCGCGCAAAGATGAGATGACGGTGGCTTGCCAATATCAACGGCGCGCTGAAGTGTTATCGAGCGGGATGGTACCGTCCCTCTCCAGCCGGAGCTACGCTAAGCAGGGCAGCACAGTGCTGAGCAGCAATTAGAGTTGACCAAAGTTTGGTTCTTCATTAAATGCTAGTAGCAAGGCGTAAGATGGGCGGCTTTCGTACCTGCGTCTCTGTAATACGAGCGTGGCATTGCTGAAGGCTGCCCCCGGTACGAGTCGAGACTGACGACGAGCGTGTCCCGCACGGAAGCTTAGTCATCAAAGACACCCTGACAGCTCCTTAACGGTCCCCAAAGGTCCCCCAACGGTCCCTCAACGGTCGCTGGCGGGGCAGCCATGCTGGGAAGCCGGGCGATCTCGAAATGCTAATCGGCACGCTCACGAACGGAAAGGACAATAGCTAAGACTGCCAAACAGCCACCAACGGAGCTAGAACCTCAAGCTGAGACAGGAAGAAAAGAAGACATGCTTCCACTGGCTAACGCGCACATCTTTTCCCTTTTCTTGCCTGTCCCGTGTCTCGGAGTAGCCGTCTTTTCCAAGCCGCCTTTGCTTCACTTGACACGTTCTGCACGTAGAGACATCAGCCTCGCTGTCTTGTCATGTTTCGCCTGTCGTTGGCGTCCTTTTGATTGTCCCCTACTTCGTACATGCAGAAGGCGTTGGCTGCCGAAAAAGGTCATAATTTTGTCGCCCTTTGTAAGCTTCTCACTCCCTTGTCCTGGCTGGGCAACCTTTTCTCCGAGCCTGAACAGGAAAAGGAGCCCTCCCATATGCTACGCACTTGGCGAATGATTGGCCCCTGCTTGGTCTCGTGTTGGTGCTTAGTGCGCATTCCGTAATTGATGACAAAAAACCCTGCTCTCTCTCTCCACCGTGATGCTTGCTCCAAAGGTGGCTCGTGCTGAACTTATGCACACAAGGTGCACTGCCGTGTGTACGAGTATGTGCGAGCAGTCATTCCACTGTGTCGGGTAGCTGTGACAGCTGCGCTCCTACGCGCCGGAACACTTCACCATGCAGTACGACCAGCTCTGGAATGGCTGTACGCTGCATTGCAGTTGCGGTGATACGTGGCAGGCGACAATCAGAGCATCGACGTTGATTCACGAGCGGAAAAGCCAGGAGAACAGTGCAGATGTTCTGAGCCTACGAGTACTATGTATGTGCGATACTCGTACGTGTCTAGGGTGTCGCTTCTGGAGCGGCTCCGCCGGCATTGCGGATGCCTCCACGAGTGCAGGGTGAGACACCCATGCTCGCGCATATGTATGCTGTCATGTGTGTATTAATGCATACATGCATTCCTCCAGCACCCTTGGACAAAGCAAGCCGCCTTTCCATCTGCCTGTCTACGATCAACCCGCGCAGAAAACAGTGCTGACAGGTAGCACCAGCCATGGCCGTTGAAAAGCTACGGGCGCATGGTTCCCCGTGGCGGACACGAGAAGGATCCTCTACGTGTAGTTCCACATGCATATCTGACGACCACATTAATTTACAACACCCGTGGGATTTTGTAATGGGCGGCATCTTACTCGAAGCTGCTCAATGACGCACGGGGAACATGATGTTGGCGGCCAATAATAGCCTCCGCAGGCAATTTACACGAGCGGGCAGCAACCTGTTCCAGGAAGAGGAGACCGGCACGCAAGGACATACATCGCCAATTAATGAATATGGAAGACGAATATCTTACGAGCGCGGTGAGCAATCTTGCTGCGCCCGCAAACCAATAAACACATTCTCCATTTTATGGTATCGATTAACCTTCTTAACTCTCGTTGGTATTATTCAGAGCCTATTGGCTGTTAAGCCCAAACGAGTTAGCCAGCGCCGGCAAAATGCCGTTATGGCCAGGATGATGTGGTGAAATAGAGAAAGAAGACAGGATGCAGCATCACGCGTACGAGCGGAGACGCGTGCAGAGGGCGCCTGAGGTGACGATGATGCGGCAGCGGAAGTGGCCCGTCCAAGCACGAGTCGCTCGAGGCTCAAGGCGCATGCAAGCATACGAGCACAACCAGCCTGGGAAGAGTGTGCAAATGGTATTATTACTGTACGAGTCCGTGTTTGCTGCACCATTGCTCTGCACAGGTTGCGCTTTCCCCAGTTAAGGCATTTCGTATACCCGCCCATGGCATTTAATCAACCACCTGTCAACCAGACGGAGGCACAGTGTGCACAGTGCCCCGCACCAGGCGGGTACCACGCAAAGCTCCGTACGTCGTATGCACGCTGCAACCGAGCTTACTGCACGAAGGGGGTTGCTGCCGGCGGACCCACTCTCAGGGTCATGTTGGCTTGCTCTTTTCTCCCTAGTCCCCGTTGCCAATCTCTCACGAAGCTCCAACCCAGTTTTTTGTTGCTTGTTCGCTCTTTCCTCCGTTCAAGGCCACGGAGTACGAGTACGGGCAAGCACCTCACGCACACTCGTTGTTTCTCTTTGCAGTAAAGATACTCGTAATACTTTGTACTTTGTACACTGCCGACCAAAAGGGCCTCACTTGTCATTTTTGCCTCCTCTCTGCTATCACGCTGCGCCCACTCGCCTCCCACATCCTGTCTCCACTCATGGGCCGCCCGCCATTCCCTTTTCAGCATCTCGACTGTGTGTTTTTTGTTCAACGGTCTTTCTAGAAATTGCGGGTCGGCCATCGGAGGATTCTCCCTCTAATCGCCCTGGTCTTGTCCTAACTGCATCAGCACGCCAGCACGGGAGGGGGGAGGAGGACAGAAAGAGGCCAAACGCGCCAGCGACAGCAAGAAACACCTGTCTTTGACCAAAAAAGTGTGTGCAATCCAAAGGGGTGGAGCACCGCGAGGGGTTGACGAACCCATACAAGGGTCGAGAGCCACTCTTCTGACCATCCTTCATGCTTTTTCTCCTCACTTGCGACTTTTGTTCTGATTCGGCTACTATGTACATCTGCTTTCCTGTTTGGTGGGATTCTGTCTCCTGCCCTGGCACCCACTGTGCGCGCATCCCAACTTCGAGTTGTGTGCATCGCCTGCACATCTCGTCATTGACTCTGGCCTCCCCTTTGGGGTGGACGCCACATTCGCATCATGGTCTGGGGGCCTGGCGCAGGAGGTGGGTCAAATCGCACCCAGGCAAAGTCGAACAAGCCGGTGGGGTGGGTAGGAAGCAGGAGTCGAGGGCCATATCGTCCACCGTTGACAGGGTTTATAATGGCGGCCTTGTGGTGTTGTGGTGTGGATGGGGGTGGATGCAGCATGAGCATGGGTGTGAGGTTTGCGAAATGGTGTGGGTGAGGGCCTGTCGACCAGGGTGTGGCAGGCATGCATGTGTGGTGCCTTTCTCCTTCTTCAAGATGGGGGCGCAACCCACAAAACACCCTTTGCCCATCACAAACTGCTCTCCACTGGCCCAATGCCTGGCCGCGTTTTCTGACTGGCTCCAGCCGCCGTTGTCGACCGGCCGCCTTGAGCAACCCCCCCCCCCCAAAATCCACCTACCCACGAGTATTACTCGTACTCGTCGAGTACAAGTACGCCGCTGACAGTGTCGGGCGCCAGTTCGCCTTATTCCTTCTATATGTGCCCCCAAGCTTGTTATACACCGTCTGCCGTCTGTCAGTGGTATGCTTTCCCCAAGACTGCAGCCCGCCAACCAGAGCTTCAGAAAGGTGACGAGAACGAACGACGCCACACGCAAAGAAGAAAAGACTCCGCCAGCGGGAGTTGCCAGCTGCCGAAGTGAACATCAGCAACGGCGGACACAGCAACACCAGACCAGCTGCCGCTAGAGGTCGGGGAAAATCGAAGCATCAATAGCAGCCACCAACCGACGATTCTCGGTTTCCTGCTGCTCCGTGTTTGATGCCTCTCCTGATTTGTTTCCTGCCGACTTCTCGGTGCTCATAGACTCCAAAGCGGCCTGCATTTACCATTTTTCTGGTCACGTCGTCTTTGTTGTCCGCTCTGGCCGCCTCCTCATCCACCCTGTGGGACCCATCTCCTTGATTAGTACGAGTAACGAGTACCCCCCCCCCCCCCGATACCAGGACCGCCCACTCTGGCGTCCCTGCTTTGGGTCTCTTGCTAGAGTACGGGCATTTTTCATCGGAGGCATCTCGCTCTGACAACAGCAACGCTCCCCATTGTCTAACACTCGTATCCCTTTATCGCTCTCCCTCTCATCTGTCACCCCTTTTATCTTTCATTCTTCGTTCATTCCCTTGGGCCTTTGTCTTGGCACCCGGCTTTCCAGATCAGAAGATTGGAAAGGAGCGAGAATCAGGGAGATAGAAATCCGGATATATCCAACCAAATCACCGGTGGCCGACATCAAGACAATAAGGAAAACCAAGCGCGACGGCAGACAAATAACAGCCCGGCGCTACTTTCCCAGAACGGGAGCCAGTAGGCTAGCAACCATCAGATAATAGCATCCCACTGCTCCATTTCGACAAACGGCCGCCCTGCCCAAGGACCTGTCAGCCAGATCTCTCCGCCACCTACATCTCCTCCTTCCCTGTACGGCTGCCCCTACTGCACTCCAGTATGCAACGCTGTACAAAACGGCCCCAATATTGACCGACCAATACCGTTCCCGCTTGCCTCTCACCCACCTGCCCGTGGCCCTTGGCCTTGTCGGAAAGCACTGTGGGAAGAAACGACCCTGTCGACCCATAAGTCGACCTCTGACCCATTTCGCCCTTGTGGCTCTTTTCCCTTGTCCTCTTCTTGATCCACTGCTACTACCCACCCCCTACCTTGTAGGATAGTGCCGAAGAACCCTCATAAAACACCCCCCTCCATCATCTACCGTTCCATTTCATACAAGTACACTCCTTGCCCTGCAACGATAGCAAGCCATCAGAACCACTCCGTCCAGACTTTGTTCTCGTTTCAACACAGCCAGCTTGACATATCCTTCGCTAGTCAGCAGCTTCGTTTCAAGGACATCTCATCCTCCGCCTCACAGACAGCAAAACATCTCACCACTGGGGAGATCACCGGCCTCTGTCAATCCATAATTCGCATTGAGAGAAGAGAGTGGCTTAGACGCCTCCTCTCGTTCTCCTCTCCACCGCTTGGCTCATCCTTGTTGATTTCCTTTTTTTTTTTTTTTTTTTTTCGAACCTTCTCCCCACGCTCGACCTTGTTCCTGCGCCAGTTGCTGTCGAGAAACAGGCATTTCTGTTTTACCCAACCAGCAACAGCCGCTACCGACACCTACGAAAGGGGATTTTTGATCTTGCCCCCTTCCGCATCCCCTTCACCCCTTTTTTTTTTTTTTGTGTGTCTTGACCATCTCCTGGATTCATTTTCTCCAGCAGGTTCACTCTTCCAACTCTTCTCCTCGGTTGGGCGTGGCATGTTCCCATGTCCACCGCAACATACACGGTTACGATGGCAGAGCTGAAGGAGCCGGCACACAGCGGCCTTTGGCAAAACTATGGGAGCCCGGTACAGATTGCCAACGGCCGCTTCAGTCATCCAGCGGCGCTGGATCCAGTCCTCGCGAACGCTGCAGCCGCACCCCAAGCACCATCACCACATTCGGCGCGGCCAAGGACCGACGGCAATTCGTATCCGTACGCCCGCTATTCGCAAGACGAGACCGATATGTACGGACGGCATCATCCCGGTGCGCCCGGTGCGCCGCATCCAGCGTTAACACCACACCACAGCTACCCGAACTTGAAGCGGTCGTACTCCCAGACCGAGCAGGCACCACCCCCGCCTCCCTACACGGAGATGGTCCAGGACATGCGCGAAGACGGCTCGAAGCTAAACGTCAACCAGGGTCACAAGTTGCTGTCTTTCAAGCGCATGCCAGATAAGCACACCATCGTCGACCAGCACGGCCGTGTTCAGCAGTTGGACTTGTCCGCGCAACTGCACGGCATGTTTTTCCTCTCTGAGATGCCCACCAGCACCAGCGATGGCACCGTCCTGCAGCCGGAGTTGACGTGCTATCGCCGTAATCTGTTCCAGATCAGCGGAACGCTCATCACGCCTCGCGGCCTATTGTCTGTTGTTGCAGAAGGTGGCGAGCCTGTTGCGATCAGCAGTACTGAGCTCACGATTTCAGCCATTGAGTCCGTTGATGGCCACCCTGTCCGCCTGATCGTTATCCCGTGGAAAACCCCCCCTCCGAACTCGCCAGAAATCAGCCAAAGCCCCGATCAGGAACCGGCAGCTTTGCCTTTGATTCCATTTCAGGAAGACGGATCGGAGAACGAAGGCGAATATGCCGTTTACCCCATAGGATGGCGCCGTTTGCAATTCCGGATGTAAGCCAATCCCACATTTGATGAGCATTGCCTCGAAAGAGGGCAACAGGGAAGCAGGAGACGAAAAGGAAGAGAGATACTAATCCCTGATCCTTTAGAGCGACGGCAAACAATGGACGGCGAAAGGAACTGCAGCAGCACTTTGTGCTTCACCTCAAGGCCGTTGGAACGCTGTCCAGCGGATCCAAAGTGGTTCTGGCGGAAGCCACAACCGCCCCTGTTGTTGTCCGTGGACGCAGCCCGAGGAACTTCCAGGCAAGGAAAGAGATCCCGCTGTTGGGATCAAGTGCAGGTTCAAGAGGACAGGCTCTTGTCGAAACCGGCATGGGAATTGTTGCAGGGCCACTTTCCGTGAAGCCACACGACAAAGCGAGGGCGATGACCATGGAAATGCCCCGTTCGTCTTTCACATTTTCTGCGGGACCCAAGATGCCGCCCAGTCCGCTGTCTATGCGGTCAAAGTAAGTGATACCGAGTCTCGAAGAATTCCTGGATTCCGTCAGCCGATGAAATTGAAGTTGGAGAGAGCGAAAGCTAACACGAATGTGCAGCTCATACCCGACATGGAATACAACGCAAATGCCTCTTCCGCCTGCCAGCGCTGGTAGCTATCCGGCAACAACGATGGCGGCCGATTCGTACCAGAAAATGCCGCTTTCTGGATCTCCGAATTATACCTCTGAGCCCCAAGAAATGCCGATGCAGCAAACGTCGATGCCATCTATGCAGCTGTCCCTAGTTTCAAACGACGCCCAACAACCTGGCGCGATCCGGACGCAGTACGCCTATGTCCATGGGACGTCCGCCCCCCCGCCGCAGCTATCGCTGCCCACAGCCGCCGATGCCAACCTGAACGTTCCGAGATACCTCGACAACAATCCCCGACCTACAAAGAGCCCGCGCCATTCGCACCAGGATCCTGTTCACAGCGCGAGTTCCATGGGGCCGAGCACCGATGCGTCGAACGACTACCGGTACGGACCGCCGTCATATGTCGGCGTGAGTGGAGGATCCAGCGATCTCGGACACCAACAGCACCAGAACCCGCACCAAACACATCAGTCGCCTTCGCAGGCTCCGCACCAGCAAACGTCACGATCGCAGCAGCAGTCGCCTGCTCAACCTCTTCCGCCACCGATCCCTCACCCCCAACATCCCCAGCATCAACAACAAGCGCACCAGCAACCCCAGAGCCAAGCATCGTACGGCTCTGTCCCACAAGACAATGCCAACGGACAGAACCCCCCATCTGGTTCTACGGCGCAGGCGCCGCCGCGGGACTACTTCCCGCCTTCGGCCTCGTGGACATCAACGGCGGGGGAAACGAATCCTCCGGCATATGCGAACGGCGAGCCTCGTCCTTATTCGTTTCCTGACCAATACAAGACTGGCCACAATGTCAAGGCCGAAGCCCTGCCACAGCCACACGGTTACGGCGCTCCCAGAGGTTCTTTTGACGCCATGAACCACTATTCGTGGAACGCAACATAATGGAGTGGCCAGAGCGTGGCTCGACTTGAATCTTGTATTCAAGCTGTTTCAAACTGTTTCGTGATTTTGGCGGAGAAGCACTGCCAGCCTTCGTTCCACATTCTGCAATAAAGGTTAGGCACCTATATTTCCTTAAGGTGTATTGCATTGTTCTCCTACTATTTTTGCCGCAATGTCCATCAAATAGGTGGCGGGACATTTGGCTAGTGATCCGTTTTTCTCTCTATTTTCTTGGCTGTCATTTTTGTCGATCGGGGGTTATACCGAGGCGCGAGCATGAGAACCATCAGCACAGCAATCGGGTTGGCGCAAAGTGGGACGGTGCTTGTTTGGATTTTGCTTTGGGTATGTTTGTTTGTTTGTGTGTGCGCGCGCGCGCGCGTGTGTGTGTGTGTGTGTGTGCTTGTGTGCGTGATTGTGTGTTCTCTGTTGGCTGTATGCTTTTTTTTTGTTTTCCTGGCCGAGTGTATCTGTTCCCTTTTTATTTTCACGCCACGATACCATTGCGTGTCTTGCCCCCTTTTGTTTATATAGTCCCATTTCGCGTGCCGTTCTAGTTGGGGCCAGTCTGTTTGCGAGAATGACATGAACGAGAAGCAGGGAGAAAGCAGGGCTTGAAAGAAGATGGGAGGAGAACCAACCCGCTTGTATATTGGTATGAGTGAGCCCGGTGCGTCAACAGGCCTGATGGCCGAAAGATGGAGAGGAGGGCAAGGAGATGTGTACAATGGACAAGAGTTGGCTAATACGGAAATCGTCTGAGACTATCCGCAGATAGGCAACACGGTGATGCACTGCAAAGCTTCTGTGATTATGAGATGTGAGATGGGAGATGGGAGATGGGAGAGATATGAGATGAATCTCTGCTAGAGTGAGAAAGATGTCGGAGGCAGAATGTAGAAAGGAAAGAGTGAGGCGAGAGCGGTTCTGGGTGAGATACAGCCCGTCCAAGGGAGGTGGCCTATCCGGGTAAAGCAAGCAGAGAGCCAGACCTGTTAAAGAACGCGAGGGGGTGGCTTGAGATGCCGTGGTTTTGAACAAGAGCTAGGTACAAAGGGCAAAAGTGCCAAGGCGAGGAAGTTGCAGGACAGCGCAGTTTCTTGCCAGAGTGCAAAGGCTTGGATACAAATAATGAATGGTTTTACGTATAGGTTTATCACGGGATTCATATAGTGTCTAGTAGTTGCCAAATGGATACTGTGCCAATCGAATTGATAATGTTGTGCGCGAGGGACACGAGGCTTTCTCCAGCTCGTCAGCTCTGCCAGCTGTTCTCCAGTAGCCTTAAGCTGTTTCCGGGTGGCAAATCACGACTAGTGCGCCGCCTATTCAATAGCTATTTTTGTTTTGGGTAAAGAACTGACGCCAAATCAGCCAAAGTCCAATCGATTAAGGCGGTCTGCAGGTGCAGAACCAGAAAAATAATTAAAAATAAGCCCAAAATAATTGCAAAAAATAATTCCGAGGTTCCAGTTCAGCTGGTGCTGCCACACGGCGGGCTTCGTGTTCCGAACTCTCACGCAGCCCTGGCTTCGATAGCGTGCCATACAGGCGATGGATCGAAAGCAAGGGGCGGCCCGCAGACCTTGCGATCCATTTGCGTGCTGAACATCTGATCTCACGCTGAAGGGATTGGACCCTAGAAAGAGTGAGCTTTGTGAGATTCGATAAGATAATGGTCACGTGATGGTACTTCACTCCTTGAGTTTTCATGGTGAGAAATTCGCGTCCAGCAAACGGCCAATTCAATCTCTACACCACCATCCCACCCCCTTCGTTTTTAATCAATTCTTTTGCGGGCTCTTGAAATAAAGACTGAAGATGCAGATAGTATGGCTTTCAGGACGACGGTGAACTGATTTCAACATGGCTACAATGGACGGGAGAGAGTAAGAACCCCTTGGCTCAAGCGCCCCCGTCCTTTTATGCTAACACGTTCTCTCAGAGTGAGCCGGAAGAGCCTTTTTGGTGACACTGGCTCGTCGGATGATGAAGATGTCATCTCTGACGAAGACCGGTCGAGTCATCACAAGAGGGATGTCGATGAGAGCAAAGCTGCCGCCCGGGCCGCTCTCGAAGCCTACATGGCCCGCAGCCTCGCACTGGATCTAAGCCAGCCTATCGGCACTGAGCTTGGTGGAAATGATCAGGAGGAAGATGGACAGGAAGGGACAATGGGCAAAGGCAAAGGCGACGTGAACCAAAGCTCCAGCGGTCCGGCCGAGTTTGCCTTCCGTCTATTTGCTTCCAGCAAAAAGAAGACTGCAGAAGTCGCCACGGAAGGGGTTGCAGCAGATGCTGCAGCATCAGAAGGGCCCATCGCTCAAGTTGTGGTGCTTGATGACCCCAGCGACAGCTCTGCGGCTGGCCCTGGCGGCATGGTTAACCCGCCACGACCTCTCAGCGCCTACATCGCTCCGGAGCCAACCTCTGAAGAGCTAGCACGCTATTCCGAGGTCGCCGTCAGCGGCGAGGACATTTGCAGCAACGCAGCGTCAGGCCGCCGCGCATGGGGATGGGAAGTTCCGTGGCGTGTCCGGCTGAATGTTCGAGTGTCGAAGAGCGCCCTGCAATCGCTGCTTTCCAACGCGGTGCCAGAGGGTATACCCGCAACGCTGCCACTCGCCACCAATGCACTTCCTCTGTGGGCGGTGGATTCCTCCTCGAATGTGTTATTGTCCTCGATAGCCTCGTCGGCGGCCGCATCCACCTCGCCAAAGCGCCGGCCGGGAAAGAAACGCCGCATTGCTATGCGCCAGCGGGAGCACGCCCGTCGCGAGAAGGAAGCTGCTGCTGCCAAGACGCAGAAAACCAAGGAAGAGCATCTGCTGGAAAAAAAGAAGCGCTTGAACCGCATCAAGAAGTTGCGCCGGCGCGAAAAGAAGCGGGAATCTACGGCGGGCGATGGGGCTTGTGATGGGGGAAACGACTCGGACACTACGAAACTCAACAAGTGAGAATGGTTCCTGCGATTGGGTCACTCACTTTTATGCGGTGGCATACCAAGAAACAGATCGGGACACAGACCACTTTGCAAGGCACACGACTGCCGGCACCTGCAGCACGGATGAACTTGAGCAAGTACCAACTAAGAACGTTGGGCCGCGGAGGTCATCATCGCAAGGATAGATGATTGCAGTGCTGCTGTTCATTCTGAGATACGCTTGGCTGCTATCGGGTTCAGCCCTGGAGATAATTGCAGCTCTTAGCGGCTCCGGCAACATCAGCCCACCTTACCAAGGAAAGGTGTCACAGGCACAGTAAGGATTCTTTATAAAAAGAGCTAGGAATGCGGGTATCTAGATTTCTTAGCCTGTGGGCCAAATAACACATGCGCCGCGTGCGGGAAGAGAATATGAAAGCCATCACATGTGATATTGCACCGCCACATATGTTGCACCGCCACATTATGCTATATTTACACTTGTATTGGTGGCGTTTTCAACGACGTCTGGTAGAGAACTGTCAACTCTGGTGGCCTTGTTCGTGCTTGTTTCTTCCTCTCTTCCTTACTCTGTGTATTTATTTTGCTGCAAGGTTCTCGACCGCTCGAGCTTGTCTCCACGAATGCATTGACAAGTTCGACAACTTTCCCATCTGCACGCTCGAAGCCCCAAACCCTCGGTTTTGTCGCCCCTCCTCCCCCCCCCCCCCCCCCGGGACGATCAACGATGAGCGCAGACGCAGCGTCGCTGGCTTCGCTGTCGCTGACGCATGTGTACTATGTGTGTTCCTGTGCTTGAGCTCTGGCCGTCTTTGCATTAGCTAACCCTGCTGCCTGTCGATGCAGAACCCCCACGACCCCATCTCATATCTCTGTGCCTGGCTTGCCCTCATGCCCCAGGCCCTCTGCGTCGTCTATGCCACGCTCGTCTGGAGCACGCGCGAGGCCGAGGTGGCGCTGGCCTTTGCCGGCCAGCTGGGCTGCGAAGCCGTCAACTTTGCGCTGAAGCGGCTCATCAAGGAGGAGCGACCCCGGCACCGGCACAGCGGCCTGTTTGGCCTGTCGTTTGGAGGCGGTGGCGGCGACGCCGACGAAAGCGCCGCGGCTGGCGCCATCAGCGAGAGCGATCTGCACCACTTGCCCTTCCGCCGCGGCTACGGCATGCCCAGCTCGCACGCGCAGTTCGCAGGCTACTGGGCCGTCACCATCGCCCTGTTCTTGTTGGTGCGATTCCGCTCCCGACAGACGGTCTCCCGCGCCAGCGATGTAGCTGGTTCTAGAGCTGCTCGCACGCACCCCATTGCCGCCCTATCTCAGACCGAGCGTGTGGTCGCCAGCGCGCTCGTGTTCTTCGTGGCCTGCCTTATCGCCTGGAGCCGCGTGTATCTGCACTACCACACGCCGAAGCAGGTGGCCGCCGGGTTCGCTGCAGGACTCACCGTGGGCATCGGCTGGTTTGTGGCTACTGGGTTGGTGCGTCGCTGGGGGCTACTGGACTGGGCGCTAAGCTTGCCGCCGTCTCGGTGGCTTCGTTTACGCGACCTAGCCATAGAAGAGGATGTACTGCAGGCCGGGTGGGAGAAGTGGCAGGAACGACAGGCGGCACGGGAGGCAGCAAAGACAAAATGAGGCAAAGGCATTGCCCATGTCTCGGGGTAGGATGAGGAGGACGAACATGATTTATATTGGATGCATCATCAGCGCAGAACGGAGTTCCATTTGCACGCTTGGATTGGGGTGGTTTTTTCTTCTAAAGTGTCTTCTTTCTAGAATTCCAAGCGCTGAAAGACGGATATTATATGTATACCAGGTAAAAGGAGTCAGATCACATAGGGTATGGTGCACCAGAAGAAAGCATATTGCCGATAAAGAGTTTTCTCCACCGAGTCTGGTGGTCGAGATTCTTATATAGATATGTAAAAGGCCCGTTGGATCTCTTTGGACGCCTCCCATGCAAAAAAAAAAATGCAGGCCGTTCTATCCTGGTGTGATAGGAAAACGATGTATGATAAATAGGGAGCAAGGAAGCGAGAGAAAAGGAGGAAAGGAGAAAACAAAGAAAATAAATCCAAGAGCTGTCCATATTCAGAGTCCCCGTCACAGCTAATGCCGCTATTGCTGTAGCTGATCAGACATTCCCATCATGCAGACGTCCAATTCGCCTAGACCGCCCGTTGCCCAACAACGCCATGATATCCAAAGGAGAAAATATGCTTAATAAACCCACGCTCAAAAAACAAGAAAAAGCAGGTCATTCAATGCCAGCGCCCAAATAGACGAGGTAGATGGTCATAGAAAAAGGGACGTTACAGCAAAGACTAAAACCGGTCAAATCCAGTCGCCGGGACTCTTATTCGACTCTGCAGAGACACTTGCTGCTGTCACAAACGGCCGTGCGTTTGTGCTATTGTTTCGTGACGGCACATTCGCGAATCCCACGCCGCTTGGGCTGGGCAATCTCGTGGCCATCGTCTTGTTTGGGGTAGCTGGGCTGTAAACCGATGGGGTGATGGCGTTCCCATCACCAAAGATATCGTCGTCGTCGTCATCGTCGTCATTACTGCCATTGGCCCTGTAGCCCTTGTCACCCAATGGCCTCGGGACCGGTGGCAGCGTCTTCATGCGCGCACCTCTCTCTGGATGGCGTCGTGACGATGCGTCCTCTGTTGAAGAGTCATCATCTGACTCGGAAGGCGCGGCCACACTGTCGTATGCCAATGGGCTGGGCCGCCGCACTACCAGCGGTGATGGCTGTGGCGGAAATTCAGTGTTGTTAACAACTGCCGGAGGCAACTCGTCACTTGGGGCAAATTCCAGCGTATAGACCTTTTGGTCCGGCATCTGTCTATTTATTGGTGGCAGGTCTTCGACGTTGGATAGCCGCAGACCAATCTGTACCGTGGCAGACGATACCACGGACGAATCACGCCGATGCCGGCCACCGATCAGATTGTTCATCGATGGAGGTGGTTTTAGGGAAATTCTGTCAAAACGTCCATTGTTTGTAGTTGTCGCCGTCTTGACAGATCCTGGAGTGTATGTTGTCGCTGGCAGGAGCAGCAGCGGTTTCGGCGATTCTGGCAAAGCAGGCACCTTTTTGGCAGAAATAATAGGCCTTTCAGTTGATGTTTGTTGCACCATAGTGACAGACAACATTTGTGCGGGCTCGGGAGTGCGAATGGCGGCGGCTGTCTCTGCACTGGTCGTGGGAGTGATGTTAGACCGCTGGGAATTGCCACGGCGAGGAGACCCTTCATAAGTGGAGAACCCATTGCTTTCTGTCATCCCAGCCTCTTCATCTTTGTGGTTGTATGCATCACTGATTAAGCTGGCATCGCTCAACATGCGATGCGAGTTGCCAGAACTGTTGTCTGGGCTGCTGACGGGACCCATCATGTGGCCATCAGAGTCCGGGTTTCCATCATAGCGGCGGATTTGTTCCTTTATCCTGCGCCGTTCATATTCTCCAGCCTTGTCCCGCGGCCCAATGGTTGACATGGAGCTGGACCGCAGAAACAGGTGCAGACCTCCTGTCATAAGACCAGACACATTGGCCACAACGGATGCGACCATGGAGAGCGTGAGAGCCGTGCTTCCGTTCTGGTCTCCTGAGGATTTCTGATAGCCAAATCCGATTGAAAAGAAAAACGGCATAATGAGGGCCTGGATGGTTAGAATAAAAAAAATAGAAGCAGAACGGGGATAGCGAATGAGATGCTCACGTTTGAAAGAATGGCCAACGCCAGGTAATAGACCATGCGTGACGCCGCAACACGCTCTGCAGTTTCGATGAGAATGCTGCCAGAGAGCCGCACGGAGATGATGATAATGCACGCCACCAGGATGATGTCGATGGCCAGAAATACGGCAAAGCTGCCGCGCGAGTACATCGCCACAAACCAGAAGAGAGAGGCAAAGCAAAAGTTGGGAGACCGCACGAAGATGGCCACAAGAAAGTTGATGAGCAACAATAAGCCTACGATAACGAGGCATACCGTGATGGAATGTTTGCCGCGGGGAGGAAATGGCTTTTTCCGCAGACCGCGGATGGCAAACTCCAAGCTGAACACGAGTTGGATGTAAGGTACAATAAATACCGCTAGTCCAGTCAGCTTCCGCCCCAGGCTGTGTCAACGAGGAGGAGCGTAAACATACCTGGAAAGACGAATTGCGAGACGATGGTACAGCCCATGATCAGCAGACTAGCGAGACCGCGGGATTGGGCGATGGCAAAGCTGATTCCTTGGATGGTGATTCCGAACGAGATGATGAGCGGGTAGACTTCGGCGGACCGTATAAAGGAAGACTGTGGTGAAGACGGTGTCCTAGAATTGCATCTTAGCATGGTTGTTCGTCATAGACCGACAGCGCCGGCCGCTGCGTCTCTGGCCTGCCATACCTTGGTCTGTAGCGCAGCCTATTTTGTCGTCTTGTTGAGAATGCATCGTAGAGAATGCCGCAGGCTGTGGCGAAAGCGGCGACGGCGTTGAAGGCTGCTAATATAATGGTCGAGGTGCGGATGGACTTTGCAGCGGCAAACCTGAGTTCAGCGATGAAGGCCTGTTGCGTCGTCGAATTCGTTGCGGCTCCGTAGAGTGTTGTTGAATTGCTATCGGCTGTGAACAACTGTGCCCGCTCCACCAGCCAAGTGGCCGTCGTGCCCATTCGTAAACTGTCCATGTCGTGATGCATCGAGAGTAGGGAGGGAGTGCGAGATGGTATGGGCAAGGATATATGACAGGATAGGAACGAGAGGGTCGACTCCGGGGTGTAGTCAAGGGCCGATGGCGAATTGGCCTTCTCTCTCCCCGTGTCGTTGGTCAAGTCATCTAATCTGCGTGCTCGTCCAAGTCGAGATGTCCGGATATCGTCAAGAAATTTGGGATGAAGAGATAGGAAGAAGAAGGGACGGTGAAGGATCAGAAGAATATTGAGCGTGCGAAAAGGAAGAGACAAGAGCAGCAGGTGGGGAGGAGGAGTGTAAGGTGTAGGAGTAAGCACAGACAGGGAAGACGACGGAAAGGAAAAAAAGAACAAGATTGGCAGGGTGGGTGGCAAGAAACAGGCCGGCGGACTCTCTCGATCTCTCCGTCTTGAGGGGGGGGGACCTGGATGATTGGCGCGGATGGGGACAAGGGCGCCGGGTGGAAAAACAAAAGGCAAAAGTGGATGCGAGAGGCTCTAGGGAAGAGAGGGGAAGGTTCAAAGCTCAGGGTCCTCGTAGATGGAGAAGAAGATGTATCACACCTCTCATGGAATCCAACCACGGGCCAGACGAAACATCATAGCCAGTGCCAGATGGTGCATACGAAGTAGTATGGGGGTTCAACCACCGAGCAGAACAGGGGAATGGCCGAGGGGTGTGGAGTGTGGGTCCAGCACATACATTCCACCCTTGTTGGAACTGAAGCTGACAGAAAACGAAGAGGCCGCGGAGGGCACGTCCTCCAAGGAAGACGTAATTGGGCGCCGAGTCGTGGCGGGATCGCATGAAGACAAGAAAGGTGCGACATCCCGGTCTAGCCGGTCCAAACCAAATCCAGAGCAAGGGCCAAAAAAAAGAGGAGAGCAGTGGTGGCGTTGTCCACGGCCCGGATTTTTATCGTTTGGGGGCTCAGCAGTGGTGAAGGGTGCCATTGATGTCATGTCCATGGCAGCCGCTCATGGAGGCCGCAGTGTATGATTCATGCTTGTTGGAAAAAAAGTGCACCATCTCCCTTTGTTCGCTTTCGTTGTGGGCTGCCACCATATTACCCTGTCACCCTCGAATCTTTTCCAGAAAACAAGGCGGCCTGAGCCCTGTGACTGCCGGCGAACCATGTCAACGGTCCATGGTGCGGCAATGGTGCAATGTTGACGCAGGCCGAAGAATCCAGCAAAGTAAGGTGTGGGTATGGAAAGCGCTGTTCCGGTCAGAGGATTGAGAGCCAGGTCGAATTTGGGGCATTGGGGCAGCGATGAAGATGAAGCAATCATGCGACACGCGCAGGTTTCGCCAAGATCCTCCTGTAATACGGGGCAGGAGCATCTAAGCTCTGAGGCTGCAAGTCAGATAAGTGGTAACTTTGACGGAAGGAGCAAGCAGTACCACCTAGCTAGTACCTTCCTGGACTAGCTCTAATTACCCCTGCGACGATCAAACGGCGCGGTGCGTCTAGCCATATTGCTCGTAGGCCATGAAAGGCGCCGGCAAGCCACCCAACTCCCGCCACTGCAGGCCGTTCCCGTCTCTGCACGTGTAGTGGCCCAACACCGCCGATACCAACATCACGGAACGTGGAGGAGGAGGATCATGGCCCGCATCTGCCGACCCTCCCGCTGCTGACAGCATATGGCCGCCAACGGAAACCAGACGGAGGCCATTGTTTTTCATGGTCTGCAGGGATGCTCAATTACGAGGTAGGAGTGGCTGCAGAAACGCACGCGGAGTGGCGCTCGCTGCTTCGTCTTTGGCAGGTAAAGGCACACTGTGTCTCATCCGGGTGTTTTGTGGTTTGCGCAGTGACGGATTAACTGTCGCGGGTCCACGAGATCGCAGATAGCTTACTGTGCAAGCAAAAGGCAGATGAAAACGCGTCGATGAAAAAGCGCAGACAGACATTAAACAATCGGGCCCCCCTTCGTTCCGTTGTCTTCCATATTTTTCCCCAGTGGCTGGCTCTTTTGACACATTCTGCGTATCACCAGCACTCTTCACTCCCCCCCCCCCCCCAAAGCGGTCATAACCCTTTATCCGCTATTGTATGACTGGGTACCGGCACTAAGAAGTAGATAGAGCCGCTGATCTGTACTGGGAGATTGTTTATTCTCCTTTGTCCACAAGCAGTCCTTTCAGCGCAATTGAAATAAGACAGATCAGATGGCCATCCCAGACAGTCACATGTATGTTTAATTGTAAGACCTCGGTGCCTTCTTTCGCAAAGAAGAGATTGCCCGTCGGTTCAGAATGCTCTCGTCAATTGGGAGAAGTTTGGTGTGGATACTCGCGATTTTGTGTGAGTTACGAAAGCATCAGTGGCGGTGATGACATGCATATTGCTTCGAGAGCTGCACGGGGAAAGTGCCGGCACACAAGCTAACAACAATTGACGAAACATGTCTCGTACCCCAAAGCTCCAGTCCACCGTTGAATCATTCGATATTCTAGATAAGAAACAAATGCATAGCATCCTCTGGTTTAGTAAACGAATTCCCGTGCTGTTTTGCCAATATGTCTTACTAACCATGGAAAACGAAGTTTCCGAGATGAGTGGATATCGAGCAAGGAGAACAAGTATTTGTCAAAAGAAGGGGCCGCTGCTACCTCGAGGCACGTTCTCTGTCCCAGATACCTTGATTAAGTGGATGCTGGTTTCTTACAAGGGAGCCAAACACAAGCGCCCCTGTGCAGAAGGCTACCTCTTACTCCATAAGGTTGTGCTCGTGGTGTTCTTGAGAAATTCTAAGCCCCTATTCGCCGACCCAGGCGCAGTGCAGCCGGATATGTATGCCAAGGTCGATCCCACAACATCACGGCGTATGGTCCATCAATGGAAGGTGGAGAGACTTCATCTTGTGGCGACATATTACAATACCTAGACGTCGTGGCGGGTTTCTCTCAATTGGCCAGTTCAAACATTGCCTAGCATTGCTTGGAACCAGAGAGAGGAAAACATACGTTCATCCTCCTCCATTGTCACTACAGGGACGGGATACCCCCATCAAAAAGCGGGTCTCCTGGAACAGTTCCGAGCGTGAGACTCTGTCGGAGGATTCGTGGCCCGGCCCCTCTAACGTCTACCCTGGACCATGGAGGCTTTCTACGCAAACCGCTTATCCCCATGATGCAAGCACCAAAACCAATCGGGATGAGAAGGGGCACAGAAAGGAAATGGAGAGCAAAGCCTTATGAAGGCTACTTTGTTAGCGGGGAAATCACGGGACCGTGTAAGGACCTCACGCCTCGAGAGTCGTCAAGATGTCATTGCAATGCTGCATGTTTTTAAAATGTTGAGATTTGAACGACTTAAAATTACTCGGACAACCCTTTTCCAGCACGCATGCCCAACTCCATTTCAACCCGTAGGCATTCTCTCTTTTCTCTTCGAGTGCAAGCATAACCCTTCGCTACACTCTCCCTTCTCCCCTCCCCCTTCCCCTCCCCCCTCCCCCACGCAAAAGCCGCCCCGCCTGACTCATCTCGACTTGTTCTTCTGGGCCTGCGCAGCACGCACGGAAAAGGCGTCCGAGATATCCGAAATGGCGACGTAGAGGACGTATAGCGGGATGAGCACCCAAAGCATATTAAAAAAGACGAGGTACACCCAGAGGTACATGAAGTTGCTACCATTGAGGTTGGCGTTGAGCACGAGCCACTCTGGGCAAAAGGTCATGAAGCCGCCGTAGATCTCGCCGGTGGCGATGATAATCATGGTGATGTTGGCGCGCGGGCGGCTGCGAGCGAGGTCGTAGCACACAAAACAGGCCAGCGGGCCGGCGACGAAGACCGTCAGCAACTCCAGGCTGATGACGCCGAGGTCCGCGCCGGCCCAGCGCTTATCTGCGCGGGCGTAGACCATCCAGAGCTGCGCCAGCGGGTTGTCGCCAGCAGCTTGCGGGCCGTAGATGCGGTCAGTCTGGCCCAGGAAAGCGTGCGGCCGCAGGACATAATAACGGTCGCTGGCAAGGTCGCCCATGGTGATACCGGCTAGTGGGATCCAGCTAAAAAAGCAGTGGTACAGGTAGCTACCCTCGAGGAAGAAGTGGATGAGGGCGTCGAACGCGTGCCAGATGAACAGCACACGGCGGCTGGCCGGTGCCGTTGCCGGGAGCGCCAAGCGAGACGCGCCATAAGCAACAGCCAAAATGGCGACCGTCGAGGCCAGGGATACAAGAGTCGTCTTGTCAAAGAAGTCGGCCGGCAGCACTGAAGCTGCTGCGGCAGCCGCAGTGGTGTTTTCTATGGAAGCCATGGGGCTAAAAGGCTCGCGGGCGTTGGATGTTGGGGTTTTCGTTCTAGATTGTCGCGTCGCTCGGAAATGGCCATCTTAACTATCGGACCCCCTTTTTCAATACCGGGAGATGATTTATTACATAATATTTGATCTCCAACATTGTGGGGCTTGGCGTCCTTCCCCGCACGTGGAACACATTGCCTAACGGCGCATCGCATATCATTCCGGTACGTAGTCATCATGACGCACCGAATAATCACCATACCGTGGCATTAAAAGCTATCTAGAAAAAATAGTCCTATAATAGGACACTGTATCCCCCAGACCATCTAACATGATTGCTTTCTTAGTGGGTAGCAGCCTGCTTGTTGGCCTCCGCACTGGTATCATACTTGGCCTCAGAGGCCTTGTCCTTTAAGGCATCGATGCCAGCTTCAACACTGAGCTGTTGTTAGAATGCTTATTTTTATCAGGATAGAGAGGCTTGTGGTTCCATACCGCTGGCCGATGGACTGGTTGCTGTCCTTGGCAATGTCCTTGTTGGCTTCCTTGGAGACTGAAGCAGTGGTGCCTTCAAAGTGTCAGCATGTTCCACATGTAGCCCATGATGATCACATACTGTTAAGCTTGTCAGAGACATAGTTGCCGGCCTGCTTGATGGTATCCATTGTTTTGTTTGTGGAAGAAGAGTTGTCGATTAGCTCTTGTTTTTCGATATGATTGTTGATGTGGTTGTTTTGATTAGATGAAGAGTAGAGAAAGATACAGATTCACAATGGGAAAGAAGCCTTCTTTATATATAGGCATTCCTCTTATACCATAGCTTACTCATGTGGGCTATGGAGTGAGGATTCTTACGTCACGTCGATACAAATGATTCCATAGAATCGAGCATGTTTTTCGAAAACAATTCTTGGAAACTATTGATGTAGTGATGCCGATCGCCAACCAAGTACTAAATGTTAGTGTTCTTTAGCACCACCAACTGTTCGAAGCGTTGAAATGTAGGTCAAATTCCAGGCTTCGATTGGCTACTAAGAAACGGCGCCAGATCCAATCTCAAAGGTGTGAGCTAATCATGACGACACCGACTGTAGCTACACTCATCCCTTCCCCTCTCCACGAATGAAACACCCTAAAATGGCAATGATCAACATTGTTTGATTCCCCAACAAGCATCATATGGCCACATAAAATAGTCTAGACCGGTTGCTTCTAACAATGCCAAAGGACGGTGTTGTGTCAGCGACCATGTGCACTGACTTGCACCTTCTCGACTGTTCCAGTACTTTGCTGATCTTTGAAGCTAAGGTAAGATCGAGATTGTGGTATCCAACATAGTGCAACGTCTCCTTTCTCGCAAAATATGACACATCTATTGCTTCTTGGTGCCCACAAGTTCTATACTTACTTGTGGGCTGAGAACCGACGTCGGTGATGCTTTCCCGTCGTGATACCTTGCCTGCCTATTTTGGCTTCCTTGGTGGCACAAACCGTACCTTCTCTTTTCAGATATTTCCCCCCCTCTGTCTCATTTCCTTCTCTCTTGCAGCTGGTTTCCTCTTACAGCGAAACAAACAGCATCCCAGACAATAAATGTCCTCTGGAACCGGTATGGTGTAACGGTTAACATTCGAGATTCTCATTCTCGGGCTCTGGGTTCGATTCCCAGTACCGGTGACTTTATTTTTGGGCCCCAAGACTACATACAGGCTCTGTCCATCCTCCATTTTCGCTGTGCTTCCAGCTTTGAGAATTACAGCGACAAATAAACAAACAACCAGATGCTGTACCTATGTCACATGGCGTCTGACTCCAATACTTTTTTTGTGTCTTAAATAAAGAGGCATTTCATGGCTTTGTTGATATTTCAGCCAACGTCGCGCTCTATACCTACACGGTTGTTTATCTTCACCCTTTACAATCCGCCAACTTGATTTATTTCATTTGATTGAACCCGAAATTCCATCCTAAAAATTCCCACTAGCACTGCCAACATCTACATCCAGCGGATCAATAACTTGTTTCTTTTCCACATTTACTTCCATCCACGATGCCTAAGCAAGGAATCGACATCAACCAGTGCAACATAGATGACCTCCGACTCGAACCGCTGAACCTTCTCTGGGGAGGACCGTTACTGGTTGACCGCCGAAGAAAGCAACAGAGACGAGAACAAAAGAAACGCCATGGCAGTGATGCAACTACAGCTCTTGCTGAACAGGTGGATTCCCCAGAATCCGTAGCTGTGTCTGCTGAATTGCCACCGCAGCCCGCTGAATTAGTAAAGCTTCCACCTGCTGCCGACATGAAGATTGCAGAAGATGCAGCAACCAAAGAGAAAGGGGAGGAAAGAAGAAAGAAGAAGAAGAAGAAGCATAGAGACAGAAAGAAAACCGATAGTGGCAGCGAGGCAGACATGAGCAATGCCAGAACTAGTGTCAAGATGCATCGGAGAACACACCACCAGAGACGTGTGCGAGAGTATGACAATGATAGCTGCTATTGTTGCAGCGATACCATCAAGAAGAAGAGCAAAAAGAAGTCTAGCAGCGGGTTTGCAGCAGCCACCAAGTGCTCTTTGTGTCGGCAACGGCTGAGTTCATCTGACAATGGATGCACTGACCAGGAGAAGAATGGGTCGGAGGATACGTGCAAGAAGAAAAAAAATAAACAAAAGAACGAGAAAGAAGAAGAAACCGACAGAAATGGCGAAGCAGGGAAACAGACGAGTGCTGAGGGTTATGCAACTGTTCCAACAGCCAGGAAAAACGGTATACCAGCAGATCAGGCCAACGACAATGGGGATAATATTGACAGCAACGTCCACCCGTTTGTGAAGGATACCATGCCATCATTACCCAACCAGAAGGACACCCACCCACCAAACAGGCATGACTTCTCGTCAATGCCATGTCTGCATTATCCCTATCAAATGCCAGCTGCTCCAGGGTTTTCTCGCCTGTTGTACCAGCAGTACAACCATGACAATAATTTCCAAAATTATTCGCAGTACCATCACTCACACCCAGAATATCCAGCCTTTCCATATGCGTACACAGGTTCTTCTCTCATGATGCCGTCGATGACACAATCGTTCATGCCACCACCGACATCGTACCAAGTCGGTATCGAGACCCAACGACCTGCCTTCAGCACAGATCACATCGGTGAGGGTCCTCTAGGGATCAGCCCGCAGAACAGTGGCACCAATATGGCGCCGTGGAACGGCATGGATGCCACCAACGAGCCAACGGCTGTTAATACAAGAACTGGAGATAATCGGGACATCAGATGGGACGACGATATGAACAACACCCAATGCAGCGGCGGCGGCAACAGCAGTGGGGGCCAAGAGCTGACCTGGACTCCGGATGACTTGGCCGTGCTGAGGCGTTTGCACTCGTGGTACATTACCGACCGGTGGCGGGACTTGCAAGCTGCATTTTACAACGAGACGGGACGGATGGTGGACTGGGAGGTACTCAAGAGCAAAGCAGACCAGGAGCATAGTGACCAGGAAAGGGCAACAGGGAAAGGGGGAAACGCGTGAAGCAATAATGTGTTGACAACCTACAGCAAAATGGCATGGGGAGATTAAAGAATCTGACAAATTGTTCTTCAGAATTGAACATTGCAGCTCTGAAGGCTCTTACCAAGAATTAGCCAGCCAGAATGATATATTCAAAATGCAAATATGGTCCATAGGGGTATTGATAAAAAAAGGTAGTTATCGATGCGTGGCAGCAAACGACAACAAACGCAAAAGAGCAGAAAAGAAACTACTCGAGTAAAAATAGAAAGCAATGCAACCAAAACAAGCCAAACCCCGTTTCCGCACCGCTTCTAAACAGCCTCCTCCGTCTTGTAAAAATACAGAGCGAAATAACAGACGAGGTGGGTAGAAGAAAACATGCAAAGCCCGCCAAAAAAACTCCTAATATGCAGTCTAGAGTCTCCAGCCCATCCAAACCATCTAGGCCAAAGTAAGAAAAATTAAAACAAGAAATCATTTAAAAAGAAAAACAGAAGAAAAATCAAATGGAGGAAATGTAATCGGTGAGAGGGTAGCCTATTCATATAAATTCGGGCATTGCGATAGGCTGTATTGTTTGGCCTGAAGAAGCTGTGCTTGTCGATATTGGTGGTGCACTTGACGACGTTACCGATGACTGCTTGTCGTGTTGTGTTGTGGAACTCAATGTTTGGCCATGCTGACTGCCACCTGCTTTGGCCCGGGACGAGCTTGCGGAAACGAGTCCGCGTTTCATCATCTTGCCTAGCACAGTCACCAGCTCGCAGGCATCACTGAACATGTCGTTGTCGATGCCCTCCGTGGCTTCGTACACTTCGGCGATCGTATCCTTGGCCAGTTTGCGGCTGCCTTCAGCATCGCGGACGCATTCATATAGGAACGCAGCGTATTCCGTCTTGACGGATAAGCATAGCGAGTGTGATCCCCAGAGAAGACTCTCGGCCAGAGCCACTGCATCTTTAAAATAGCGATTTGCCAAGGGTAGGTAGTCGGCCGAAGGAAGTAAAAAAGCGGCAGGTGGTTCAGGGCCGAAGCCAGGAGGTGGGTTCACGGGTCCACCCTCCATGGGGTGGGCGGGTTGTATAGAAGATCGCTCGCTTTCCAATTCGTCATCCCGAGCTATCCCCTTGCCCTTGTCAGCGCGCGACGGCACCTGTTCGTTTGACAATGATCCTTGAAATTCCTGTATCGACATGCCCATGGTTGACACGGGAGGCTGGTTGTAAAAGAGAACAAAGATGTGGTAAAATGAGGCGCGCAGTTTGTAGGCGAGAACTTTGAGCTCGACATATTGGCCAACAACGGGAAGGACATACTGCTCGAGCATGACCAGGCCCTCGCGTGATAGCCATATAATGTGGAAGTGGAGTTCGAGGAGTTGAGACGACCTTGCAATATCTTGTCGGCGTTGCTTCCTAGCCTGTAGTAACTCTTGGGAGAGATTGATGGATAAACCGAGGATTTTGAATAGCATAGATGCTAATAATGGGTTGTCATTTTCAACTGCCTTGGCAAGCCTGCCAAGGAACTTTTGATCAACTTTGGACGATGCCATCGCTATACGGCGGCTTTTGTTGGATGGCAGATGGAGAAGATAGAGAAGATAGAAGAGACGATCTAATGTAAGGCTCTGTTAGAGATGGTCGCCAAGTAGTGCCTAGTTGGGCATATGTGGCAAAAGGGAAAGAGCCAAAATAGGATCTAGTAAGTCTGGCATACCTTGCTTGCAATGGCGTATAAAAGAGTGAGAAGTCTCGGGGACAAGAATCAAACTGTCTTGAGGGGGGGATTCAAATGCATCTATCTGACCGGAGCTTTAGGAGCCCGTGATGATAGGTTGGCTCACAAATTAGGCTACCGCGGGGAGAGTTCTGAAAAAAGAAGGAATGCAGACAGATTAGATTGTGTTGGTGATGGCAGCGAGTGTTTTCGTCGGAAGAGTATGCTCGATATATATATATATATATACCGAAAAAGAGTGCAAGACAGAGAGAGTGTGTGTGCAGGTTTGGAGCGGTCAAACGAGCGAAGGAGAACAATGGCGGACGAGGTTTCACCGACAAGGTCAGTTCACTAACCGATCTTGAATGAGCGACAAAGAATCAACAAATGACCAGCTAGAGAACCGAGGGCCCAATGGTGCCGATTGGACGCAGCCGTGACTAGTCAAGGCCGGCAGAGGACGTGGATAGTTGAAGATCTGCTGACAAAGCTGAAATGTGCAAGAAACGAGTGACAAAAGCGAGCGTCGAGCAGAAGAACAGAAGACACAGGGCTCGAGAGGGAAGGTACAGATTCGGCGACAGTCGTGTTTGAGCTCATGCGAGAGGAGTTATTGTGCAAGATAAACCGAGGTCTGGGTGGGCTAAGGCGGTATAAGAAGACAGGACGAAAGGGGGAAGGAGACAGGGCAAAAGGAGTGCAGCACGAAACTGAAGTTCCACCAGGAGTGCATGCACATGTAGGCCAACGGGGGCGTGCCTCAGTCGGGGTATGCTGCCTTTTTATTTGGGTCCTTGTCCGCGAATTGTGCATGAACGGGTGTTGAAGGCGGGCCAGTCATTCGATTGCTCCAAACTTTCTTTTTCGTGTTTTTCTGTTTTTGTTTTGTTGATTGTTCGTGTTTTTTTCGCGCCTTGGATTTTGTTTCTTTTTCTTCCGGCCGAGCAAAATGCGGCGACGGCACTGTGCAGGTGTGGTGTGCCGTGCAGCGTGCAGCATGCAGCGTGCAGAGGAGCGTGCAGGAGACCTGCAGCGGTGAAGAAGTTCGTGGGGACGGGGTTGCGCTGTTAATAACTCAGGCGCGTGGGGATATGCAGATGTGAGACGGCCAGTGTTGGGCACTACCCAATGGAGAAGGATGGCAGCAAGCGGGATCAACGACGAATAAAACGAAAGTCGGAGTCAAGCGACAGAACGATCAGTGTGACCAGGCTGGGCCGCCTCAATCGAATCGACGTGCGAGAAGAGCAAGAGAGCGTGCTGCTCGTATGCTGGCAGCGGAAAAGAGAGACGTATCGGAAAGACGTAGGCTTTCGTCACTGGTTCACCTGCCTTCCTAGTCGGCTGCACGATGAGCTGTCAACGCGCCTTTTATTGCTTGGCCGTTGGCGATGGCACACCCTTGGACCGTCAGCCGGCTGCTGTTTTGGACGAGGAAGAACTTGGGCTCGGGTCGGGTGATCAAGATGCATGAACCGGGCATGCGTTCCGGATTGCCTCAATGGGATCCAATGTGCGTAGCCCGCTTCGTCTTCGCTGCCGTTCTTTCAAGCTCCCATCCAAAGCGGCTGGTTCACGGGAGCTGATTTCGAATTCCTCTTCTGGCACCTTCCAGCTCCCACACCCCCCAGGCTGGGATAGTCCTGCCAGCGGGACCAAGGCGGCCGCCCTAACACGATGAGGGAGGGGTGCGCGTGAGACGCGATATCCACTTGCCAGGTGGCTGAGAGCGGTTTAGACAACGCAAAGCGAGCGGAGGGAAGAGGCGCCCGAGAGAATCGCCAATGAGATGCAATGTGTCCCAGCTGGTCCCCCCTCAAACCGACCACGACAGCGAGAAAAAAAAAAAAAAAAAGGAAAAAATAAATAAGAGCACCAGCAGCGAATCGGATTGTGCAGCAAGGTCAACAGCTGCTGCGGGCGTTTGCCGTGACCGTTTTGGCTTGTTGGCAGGCCCTCGTTTTGGCGGCCCTCGTGAGTGGGCGATGCAGGACCGGCACACCGATGCAACGGCAGTGGACCTCGGCCGTCTTTGCGTCTGCAGGTGGTCGTACCCGCTCTTTTCGCGTTGTGCCTCACGCTCCGCGGGAAGAAACGCGCAAGGTCAACGTCGAGACGACGGCCAGGCGCAGAAGAGAGAGTGAAAAAAAAATATGGCAACCGATCCCTGGCGATAGCTCTGGTCGGCTTTTCTTGATCGCGATTGACGTTCTTGGCGCAGTGTAGTCGCTTACACCGGAGCAGAAGTCCCAGAGAACTGGTTGATGGACGCAGGAATGCGGGCCGGCAAGAAAATAGAGGCCGAGTAAGAACAGGGCGAAGAGAAGCTATCGCTCATCCGGATGCGCGGTTGTGACGATCGAATGGGAGGTCGGGGGCACGCTGCAGAGGTGCTGCAGGTCCGAGAAAAAGTGGGAGTGAGAAAAGAAGGAGAGGAGCAAATGGCTGGCGCGAAAGGAAAACGGAAGGATGGGACAGCTGGGACGAGCTGGGACAGCTGGGACAGCTGGGATAGCTGGGATAGCTGGGACGAGCTTGACACGGTCTCGAATTGGTGTCGTATTAGGGGAGGTAAAGTGGCGGGGCTAAGCCAAAAAGGAAAATGAAAGGGGAAAACGGAGGGAAAATAAAAAAACAAATAAAAAAAGGCGCGCCACCGGTGCCCCATGGGACACGCCTTCCTCAGTTACGCCGCTATTAATACTATGTATATTATGTATTTATGTCCCATGACGTAGGATACGAGCTGTGAGTACTTCGTACATACTCGTAGTAAGATACAGCTTGCGAGAGGCCAACAAGGCCACCAGCCGGCCCATTGTTTACAGCGACGAGAGCGACCGCCTAGCCGCAGCGTCGTGCTGTCTTTCCTTGCTTTTGTTTACGTGTTTGCGCGCCCGTGCCGCCGAGGAACACGAGCCTGTCATTTGTGGGTAAGAGGCAATTTGGCTGTCCTTGCATTCTGTTAAACAGCGGGAGCAATTGCCGAGAGTGCTCAATTTATACCGCACAAAAGGAAACGGAGCAACATCCTCAGGCACAAACCCCTGGCTATTATCGCTATACCTGTATTAATTCTCCACCCCCGATTCAGCCTAGCCACCAGCGATTTGGACTGTCGAAAAGCAAATCGTTGCTATTACCAGGCAGTCTTGACTTTTGGGTCGATCAGGTCCCTGGCAACGTCGCGTGTGGCGCCCGTCTTTCAGCCTCCTCATCTTCCTTCAAGTGGTGCCAGCGCTCCGCTCACACGAGCAGCAGGTTTGCATAATAGCATGACTTACTGATGAAAAGACACTTGGTCGTTGACACTGCGGCCCTTTTCCCTGTCTTACTACTCCTTAGACAGTTTCTTGAGCACGCATTAACCAGATGGTAAGTGGTGATGAGCAGGTATGCATACTAGCCGGGGATGCTGTATCTGCTGTGACAGTAAAAACTGCTGATTCATATGCTCTATACGCGACAGGATATCGTTGCAAATAATCATCGGCTAAAACCCCAGAGATAGATACTCGGAAAACATTCGCTCGTCAAATGCCGCTCTCGTTCGTAAAAAAAATACCAAGAATCCATGGCCCGCTATATCAAGCCCCTTTATGGGATGACCGCCGCTTGCGTCGGCGGCTGCCCACTGCGCTGGCTTGCATCATCTGTCCTGATGCCGCCTCCAGCATCTCGGCGGGACTGCCAAACCGCTCAGGGCCCATCGAAATTATCTTGATAGAGGTCCCCAATCCTATCGCCACCGTGCCTGCCCCAACCTGCACCATAGGCCCAGGCTCTGTGACAAGCAAGTCTCCCTGTTTCATTTCCAGCGGTCGCATAGTGTAGCTCCTGCTCTTATTGCTGTTGCTGCAGAAGTCTACCACACTGCACACCGACCAGGCCTCCCAGACGTCCTGGCTTTCCAAGTGCGCCGTTGTGGCGTCAGAAAGAACCTGGAGACCACGGCGCCGAAGGGTGCCGCTCTTCTTGCCCGAAAACTTGTCATGCCCTGTGGCGTGGTCTGATGTGCGGTCAGAAAGTACAACATCAGCTTGTCGACGAACACCAATGATGCTGCCATTTGGTAGAGCCTCCCACTTCCCCTGTCCTGGGACCTCAGCCGTCACCTGCCGCGCGTCACCCAAGGTGCATCGGAAGTCGTATATAGTGGCCGGCGTTCCTTCTCGAAGATCTGGCTGAAGAGCGATAGACCCATCGTGCGCCTGAGGCAGATAAGTCTGCATAATGCAATTGCCCGTATCCGCACTTGTAAACACGAGGCTAAAGTAGCCCAGTTCCGGGAAGCCGGCTGGAGGATATCTCCGTATCGAGTATAGACAGCGCAGCGAGCGAGCCTGAATGGCTACCGCAGCCTTGAATGTGTGAATGATGGCCGAAGAAGCACAGTCCACGACGTCCACAGATATGGTCTTTACAGCCAGGTAAACCGAAAGCTGGGGGACAGCAACAAGTGAATGAACGATTTCTTCTCTGGAAGCATGCTGTTTAACTTCCTTCGATACCCATCCATCAAGAGCAGGGGTAATTTGGTGAATGCAGCCGCTCCGAGACGTAGTCAGTATGGACAACGGTTCGCCGCGTGATGCCGGCACTGAAGCTGGGGAATAGAGAAGCACAGCGTTGACGAGCGGGCTCTTGCAGACCTGGAGCTCTGACGACTCGCTCGTATCTGCCCAGAGCTCGACGAGCATTCCGTCGTGGCGAACGAGAACAATCGAATGCACACAAGGGCCTTTTCGAGTTGGTGTGAAGAAGAAGGCTTCTGGTTTGTGCCCACGCAGGTCTACCGGAATGGAAGACCCCCACCGTTTGGTCTCCAAGCTCCACAACGTGACCATGTAACTAGACAAAATTGCCAGCCAGACGGAATCGTCGTCAATGGCAAGGGCTATAACCGGGAATGGCACATCCAATGACGCATCCTGGTCACCCAAAAGATAGCTCGTGCCGCCGCAAGGCACGTTCCAGACGCGGATCCATCGATCCAGTCCCACCGAGACTACCAGGCCGTCGGGCGATGCCGCCATCAAAGCCACGTCTAAAGCATGCCCCTGCTCTAGCGTCTTTTCTGACAGAACAGGCTCATTTACCGTTTCCATCTCGCCTAGATTCTCAGCGATGCCGTAATGCAAGAGGTAGCAGACAAACAAGCGCACTGTGGCAGCTACAGCCAGGATGGCTGTGATATAGGATTTCCATTGGCGACGCGTAAAATCGTAGACAGCTGAGAGGAATGGAGACTCAGCCACGTTGAGTTGGCGGGTGGCATCTTTGGAGACGAACATGATCGGCTCGTAGACCCGGGCAACATAATGATGCGCATGGGGCTTTATAACGTTGATAATCTCGCCAGCTGTCTCGTGGTCCTGAAGTTGAAGCCACGATTCCGGGCTGCAGGCCTGGTAGAGCTTAGGTAAGGAAGAGTGCGCATTGGTGCAACCATTGGCCCTTTGCTTTGCCACGCTCAGAAGGCGGAAAATATACTGAATGATGCCTTCGTTTCCCAAAAAGTGCCATTGCGCAATGACAATGAACCCAAGAAATATGGCAGTACCGGCGATACGGGTGGAAACGTCCACACGGCCTCGAAGCACGGCGCCTAGCCAAGACTCTTGTGGTATTGTAAGTGGCAAGGAAGCTTCATATGAGGGAGGCGGGGACACGGATGATCGCAGACTGCGTCGCATGGATGATGCTTTTTCGATGGCCTCGCCCAGTTCAGTACGTCGAACTTCGATGCTGAGAACGGACAAGAAAAAGGTGGAGAGATAGCCAAAGTCGAAGACAATGGCAATGCCAAGAAAGACGCAGAAATCAGAAAGGCCAGGAGCAACAAAGTTGGACACCCCCCACAGTAAAAATAGGTGCTCTCCAACGCTAGCTAGAGCAATATGTGTGGTGCGTCCAAATGCATCCCCGATCCGGCTGCTGGTGCTGTCCTCCAGATCTGTCGCAATCACGGTGTTGATCAGACGAAGTAAGTTTTCGAGGCTCATGGACAAGATAACAATGGGGTAAGCGGCTCGGGGTATGCGGGAGAGGTCGATATTGAGAACTGCGCAGATAGTGAAGCTCGACATGATGGATGCAAAGATCTGGGCTATGACAGCGAGCATCAGACCAGGGCGCGACTTGATGGCTGGTACCTTGGAAAGGTTCTGGACGACATAGGCGCAAGTCAGGGTGTAAGAGACGACAAGCATGAGAGAGTCCTGCACGGAGATGGGCAGGAATTGAAACACATAGAGCTGGCTCCTTGCGCTGTGTTCGTCTGCTGGGTGGACGGACCACTTGGTATTCGGGCGAGTGGTTAAGCTGGCAAGGTTCCGGTCCCACTGCTGGCCCACGACGGAGCCGGGGAGGTGGATCAGGCTGATGACGAGAGCATCGACGGCGATGAGGGAGCGGTCCTCAAAGCGTGTACCACTGAAGACAACTGAGGGACGGAGCGTGATATTGGCGAATGTTTTCTCAGCTCTCTTTCTGTTGACGGTCGCAAGAACATCGGTATCGGACATGACTGCCTTCTTATCGCCACCCCAATAGAGCAGTGGTGAGGTGAAAAGCCAGGACTGGTTCGTGAGCCCGTTTACTATGTGAAAGGCATCGCGTTGGGCCAGGGAGAGGCCGGCCGCGGAAACGGCGGGTCCGGAAAGATTGGTCGAGCGGCGGGGGTGGAAGTTATAGGTAGGCCCTAGGAGCTTGTCCTGCAGCTCGAGGGCATCGAGAAGCACATCGCGCTGAAGAGCCTTCAAGTAGCTGCCGTGAACCCACGCAGAGCGCATGACAACATCTGGCTCAGTGATGCTCCCATCTGCCAGAGGCTGTGCGTTTGTCCACACATGACGTGGAATGTGTGCTGCCCCGTCGGCGAAGTCGCTGGTGTAGAGAAAGGGAACGGGATACACGAAGGCGGTGAGCAGGGCCACTGAGAGCAGAAGCGTAACGGCCACATTTCTGGCAACGCAGATACCATAACGCGTGGCAGCGCTCCGAAGAGGATGGTCAGGAGCAAGGTCAGGAGCATTTGTGGTACTAGCGAGTCAATACAGGTCGCAGAAACAAGCAGATGAGGACACCAGAGCAGATTTACCCTCGAAGCGGGTACAGAAGATACCAGAGCATCGCCGAGTCTCAGCCAACCAAGAGAAGCTAGGCTGAGCGGCGGTGGCATCAAGCAGAAGAAAGAAGCACCCAGGCGTTGGTGGGGGTTGGTGAGGCCTGACGTTGGCTGTCTGTTTCCCCGTACACAGACTGTGCAAACGAGCGGCGTCGTGACAGCCTTCCTCCTCGAGTTCTGCAGCAGTGCCCCATTTAGAACAACGAGCTGGGCTCAGAAATGCATGGGACTGCGCGGGTGCGGTCTAGAGCCGCAGGCATGCTCGTTTATTTTTCACGTGTGTGGTTCGATAATATGCAAGCGGTGGAATGGAGCTTGACGCGGTGGTGCCACTCGGGAAAATACTGACGACTCTCAGGATGACGGTGGGAAATTTAGAATTGGATGGGGAATCTGGACAGTTCGATGCCTAGTTGGGGGAAATATATAGCACTAGAGTAGCGACCAAACCACCATCCCGGCAGCCGGTCAAACTAGAGATGGCGTTGGTTGGTTGTAACATAAAAAAGGCCTGGATGCGTCTATGTCTTGTCAGGGCGTTCTTTCCCTGCCTTGAATTTTGGGAGCATACCTACATATGAAGTAGAAACAAGTAATGAAGAGCACAAAATGCAAGCATCAGCCATTTACAGATTGTTCTGCCCCTCCCCCTAGCTTTTTTTTTTTTTTTTTTTTCAGAAAGTAAAAAGAATCAGGTCATGGCTCGTTACAGGTGTGCGCCACGCGCTCTTATTGGCTGCCAAAATTTAGCGATCTGGCAAAAGCTTCTGCCAGAAAGCAGTAACAGCAGGTTATTGTTAACTCACGGGAACCTCGCAAGGTGTCATGGATTTTTCCGATCCACTGGCCGAACTTATCAAAAACTACTTTGAGCTCAATGGCTCCACCATCGATGAGCTTTATGACAATGGGAACGGAGCTGGAGACGATATTGCGGCCCTGCCCGGTTCCGGATCCGGCTCAGAACCCAGTCCGCTTGAATTCATGCGTTATGTGGCTCGGAATACCCCATTTGTGGCCCGTGGTGCCGCATCTTCATGGCCGGCAGTTCGCACGTGGTCAGTGCCGTTCCTACGCGACGCTCTGGCCGGCCACACGGTCAACGTCGCGGTGACGCCGAAAGGGTACCTGCTATTCACCGTCCGGATTCGTTTCCCACGTCCTCTAACAAGCAGAAACGCCGATGCTCCAACACCTGGCCCAGCCAACGACCTTGTCTTTGCCAAGCCGTGGGAGGAAGACGAGATCTTCTCTTCGTTTCTTGACTACGTCATCCATCACGAAAGGGACAGGCTGGATGGGGCCGCGGAAGTCCGTTATGCCCAGACGCGTGAGCCACAATGCTCCGTCTTCAACCATTCCCCCCTCGAAATTCTGACCGTCTGAGCAGAAAACGATAACTTCCGGCATGAGTATGTCTCTCTGTTTTCTCACGTCCAAAAGGACATCCCGTTTGCGCGCATCGCCCTGCAGCGGCCGCCCGAGGCCATCAATCTATGGATAGGGAATTCGCACTCTGTCACAGCTCTGCATCGAGACAATTACGAGAACGTGTACGTGCAAATTCTCGGCCAGAAGCACTTTGTGCTGCTGCCACCGCTGTGCCAACCATGTGTCAACGAGCAGCTCCTGCGTCCCTGTACATACTGGAGGAGACATGACGGAAGCCTAGAGCTGCGGCCGGATGATGCCAGCACCACCACCAACGAAACCGACGCAAGCAGTGTCCCCTTTGCCACATGGGACCCAGACAGGCCGGCCGAAAATGCTACGCCATACTCGTCATTGGCATCGGCCATGCGGGTGACACTTAACCCTGGCGATATGCTCTACTTGCCTGCAATGTGGCATGTTTCCCTGGTCAGACTAAATGCGTTCATCCCCTATTAACAGCACTAGGTATCACAAAGTCTCCCAATCCTGCTCTGCTGAAGGCGTCTGCGTGGCCGCCAACTATTGGTCAGTCCTTGTTGATTCGATCCTATTCCCTGCTACCGGCAATACTAAACCTAGACAGGTTCGACATGGACTTTGCCGGTCCCCTATACCCCTTGACTTCGTTTGTACAATCTGTCTATCAGACAGGACAGCCATCCGCAAGCAGCGTAAATTGAAAGTCGTCCAAGTACTCTGGCATCTCAAAATGACACATGCACTATTTTGTCCGCCCAACCAACCTGCCCGCACATCTACCTCTTGTGCTTCTTGGCCACCCGCTTCAGAGCTCTCGTCTCCTTCTTCATTCTGGCATCCACCAGCTTGTATCTACCCTTGACTCCCTTAGGTCTATGAATAGTTAGTGTCAGGTTGCGAAAAGGGAAATAGCACATGGGTCCAAACATACCGTCCCTTGATGCCCCGGTTGGCTCCCTTAGCCACCACCACCTTGGTTGGCGTCCGTGGCTTCTTCTTAGATGCCTTGTTGAGCATCTTGGTGATGGTGTCGGCCTTTTCTTTCTCCGTCATGCCTTCATCCGCGATCAACAGCTCAGACTTCTTTTTGAGCTTTTCCAGCTTCTGCGCCGCCTTGAACTTCTTGCGAGCCCGCGCCTCCCGCACCTTCTTGATCGGCCGTGCGTTGAGCGCCCGCATCTTTTCCTTGATCGAATCCGCGGCTGCCTTGGTAATAGGCCGCTGCACTTTGTCGTGCCGGGACTCGTCGTTTAAGAACCAATCTGGCAGGCCATCTCTGTCACGGAAGGCATGCTTGTTGAATCCTTCGTCGATCACGTCCTGCTTCAACTTCTGTCCCGATGCTAGCGACTGAGCAAGGGTCATAGCCTCGGCCGTGATGATGTCAATGTCTATTCACTGTTAGTTTCGTTGTCTCGGCAAGCATGATGCAGGGAGCTCGACGTACTCAACCGGCCATCATCGCGACGGCGCCGATCTTCCTCCTCCCAATCATTTTCGTCGCCGTTCTTGCCATGCTTCACAACCTCAAATTGGCCATCATCTTCGCTATCTGAGTCTGCAAAGGCGGCATTGTCCTTGGCCTTCGCAGTGCCTGGCTTGAATGCGGTGCCCTTGTGGGCTGAGCCATCAGAAGATGCATTGTTTTCACCAGCCTCTTCTTCTTCTACATCCTCGGTCGCTTCACCTTCACTGGCATCGTCTGCCGTGTCGTCTACTGCATTCTCCGCTTCTTCATTTCCAGGCTCGTCTAGAATTCCCGGGATGCCCTTGAAGATGTCTTGGCTGAAAAAGCTTCTGGCGCGTTTTGACAAGCCGCCTTCCTCGGTCGGTCTGTTGTCGAGATCGATAAGCAATGGCTTCGTCATCTTCGTTCTGGTGACAGCTTCATCGTCATCATCGCTGGAGCTATCCTCTTCAAGATCGCCATCACTGTCGTCGACGTCGTTTTCTCCAGCAGAAAAGCCCTCCCACTCCCCGTCATCTTTCTCTTCTCTTGCTTTTTTGGCACGGTATTTCGCATCAGAAGCCGCTTTGCGGTCTTGATACTGCTCATACATGCCGTCAAGTTCACGCTCTAGGCGGTCCTCTTCATCGTCGCTTTCCGCATCCGTTTCACCAGATGAACCAATGCCGCTGTCGTGCTCTGTCCGTTGCTGCTGCTGCCGTTTTTCAGAGCTGTCCAGGATGGCCATTTTGCCCCTTGCTATTCTTTGCAGAGCCTCGGTCTTGTCCAGTTTCCTAAGAGCAAACATAGATCCCTCGCCCATCGCGTCCGACTGCTCCATGCCAATGTCCATAGGGGTGGTCATGTTCAACTGCATTCGCACAATCTCCTTTTGTTTTCTCTCGTTCTCTTTTCGCTTTTCTCTTTTTTTCTTGCCACTGGCCTTATCTTTCAAGTCCTGTAGCTCTTTTTGAATTCGCATTTCTTCGTCCATGGTGTCGACTTCGGTGACCTCTTCTGAGAGTGGCTTCGGCGTCGTTTTCTTCGTGGGGAACCCGAAGAGTTCTCGGACCTGTAACCGCCACCGGAGTAGAACCTTGAACTCCTTGCGGCTCAACACCCGAAGGTCCGCACAGCTAGTACGGATTTCGTCTGTTGTCTGGGACAATTTGTCGAGAGCCGCTAGCGCCACATCGCCATTTTTGGGCTGTTCGAATGTCAACCGGTTGTATTGACCGAGGATGGCAATTGGGTCGGTGCTCTGGATAAACTCGCTAGCGGGGATCTCCTTGAACTGTGTGTAGTCACCCTCCTCGTAGCCATCTCGCTTGCGCTTCTTTGTTTCGGGCTTAAACACTTTGGCTTCATTGTTCGGCGTTGGATCGGACAGCTCTGCGAAGACGGCCTTGGGATCTAAAAGGCGAGGATCGATTCGTTTAGGCGCTTTGAATCCACGGCACACAACGAAGATTTCGGCAGAAACGTTGCGGGAGGATGGCGGTTTGGTGGCCTCAACCTTGTCGAACAGCTGGTTAAAAACCCACAAGAGAGAATTGTAGTCCTTCGAACGGAACACCTTTGTCACAAATGTACCACCCTCGACCAGGAACTCGGTTGCCAGCTTCATGGATTGAAGGGCCAGCTCGGCTTGGTTGAACGAATCCTGAACCCATGCTGTACCAACGTTGGGTGCACCGTCGTGTAAGACCGTGTCGGCCTTCCATGTCTTCAAGTGTTGTCGAATGGTGGCTCGGCATTTCTCTGTTGTGATGTCGCTTTGGAAGGTTATGACCTTGGGGATTGGCTTGATCGGCGAGAGGTCGACTCCGACGATAATGCTGTTCACTGGCATAGTCTCCACAGCTACTTGACACCACGACTAAACGACTGATGTCAGCATACACTGCCACTAGAATTAAACAGAGGCATAGGTGAAACAAAAAGACGTACTCCTGGTGCAGCGCAGAGATCCAGCAGGACTTTGCTTCTCTCGAGAAAGCCATACTTTTTGTTCAGCTGTATCAATTTAAAGGCTGCTCTTGCGCGGTAACCTTTTTCTTTGGCAAGTTTGTACCACTTGTCCAAACGGCCTTTTCCGTGCTTCTTCTGTACGGCCATTGTGACAGAGAAGCAATGCTGGTAAAATGTAAGTGTGAAAAGAAAGCGTCAACTAGCCACTTTTTTTGGGCTGTCGCAGCTTTTTTTTTTTCGCCCACTTTATCGCCTCCATTATCGGGCTCGATAAGAATTAGTCAGAAGCAGCACGTCTGATAAGAAATATTAATGGGCAAAATGTCGAGCGTTTTGGGAAGGCGGTTCAGGGGACTTGACCAGCTTAAAAATGGGGCTGTTTTATTTGATAGGCCCAAGCTGTAAGTGCTCGCGACATGATGGGGCAGCGTCGCGTCCATCGCGTCCCTTTCACGACAGAGCGCCCCATATGCTTGCCAGGACGCTCGTTCCTTCCCCGCCACATGATTTTGCTGGTCACCGCAGCTTGACCGCGTTCAGCGTAAAACACCATGTCCCATTTTTTTTCCCTCTTCCTCAATATCTCACGGCCAATTCTCTTTTTCAGTGATTCTGCCATCATTCTCGTCTCCATTCTCCTCGATCGCCGTCTTCTACATTTCCTAACTCTTACCATCCATTCGTGAACACGGCTTTTGTACATGCATACTCGTACTGTCGTGGGTGGTTGGACAATGGCTGAGAGCTCTCTCCCAAGCTCTCAAGATGATCTCGAACTATTGTCATCGCCGCCTAGGGCACCGTCTGCTGGCCCCGCTGGCAAGGAGCGTCGCCAGCCCTCCATTACACCTCGCAAATTCCGGCGATTCTTCACTCCCCGAGCTCGCGTGTCCGCCCACCCAAGTGCCGCCCGTCGAGCCCTTCGCGATTTAACAGCGCTTGCTTTGAACAGCAAGCAGGCAGCTTCAAGCAGTCCACTTTATTCGAACAGAACGTCGTCCCCGATGCCTGACGATGGCCTTGCTATTACGTTTCCGTCACCTCGGGCGGTCAAAAGACGGAAGACAGGTCATCAAACACCGGATACATCGCCACTGAAGCCGTTAGCAACACCGCTTCACTATGCAAATAGCCCAGAAATGCTAGGAAGAGTCTCCGTTAGCTCCATGCTGATGAGCCCTCTTGCTTCATCTCCAGTTCAAGAAGCCGACGATGTCATGTCTGAGCTGGATGATATTGAGGGTTCTGAATGCTCGGAACCAGAACTTCCTCTTTGCCGTCCTCTAACAAGGATTGCCCCCTTGACTCAACGTGGATTTAACGGCCACTTAATTCAGCGTCAGCTAGGCACCATGCCGAGGGCAGGCCACGGGCTGCTGCCTCGGCCTGTAGCTGGTGAGCTATATGCTACTATTTATATTTATATGCGTGATTAACCGAGTAATTTGCTTGCAGACTGCAGAGTTGAGACAGCAGATTTCTGCAGCACACCGGATGATCTCCATCTTTGTTCAAGCCACGAAACGCCGGGTGGTCGATGCATCCCATTCTGTGCTGCATCATGCAACAGTAAGCATTATGGAAACTCTTCCCTTTAGCTCATTGTGATACTGACCCTCTGCAGCCAACGGTCTTGTGGCAATTGGGGACGAAGAAGGCAGGATCAGACTTCTTGACTCTGCGGCAGACAGTGAAGGTTTCAGTAACATCCATATATCGTTTGCCACCCACGGCAACGCTGTCATTGATCTTGCTTTCTCAGAAGACGATACTCTTCTTGCGACAGCTTCTGGTGATCAGACCGGCAAGGTTATCGACATGATGACACAAGCACCGATTTCTATTTTGGACCATCACACAGCATCCTTAAAGCAAGTGCGTTTTCAGCCAGGGAGAGGAGACGGGAGCGTTCTGGCAACTTCTGGCCGTGATGGCTGTGTGAAAATCTGGGATCTCCGCTGCAAAGGAGGACCGGCACAAGAGTTTACCGTCGAGCGGGCAACGAGGCTGCGATATAGCCTTCCCCGGAAAGCCACCCAAGGATGCGTGGTTAATAGTATTTACGACGCACACGCAAGAACCGCACGCCAGTCCCGTCAGATGATGCAGGCAGCTGCTGCATCGGACGTCGCGGCTCGTTGGGAAGTGCCCGGCCGGGTTGGGGAGGTATCCGTGACAGCGATACAGTTCTTGCCTCCTGGGAAAGAGCATCTCATTCTCTCCGCCTGCGAGGCTGATGCTTCTATTAAACTCTGGGACATCCGGAATGTGCACACTTCTCGACACAAATTCAGCACCCCTGTTTCCGTTACAGCACCCCCGGAAAGCCACTCCCAATGGCGGCCGTTTGGAATCTCTTCCATGAGCCTCAGCATGGACGGCGCCCGTCTCTATGCCCTCTGTAAAGACAACACTGTTTACGCTTACTCAACTGGTCACCTTGTTCTTGGCCACGCGCCAGAACTTTCGTCAAAGGGCGACCCTCCTAAACGAAGAAATGGAACAGCGCAGCAAGGCTTGGGCCCGTTGTACGGGTTCCGCCATGAGAACTTCCATGCAACATCTTTCTATGTCAAGACAGCTGTTCGACCGGCAAGAGATGGACGTTCAGAACTATTGGCAGTGGGTAGCAGCGATGGCTGTGCTATTCTCTTCCCTACGGACGAACGGTACTTCACGGATGCCAATACTCATGCTTTTGCTGAACCCAACTCCCGCGTTACTGAGGAAGAGTCTGTTTCAACACCAGTTTTCTCATCACTCCCCTCCACGCAAAATGCCTCGGGTAACCCTCTGCCAACCCAGAGATCACTTTTTGGCAACTCCCACCGCAGCAACTCTGTTACTCGCCGGCCGGGTCTTTTCCGCACAAGCAGCATGGCGAGCATCCAGGGCCGCTTGGTTGATACAATTCCCATTGTGCGGAAGGGCACGGCACTTGTGCGTGGACACGAGAAGAAGGAAGTAGGAGCGGTGTGTTGGACAAGCCATGGGAATTTGGTTTCGGTCGGCGACGACTACCTCGTCCGATGCTGGCGTGAAGATCGTGACCGGGCAACCGATCTTCGTATTGGAGGCGAAAGCGAGGGACGACGTTGGGCCTCTGGGTGGGCCGATGTTGGCGATGACTGGGATGGGGAAGAGGACGAATGGAACGAAGACTAATGCGGAACTGTATCCTTTCGTAGTCTCGTTCAATGGGTAGTGCGCGCTGCATTTGCATCTAGCGATGAAGTGGTTGCTACATTCACATCTGAGGCGCAGCGTTTCTGGGATTATCCATTCATTTCATTATTGCATATAAGCGCATAATACCCTCTGCTGGCATGAGCGAGCAGGAGTCTTTGAATATTAATTGGTAGTGGTTCCTAGGTCAGGATGCTGTTGAAATGGGAGACGCCATATTAGAAAGTTGATGATGTATTATCACAAACACAAACTTCACAATCTTGCAAAACGCTTGATATGTCCTGAAGCAACCCCCTACTTCTGAATCCTGTGAGAAGCTAAATTCCATTCCGCCACATGTCGATCTGTTGATTCCCCTTAGACTCGTTGTGTTTGAGGGTATCTATCCCATAACTCTCGTAAATCACTAGCTATCTAAGCCGCATACACTTCGCTTTAATGCAAATATTTTCTACCCGCAGCCAGTGCCTATCCTCTGGCACTGTTATTTGATGCCCTAAACCATCATCCCGAGGCTTCCTCCTCAGTTTCGTGGCTCTCATTGTTGACAAACAAAAAGGAGAGGACCACCATGCAAGCACCCACCCAGTATGTAGCGCTTGAATATTGCCCGTACTGAACCATCTCGCCAACAAGCGAGAGTGGAATAGTCAAAGACAGGCCAACCGTGACAACAAGCGGCGTAGTGAGCAGCATAGCGTAAGCCCAGGCCATGTCGCTAATGAAGGACGACAATGAGTTGAGCTGCAGGAAATCAGCAAAACTGAGCAAGACAAGCTGAGCACGCAACAAACATACCATGATAATCAGCCAGACTTGGCCGGTAGGCGGCAACTCGAACTAGACAGTTAGTAGTGTTTTCCAATCGGTCGCAGTATCCCAGTTCTCCATTACGCCAACGTACCTTTTCGATGCCAATAACGTGCAGGAGCACAAACCCAGGCCACAGAAACAGCACGTTGATCAGACCTACAAGGCCAAAGAACAGCGGCATATCCACGCGGTCCTCGTTGCCCACGCGCAGCTTCATGACGGTGACGTAACCACCATACACAACGGCGCTGAGCAAGGCCATGGCGTCGCCTATAGCAATCTCCCCCGGCGACTTGTGTGGAAACTTGCCACGGTTCTCATCTCCTTGGCCGGACAGGTCGACAGACGAAATAAGCCCCACACCGGCCACCGACGCAACAACACCGACCAACTTGCGCACAGAGAAACCTTCGACGCCCACAACTGCGCAGAACAACAGCGTGAAGACGCTGCTGAGCGATGTGAAGATGGTCGCGCTGGCCACGCTCGTGTACTCGAGACAGGCAACGGCAAAGTAGTTGGCGGCGAACCACAGAAGACAGAACTCGGCGCTGAGCCAGGCCGTTTCGCGGAAATCGAGCTTGCCGGTGCTGGAAGCTGCAGCAGCAGCAGCGGCCGTGAGAGTCGGAGCAGCCAATGCGGCCTCCAGGTCAGCCCCATGTCCGATCATGCTAGTCGCCTCTACGTTGGCGTCGTCTGGCAACAGCCGCTGCGCTGCAGCCGCGTTGTGATCCCCCACGATCTCATCCTCGTCCTCATCTTCTTGGCCATCTCCCTGGCCATCACCGTCGCGGCTAGAGGCCGTGTTCCGTCGGCGGCGGCGTAGAACACCGCTGTCGTCATCATCGTCTTCGAGCGATTTGTTCGGGCTGTCGTCTTCGCCACTGCTTCGGCCGGCACGCCACACCACCTTTTCTCTCATGTCCTGCTGGAGTCCCTTCCACTGTTCCCATGCCGCTCGCCGAGTTCCACTTATACCGTTATCTCGGAAGAACCGGATGGCCATGGGCACGAGCGAGATGGCGAAGAAAGACGTGTTGATGTAGACAATGAAGAACGGCTTGCTGTACGTGTTGTCGGAGAATATGTACTGGAGGAAAGCACTGTAGTCAGTACTCGAAAGAACAACAACCGGTTCCCTGCTTAGGCTAACTCACGCTAGCCATGAAGTTGGAGGCAGTCCATAGGAAGACGGTCAGCAACAGCAAGCTGATGCCGAGCGTCCGGCGGCCAATATGAGCCAGACCGACATTGGAGCGAAAACTAGAAGCCACAGGGGCATCGGCGTACGCTGTGCTGCGAGCGCTGCCATAGGTAGCGCTTGCAGCGCGTGGTGTATTGGTCGTCATGGGGGGTAGAGGGTGCGTTGTTGCCTGTGGAAACCTGCCGCACGATACGATCGATTTCGTGTAAGAGACGTCCACGGAAAATCCGGCGCAGTCGTGAAGAACATGTGGGAGTATTCAGCGCCGGTCAAACAGGACAAGGTCGGGCACGCGACCGTTTATTGCGTCATCCTTGAGAAGAAAAGGAAAAAGAAATGAGAGCCTGGGCATGCGACAGGCGAAATGTGCGATGTGTTTCGGAACGAAAAAGAAATGCTGGATATTATACGAGCGCAGTGCCGATGTATGTGGCCTATATCTCAGGTACAGGCGAGACAGGATCGAAACACGCTGGCTCTGACGTGAAGGAAGCGAAGGAGGCTGTACTCGTATCCAGCCAGTTAGGTAAGGCAAGTATGTTCGCAACGGCTTATCTTTGTTATCAGCTAGCTGAGAGTGTCACTAAGCACGTGGCAATACGGCTACTTCCGTTACAATTGACAGCTTCTAATGCAAAGTCGAATGAATCCGAATGAATACGAGTATTTAACCAATAAAGCAAACCAGAAAACATGTGCTATGGATGTTGTGTCTCATCTTCCCTGAAACTCTAGTGACAGCCTCTGTCAGCCCCTCTTCTACCGCTCCGCGCATAGTCTCGAAACTCACATAGTCTCCATTTCAAATCCAACAGAAAGCAGGCCAAAGCCGAAAAAGACCAACTCAGTAATAAGGGCAAACCGGATAATGGGGTTCCCTCAGAGACGTAAAAAAAAATTGAAATGGCATCCTCCCCAGCGAGAAGAACTGCTCTTCCACGCTCCATGTTGCCACAGCCGTGCATGATTCTCTGCTCGCTGAATACGGGCGTGCCTCCACTGCCTGGGCTACCATGCGATCCAATGAGCCAACATCTTGCCGGTGTATGCAGATGTACCATTCACTTGCCAATATACACATGCCACCGGTCGCCCCCTTGCTTCGTCTTCTTTAGCAAGCGCACCCATCACGATCGTTCTCGATGTGGATGTTGATTGGGTCCTGGAAGTCGCCACTGAACTCTTCCGACTCCTCTTGCTGAAGCGCGTTCTTCGCAATGACTAGATGGCATCTGTTAGTACCTCCCGGTATTCTTAACAGTGGGTTCCGTAGAATCTAGCTCTTACCCTCGAATGCTTGCTCGACATTGATGGCCTCCTTCGCGCTCGTCTCAAAGTATGGGATACCATGCGCCTGGCAGAACGTCATGGCACGCTTCGTCGAAATCTGGATGCAGCGTGTCAGGCCCGAATAGTCGCAGCATGAGATGTCGTATTAAGACCTACCACCCGCTTGCTCTCCTCCACGTCGATCTTGTTCCCCAACACAACGAAGGGGAAGTTGTCGGGGTCACGCGGTGATGCCTGCACCAAGAACTCGTCCCGCCAGCCCTCGATCGCCTCGAAGCTCTTGGCGTTGTTCACATCAAAGACAAGCACACAGCAATCAGCACCTCGGTAGAAAGCCACGCCTAATGACTGGAAGCGCTCCTGGCCAGCCGTATCCCAGAGCTAGACATAAGTCAGCGGTTCGATCGCCTGCCTGCCGGGAATCCGTGAATATCAGGAACGAACCTGCATGGTTACTTGTCGGTCTTCAACAGGTACCTCTCGCGTGAGGAAGTCGGCCCCAATCGTCGCCTTGTAGCTTGCACTGAACTTTTTGTTGACCTATGATCAAATTCCGGTAAGTTTTCCGCTGTGCCTCTGCATGACTGTCTGGGAGAGCCGCCCGCGAGTACGAAAGAGTTCGAACATCCACTCACATATTGGTTCATCAAGCTGGTCTTGCCCACGCCACTGTCGCCAAGGATAATGATCTAGAAAGGGAAAAGAGGCGGAGAATGTGTAAGTAACGCAGCCAAGTTACGGAAAATATACAGCCCGCAGAAGCTCGGTAGCCGGTCGACAATACCTTGAGAAGAACCTTCTTTCTGGACGCCATGTTCGCAGGGAGAATTTCAAGTTGCTGTACGTCTGTAGGGAGGGGCTTTTGTCGGACGAGCGAGGATATCGGGGAGGTATAGGCGGTGGAGATCACAGAAAACAGTACAAGTTGTGGGTGGTGCCGGAACGAGCGATTTCGGCTGAGTGACCGATGCTTTTATTGGTCACTCGCAACCGTTGCAATCGTTGACAGGGCCGGACTTGGTTCTGTGTTTTCTGTTGTTGTTGTTGCAGAAAATGTTAGATGTCGAGAAGTGGCGAGGCTGGCAGTGTTGTGCGAAAGCGAGAAGGAGGTTTCCCTAAGGCGCCTTCCAAGGAGCAGGTGACTCCCATTCTAGGCGGCAGGGAGCCAACAACCTAGCTCTTGGACCAATCAAATGCCGAGGCAACCGCTTTGTGCCATCGCCCCACATGGAGCGGCCTTAGCCTTATCGGCTCATCGTAGTTATGGTTACATGCATATTTTGTATTGTTATCCACAACGTAACGTGAACCGACCTCCTTTCGATCTCCTATCGACCGATTTTACGAGAGCATTGACTAGCAAGTTGACACCTGCAACGCACGTCTGACAACGAGACGGAGAAGATGAAACAGCTCAGGCAGTCATAGTAGCACCCGGCAGGGAGAGCCAAGCCTCCCTCATACTTCCTACGGGCCACCTCCGGGGCATTCAAAGACATGGACTCCAGTGACCTCGTGGACCGCGTGCACAGCCTCAGCGATCTGGAGCTGGCTGTATTGCTATCGTTGATCAGCGAAGAGCACTGCGTGATAGGAACACCAGAGGATGCAGTGGATGATGTTGTGGAGGAGCTCTGCTTGGTAGGGCGGCTGTGCTGTTTTTTAAAGACTTCAGTCAGACTGACATATCCTGACCAGATCTCTGCAACTATATTCGGTTTGCGACATGTCGTTGTTCCTTGTCACGACCACACTACGCTCGACGAGTTTACTTCATCTCTTTTAATAACACCACCGTCGGCTGGTCCAACCACCGCGGTCGCCCGCCACAACTCCCAGAGCGACAGCCATGGCCGCGGATATTTCCACCCGTCGTCCGCCGCGCCGCCATCGCCACAGGCAGCCCATGCCCATGGTCATACAAAGCCACCAAAATCGCCGCACTCGCCGTTGACGTTCTTGATGACGCCTGCCACTGCAGCCTCTGGCTCGGCTTCCACATCGACTACCACCGGGGCTCCTTCACGCGTAGCCAACGTCGTATTCGCCAAGCACTTGAACATGGCTCCCGAAGCTGTGCAGATTCAGGCACTGGAACTATTGCGCAGCAAGCGTGTCGTTACACGTAATGGGATTCAGGCGGCACCTAAACCGTTCCTGTTCGTCGCAGTCGTTGCAGCTGAACGAGGATTCCGTTGGGGCAGCAACAGCAGCAAAACCAAAGATGGGTCGACTGTGAGCTCGCCTTACATGACAGCACATCTCAATGATTTCTTTGCCATGGCCCACTGGCACGACCCCGGAGATGGTTATCCCAACCTAGACCTAGAAGAGGCGGAACAGCCGCTCGAGGATGCCTCTGAGACTGATAGCATAGTTAAGAGAAGTCCATCCGGCGCCCGCAGCCGCCGCGGGAGTACGACAAGCAGGACCACCACCGCCAGCAGAGGCAACAACCATTTGAGCCACAGGAGTGGCACACGCGACCACCTGGCACCATTCTTTTCGGAGGCCGATATGAATCGTCTGGCCACAATGGGCCGTGACGCCCGCATCGACATGGACGTTCTGCGGTATCTCATGAACGTGGTGGCTTTTCTGCGCATCCACCGCGCCGTGGCTGTTGTGAGCAGAGACTGCAGTGGTTGCAGCAGCGTATCGCCGACAGCCACAAGGCACTTTGAAAACCTCGCGCGGTGCCTGGCGCCGCTGCACCGCCTGGACTATGTGACACCTTCGCTTGTGGCGCTGGCAGCCCGCAAGGTGTATCTCCACCGGATTCGCACATTATCGTCTGCCGGCTCTCCCGATTCCATTCAGCACGAGCGAAGCATGCAATGGGGCAGCACAAAGGAGGCTATCGGCGACTTGCTGGATGACATCAGCCCCGAGGATGTTGTCGAAGACGTACTCGTTCTTGTAGCACCGCCTATCTAAAAGGAGGCATCATAGCAGATACAGACGCCATCATCGGATATGACCCAAGAACTCCCATTGCATTAATGCCCCCTTTTATCCTCAACCGTAGACAGAGCATATACATATAAGGTGAAAAAGTATGAAAACTCTATTTGCCGTTTCAATTGCATAATTTTCCCAGGCGTATCGCTAAACATTAATGCACCTCCGTAACCTTGCAAGTCCAGCCGGATCCCTTAGACAGCAGCGGGAGACTAAGGTCGCATTGTTAGCATTGGCAAAACGCAAAACGTGTAAAGTTGGATATCAGGGCATACCTCGCTCCAAGGCACCAGCCCAGCTCGTTGTCTTTGATCTGCTTGGCAATGCGCACCTCCCGGTCGATGGGAATCTCATAGCCGGTGTGCACCAAAGCCAGCATGAAGTTCAGATCCATGCAGTGTTCCGGGCGATCCAAAAGTTCCTCCAAAGCACCGGGGATCGACGAGAAGACGTCCCAGGCTGCGTGGCCGCTGCACACCGTGCTGGCCAGATCGTGCATCTCCCGCAGCGTGAATGAATTCGGCATGCCCAGAGGCTGTGTGCGGTCGAAAAAGTATGAGAGGAAATAGACGGGCTCCTTGGAGAACGTCTTGCCGATGGGCGGCTGGTGCACGCCGTTGAATGAGCAGGGTGCCAGCCGGCACTCGGCGTCCTTGCGCAGGATCCGCTCCGCCAGGCTGCGGCAGTTTGCCGGCGCTGGCTTGGACGGGCCGGTCATGTTAAACTCGACCACGGCACCCATCGGATGGCCCTCGCCCATCTTAACCTTGACGGACTTCTCCATGCCGACGGCGAAGCACGGATTCACAATGGGCTTCTTGGCCCAATCCGCAGTCATCGCATCCTTGTTGGCAGCCTGGAGATCTTCGACGAGCGTCTTGAAGATGGCCTCACGGGCACTCATCAGACCAAAGCCCAGATGGGAGTGCTGGTACAGCGTAAAATGGCGTCCGCCAAAGTCGAGATCGTACTTGTGGTCGCCCTCGGCCATCTTGCTCGGGATGCCGCTCTGGCTGAGACCTGAGTAGTTCGGCTCGAACACAATCTGCGTAGAGCCGCCGCCGAGATCGAAAACAGCCGCGGTATCCTCATGTTCCGGCATGCCAATGTTGCCCAGCAGGTAGTTTGTTGTGATCCAAGCGTAGACACCCTCGTCAGAGCCGTCCATGATAGAGACGCCATCGTCCTCGGCCGACACAACAGGGAATGGGAAGTCCTTCTCGAGATGAGCGCGCACGGCGTCGAGAATGCGTTGGCTCTTCTCGGGGCCGAGCAAGCGGAGACCCGCAGTCGCCTTCACGGCGATGGGGGTGCAAGCCTTGAGCTTGTCGGGGACGACAGACATAGCCTCCTCCAGCAAAATGTCCAGGCTTTTGGCAGCACCCTCTGGGTCATCTGGGTACGCGCTCAGGCCGCTGCTTTTCCCCTCGACCTTCTTGGTCTGCTTGAAAACCTCATTCTCGAGCTCGGGGGTGGCGCCGCAGTTGTTGAACTTGTACACGTGGATGCGGGAGCCCGTGCTGCCAGCGTCGATCATCAGGACATACTGCACAATGGGCTTGTCGCGTGAACTCGAGCGCGCACACCGTTCGGTGCCGTACGAACTGTCAGAGGGGACCTGTCCATCATTGGCAGAAGACACTGCTAGAAATTAGACGTTAGGACAGAACCATAGGAGGGCGAGAGGAGAGGGGAGGGGGGGGCCGAGGGTGCGGCACCTGAAGAAGTCGCACCAGCGCGGTAGAGATCAACGCCTTGGGGGGAGAAGTAGTAGAAGAGGAAGAAGACGGCGGACAAGACAGCCGCAGCCTTGATCCACCGCGTCTGCTTTGCCTGCGCCATCCAGCCGGTAACGCGCTCCAGGGTTGTGAAGTTGTTGGGGTGGGTGCCGTAGCGGGCAGGCTTCTCGTGTGGATCGTAGGCTATCTTGTTCGTCGGCAGCGAGACGGACGTGCGGCGCATGTCATCAAGGCAGACGAGCTGGTGGTGACGAATGACGTAGCAAAGTCAGACAGACTGAATGGGGGGGGAAACGAATGAAGAGGAAGAGAGGATAAAAAAAGGAAAGGTGGAAGAAGTGGCAAGCGAAAGGAAAGAAGGGATTGAGAAAAAAAGTGAGAAGATCGGAAATACCAAAAGAACAACGACACGAATGAGGAGAGCAAAAGCACCAAAGCGAAACAAGGGTCGAAAGGCGATTGGAAAAGGGGCGTGGCGGACTACTCAAGGCACTTAACCTTGGAGAGGTGAAATCTGCAAAGTATTATTAATAAAAGTTGGAACGGAGACACGAAGATATTAAGCCAATGGAGGCGCGTATAATAGTGGGGGTGCAGTATGCAAAGCAAGGTCAGAACTTATTTGAAGTCAGCGTAGATATTAAAGTTGAAGCTTACTTTTGGACACCATGGTAGGCCAATCCTCGGTTCTCACAGCATTCTTCCCAACACTTCGACTTTCAAAACAGGAGGCATTTGAGTGGCACGCCAGTATATAAGACATAAAATGCCACGGCAGCTATGATAAATCAGTGATAATGTACATACATGATGGCATATCCCCTGCGCCTGCCTATCGATTCCTATGGACTGTTTTGCATAGTGCTGTTAAGAAATAGCAGTGAGAGAACATGGACGCAATATGGGATTCTCAAAAGTCATTGCGATGATTGAGTGTCCGACAAACAGCATTTTGCGGTTATGTAATAAATTAACTTGTCGTCAGCGGCTTGCAGCGCCATTCCCTGTTAGGCAACTTTCGTCGAGCCTCTTGGGCACCCAAACGATCCAGCCGTTCTTTTGCTGTGCCCGTGTGCCAGATCTCTCTCTCTCTCTCTCTCTCTCTCTCTCTGGCTGGTTTCTAGAGCTTTCTTCGTATTCCTGATCACGCAAGATTGTCCTTGAGTTGTGGATGGCCAGCTTAAATAACCGTCCCCTCAGCCCTCATCGAGGCAAATACCTGTTTTTTTGTGCCGACAAAGATTCACATTTGCAATTACCGCTGCCTATCGATTAAACCCAGAATGATTCACGAACTTTCTCTTGGCTGGCACCCTGGTGAGGTCGCCGTTCACAAGCTTCTCAACAGGGGACTCGAAATGGAGAATCCAACTTCTGTTGGCCTTCCTTGGCCATATGCTTATCGTGTTGTTGCTTCCCCTCTTGTTGCTTTCGGAGCTCTTGACCGTCAGGGCCAGCCGTGGACGACGATTTGGGGCGGGGAGCGGCAGTTTGTCAGACCTGTAGCAGACAATCTGCTACAGGTACAGACACTGGTAGATCTCGACCACGACCCTGTTGTCGATGCTCTGTTTGGAGGCGACAACGGAACCGATAGCAAAGGAGATGGGGAGCTGCTGAGTCCGGGCCCTGACGATGGCCCTGTCATGGCCGGACTGAGCATCGACCTGGAGACGCGCAACCGGGTCAAGCTGGCGGGACGGATGTTGGGAGGCGCCGCACTAGCCCATCCAAAAGATGCAAACAGTGACGAGGAACTCGGAGTTGGCCGTGTGGGTGGTGTGCAGCTCGTCATGCTGGTGAAGGAGACTCTGGGAAACTGTCCCAAATATCTGAACAAGAAAGCAATTCGACCACATGTGCCGCAACCACGACTGCTGCACGACTCGGACACGCTACCACTGCCGCAAGCAGCCATAGATGTCATTGCGCGCGCCGACCTCTTTTTCCTCTCAACGACAGATGGAAGCACCATGGACACAAACCACCGAGGTGGCCCGCGAGGCTTCCTTCGGCTAGCCAACAACGGCGGTTGCAGCGCCGAAGGCGGCCAGGCCAAGACGGAGCTGGTTTATCCAGAGTTCTCGGGCAACCGGCTGTATCAGTCGCTGGGGAACCTTCATGTTAAGCCGCTTATTGGTCTGGTAGTCCCCGACTTCGAGACGGGCAGCGTGCTGTATCTGACGGGACGAACCAAGACTCTTGTCGGCGCTGAAGCTGCCGCCTACATGCCGCACACGAAGCTCGCCATCCACATCACCGTGAGCCGAGCCATTTTGGTAGCTGATGGTCTCCCGTTTCGTGGCTCCTTCATCGACTATTCACCCTACAACCCCCCCGTGCGAAAACTGAAGAGTGAGATCGTGGCCGATGGCAGCAGTGCGGCTGCGGATGCGGATGCAAAAAAACCATTTGGCAACGCCGTGCTGACTGGTCGCCAAGAGCTGACACCATACATTTCGCGTTTCTCGTTTGTTCTGCAGCCTTTGAAAAATATCAGAGACCTCACCGATTCCCTCTGGCTTGCCGGCCAGTACGTGACGTTGGACTTTGGCCCAGAACTGGATGTCGGCTGGTCGCATATGCGCGATAATGATCCGCAGTCTCTCAATGACGATTTCATACGGACCTTTACTATTAGCAGCCCGCCGCTGTCGGCTGCAGCAATCGCGGACGCAGAGAAGGGTGGTGGCATCGTGTTTGATATGGCATTGCGGCGTCATGGCCCCGTCACTGACTTCTTGTGGCGTCACAACCCCCGAGTGCCCCTTGAAATTCCCGTGCTTGGTTTCGGAGGCGAGGAGAGCTTCCGCATTTCGTTGGGTGGAGAGCCTCGCGAATCCATCTTTGTTGCTGCTGGTGTCGGCATCACACCAATGCTAGCTCAAGCACCTGGGCTTATTGCAGCAGCCAGACAGGGAGCAGCACTCGAGTGGAAGGTCCTCTGGAGCTTGCGTGCTGCTGATCTGTCTCTGGCCACTGAAAGTTTCAAGCGCATAGAGGGACTCGCAGAACACACAAATCTCTTCGTCACCAGCAGCGTCGACACCACTGCTGCTGCTGCCATTCAGCAACTCAAGGAAATGGGGGCATCGGCGATCGAGGGGCGGCGGATGCAGAAGGATGATATTGTGTTTGATGGAAGCAAGGAAGCGGCGGCTCGACGGACCATTCATATCTGCACGGGAGCCGAGCTGCTTCGTGATATTCAAACATGGCTGCCGGGAGAGAACCTCGTCTGGGAAAGCTTTTCCTACTGAGACTAAGAATAAACGAACAAATTTACAAAGAAATGATGCATGGATATTGTTTACAATACATTTGGGGAGGCTCTTAAAAGAACATTTGAGCAGGCATTGATACGGTATGGCTTGACAGATCTCGGCCTAGAAATGTACTGCCAATGCGCTCCCACAGGCGCTCCAGCCGATGTCGCCGCAGTCGTGGCAGCAATAGTTGTATCTGCTGCTCCAACTGATCGAGATCATCATTGTCTGGATTGAGCATCTCGTGCCAGTCGTTTTGTTGTGTTGGCATGTCTCCCTCTCGTTCCCCTCTCTGATGTCCCACGACGGCTTTTCGCCACTGTTCCATGCATGGCCACAAGAGTACTTGTTGTTCAATCCTAATCTGATCATCAATGGTGGCGACGTCTGCTTGCAGCTGCTTCAGATGCCGGACATCTTGCTGAAGACGACTAAGTTGGGGCTGTGGCTTCTGTGGCGGCTGCCAAGTTATGGGCTCTGCACCTAGTAAGGCCCCAATAACGTCGTCGGTATCAGCGGCATCACAAAACCCAAGACGAGTCTGCAGCAACTCGCTAGCTAGTTTGCCGGTCTCATATTCAGCGGCACGGAATGCCCGTGCCGCTTGGCTCCGTTTATGCCGGAGGTTTGCGACTCGAAAAGCAGCCTGGCAAAAGTTGTGGAAGTCTCGACGGGACTGGGTTGTATATGCGCCGTGCTTGTAATTGCCTTTGTCGTCTTCTCTAGATGCCTCGCTTTGGCTGTGTGCAGCATTTTTGACACCCGGGTCGCTCCCTGTGCTGTAAACACTACTGCTGTAACCGCCTGCTCCTGCTTCTGCATCAAGGCAGATCGATAAGCGTGTTGCGCTGTGTTCCATGTCTGCGTCTGTTTTGAAGTAATAACTGGGGACTCCGGGGCATTCTGACAACACTCTGCCATGTCGACGAGTCGCATCCATACCTGTGAATCGAAATGGCCTGCATGTACAATATAAAAGCATATAAAAGCAAAATAGGCTGCTATTTCTTATATAAAGTATGTCAACCCCGATAGCTTGTCACGAGCTGTTGTAAGTATGCATACAGGCGAGTAATTTGGTTGCGTTCGTGACAGTGATCTTGTCATAGTGTCTTGCTGGATCAAACAGATCGACAGCAACATGCCGGCTATGGCACCTTTTGTTAAGCCAACCTTGTCACAGCTACGGCTTTTTACGAAAGCAGTACGGATTATTAGAATATTTACTTTCTCTTGTCTATCTACTTGGTCGGAGTGAAAATGCCACACTAAATACCCATGAATGCAGTCCCATAAATCCCAGACGTGCCACACGCTATAAAACGCCTTGCTCCCATCGTATCGATAAAGATCATGTTTCCCATAAATAGCCGCGCCACTGAAACCCCAATATTCAATCCAATCATGTGTTGTTCACATATACGTAGACGTGGGTCGTGATCCTAGTCCATCGACGTCATCGATTTTCGTTCCCCTTGTCGACCGATTTGTAATGATAATATCGAACACACACACTTTGTTGTCTCTGATGGTGGCTAATGTCCACCACACCCGCCCAGCTTCACAGCGATGAATGCCATGTTGCGAAAACTGGTGGATCTTCCGCCGACGCAGGCCTTCGATGGTGAAGTGGAGAGAGTTGCGGGCCTGACCCGTGGAAGAAGAGACACAAAGTGCATTGCATATCAAGACACGCTGCAAAGCAGAATGAATATGAGCGGATGCAAGCCCACTCATGCTGAGCAGCTATGTCAAGCTGCTGTGGCTGCCACTGCCGGAACTAGAGGTTACGGACACATTGCGGCGAGCAATGACCACGAGACGGTAGATGCCAAAGGCGATTGCTGCAAGAAACACGAAGAGCAGAATAATGATAAGGGCGATGACATCGTTCCTTTGCATTGTTGCGGATGGTTGGGCAGCTGAGCGAGGCTGCAATAGGGATTGAAAGGGTGAGGTCCGTGTGTTAACTGACTGAGACAGCGTTAGTTGAACTGAAGCTCTGGACTGGAATGCGGTTAGTGTTGATCACCAATACATACCAGAAGAGCCGGCGAATGAATTCAAGCTTGTTTGGAGCCTATCACTTTAGAGTGCGAAAGGTGGCGAATTTAAATATCCAAGATGAAAACGCGTGTACGGATGTATCCAAGAATAAATATGTACGCTCCAAAAGAGACGGGTTGGAGACGGGTTGGAGACGGGTTTTCAGATGAGCTTTTGAGAGGGAAATGTGAGAGGCAACAAATAGGCGATACAAAATGTACGATGCATTCCTGTGACGCCTTCAAATACATTCTGGTTGCCCCGCCACCCAGTTTTTGCAGAGATGCGAAAGTCAATAAATGGCAAGGCTGGGGAGGGGACCCGCCTAAAGCTCCTGTTCTATAGTGGGACTGCCCCACACACGCCACTGAGAACCCCTGGTCAGCGTCTCACACGAGCGCTAGCCTGTCCGCCCAACCACCCGACAACGAGTTCGGACCTTTCTTGTTCCTAACGGTGACGACGTTCCCCGGCAAGTTAATGACTGGGCCGGGCAAAACGCAACGCGCTATTTGCATTAATACATACCCGGCCATGTATATGAAAGCTTACCCGCCCTCGTCCATAATACGAGTAGAGCTGTTGGCCTCATTTCGCATGCTGCGTCTCCAGATCATGGCCACAGAACCGTCTAAACGACTCAAGGTTCCAAATTCAGTTTCTTATACGATCACGACCTTGCAAATGAAGCGGCTTGTCCAGCCTCTGCGTCAGTGCACCTCGCGTCCATCAATGCTCCGCTCCGTTTTCCAAAACGCACCACCGAACCCAACCCATGAAAAAAAAAGACTCTGCCCCGGAACGGCACGCACACTTAAAATCACCCGAAAGCAATGACAAGCACCCAGAGCATATTTTTCTCTGCAAAATAGATATGACAAAGCGCCGGGCTAAACCAACGCTCTGCCGCAAACTCGCGTCCTCCCGGACAGGCTACTCGATAGCTTCCTTGAAGCTGATGCGCGATTCGTAAAACCGGAGGATCTGGGCAGGCATGTCGTTAGCAAGGCGACATCGGGAAAGTATATTGGAGAAATGAAGAGGCAACATACCCTTTGTGGGCACCTCACATATGCCTGCTTGGCCGGGTGCTGCGTCTTCTGACCAGTCTTCCATGTGAGGCAGACAATAAGCCCGCCCTCACCGTTTCGGTACATCTCCACGTCGACCACGTCGTCCTCCCAGCTGCCGCTTGGTGGCTTGAATCCTTTCTCCACCACGGATGGCGTTTCGCGGTCCGCTGGGTGTTCTTCTGACTTTCGTGACCGCTTTGTGGATGCCGATGCTGACGTACTTGTGGACTGGCGGCCGCGCTTCTTGCCCTTGGCAGGCTTTGACTCTAGTTTCTCGCGCCCGCCGATCTTCGCGATGTAGTCGTTCAAGATTTCCAGCGCGCCACTGTCAACGACTACGGTGAGCAAGTGACGATAGATAGATAGATAGACCGCAGCGGAGCAGTTGAGACCTACATCAAGTTTTCTTCTGGCTCCCATGTATAATCACTCGGATCATCGTATCCTTTCCAAATAACGCGGAAGCGGGGGTTCCCGTCTTTCTGTTGGTGTATACATGTCATGTCAGCTTCAAACCTGTCGGGTCTGCAACCATCGTCGTCGCGCCGCCATGCACTTACGTCCACCATGTGCCCGACAATCTCCTGAACCTCGTATCTAGACGTGGGCGTTAGTATAGAGTTCGTAGGCATGACAGGCAAGCAGCGGGAAGCACGACAACACACATTTCTTCGTCCTCGTCTTCGTCGTCATCATCATCATCGTCTTCGTCTTCATTCACGGTGCTCTTTGCACCTCCATTTTTGTCGCTCGACTTGGCGGTAGCTGTCGATGTTCCGTTGGCCTTTGATCCGCGCTTGGCTTGCCCCCCACGCTTTTTGCTTGCACCAGTGTCCGAATCGTCCTCGTCTTCTACCGAGTCGGTATCGGCAGACGCTCTGGCATTCCTGCCGAGCTTCGACAGCGGCTGCGAGGCGTTTGAATTAATGGCACTGGCATCCGACATCTCATCGTCACTAAGAGCTGCATCTTATTAGATGGTGATCTGCGAAAGAGACTGATTGGCGCATCCGGACAAACAAATGCGAAGTATGGAAACGCACCATGGGAATTGCTTGTGCAACATACCTGGTGGCATTTTGGACTGCTAGTGTAAAGAGATCCGACATAGAGGATCGCTTTCCTACTGGAATACTTCGTAGAGCTGGCTAATGCTCTGGGGGAGGATTGATGTTGCTGACAGATTCGGATGAATATGCCCACGCTCTTCCAACTTCTGTCGCGCTATCGCGCGTCCTTAAAAAAGTGGCTGGTAATAGGTCCCTCCATCACGTGACTAAACACAACATCTCAAGCTGATGATTAATCCCGTCTGAATTGCCTATTACCACAAACTCAATATTTTCTCACACCCGTGCTCGTTTCATCCGAGGTTTAGATAAAGACTATGGCAGGTGGGATTCGTCAACATATGGCAGTACCAACCTCACAAGGGTCTTCTCGCAAGGGTGGGATTAACTTTGGGGATTTCATCACTGACTATTCGTAATGGACAGACAGGACTATGGCTTCGTACTTGTACGAGTACTCGTATGCGATCAGTCGACACAGGGCACTTGGCAAATGACATATCATCCCCAACGTTTGAAAAGCTAATGCACCGTTCGTTGCAACGGTGCTTATTTAGAAAGCTCTTCGCGTCTAGAAATGAAAACGGAGCTCATACAGTCGGCAGGGCGGCTCCAGAACCGGCCAGGCGCTGCTCGTTTGCCAGCTGGGAGGATGGTAGGCAAATTGAGCGATGGAATAATAATACACCGTACTATGTAGAAGGCCCCGGTATTCCAGCTGCAAATGAGAATGCAGCCCCCTTTTTCTTGGCTGAGCTAAGAAAGAGCGTGCAGATGAGCCCCTGAAGCCGCTTCCGCGTTCGAGTTCACTGGTGAATGCGGCGCAGCACCGTGCAGGGATCACGTTCCGGCCGCGGCTTTCGGAGGCACCGCCGGATACAACGCTGGCGGAGGGCATAAAAAAGGCATTGTACTGTGTTACCAGACGTGCTGAATATCCAAATGTACATCGTATGTGCTATGTTGCATACATTATTGTGCATGCAGGCTGTTTACACGCTGGTAGACAGAGCTTCTCTGTGTCATAATAAACGGTAGACCATATACGGTGGTGTGGGCAATCACTGAGACCCTCTGTGGACTGCTCGTACTTCGTAGGCAGGTGAAGATCGCGGCACTTCCACATATGATCGACGTAAATGAGGATGCGAAGGGCATGGGTACAAGCACGCCCCAATTGCCAATGGTGGATGCTGCGTCTGAATTTTCCCAATTAAAAATTCACGCGTTCAGCCTGGTCATTTCAGGAAAGGTCCCATCGATCAGTGGACTTGGCCTGTGAGAAGCGATATGGCATATTATACATACTCTGTCCTCGTATGCGCGCTCTCATATCGTATGGGTTTTTCTTCTTTTTTTTTTTTCTATTTTTTATTCCAATAAGTAGAGAGTTAGGGGCATGTACAAGGATCAAAAGGTTAACAAGTATTATGATGGTCTGGCTGGTGATAACAACGTTGGACGGTACTATGTAGGCAAGTACTCGTGAGGAAGTATTGCCTCTGCACGATGCAAGCATGGAAGATGATGTGAACAACAGTCGATTTTGCCATCTGGGGGTGGACCACTGAACGAGTTCCATTGGTACTCGTAAAGGAGCAGAGACGATCCAGGAAGCCTGAATCGTCATTGAGCTGTCGTGGCAGAACCTTGGTCTGTTCTCTACATAGTATGGATGCTGGCGTGCTTGCGCTATTTAGCATCTGCGCAGAGCAGCGACGGCTGACTTTGTCTCGGTGAGGACTGCAAGCGGGACGGAATGTGTCCCGTGTCCCGTGTCCCATGTCCCATGTCCCCCATGTCCCATGTGCCGTGTGCCTTGTCCCGAATAGCTGCGGTGGGTCCAGGCCAGCACATACAAAGTAATACTTCGTATGTACGGAGTACAATGGTTGCCAGAGGACGCGAGAAAAGGAGAGAGTGAGACGACCAGTCGCCCAGGTTTCGCATCGGCGAATGCGCGCTGCAACTCTCCGAATCGAGACGCCGGCTGACGAGTCGGATGCAGCAGTCAGCTTGACACGAGAATGATATTCGAGAGTACAAACACGAGCATGACTCGTCGAATGTGCTGTAAGATACCGCGGAGGCGTGCACGAAAACATGTACCGAGCAATAATAATGCATCTTAGCTCGCATGCTGACAAAGTTAGCCCACAGGTACAGTGCACGCACCGTCCACCAGACGGGGCAAGCGCGAGAACACGAATCCCCGCTCGCCGTCGGCGTCAACAGTGCTAGATCTCTAGTGTGGAGCAACAGCAGCCTGCCATTCAAGGCACCGACTCTCCACTCTACCTCGCCAGAAGACCCACCGGTTCCGCTAGGACTGCGAGCCCGCTGCAGGTTAATAAAACCTTTGGCTTCTCTGCCAATCGGCCTGGCCCCTATCAAACAAAGTGTGGGCTCGCTCCCTGTTTTTCTTTTCTGGGGAGCGACATTTTTTGGTTGCAGGTGTTGCCCCTGTCGCGACTGGTATTATGGGTGCCAGAAGATCATCGGGAGCTTCTTCAGAGCTTCGTCTACAGTATCCGGAGTACTGGCATGCTTGATCTCTCGTCTGCCAGCAGAGACGACCAGAACATACAAAAGAACCCAGACAGAGAAAGAGAGAGCCTTGTCAGAGGACATTAGGGGGCGCCAGAACAAGGATAGGGGCGGCTTGAGAGGCGGGCGAGAGGCAGGATCAAGCCCACCGGATATTGGAGCTGCAGCCAGCTGCAGCGCTAGCTACATATACGCAGTTCGCTTGGTTCCATCGAAGCCGTTTTTGGTTGCAGTGCTCTCTTTTCACTGTTTCCCGTCCCCCAAAGACCCGTCGATCGAAGCGTCTCGATGGTGCCCCCCCTTATAGAACCCCCCCCCGCTGACCCTTGTCCTTACCAAAGACGGAAGTGACTGGATAGGGGCAGCTGCGAAAATTGGTTAAAACGACACTGGCGAGAAAAGGAGACGGCTAGAGACACGCAACCACAGACAGTATCCCACAGGCCACACGCGAGGCCAGAACGAGCAATCGGACACGGAGCAGCAACATAAGACAGGAAGCGACAAGGGACAGCCCTCGTTGCGCTTCGGGTTCTCAGGGCCAACCGCACTCCCCAACTGCTCTTCATAACGTACCGGGCCCCCTCATCGCTCCCCTCTACCGACCTTACTCCGCAGGCCTTGGGCATCTCGTTTGTTATCTTTGCTGGCCGCCCCGAGACGACACAAGCTCATGCAGCACACACGCACACAAACACGCACACACGCACGGCACACACACAAAGCACGCTTTCATTGACCGCCTGTCGCCATCGCCACGGGCCCGACAGCATTACATCTCCGATCCGCCCCTTCCGACTTGCATTGGGGCGTCCGTCTGCTAGCTGCCCGTGTCGGCGTGGGCCCGCCAGCCAGCCAGCCAGCGGCCCTGAGCACATCCTGGTGGTGGCCAGAGCGGTTGGAGGGTGGACGACAGCATGGCCGAGCCCGCCTCTGACGTCGTGGCCCCGGAGGACGCACCAAAGGCACCGAAAGACAAGAGCTGTCCCTATTGCGGCCAGGCATTCACCTCCTCGTCCCTCGGTCGCCATTTGGACCTGTATATCAAGGAGCGCAATCCGAAACGGCCCGATGGCATCCACAATGTCGATGAGATCCGGAAGCTGAGAGGCAACGTGACACGACGCCAACCTAAAGGGCCCTCTAGCCGCCGACACACCTCGACCCCGGCCGGCACCCCGCTGGCCTTTTCCAAGAAGGGCTCCGTCTCCGATATAGGGTCTCCAGCGGCTCGATCCCCCTCTGCCACCGGCGGCAAAGATGGTGCTAGTCCTCCCAAATCGGGCAGCAACGGGCTAGCGCAGATGTATGCGCTCCGCTGGGAGGCTACGGGCGTAATGAACGAGATCCCAGCTAGGTCACCCGAGGATGGCAATGGCGGTGATGATGGCGTCGGGCTAGATGAGGCACGGTCCAACGGTGATGCAGAGTCGCAATCGGCTGGCCATGATGCTGGCCGCCGCATAGCCCCGTCTCGCGCCGTGAGCAGGCAAATTGTCAAAGCCCATTTAGACATGAAGCAGAAGATGCAGGACGCCCTGGACAGTGCCAGGGCGGCGGAGTTGGCGCTCAAGGAGTTCATGGGCTCTTGGCGCGCCGCAAAGTGAGTTGACTGCATGCCACCCTCTTCCTCGCCTGCAGCTCTGATGCTGATACAACGCCGTCTAGACAGCAGATCGATGTGGGATCCATGCCGTTTGATTTCGACCCATTAGCTATGAATTTCCCGGCCCTGACGCTGCATTGCTTGCGGTCTACGCCGACGCTGTTCGCCACAACCCAACACCCGATGCCGTCGTCCTGGTCGACCACGCCGCCAGGAGCAAGCCAATACGAAGCGCTGAAGACGTTCTTCAAGGATGAGTTCCGCAAATGGAGGGCTGCATGCGCGATCGCAACCACGGCCGTATACGAAGAGCTGCAGTACCCCCCAACAGTCGACTTTCAGCACAAGAATGGGCGCGAAGCGGTCGAGCAGGCGGAGCGCACGGCGGAGAAGCTGGAGCGCGAGTGCGGCGAGCACTTGGAAACCGCCTTTGCAGCATGGGATGTTCTGCCACCAGAGCGGCAAAACGAGCTGTGGGTGTTGGAGCTGGCGCGAGGCGTTGCTACCAGGCAGGGGGAAGTCAACAAGCTCCGAGAGTCTCAGCATTCGTTGCAGCAGGAGGTCACGAACTTGAAGTCCCAGATCGAGCAGCTCAACCGCCTGCAGCAGCCGCGCGAGTTCAAGATCATGCCACCAGCTACATTTCCCGTGAGCAAAGACATTGTTGCGTACCTGCAAGACGCGGCCGTCAGCCGTGGTCGACAGAGTGTTGGCATGTCCGTCTCTGACCGCCACACGGACCTGAACACTGTGGTGTCCGCTGCTATCGGCCGCTGGAAGAGCGTCATCGTCTCTTCACGGGCCGCCAGCAGTGGCATGAGTGCACAGAGACCGCTCGGCTCGGCTGCCAGCCAAAGCCCAACGACTTCGGCACCTCCTCACAGCGGGACTCTGGGCCCTGCTTCGGGCTCGACAGGGCCGCCGGTGCCATCCATCGGCTCACCAAAGCAAGCGCGAGCGATGCACCAAGCACCACCACGACCAGGCGTCGCTGCCCCCCCTCCACCGACTCCAATAGCACCCACTGCGCCAATGGAGGCCACACAACTGTCACAGCCGAAAATAGAACGGACACAGCATCAGCAGCAGCAGGCACAGCAGCCCGAGGCAGAAAATGCGAGCGGTAGTGAGGACGACGAAATGAGCGACAAGGATGCCGATGCCGAGATGGAGGACGGCGACGAATTTGCACACATGCATACGCCCATGTCTCACGCCCTTCCTGCCGGAGTGGCCCCTACCCCTCTTACGATGCCGCTGCCGCAGCAGACAGCACAGCAGTTGATGCCGCAGCTGAAGGTCGCTCGAATACGAGGAGCTGCTCAACACTCCTTATCAGCACTTGGCGGTGTTCCGAATGGCCTTGGTACTGGTGGACAGATTACTTCCAGCCGGTCGATGCCCGAAATCAACGGGGGGATGCATATGCATGTCGTGGGGAACAATATGATGCACCAAGCTGACATTGGCCTGGCAATGCCCACATTTGGGCGCGATTCCATGTACATGGACTGAGCACGCAGCAATACAGAAAGGCGAATGGGTAGCAAAAAAAAAACAATCTCTGGGAAAGGGACAGCAAACAAGCAATATTGAGATGGAAAAGGGAACAAAAAGTCGGATGGGACAAGGAGTTCAAAATGGCGTTTCAATGGAGGTTTGCGAGTCTGGAGCCTTCTGAGCTCATATTATATTATACACTGGCCGTCTTCGCTAAGTTGCGTTTTATTGTACAAATGGTAGAGCAATGGGAGTTTTCACATGCACATTCTGTCTTCTAATTACCATTTCTACCTCATGCTGAATTTTCGGGCAGGTCAATAGTCGTGCCTTCCAAAAGTACAGCACTTGATTTGTCGATATGTTATTAACGGATTGTCAACGAGGCAAGAGCAAACCAGCCAAAGTGAAGCAGGCGGCTTTTTTTATTTTTATTTTTATTTTTTATTTTTGACGCTCAATCGTGGCCCACTCTTTTTGCCCTTTGACTCATTCCCCGCCGAAAGTTTTTGAAGCAAACTTTGAGCCCCTCTATACGTGCACTAACAAGGGCATCCAGACAACATCAACCCACCACATTTGCTTCAATTGATAACGACCAAACCACCCGAGCACCTACGATTCCTGCCTACAGGAACCGCTCACGATGGCGGACTCAGGGGCACCGGCGCAGCCTACCGAGCTGCATCTCGATGAGGTGACAGGCGAGCGTGTACGTACTTTGCATCCCCCCACACGACCACCAGGGAAGAAGGCTCGAGAACTCGGGCTGATGTGTGCTGCAGGTTTCCAAGACGGAGCTCAAGCGCCGCCAGAAGCAGCGCCAGAGGGATGAGAAGAAGCAGCAGAAGGCGTCGGAGGCAGCAGCAGCGGCGCCGAAGAAGACGGCAGGTCCCGTTCCGGTCGTGGAGAAGGACGTGGACCCGCGCGAGTACTACAAAATCCGCTGCCGGCAGATCGAGGGCTTGCTGCAGACCAGCGACCCGAACCCGTACCCGCACAAGTTCCACGTCAACTACGATGTCAACTACTTTGTGCGCGACTTTAGCCACTTCAAGTCGGGCGAAATCGACAAGACGCGCGAGCTGCGGCTGGCCGGCCGCATCTTCACGACGCGGCGGTCGGGCACCAAGCTCATCTTTTACGACATCCGCACGGGTGCTGACACAAAGTCCATCGGCGCGCGTGTCCAGGTCATGTGCCAGTCGCAGAACGTGCCCGAGGGTGGTGTGCCCTTTGAGAAACAGCACGCCAACCTGGCACGCGGCGACATTGTCGGCATCGTCGGCTGGCCCGGGCGCACGTCGCCCAAGAGCCGGCTGGAGAAGGGCGAGGAGGGCGAGCTGTCCGTATTTGCCACCGAGGTCGTCCTGCTGTCGCCAGCGCTGCACATGCTGCCCACCGAGTACTACGGCTTCAAGGACTACGAGCAGCGCTTCCGCTCGCGCTATCTCGATCTTCTCTTCAACGACTCCTCGCGCGAGGCGCTCTGGAAGCGCAGCCGCATGATCAAGTACATCCGCGACTTTTTCGATTCGCGCGAGTTCGTCGAGGTGGAGACGCCGACTCTGGCCTCCGTCGCTGGCGGTGCCACTGCTCTGCCGTTTATCACCCACCACAACTCGCTTGACCGCGACCTATACATGCGCGTTGCCCCTGAGCTGTACCTCAAGATGTTGATCGTCGGTGGTTTTAACAAGGTCTTCGAGCTCGGCAAGAACTTCCGCAATGAGGGCATCGATCTGACCCACAGCCCCGAGTTCACCAGCATCGAGTTCTACGCCGCCTACTTTGATGTCTACGACGTCATGGCCTTGACCGAGGAGCTCGTGTCTGGTCTTGTCAAGCACCTCACGGGTTCGTACAAGACCAGCTTCACCACGCAGCACGGCGAGACCTACGAGATCAACTGGGAGGCGCCTTGGAAGCGCATTGACATGATACCAGAGCTGGAGAAGATGCAAGTTTCTCTGTCCATTTGTCTCTGCTAGTTTTTTTTTTTTTTTTGCTGACCAGTTCCCTTCAGCACTGGAAAGAAGTTCCCACCTGGCGAGGAGCTTCACACTGACGAGACCAACAAGTTCCTAAAGGATCTTCTCATCGAGCTGAAGCTGGACTGCACGCCGGTACGTCTGCCAGCTACTTGCTTGACTGCTTGTTTGGTATGATGCTGACCTCCTGTCCAGCCTCTGACGAATGCACGCATGCTCGATACCCTCGTCGGCGAGTACCTGGAGACCCAGTGCATCTCTCGTGAGCCAAACCGTTCTTGTTTGCGCTTTCAAGAAACTGACAAACCCCACAGCTGGTTTCATCTTGAACCACCCGCAAATGGTTTGTTTCTTCCTAGATTCGATACACACAGGACACCCAGCTAACCGCGTCTCTAGATGTCTCCGCTGGCCAAGTATCACAGAGAGCGCAAGGGTCTCTGCGAACGTTTCGAAGCATTTGCAAGTTGACTGCCGCTGGTGGCATCATGGACCAATGCTTACGATTCTGAACAGGTCTGCAAGAAGGAGATTGCAAATGCTTACACAGAGGTGAGGCGGCTATCTGTTCCGTCCATTTTTTCTCTAAATGTCTAACCTCGCATTCAGTTGAACAACCCGTTCGACCAGCGGCTCCGCTTCGAAGAACAAGCCCGGCAGAAGGCCCAGGGTGACGACGAAGCCCAGCCCGTGGACGAGAATTTCCTGCGCGCCCTGGAATACGGTCTGCCGCCAACTGGTGGCTGGGGTCTAGGTAGGCCAATTTTCGACTTCTCTCGCTTTCGACTTCTCTTGCCTTCTCTCTTGCTGCGCTTTGATGGGGGAGGGGGGCTAACTTGATCCAGGGATCGACCGCTTGGCCATGTTTATGACGAACAATTACGCCATCCGCGAGGTTCTTTCGTTCCCTATGCTCAAGGACGACAAGTCTGGACCGACAGAAAAGTTTGCGGCTGAAGTGGCCAATGTGCCTCCTCTGCCCGAAGAGGGCATCGGTCTGTGCAATCTAGTCTTGAAAAAAAAAATGAGATTTACCTGTTACTAACCGAGATTTTATAGGCCACAAGTAGACAGCAAGAGCCTGCACCCTCTCCATAGATTGGGAGCGCGCCTTCCCTGACATAAACAAATATGACCTTTGAGGAATAGAGCTGTTTTGTTCCCGGCGTGGCAACATATCATACATATCCGTGAGGGTGGAGATTCACATATTATATATACAGCGGGGAAACGAGGGCATCATGGCCTATCGTTTCGTAATGACCCCAGAGCCGACATTTGGCTTTGCTGCATTTGCCAGATGTCTCTGGATCATGCGCAGGCTGGACGCAGGAATGTGCAGGCGATGGCCAAGCACCAGTATGCCTGTCAGCAAAGCCAGGCTCCCAGCCTGGTGGGTGGCCGCGAGGTGGGTCGGCACCATGTAGATCAGGGTGGAGATGCCGAGGGCGGCCTGCAGCAGCACGAGGTGCACGGCGCCCGTGGTGCCGCGCTTGGCGCTGTGCGGCAGAACAGCGGCGATGCGGCCCGTGCGGGCGTAGAAGAAGAGGGCCAAGACGGAGAAGAAGGTAGTGGTGGCCAGGATGCGGTGGTCCAGCTGCACGAGCGACGGGTTTTCGAGCATGTTGCGCCACCAGAGATCGCTGCGGTCGGGCTTCCGAGAGTAGTGCGGATCCCAAAGCTCGTCGTGTGGCGGCGCCAGGCCGGTGCCCATCATCGGAAACTCGTTGTAGATGAGGCCGGCATCCAGGCCGGCCACCAGCCCGCCCGACATAGCCGTGACGAACACGAGGGCAGTCAGCGCAGCCACAGCCAAGCGGAAGGGCCGCAGCGCCGGCAGGGCCAGTGTGTTGGCAAGGCGGACGCCGGCGGCCGGGTCGGTACGGAGCTTGATGTTGCGCAGGATGGAGAGACCGGCAAGCAGCATCCAGGAATAGCAGGCAAAGGCCGTGGCCAGGTGGGTGGTCAGACGGTACTGCGACACGCGGGGGGGCAGGGCGTCCTTGGCGAACAGCTCGTCGCGCAGGCCGGAGGACACCATCCACCAGCCGATGAAGCCCTGGAAGCCGATGAGACTAGCAATGCCGAACAGATGCCAGGCCATGCGCGTGGAGACGCGCCGGCGGACAACGAAATAGACGGCCGGAACAACAAAGGTGAGTCCGATAAGACGGCCCCACACGCGATGTGCCCATTCCATAAAGTAGATCTTCTTGAACTCTTCGACGGTCATGTTGGGGTTGAGACGGGCGTATTCGGGGCTGGCGCGGTACTTGGTGAACTCGACCTCCCAGTCGGCCTCGGAGCGCGGCGGCAGAGCACCGGTGACGGGGCGCCATTCGGTGATGCTGAGGCTGCAGAGCGTGTTAAGACAGGCCGGGGGGAGGGAGCCGAGCGAGAGGCAATGCTTACCCAGACTCGGTCAGGCGCGTCAGGCCGCCCCAGACCACAATGCCAAAGACGCTGACAGCGCTGGCGATCAGCCAGTAGGCCACCGCCTTGGACGATGTCTCTGGAAAAGAGCTTGTCTTGATGGAAGTGGGCTGGGCCGAAACGGAAGCGCTGCTTGCAGTTGCAGCCGTGCTCAAGGGTCTCACGGGCAGCGCAGGCTTTGCGAATTCAATGGCACAGCTGCGAAAGGGGGTCGTGTTCCGGATTCGCTGGCGAAAGGCGAACGAAGCTGCCGACTGTGTCGACAGACTGCTGCAGCGGATTTCTGGTCGTGCAAGCATCTGTGCTAGCTGCTGCTTTTGCGGCTGCCACAGACATTGGAGGCCGCAGACAGGCGCCTTTGACGCCTGAACAGCAGCTCTCCGCAAGCCGGCCTGGAAGAAAGCCATTGTGCCGCTGTGAAGAAAACTCGAGCCGGCGATCCAGGGCGTGGGAAGAATGATTCGTTCAATCAACTTTATCATACCATTGAAACTTGCGCCACATCCTAGCCACAAGCTGCAACCACTAAAACAGCGACTTTTAATCAGCTCACTATATGCATTAATGGGGCCACAAGCCTCGATATGCACATATCTGGACTTTTGATGTATTAGTGTCTTTGTCGTCTCTCTACAGTCCAGCCGACACAGCTCTACAAAGAAAATAGAACAGATACTGCCGGATGCAGATTGGAACAAACAATGGGGCTTTCAAACAAGGAGTGTGCCACAATGCTTGCTGGTCGTTTAAAAAGGAACCAGCGTCTCTTTGAATATCGTAAACGAAGGCAATGCACGGATTACATCGACAAACTGCAGCAGCACAATGGTGTGTCTTTCCAGTATGATGACCACCCACGGGGCCAATTATGCCATTGTCAGTCCTCCCCTTGAGCAACGCAATCGACTTTTGATTCGGCAGACTGCAGATTCACGGCTGTTTGTTGGCCAAGACGTCGCGTCAGCCACGCCGCAGAGCCAGAACCACTGGTTAGATCAGCTACTCGGCACAGGGTATGCCGACATTGCTGCAAATGACAGCGTAAATTTCAGAGACACGCTCATTCGGGCCGTCCAGCGCCTGCTGTCGCACGACAACCTCGTGTCTATCCACGCCACCGTCGGTCTGCAGGACTACAGCCAAGCATGGGTGAAGCCGGTGATCGTATGGGACTTCTGCAGCGCAGGAACACTGAGCAGCCTTCTCAAGCACCCGTCACAGTCGGTCGGCGCCAGACGAGTCCGGTCATCCTACCTGCCAGAATCGTTGTGCTGGCACGTTGCGCGGTCTGTACTTTGCGCGGTGGCCTGGCTGCATGATGGGTACCGTCGTTCAGAGGCAGAGGGAAATGCCACCAGTGCCGACCCTGACTGGATGCCTGTGCTGCACAGAGCTGTGCAGCCAGAGAACATATTCTTCGAGCATCCGCGCAGGGGGGAAACGTACGGCCGCTGCAAGCTCGGAAACTATAGCAGGTGCTTTGTGTCAGGGCACATGGATGGGCTGTCTGCGCGGCAGTCCATGGCCTTGCCGCCGCCAGGCATGATTTCAGCGCTGGTCAGTTGTCGTCCCCCGTCTCCAGGCTCTCTTGAACTGTTCTCACACTCTTCTTGGCCAGGGAGAACCGCCGTACCAGTACGGTCCAGACATTGCCGATGTCGGAGACTTGCTCACTCGAGCAACCGACCTCGTCGATCTCGGAGAGGTGTTGTACGAGATGATGACAGGAGAGCGCTGGATGACAGAAGCCGACAAGGAGAACCGCCTACAGCGCCGCGTTCACCATCAGCGGCAGCAGTATCTCTTGGAAGCGGAGGTGAATGACGATGCCACGGGGGCCATTCGCTCATACACCTACCAGCTCAAGCGTCTTGTCCTTGATTTGCTCAAGCTGCGCGACAATGGAGTTTTTCCTACCAAGACCGGAGCCGCAGCGTCTCTGCTGCAGCAGGCAGAACGAGGTTTCCAAGAATGGCGGCAGGGCACTCCCGAAGGCCGATCGTATGTGGATGCCGCCGACACCATCTAGGGGGTCGTGAAGCGAGGCTGTGATGGAGCAAGAAGAAGGGGGATCAATAAATACGGAGTAGAGAAGCAATAATATGTAAAAGAGTTAGCGCTTATCTTAGCGCTGCCTCCCTGTGGGGGTTGGAAGGAGTGGGTACTATAATATAAGCACCCTGCGCTTTCCAGAATCGTCCTGTCTCCTCCTGATCGGGCCAATCGATCCAACGATCAACGATCAACGATCCAACGATCCAACGATTCTGCACCTGGCAGACGTTCCCAGGAGACGACATTCCCATCCGTCACACCACTTGCGCGTCACACACCGCTTCGGACACGGCCGATGACGGGTCCACCGGCGCCCGAGCTCGATTTCTTTTCCACAACATCGCCTCTTCCGTCCGGCCACTCCTGTCGCCATGGCATATCCTCCAACACCCCCTCTGCTGCTCACCCGACGCCTCTCTTCCTTTCTGCATGCGAGCCTTGATTCCCTGCAGCAACAGCAGGCGGCGCCTGCGCTGCAGACGGCGCTGCTCATCACCCCGTCTGGAAAGCTGCTCGCATACGAGTCGTCCGTCGCCGTGCGCACGCTGCGTACGCAGTGCTCTGTGGCCGCGTCGCTGTGGGCCATTCATGCCGCCTCCTCGCCGGCAGTCGGCGTTGCCCTGGGCCACCCATCCCCGCCTCCTCTGCCTGCCGGCTCGGCTGCTCTGTCCCCGACCGCCCCGAGCAGCAAGGTCGGCTCGACCGCCGGGATGGGAGACGAAGACGACGGACAGCAGACCTACAACGACGGCAGCGTGCCCGTCAGTATTGCGGCGAGCTTCAACGGCGGTGCTGTCTTTGTGGTGCGCCGTCTGCGCTGCGGCCTGCTCTTCGCATGCGCCACTCCTCCGCCGAGCGGTGCCTCTCGTCCTCCCACAGCAGCCAGCCTCTCAGGGCTGCCTTTGAGTGCACAGGCGCCCGGATCAACAATACCAGCAACTGCCGCAATTTCACAGTCGTCTCTGCTGCCTCAGTCGACGACGACATGTACGGCTGCAGCGACCGCAGACGCATCACATCCATATCCTGCTCCTCTCTCTCCTTCAGCGCCCTCTACTCTCCCTCTACGCTCCGCTCCCATGTCAGCACCAACACGGCAACCAGGCTCCTCGCCGCCCGATTTGGTCGGCAGCCTCGCCCCGGCGGCGTCCATTATGACAACAGGCACGACAGCCACTGCAGAAAGCTATTCAACAGCGCCAGCCGGGGCAGGCGACGGCGCGCTAGACACAGGCAACGATGCGGCGTCCATGGTGACCACAGCTGGAGGCAGCGGTGCCGGTAACCATCTTAGCAGCAGCAGCAGCTCGGTGGCAGCGACGGTGGCGATTGCGCGGCGACAGGTGGAACAGCTGGCGCGACTGCTCGACGAGAAGCTCGGCGCCCTCTGCGTTCCAGAAGAAAACATCGGAGTCAATGGGTTTCGTTAATGGTACAGGCCTGGCCTGATGTCTTGACCAGGGAGGGAAGTATACGAGCCACCTAAGGAGGGCCGGTCTGTCCAGGATACAAGCGCCACTGTTGAAGGGATAAAGCGACTATAGAATACGAAGAAGCACGGGACAGCCGCCGCACAGGAAGCAGCCTGTTGTCTGGAAGGGGGCAAAGATTGAGCCGCGTATCTTTCGTGTGCATTCTTCCTAAGCCCAGACGAGAACCCCAGTAGAAACAAACAGAAACAAACAGACGCTCCAACAAATCGTAGAGGCCATACCTGCTCGTTTGAATGCATGCGCGCCACCTGATATCTCCAGGCCTGCTACTCTATGCTCAGTCGGGTAATGCTGTCGTTGGTGTCCACCATGGCTTGATATCCAACCCGGCCCTTGTTGCCACCGACCCGGCCGCCGTTCCCGCCACTGGTACCCATTCCATTCTCTGATCCCAGCGGGCCGAAGCCACTACCACTGCCGCCGCCGCCGCCGCTTCCGCCACCACCACCACTCAGCTGGACCAGCTGCAGAGGCTTGGGCTCCGAGCTGCCGCTATTGCTGCCCGGCCGCGACGACGTCGCACCCCATGGAGTCACGTCGCGCTGAAGCGGGCTCTGCATGATAGGGCTGTTGTGCACGCTCATGCCCGGGCTGACGGCCCGCCGCTTGAAGCTGACCGGGTCAAAGTCGTCGTCTCGCCGCCGTTTGCTGTTGATGCGGCGCGTGATTTCTGCGGCGCTCGGCAGCATAGGCTGCTGCAGGCCGCTGGCGGATTGACCAGGCTGTGGTGTGTCGCCGCCAGACGAGCTTGTCGTCGTCGTCATCGGAAAGATGGCACCGCTGGGAAATACCAGATTGTTGCTGTGCTGGCCCTGCGGCTGTTGGCTGTTTCTTGGTGCAGGCGAGCTCGCCGAGGACGAATCCATCGAAACGTCGTCAAGCAGACCCGGTGGCACGCCGCGGAGCGGTTGCGACGGCGACGAAGGATGAGACGCGTCCGCGCCGCTGCCACCACCTGTGGCCGCGAAACCCTCCCAGAGACTCCCGTTCCTTGACTTCATCGGTATCTGCTGCTTGAATACAGATGGGAGGCCTAGGCCGGCTGACGCATCCATGGCCATGACATCGTCCGCAAGGTCGTCGATATTATCCATGAGGCTTGGGCTCGAGTTGGCTGTCGTAGCGATGGACTGTAAGGGAGGCAGCGGCGGCAGCAACCGATAGTCGGGTTCGTTGTCGCTCTCGAGAACCTGCCGCACAACCTCAGCCTCCCGCCGAAACTCGGCTTCCGCCGGGGCGCTCTCTTCGGCGAGGGCAGCTCGAATCCGTGCAAATCCTTTTGTTTTTGGCTGCAGGTTGTTAGCACCATCTACCAAAGTAATCGCGCAATAATAATAAGAAGACAAGGGGGGTCCGCACCAAAAGGTTGCCTCGCCTGGTGACAACACGACGGATCACACCGCGCTGGCCGTCGCGGCCCGGCGTTGTCACGAGTCCTTCCCGCGCGTCCATTTGTGATCTCAGATTGTCGTCACTCTCGCTCCCGGAGATGTGCAGTTGGTTGGCGGCCCAGCTGATGCTTTCGCGTCGTGAGTGCATGGTCTGAGAGGTGGCGCTGCTGTCGCGTCCCAGAATGTAGGCTGGCGGCGACTTGGACAGCCCATTCGCTGCTGCTGCTGCTGCTGCTGTCGCCGATGATGTCGAAATGGAACTGAAACCGAGGCCCAGCGGGCCGCGAATCTTCCGCTTGGGTTGCTTCCGTGGGCGTTGGCGCTGCTGGAAGGAGAGCAGGCTGTTCATAGCCGGCGAGCCGGGCATCCATGGAACGGCCGCCTGAGGACTGTTTGCTACGGTCGGCGTTCCAATCTTGCCGACCTGCGGAGTAGTGACAAATGGCTCATCCATGTCTTCATCCATCAGGTCGTCGTCGTCGGAGCTGGACGACAGGTCAGAGCACATGTTGTTGGCGCTGCCTAGCGAGCTGGACGGGTAGGTCTTTTCTTGGCTCCGGCCCATCATGGACCACAGCGAGCTGGATGACTCTGTGGCGCCGCTGTAGTCGCCCGTTCTGCGTCCGGGGATGTTCATGGCAGACCGCCCGCCCGTTACGGTGGGGGACGAATCGGGGGACGACTGCTCGGCAAGGGTTGAGTGGTGCAAGCTGGTGGCAGCCCGTGAAAAGTCCAGGCCTCGAGACCGGCGCGGTAAAATGTTGGTAGGCGACGCGTAAATCTGGGAAGGGTCGAGTTTGGGAGATAGGGGAATCGGCTTGGCGATGTACATGGGCTGGTTGAGGAAGAGCTGTTCTTGCTGCTCTTGCAGCAGCTGTTGCTGCTGTAGATAGGCCCGGCTCGATACAGGTGTGGAAGGCGCCGGATCCTTCTGCAACTGAATCGGAACCTGCTGCGTCTGGTGCTGTTGTTGCTGTGGAGTTGGCAGCGCCGGTTCTGTGAGCCGCTGCAAAGGCAGCGCACGATACTGGAAGGTAGAGCGTCGGGGTGTCACGGGAGCTGCGTCTAAACTGGGTCCACCGATCGAGCTGTCATCCCTGCATACGCGACGGCCAGATGACGCAAGAAGCAGAGGCGACGGGGACAGTCTGCCTCGACTCGGAGTGCTTGCTCCTCCATCCGACAACGATCGAGCCTTGGTTACTGGCGAGGGGGGGACGGCGGTATCGAGGGCAAGGGACGTTTCGTTTGCGGTGCAAAGTTGAGCGGCATCCTTGGAACTATCTGGGACGGTGACATGGTCGCAATCCATGGCGACGGAACTCGCGGACGATGCTGAGAGCCAGAACGGGGTGGGATGGAAATCCAGACGCGTTAGAACCGAGGCTGAGACGCGGCCGGTCCGCTGCAAATGGCCAGCCTTTACGGGCCACTGAAAAATCGAAGCGCGTAAAAGGTCATGGATGTAATACCGTCTAGGAATTGCATCGTACGGTGTGCGGCGGACAACTTCGTAAACTGTCTGTCGGATTGGCGACGGAAGACGTGAATCGTGATGGTGAAGCGGCTACAGGCTTGGGCGCTATAATATTTGGCCTACTATTACGTACGAGGGAATGCAAGCACAAGCTCCGGGCGGTGAATGGTCGCTAAAGGCGGGGCATGGCTGCACGCGGCGATTGGCTAGATGATGTCGTCTGGTTCTCCGTAATACAAGGAAAACCCACCAAGTTACGGAGTATGTCCACAGACAAAACAGCTTGAGCAGTATGCGTCACCTTCTTTTGTTGCCGCTTTTTTCACAAGCGTTTATTTGGACAGAGGCCAACTGGCATTCTATATAATGCCAAGTCAGTGCACTAAAAGCCAACATATTTATCATTGTAGAGTTTCTCTATATCTTAAATAAGACGTCCCATTCCAATAATGCTTGCTCTAAAATTCTGCCGGGATTTTTAGTTGAAATAAAAGGCGGTGTATGCATTTGCCCCTCCGCCTATTAAGACCGAAACATCTTCTCAGTCATACCAGATGGCATTCATGCCGAAACCTGGCTCCGGAATGCGCACGCGGGCCACGCGGGCCAGGAATTCGTCGCGCCAGCGATAGATTTCAACCCAACCTTCCTGGTCGTCAGTAATGGCAAGCCACTCGTCAGACCAGTCACATGGAGCGACAGCGTTAGAGTGGCCGCCGCTCGTCGGTGTCGGATTCAAACAGATCTGGTGTTCGATGCTACCGCAGTCGCGCAGTCGGAACGCAGACACGTATCCAGTCAGGTCGAAACTATTAGCTCGTGCAGTGGCGAAAAGGTAGCCTCCGCTCTGGCTGAGGGCACACACGTCGCTCCGGTACAAGCCCTTGCCGGTAGCCTTGTCGCGCGACTCGATGCCGGGCGGGATCAATGGGAAGGCATGGTACGTGTAAACAGGCATGTGGGTCAGCGGGTCAATGACATACTCGCACACCCGATTGCCTGCCTCCATGAGCGCATACAGATACTGCCCGGACGGGTGCATGGCCACCCAGCGCGGGTGGTCGCCTGGAGATGGCGCGTCCACAGCACCTACCAGCTCGACCTGGCCGTCGGCAGTGTCTCCTGAAGACGAAACTGCCTTCTTTCGGTGAACCCAGAGTTTGTTGGCAGTCAGATCAGCAGAGTACAAGTACGTCTCCGTTGGATCGAAGACCATGCCATGGATGCCCGAGTTTTCCTGGTAGGCATAATTCTGTATGTTGGTGTCCAGGCCCCCGGATGAAGTCACATTAAAAACATTGCCAAAGCTGGCGTGCTTGTAGAATGGGTTGCAGTACACAGCATGTGGGGGCTTTTTGGCCGGCAGCAGAAAGATGGCCCTTGTGTTGGTTGTGGCCGAGTTGGCTTCGGCTGTCGCATTGATTAGTCTCAGCTGCGATCACGAGGAAGTAAAAGGAGGACACTCACGGTCCCCGCCTATGGGATGTGACACCTCGTGCACAATTTCCGTTGCACTCTTGACGGCAAAGCTGGACCACTTTTTCATTGCGGCTCCGTAGAGGTGTTTCTTCGTGTGCTGTAGTGCATAGGTGAGTGAGTCTTCTGCCTGGTTATCTGGGCATGGGCCTCACATCAAATGCCATCCATGAGATGGGTTCCTCTTCGGGTATCTCCGTTCTTTTGACGAGCCGAAGCTCGAGCGTCTCGTCGTCAAACTGGACAGTGAATATGGCCCCAGGGGGTGTCCATGTTCCTATCATCAAGTGATGCAAGGGCATCTTCGGTTGGCTAGGCTGGGCGTTTATTGGCCAAAATGACGCAGTGTCTAAAGAATGCCAGACGTGATACCTAAATCGTCGTTGTTGTAGAGATATCTGCTCAGTCCATATGGCGTCAAACACCAAGTATGCTCATAGGACAATTTAAATAAGGTATCATGTCTGGGGTCGAAGAGGATATTAATAGGAACACCCAGCGGCAGTCACATCGGGAACAGGCCTGGAGCGGCTGATTAGTTGATCCTGTAACACCTACCGGCTAGGCTTGCTGCGGTTAAGTTTTCTCCCACGAAATGGCAGTCGCTCTAGGCTGAATGGGGAACGGCATAAAGAACTAAATCTGAAGCAAACCACTAGCGCTTTTCGAGGCATGCAGATGCCTCCAACTGCCCCGCCTTTTGTTTTTCCTGTCTGTTAGATTTCCCCACAAGATATGGCACAAATAGCCACAGGGCAAATTTTGTTCCGACAACAGCTTGGCCCGTCAACTGACCCATTTTGTCACTGATCTTGCGTCTGCGATTTTCTCGTGTGTTATATCAAGAGCTCTCCCCTCATATAATTCCGAATATGCTCTGAATCCATACTTTTCCGATTAAAATACCAGAATACAAAAATTGTACAGTGCTTGTGGCCAACCATTCCTTGACTATCAAGGCTTATCAAGTCCCTCGACTCTTCGTCGTCCATCCAACTAACCTAGTTACGGTTTATTGCCTTTGCGCTTCTTGCGCCGGTTCTTTTTCTTGCCCCCTGCGCCGGCACCGTCTCCACGATGATGTGCGGCGTCATGGTGGCTGTCACCGGCGAGACTTGATGGTTCTCCGGCGGCCTCATCGTCACTTTTGACTTGCTCATCCTCCGTTATAGCTGGACTGTGCAACTTGCTCGGAAGGTGATGTCGCCGCTCGCCATGCCCACTTGCTGCTGCTTCGCTATCATCATCGGCCGAGCTGGTGGTTTCTAACACCACCTTACGAATGCCTCTGGTCTCCACGACGTTTTCCGTGATGCTCCCGCTCCTAACAATAGGACGACGAGAAGTAAGAGTGCCATACTCTGAAACTGACACTATAACGTTGGCCGCACTACCATCACTCTCAGAGCCGGCTTGATGGACGCCCGTGGCTTCACTGCCCGTGGTAGTAGCAGTATTGCCGTGTCCAACATCACCCGGTACCTCATCGCGCAAAACAACCGATGCATGACCTCTCCGGTTGGAGTTGACGTCAACAGTGATGGTTGATATCTCACCATCTTTGCTTTGGTCCGCAATTTCTGTGCTTGAATTGCTGATGACCGTGTGTGTGCCGTAGCTTTGTAGCGGAGAGGTGTCGCTATTACCACCGCTCAACTTCGTTGGCTTAAGAAGATGGGTCGTCTCATCATCTTCATTGGCATTCTGTTCGTCGTCTTCGTGTTCTGCTTCATGCGCTGCCGGCTCAGACAAGTCCCCATGCGCCAAATTTGAGCGCGGCACGGCATTCCCGGTCTTTATCTTGACAGTCGTCGACCGGGTGTTCTTTGGGTTGGAAGCTGGATTCGAGGGGCCAAGATGTCGCAAGTGCTGCCACATCTCATCAATATTGGCGCGAATTGGCACAGTTGACCGTGTCATGCGGCCATCAGCACCCGCTGAACGGCGTCGCATCATAAAGGTGGCCGTTTTAGGGCTGGTCGAAAGTGTGGCTACTTCTGTCTTTGATAGTTTGCCAGTAGACGCCATGGCATTCGGCGACGAGCTAGAGCCTCCTTCCTCTTCGACAGCTTCGGCAGCTTCGACAGCCGTCTTTGTTCCGTCAGCCAAAGCTGCCGCAACATATTCAGGCGCCAGAGCGCGGTGACGAATGGGACGCGCTCTGGGCGCAGGCTGCAATCGACGGATGGCCTTGTGGACGTCAATGTAAACGTCAGATTCATCGATGATTTCCCTAATGTCTGTTAGCGTTTGCAATCAACAACAACAGAAGCTACATACTCTCCAATTAGTTCTTCAATGACATCCTCTAGCGTTACGACACCCAGAGCGCCGTGGTCTTCGCCAGGGTATTGCGACACAAGGACCATGTGGGACTTGCCCTCTTGGAAGAAGTTGACAATGTCAAGACAGCTTGTTTCCGGGCGGGTTTCGGGAAGAGTCGCAAGAGGAAACTCGCTGACGCGCATCTTGTCATCGGGATCGTAGGTTATTAGAATCTTGACGAGTAGCATTCCAATAAAGTTGGTCGGGTTGCCAGGCTCGTGGATGGGTATGCGGGAGTAGCCGGCGGAGAGAATCAGGTCCATCATTTTCTCGTCCAAAACAGTGTCCTCGGACATGGTGAATACGTCATCCATGGGGGTCATGACACTAGATACCGGCTTCTCCTTGAGGTCCAACACAGCACTGATGATGGTCACCTCATCTTGGTTTAAGCGCTCCGACACTTCGCCCAACGATCGATGCAGGGTGACCAGCGTTTTCAAGCCGCTCTTCTTGTACACGGTGCCATGGTCCTCGCCGAGGGCATGATCCAGTACCTTGGCGGTCGGCCACGCGACTGGGGCCATCAGCCACATTAGAGCGAGCACAGGTTTTGACATGACCCCGCCGATTTGCAAGCCGTAACGGACGCAGATGGATTGAGGCAATACCTCGCCGAAAATCACTGCCAACGCTTGTGTCAATCATTGTGCCTTGAAGAGCAAGCCACGGTGAGATCAGCCAGGGGCGGCAGAGAAAACATACCGATCAGCACTGTGCTGCCCACAACAGCAGCCACGCCGCCGCCAAGACAGCGGTCGAGCACAACAGGAAGCGTCTCATTGACGATGACATTGGACAACAGCAGCGTCACGAGGACCCAGTGTTTTCCGCGCTGGAGGAGGTTGTAGACCCTCTTCGCGTTTTTCTGTTGTGGGTCGGTCTCGTCACGTTGCAGGACCTGCAGGTAGATGCTGTCCTGTCCCATCAAGCTGCGAATTGGCAAGACACGTTAGCATATTTCCATGCAATCTTCATTTGTGGCAGAGGACGACGACTTACGCAATAGTCAGGCCGGCAAAGGCACCACCCAAGAGAACGAGAATGGCAGAAGCGACATACAGAACCAAAAGGCTCGTGCCCGAGTCCGGATCGTCGCCATCGTTGTGTTCAAAGGTGCTGTATGCTTGTCTGCCGGAGATTTCCCGGATGTACGACACGGGGGCTGCTGAGACGGAGGCTGCTGGAAGAGAGACGGCGATGATTCTGGACAGGCCGAGCACGATAGAACGTACAGTGGCAAAGCCACCAAGCGTCCGGCCAGTCGACAGGTGTACACGTGACCGTTCCATAAATTCAAAATTTCAGCGTGCGCTTCCAGGGTAATGGCAGTGGGAAAGAAATAAAAAGAACGAGAGTAGATGATGATCGAAGACGAAGAAGGTCGGCGCGTGACGGATTTCTGCCGAGCGGGTGCAGTTGAGAATCAATGGCGAAAATACCACTTCCTATTTAGTAGCTGCCCGTATATTCAGAGTAAACAGAAAAGCGGATAATTGGCGGGTGTTAGAGCTCTGCCATTCTGGCGATGTTGTGTGGACAGGAGTTGAGCAGAGGCAAAAAATCCAATCGGTTGATTTAGCTTCGGAGGGGAGCTACGAGCTCAGTATTATTATGCGTTCGGCTATTATTAGTCATCGTACAAACACTGTGGGGCTTGGTTACAGTGCATCAACGGCAAACCGAAAAGGGCGCTAGTGCTGGTATCTCCTTAAGGCCCAAATTATTACATTTTTTATGGGTCCCTGTTGACTTTCGTGTACAATGGGCCTTGCGCGACCGTGTCTGCTGTTGGACGGCCCCCCATAGAAAATTGTATGGGACCGCGTCCCACTTCAGACATTTTTTAGCAAAAAATCAACATCGCCATGGCGAAAGAAAAAAGAAAAGCGGCCTCACTAAATACTGAAAAAACTTCCAAAAAACAACGCACATACCCCCCCTCTTCGCCTCTCAAACCTCTGCAGCATTCATCCTTAGATATGTTATTGAATCATTCTGTTTTTGAGCTAATTTAATTGCTCCCTTTTAGTAGACGAATTACTTAGCTGCCTTTTGTTTTATTTGATTTATTTACTCTCTTTTGCCTTTGTTTTTTAGTTGAGAAATGGGTCTTATATATTAACAAGTAACGTGTTAAACGTTAGTAGCCAACTTATCTAAAAGAAGTGTATTTATTCTTTAAAATTTTAATCTATATAACTTACTGCCCTTTTCTTTTTATAAGAAAGTATTAGGATACCTTTTCGTTAACTTTAATTCATTTAATTTCTAAATTTATATTACACAATCGTTTTTTTTATTTATATCGTATTACGGCCGGCAGGCAGACAGGTAGGCAGGGACAAGATGTAGTATATTTAGAATGGCTAGTCTTCTATAAAAGTGCAGGTAGGGGTTAGGTTATAGACAAAAACGTAGCTTAAGGAGCTACGTTTAAAGGGCGGCTGCAGGTCTACTAAATCTCTGCAATAGCGGTGTATCGCGGCAGTAACCAGGCTGTCCGGCTGGCAGCGCCAGCTAGTAGACGGGTGTTAGGAGGCCTAGCACGGCAGTCTGTAACAGTACTCCCCTTTCAACGATTGAGCTCCGTTAAAGTCAAGAGCTTAAGGCCTAGGTTTATTAAAGTAGTAGTAGTAAAAGTTATCTAGTAGTTGTTTAGCATTCGCTAGGTATTTAGCGAGTTTAGTAGTCGGGTCTTTGTATTTAGTCTAGCGGACAACGTATTTTAAGCAGGGGTGGCGGCTACGGCTGCGGCGCTCCTAGAAGGAATCTAAAACTTCTACAACTTTGTATTCGGTCTTGCCGGCAATCTCGACGTGCGGTGGTAACAGGCGTATTTGGCTAGGGATTAAGTTAAAGGTGTTAGTGTAGTGGAGGCGGAAGACGTGGAAGACAGGGTAGACATAGATAGAGGCGGGCAGGTTTAACTTGTAGGTATACAAGCTGACAACTTTAAAGATATAGTATAGGCTAAGGTTTTTTTAGTTTAGCTTCTTTGTTAAGTAAGCGGTAGTTAAGGTGTAGGCGTTTAACTAGACATACTTACCTTCTTTAAATAAGCAAGAGGGTTAACGGTGTTAGTTAGCTTACTTTTTATAGCGGTTTTATACAACAGCTATCTTGTTTTAGGTTAACTTAGTAATCTCCTTTATATAGGTAGTAAAGCAAGTAGCATTTTAGGATTATAGTGTGTTAAGTAGGTTTTTAATAAGCTTAAAACTTAACTAAAGCTTAAAGCTGTAGTTAGTGTAAAATAAGGATAGGCTAGTAGTTTTAAAGTAGTAGGCGTTACTAGTAAACTCGACTAGCGGTAACTATACATCCTAGTTATCTTATAAGTAAGCTACATAAGCGTAAAAGTACTGTTTTAAAACAAAGTTAATTCTTTCTGTTTAACTGTTAGTCTTAGAATAGTATGTTGTAAACAAGGTAGGCGTAATCTTTAGCAAGCAGGCAAAGCTACGCTAGAATTTTACAGTAAATTGTGTTCCTTAGTCTAATACAATCGTTGTAGGTAGGCTGTAAAGCTTCTAAACGTAGTTTAAGTATAGGTAGGCAGTGTCCTTTACGCTATAGGTTTTATAGTAGAGGATTAGGTGGCGTATTTTAGTTAACTAGTCGACTACAACTATAATAACGTTGTAACTGTAGCTTTTAGGTAAATGTGTAATAAAGTCTATAAAGATGTTACGCCAAGCTTAATTAAAAACAGGTAAAAGGTGTAAAAGTCCTTTCTAACCGTCTTAAAACAAAGCGGCTTTACAGTAGGTATAGTACTTCCTTACTTAACAAGTAACGTAACGGGCTATGCTAGGCTAGTAGTACTTGTAAGACAGTAATTTATATGTCTTAGAGCGGCTAGGGTAGCCTAAGGCTAGGTGGTTGTAACAGTGGTAAAGCAGGTTGGCTTTTAGGTTATCGTAGTTAAGGACGTACATCTAGTCTTGTACGTACAAGTATCCGTTACGGTTAGTACACTTTGCAAGGGTTAGGGTAGGCAGGCGGTGCGTCTTTAGGTCGGCTAGGGCTTTTAAGGCTTAACGGGGAATCGAGTCGGCTTTATACGCTTGTTGGAATAAGTTGTGTAGGTTAAAAGGTAAGAGCAGTATATAAAATCAAAGGTTTAAGGCAAGGTTTTACCGTTTTAAGACTGTCTAACTTTAATGCAAAAGGCGTGTATCTTGTTACAAACCGCCGTGCTAAGCCTCCTAACACCCGTCTGCCAGCTGGCGCTGCCAGCCGGGCAGCTTGGTTACTGCTGCGATACACCGCTATCGTAGAGATTTAGTAGACCTGCAGCCGCCCTTTAAACGTAGCTCTTTAAGCTACGTCTTTGTCTACAACTTAACCCTTACTTACACCTTTGTAGAAGACTAGCCATTCTAAATATACTGTATTTCGTCCTTGCCTACCTGTCTGCCTGCCGGCTGTGACATTACGTAGCTCCTTCTTATAGGTGCCAACGAGATGCCTGTAATTCCAGAACCCTTTGCCATACCCTTTAGCCTAAAAAACTTTGCTAATTCGATAGCCGTCGATCTTAGGGCTTAGATAGCTTACTTTTAAGCTACTTACAAACTTCTTTGCTAGTAAGACAAAGAATTAACTACTGCCTACACCGAACTTACTACCGTTAATAGCCGCTTTAAGAAGAGCCGCTACTTTATTAAAGGCCTAACTAAACAACTACTTAACGTGTGTATAAACCTTAAGCACCTTTACCGTTTATAAGCCTTAACTATACCTACCCCCTTGTCTGCCTTTCTCCTACCTTCGTTTACTAACGCCAGCAAAGGTTAAGCTTTAGCACTACATCCTTCAACTCCTTCCAAACCTCCTTTAACCACCCGCTTTAAGAAGCTACCTAACCCTAACAAGTTTAATAGTACTTGCTTAAACCTTCACCGTTTTAAATAAGCTATACAAAACAAACTAACCGTTAACGCTAACCGCTTCCCTATTCCTATCTTCCGCTTAGTTTATACAACAGGCCGCCTAATAGGCGCTACCTACGCGTAAATTCTCCTGTACTGCTAAAATAATTACAAGGTACTCCGCGACTACTATAACATCTTGGAAATCCTTAACTAAGCGTTTAAAGACTTTAACTTAGTCTAAAACTTCCGCTAAAAACTGCTTTGTTACTGCTAGACAAATAAAGACTTTAACACCTTCTTTACTAAATTCTAACGGCTTGCTATAAAAGCTAAAATACCTGACGAACAGCTTTAAACCATCCTAGAAGATGCTATTTCCTGTAAGCTGTACTAATACTAGATTTATGCTAATACTCCTACACCTAACTATTACAGCTTTATAGCGTTATTATAATCTTTAAACAACCACCGCCTTTACCTAAACGTTTAAGGCTCTCTTTAACGCTTTTCTACTACGGACACCGCCCTTATTCGTGCTTCCTAAACGCCTATTACAACGCTAACTCCCTTACTCCCTACCTTGTTTATTAAGAAGCTTAACGCCGCTCCGCTTTTCAACTTAATAAACCTGTCTTACCAACGCTATAACACTACCTGTTAAGACTATAGCAAGTGTTACTGTTGTAGGTTAAAAGATTATTTTGTAACCGCCTACCTGTATCTTAACACTTGCAACCTTTACGCGCTTGGCCTTTATAACGCCGGCGTCCCTAGCCCTACCGCCTTATCCTAACACTCCTTTAATAGCCGCCGTTACCACTTACGTGGCCGCCGCTCTTACTATTCTTTTAACTTCCGCTCTCCTTAACAACCGTTAAAGGAAGGGGTGCGTTTAAACTAAGCTGTATCCTAAGCCCGCTACTTAACACACCCTTTACTGTTGTTTAAATCTCTTTCACTTGTCACGGCCGGCAGGCAGACAGGTAGGCAGGGACGAGATGTAGTATATTTAAAATGGCTAGTCTTCTACAGAGGTGCAGGTAGGGGTTAGGTTGTAGACAAAGACGTAGCTTAAAAAGCTACGTTTAAGGGGCGGCTACGAGTCTACTAAATCTCTACGATAGCGGTGTATAACGGCAGTAACCAGGCTGCCCGGCTAGCAGCGCCAGCTAGCAGACAGGTGTTAGGAGGCCTAGTATGGCGGTCTGTAACAGTACTCCCCTCTTAACAACCAAGCTCCGTTAAGGTTGAAAGCTTAAGGCCTAGGCTTATTAAGATAGCAGTGATGAAAGTTATCTAGCAGTTGCTTAGCATTCGCTAGGTATTTAACAGGTTTAGTGGTTAGGTCTTTGTATCCAGTCTAGCGGACAATGTATTTTAGGCGAGGGTGGCGGCCACGGCCGCGACGCTTCTAGAAGGAATCCAAGACTTCCGCGACTTTGTATTCGGTCTTGCCGGCAATCTTAACGTACGGCGGTGGCGGGCGTATTTGGCTAGGGATTAGGTTAAAGGTGTTAGTGTAGTAAAGGCAGGAGACGTAGAAGACAAGGTAGACACGGATAAAGGTGAGTAGGTTTAACTTATAGGTATACAGGCTGATAACCTTAGAGATACAGTATAGGCTAAGGTTCTTCTAGTTTAGCTTTTTTGTTAAGTGGGCGGTAGCTAGGGTGTAGGCGTTTAGCTAGACATACTTGCCTTTTTTAAACAGGCAAGGGGGTTGTTAGTGCTAGTTAGCTTGCTTTTTGTAACAGTTTTATATAGCAGCCATTTTATTTTAGGTTAACTTAGTAATCTCCTTTATATAAGCAGTAAAGTAAGCAGCATTTTAAGATTGTAGTATGTTGGGTAAGTCTTTAATAAGCTTAAAACTTAACCAAAGCTTAAAGCCGTAGTTAGTGTAAAACAGGGATAGGCTAGTAGTTTTAAAGTAGTAGGCATTACCGGCAAACTCGGCTAGCGGTAGCTATACATTTTAGTCGTTTTATAAGTAGGCTATGTAAGTGTAAAGGTACTGTTTTAGAATAGAGTTGATTCTTTCTGTTTAGCCGTCGGTTTTAAGATGGTGTGCTGTAGACAAAGCAGGCGTAATCTTTAGTAGGCGGGTAAGGCTACGCTAAAATTCTACAGCAAATTGTATTCCTTAGTTTAACACAATCGTTGTAAGTAAGCTGTAAAGCTTTTAAACATAGTTTAGGTATAGGTAGGCAGCGTCCTTTACGCTATAGGTTCCATAACAAAGGATTAGGTAGCGCATCTTAGTTAACCGGTCGACCACAATTATAATAGCGTTGTAGCTGTAGCTCTTAGGCAGGTGTGTAATAAAGTCTACAAAGATATTACACTAGGCTTAATTAGGAATAAGCAGAAGGTGTAAAAGTCCTTTCTAACCGTCTTAAAACAAGGCGGCTTTACAGTAGGTATAGCACTTCCTTACCTAACAAACAACGTAGTAGGCCATGCCAAGCCAGTAGTACTTACAAGATAGTAATTTATATGTCTTAAAGCAGCTAGGGTGGCCTAAGGCCGGGTGGTTGTAGCAGTAGTAGAGCAAGTTGGCTTTCAAGTCGTTGTAGTTAAAAACGTATATTTAGTCTTGTACATACAAGTATTCGTTGTGGTTGGTACACTTTGTAAGGGTTAAAGTAGGTAGACGGTACGTCTTTAAGTTAGCCAAGGCTTTTAAGGCTTAATGAAGGATTGGGTTGGCTTTGTACGCTTGTTGGAACAGGTTGTATAGGTTAAGAGGCAGGAGTAGTGTATAGAATTAAAGGTTTAAGGCAAGGTTTTACTATTTTAAGACCGTCTAGCTTTAGTGTAAAAGGCGTGTATTCCCCTCCTTAGGGAAATCTCTTAATCTTTATATTAAAAAGTTAGGCTTAACACCTTGCTTTCTAGGGCGGTAGTGGATTTAGAAGTTAAAGTAAAACAAGAACTTAGACCAACAGGCTTAGCAACGGTTAAGCAGCTTAGTAAAGGTAAAGTATTCTAGGTTTTGGTAGTCGGTTAAGACTTTAACAAGTAAGAGAGCCCTCTTTAGCTTAAAGCGCTATTCTTTAAAACAGCGAATAATAGCAAACAACTCTTTATTGTAGATTTTGTAGTTGTATTTAGTAGCAGTTAGCTTTTTAGAAAAGAAGGCAACAGAGTAAAGGACGCCGTTGTTGCTGTATTACGACATTACACCGGCGGACACGTAGTTAAACAAGTCGGTTTCCAAGATTACGTCTTTTTCTTAGTTAAAGTAGGCTAGTATAAAGGCAGCGGTAAAACAGTCTTTTAGAGTTTAAAAGGTAGTAGAGTAAGTGTTGTCCTATACAAAGGGTGTATCCTTTTTCGTTAAGCGGGTAAGTAAAGCGATAGTCTTTAAGAAATCAGCAATAAACTGTTAGTAAAAATTTGCAAAGCTAAGGAAGGCTTGTACGTTAGTCAAGTAGGTTAAGACGGGCTAGTCTTAAATAGTTTGTGTCTTAGTAGGGTCCATCCAAACCCTATTACAACTTATAATTAAGCCTAAAAACTTAGTTTTAGTATAGTAAAATTTACACTTAGAGATCTTAGCGTATAGGCCAGCCTTACGTAAGCGTGTTAGGACTGTACAAATGTGTTTAGTGTGTTCTTTACAAGTCCGGCTATAAATCAAGATATCGTCTAGGTATATAGTGTAGATTAAGTTTAAGAGTTTTTGCAAAAAGGCGTTGATATAACGCTAAAAGGTTAACAAAGCGCTAGTAAGCTTAAATAGTATAACTAGGCTTTTAAACAGGTTAAATCAAGTGTGAAATGCGTTTAGATACTCTTCTCCTTTCTTAACGCAAAGCTTGTTAAAGGCAAAGACAATGTCTATCTTGCTGTAGTATCTTATTCCGGATAGGTTGTTTAAGGTCTCTTTAATTAAGGGTAGTAGGTATTGGTCTTTAATAGTAACAACGTTTAAGGCACAGTAGTTAACGTAAAAGCGTAGGCTACCGTTGCTTTTCTTTACAAACAGGATAAGGGAGGCAACAAGGGACAAACTCGGCCGAATAAATCCTTTTTAAAGATTCTTATCTAGCTATTCTTATAACACATAAAGCTCTTTCTACAATATAAAGTAAAGAGGGCTGTACAGTAGTACGGCGCCTTTTTTTAATGTAATGTAGTGGTTTATTAAGCAATACAAAGGTAGCTTGTTAGCTTCTTAAGGGAAAAAGACGTTGGCGAAGTTAGTAATCTTTAGCAGTAGAATAAGGGGTAGCGGCTTAGCTTTTAAGGCGCTTAAAAGTTGGTTTAAGGAGTTTAAGGTAGTGGTGTAAAACCGACAGGATTTCCGACAAGCGTAAGCGGTAGCCCCTTCCTTTAAGATTAAGGCGATGTTTATATAGCAAAGGGCTAGTAGGCGTTAGTCTTAATGTGCTAGGCGGCTTTTTTTTAAGACAGTGTGTAAAGCGTAGACTTTCTTAAGGCAAGATAGGACATTACAGTTAGTATGGCAGTACTTGTTATTAAAGGTAATCGAGTGTTTAGCAAAACAGACAGTTGGGTTGTGTTGCTTTAACTAAGGCATTCCTAACACAATAGGGTAGTGCGCTAGTTAAGTAACAAAAAACAAGATGTTTTTTTAGTAGTAGTCTTTAATTTTCAAGCTAGCGTATACATAGTACTTACACTTGCTAGCTTTAGTAGCTTTTCTATTAAACACTTTAATATTAAACGGGTTGTGTAAACAATGTAAGGACAAGTAGTAGTAGAAGGCCTAGTTAGTGTTAATAAAGGCTTTTCCTTTAACGCTGTAGTTGGTTAGGGCATATGTTAAAAGGGTAGGCTAGTCCTTCGCTATTAGCTTGGTGGGTAGGATTATTAAGTCAAAGCGTTAGTTGTATTCTTCCTTAATAAGAAGTCTATAAGCAGCGGTAAAGAAGATTTAAACAACAGTAAAGAGTGCGTTAAGTAGTAGGCCTAAGACACGGCTTAGTCTAAACGTACCCCTTCCCTTAACAGTTGTTAAGGGGAGCGGAAGTTGAAAGAGCGGCGGAAGCGGCGGCTACGCAAGTGGTAACAGCGGCTATTAAAGGAGTGTTAAGACAAGGCGGTAGAGCTAGGAACGCTAGCATTACAAAGGCTAAACGTATAAGGGTTGTAGGTGTTAGGGTATAGGCAGGCGGCTACAAAATAATCTTTCAACCTATAATAGTAACACTTGTTATAGTCTTAGCGGGTAGTACTGTAGCGTTGATAAAACAGGTTTATTAAGTTGGAAAGCAAAGCAGTATTAGGCTTTTTAGTAAACAAAGTAAAGGGTAAGGGAGTTGGCGTTGTAACAAGCGCCTAAAGAGTATAGGCAAAGGTAGTGTCTATAGTAAAAGGGCGCTAAAGAAAGCCTTAAGCGTCTAGGTAAAGGCAGTGATTGTTTAAAGATTACAATAACGCTATAAAGCCGTAATAGTTAAGTGTAAAAGCATTAACATAAATCTAGTGTTAGTATAGCTTATAAGAAATAGTATTTTTTAAAATAGTTTAAAGTTGTTTGTTAGGTATTTTAGCTTTTATAGCAAGCTGTTAGAATTTAGCAAAGAAGGTGTTAAAGTCTTTATTCGTCTAGTAGTAATAAAGCAGTTTCTAACAAGAATTTTAAACTAGGTTAAGGTCTCTAAACGCTTAATCAAGGATTTCTAAAATGTTATAGTAGTCGTAAAGTACCTTGTAATCATTCTAGCAGTACAAGAGAATTTACGTATAAGCAGCGCTTGTTAGGCGGCCTATTATATAAACTAAACAGAAGACAAGAGTAAAGAAGCGGTTAGTGTTAACGGTTAGTTTGTCTTATACAGCTTGTTTAAAGCGGCGGAGGTTTAAACGAGTACCGTTAAACTTGTTAGGGTTAAGTAGCTTTTTAAAGCGGGTGGTTAAAGGAGGTTTAGAAGGAGTTAAAGAATGTAGTGCTAAAGCTTAACCTTTGCTAACGTTAGTAGACAAGGGCAAAAGGAAGGTAGACAAAGGGGTAGGTACAGTTAAGGCTTGTAAACAGCGGAGGTACTTAAGGTTTATACACACGTTAAGTAGTTGTTTAGTTAAGCCTTTAACAGAGTAACGGCTCTCTTTAAGGCGGCTATTAACAGTGGTAAGTTTAGTGTAGGCGGTAGTTAATTCTTCGTCTTGCTAGCAAAGAAGTTTGTAAGTGGCTTAGAAGTAAGCTATCTAAGCCTTAGAGTCAGCGGTTATCAAATTAACGAAGTCTTCCAGGCTAGAGGGCATGGCAGGGGGTTTTAGGATTACAGGCATCTCGTTGGCACCTATAAGAAGGAGCTACGTAATGTCACAACCGGCAGGCAGACAAGTAGGCAGGGACAAAATGCAGTATATTTAGAATAGCTAGTCTTCTATAAAAGTGCAGGTAGGGGTTAGGTTGTAGACAAAGACGTAGCTTAAAGAGCTACGTTTAAAGGGCGGCTACAAGTCTACTAAATCTTTGCAATAGCGGTGTATAGCGGTAGTAACTAGGCTGCTTGGTTGGCAGCGTTAGCTAGCAGACGGGTGTTAAAAAGCCTAGTACAGCAGTCCGTAACATCACTACTGTCTATAGACTTTCTATTAAGGAAGAATACAACTAACGCTTTAACCTAATAATCCTACCTACTAAGCTAATAGTAAAGGACTAGCCTACCCTTTTAATGTATGCCTTAACCGACTATAGCGTTAAAAGAAAAGCCTTTATTAACGCTAACTAAGCCTTTTACCACCACTTGTCCTTACACTGTTTACGTAACCTGTTTAATATTAAAGTATTTAATAAGAGAGCCACTAAAGCTAGTAAGTGTAAGTATGTTACAGACCGCTATACTAGGCCTTCTAACACCCGTCTGCCAGCTAGCGTTGCTAGCTAGGCAGCCTAGTTACTACCGCTATACACCGCTATTATAGAGATTTAGTAAACCCACAGCCGCCCCTTAAACGTAGCTCCTTAAGCTACGTCTTCGTCTACAACCTAACCCCTACCTACACCTCTATAAAAGACTAGCCATTCTAAATATACTACATCTTGTCTCTGCCTACCTGTTTGCCTGCTAGCCGTAATATTACGTAGCTCCTTCTTATAGGTGTTGACGAGATGCTTGCAATCCCAGAACCCTCTACCATGCTTTCTAGCCTAGAAGACTTTGCTAATTCGATAACCGCCAACCTTAAAGCTTAAATAGCTTACTTTCAAGCTACTTACAAACTTTTTTGCTAGCAAGACGAAGAATTAACTACCGCCCGCACTAAACTTGCCGCCGCTAATAGCCGCCTTAAGGAGAGCCGCTACTCTATCAAAGGCCTAACTAAACAACTACTTAACACGCGTATAAACCTTAAGCACCTTTACTGTTTATAAGCCCCAACTATACCTACCTTTTTATCTACCTCCCCCTTACCCTTGTCTACTAACGCTAGCAAAAGTTAAGCTTTAGCACCGCATCCTTCAACTCCTTCTAAACCTCCCTTAACCATCCGCTCTAAAAAGCTACCCAACCTTAACAAGTTCGACGGTACTTGCTTAGACCTCTACCGCTTTAAACAAGCTGTACAAGACAAACTAACCGTTAACGCTAACCGCTTCCCTACTCCCGTCTCCCGCTTGGTTTATACAACAAGCCGCCTAACAGACGCTGCCTATATATAAATTCTCTTATACTACTAGAATAATTACAAGGTACTTTACAACTACTATAACATCTTAGAAATCCTTAATTAAGCGTTTAAAAACCCTAACCTAGTTTAAAATTCCTACTAGAAACTGCTTTGTTACTGCTAGACGAATAAGGACTTTAACACCTTCTTTGCTAAATTCCAACAGCTTGCTATAAAAGCCGAAATACCTAACAAACAGCTTTAAACCATCCTAGAAAATGCTATTTCCTATAAGCTATACTAACACTAGATCTATGCTAATACTCTTACACCTAACTATTACAGCTTTGTAGCGTTACTACAATCTTTAAACAATCACCGCCTTTACTTAAACGCTTAAGGCTTTCTTTAACGCCCTTTTGCCGTAAACACTGCTTTTACTTATACTCTTTAAGCGCTTATTACAACGCCAACTCCCTTACCCCTTACCCTGTTTACTAAAAAGCCTAACGCCACTCCGCTTTCCAACCTAATAGACCTGTCTTACTAACGCTATAACACTACCTACTAAAACTATAGTAAGTGTTACTATTGTAGGTTAAAAGATTATTTTATAGCCGCCTACCTATACCCTAACACCTACAACCCTTACACGCTTAGCCTTTGTAACGCCGACGTCCCTAGCCTTACTGCCTTGTCCTAACACTCCTTTAATGGCCGCTGTTACCACTTGTATAGCCGCCGCTTCCACCGCTCTTTCGACTTCCGCTTCTTTTAACAACTGTTAAGGGAAGGGGTATACTTAGACTAAGCCATGTCCTAAGCCCACTACTTAACACACCCTCTACTGTTGTTTAAATTTCCTTTACCGCTGCTTATAAACTTCTTATTAAGGAAGAATACAACTAACGCTTTAACTTAATAATCCTACCCGCCAAGCTAATAGTAAAGGACTAGCCTACTCTTCTAACGTATACTTTAACCAACTATAGCGTTAAGGGAAAAGCCTTTATTAACGCTAACTAAGCCTTTTACTACTACCTATTCTTACACTGTTTACACAACTTATTTAATATTAAAGTGTTTAATAAGAGAGCTACTAAAGCTGGCAAGTGTAAGTACTATATACACGCTAGCTTAAAAATTAAAGACTACTACTAGAAAAACGTTTTGTTTTTTATTACTTAATTAACACACTACTTTATTATGTTAGGAATACCTTAATTAAAGCAATATAACCTAACTGTCTGTTTTGTTAAACACTTAATTACCTTTAATAACAAGTATTACTACACTAACTACAATGTCCTATCCTACCTTAAGAAAGTCTACGCCTTACACACTGTCTTAAAGAAAAGCCGCCTAACACATTAAAACCAACGCCTACTAGCCCTTTACTATATAAACATTGCCTTAATCTTAAAGGAAGAGGCTGCCGCTTACACTTGTTAGAAATCCTGTTGGTTTTACACTACTACTCTAAACTCCTTAGACCAACTTTTAAGCGCCTTAAAAGCTAGGCCGCTACCCTTTGTTTTACCGCTAGAGATCGCTAACTTCGCCAACGTCTTCTCCCTTTAAAAAGCTAACAAGCTGCCTCCGCATTGCCTAATAGACTACTACATTACGCTAAAAGAGGGCGCCGTGCTATTGTACAGCCCTCTCTACTCTATGTTGTAGGAAGAGCTTTATATATTACAAGAATAGCTAGATAAGAATCTTTAGAAAGGATTTATTTAGTTAAGTTTATCCCTTGTCGCCTCCCTTGTCTTATTTGTAAAGAAAAACAACAGTAGCCTACGCTTTTACATCAACTACTATGCCTTAAACGCCGTTACTATTAAAGACTAATACCCGCTGCCTTTAATTAAGGAGACCTTAAACAACCTATCTAGAATAAGATACTACAGTAAGATAGACATTGTCTCTGCCTTTAACAAGCTTTGTGTTAAAGAAGAAGAAGAGTACCTAAACGCATTTCGCACTCGATTTAGCCTGTTTAAAAGCCTAGTTATACCATTTAGGCTTACTAGCGCCTTGTTAACCTTTTAGCGTTATATTAACGCCTTTTTACAAGAACTCTTAGACTTAATCTACACTATATACTTAAACAACATTCTAATCTATAGCCAAACTTATAAAGAACACACTAAACACATTTACACGGTCCTAGCACGCTTACGTAAGGCTGGCCTATATGTTAAGATCTTTAAGTGTAAATTTTACTATACTAAAACCAAGTTCTTAAGCTTAATTATAGGCCGTAACAGGGTTTAAATAAACCCTGCTAAGACATAAACTATTTAAAACTAGCCTGTCCTAACCTGCTTAACTAACGTACAAGCTTTCCTTAGCTTTACGAATTTCTACTAACAGTTTATTACTAATTTCTTAAAAACCACTGCTTTGCTTACCCGCCTAACGAAAAAGGATACACCCTTCGTATAAGACAACACCTGCTCCACCGCCTTCCAAACGCTAAAAGACCGTTTCGCCGCCGCCTTTATACTAGCCTACTTTAACTAAGAAAAAGACGTGATTTTAAAAACCAACTCGTCTAACTACATGTCTGCTAGTGTAATGTCGTAATACAGCAACGACGGCGTCCTCCACCCTGTTGCCTTCTTTTTTAAGAAGCTAACTACTACTAAATACAACTACAAAATCTATAACAAAGAGTTGCTCGCCATTATTCGCTGTTTTAAAGAATGGCGCCCTAAGCTAAAAAGGGCTTCCTTACCCGTCAAAGTCCTAACCAACTACTAAAACTTAAAATACTTCACCTTTACTAAGCTGCTTAACCGCCGCTAAGCCCGCTAGTCCAAGTTCCTATCCCGCTTTAACTTCTAGATCTACTACTGCCCTAGAAAATAAGGTGCTAAGCCTAACTCCCTAACACAAAGATTAGGAGATCTTCCTAAGAAGGGGGATATACGCCTTCTACACTAAAGCTAAACGGTCTTAAAACGGCAAAACCTTGCCTTAAACCTTTAATTCCATACACTACTCCTGCCTTTTAACCTATACAACCTGTTCTAACAAGTGTATAAAGCTAATCTAATCCTTTATCAAGCCTTAAAAGCCTTAGCCGACTTAAAGACGTACCGCCTACCTACCCTAACCCTTGCAAAGTGTACCAACCGCAACGGATACTTGTATGTACAAGACCGAATGTACGTCTCCAACCACAACAACCTAAAAGCCAACCTACTCCGCCACTACCACAACCACCCAGCCTTAGGCCACTCTAGCCGCTTTAAGACATATGAATTACTGTCCTGCAAGTACTACTAGCCTAGCATAGCCCATTATGTTGTCTGTTAAGTAAAGAAGTGCTATACCTGCTATAAAGCCGCCCTATTTCAAAACAGTTAGAAAGGACTTCTACACCCCTTGCCTGTTTCTAATCAAGCTTAGCGTAATATCTTTGTAGACTTTATTACACACCTGCTTAAAAGCTACAGCTACAACGCTATTATAATCGTAGTCGACCGGTTAACTAAAATGCGCTACTTAATCCCTTGTTATAAAACCTGTAGTGTAAAGGACGCTGTCCACCTATACTTAAACTATGTCTAAAAGCTTTACAGCCTACCTACAACGATTATGTTAGACTAAGGAATACAATTTGCTATAGAATTCTAGCGTAGCCTTGCCTACCTACTAAAGATTACACCTACCTTGTCTACAATACACTATCCTAAGACCGACGGCCAAACGGAAAGAATTAACTCTGTTCTAAAACAGTACCTCTACGCTTATATAGCCTACCTATAAGACAACTAGAATGTATAACTACCGTTAGCCAAGTTTACTAGTAACGCTTACTACTTTAAAACTACTAGCCTGTCCTTGTTTTACACTAACTACAGCTTTAAGCCTTAGTTGAGTTTTAAGCCTATTAAAAACCTGCCTAACACACTGTAATCTTAAGATATTGCCTACTTTACTGCCTACATAAAAGAGATTACTAAGTTAACTTAAAACAAGATAGCTGCTGTGTAAAACCACTACAAAGAGCAAGCTAACCAGCATTAACAACCCCCTCGCCTGTTTAAAAAAGGTAAGTATGTCTAGCTAAACGCCTACACCCTAGCTACTACCTACCTAACAAAAAAGCTAGACTAGAAGAACCTTAGCCTATACTGTATTTTTAAGGTTGTTAGCCTGTATACCTATAAGTTAAACCTGCCTGCCTTTATCCACGTCTACCTTATCTTCTACGTCTCCCGCCTTCACTACGCTAACACCTCCAACCTAATCCCTAGCCAAATACGCCCGCCACTACTGTACGTTGAGATTGCTAGCGAGACCAAATACAAAGTTGTGGAAGTCTTGGATTCCTTCTAAGAGCGTTGCGGCTGTAGCCGCCACCCTTGCTTAAAATACATTGTCTGCTAGACTAGATACAAAGACTTAACCACTAAACCCGCCGAATACCTAACAAATGCCAAGCAACTGCTAAATAACTTTTACCGCCATTATCCTAATAAGCCTAAGCCCTAAGCTCTTAACCTTAACGGAGCTTGGTTGTTAAAAGGGGAGTACTATTACAGACTGTTGTACTAGGCCTCCTAACACCCGTCTACTAGCTAGCGCTGTTAGCCAAGCAGCCTGGTTACTGCTGCTATACACTGCTATTGCAAAGATTTAGTAGACTTACAGCCGCCCCTTAAACATAGCTCCTTAAGCTACGTCTTCGTCTACAACCTAACCTCTACCTACACCTTTGTAGAAGACTAGCCATTTTAAATATACTACATCTCGTCCCTGCCTACCTGTCTGCCTACTGGCTGTAACAAAGTACTATGTATATATTAGTTTAAAAATTAAAGACTACTACTAGAAAAACGTTTTGTTTTTTATTACTTAACTAGTGTACTACCCTATTGTGTTAAGAATACCCTAGTTAAAGTAATACAACCTAACTGTTTGTTTTACTAAACACTTAATTACCTTTAATAGCAAGTACTACTATACTAACTACAATATTTTGTTCTACTTTAAAAAAGTCTGTGTCTTACACACTGTCTTAAAGAAGAGCCGCCTAACACATTAAAACTAACGCCTACTAGCCCTCTGCTATATAAACATTGCTTTAATTTTAAAGGAAGGGGCTACCGTTTACACTTGTTAGAAATCCTATGTCACAGCCGGCAGGCAGACAGGTAGGCAGGGACGAAATGCAGTATATTTAGAATAGCTAGTCTTCTACAAAGGTGCAGGTAGGGGTTAGGTTGTAAACAAAGACGTAGCTTAAAAAGCTACGTTTAAGAGGCGGCTACAAGTCTACTAAATCTCTACAATAACGGTGTATAGCGGCAGTAACCAAGCTGCCCAGCTAGCAGCGCCAGCTAGCAGACGGGTGTTAGGAGGCCTAGCACAACGGTCCGTAACAGTACTCCCCTCTCAACAACCAAGCTTTGTTAAGGTTAAAAGCTTAAGGCCTAAGCTTATTAGAATAGCAGCGGTGGAAGTTATCTAGCAGTTGCTTGGCATTCGCTAAGTATTCGGCGGGTTTAGTGGTTAAGTCTTTGTATCTAGTCTAGCAAACGATGTATTTTAGGCAAGGGTGGCGGCCATAGCCGTAACGCTCTTAAAAGGAATCCAAGACTTTAACGACTTTGTATTCGGTCTTGCTAGCAATCTTAACGTACGGTAGTAGCAGGCGTATTTGGCTAAGGATTAGGTTAAAGGTGTTAGTGTAGTGGAGGTAGAAGATGTAAAAGATAGGGTGGACGTAAATAAAGGTAAGTAGGTCTAACTTGTAGGTATACAGGCTGACAACCTTAGAGATACAGTATAGGCTAAGGTTCTTTTAGTCTAGCTTTTTTGTTAGGCAAGCAGTAGTTAAAGTGTAGGCGTCTAGCTAAACATACTCGCCTTCTTTAAACAAGCAAGGAGGCTGTTGGTGCTAGTTAGCTTGCTCTTTGTAGCGGTTTTGTATAGCGGCTATCTCGTTTTGGGTTAACTTGGTAATCTCCTTTATACAGGCAGTAAAGCAAGCAGCATCTTAAAATTACAGTGTGTTAAGTAGGTCTTTAATAGGCTTAAAACCCAACTAGGGCTTAAAGCCGTAGTTAGCGTAAAACAAAGACAGGCTGGTAGTTTTAGAGTAGTGGGCGTTGCCAGCAAACTCGGCTAATAGTAGCTATACATCCTAGTTGTCTTGCAGGTAGGCTACGTAAGCGTGAAAGTACTGTTTTAAAACAGAGTTGATTCTTTCCGTTTAGCTGTTGGTTTTAGGATAGTGTGCTATAGACAGGGCAAGCGTAATCTTTAGCAGGCAGGCAAGGCTACGCTAGAATTTTGCAGTAAATTGTGTTCCTTAGTCCGACACAATCGTTGTAGGCAGGCTGTAAAGCTTTTAGACGTAGTTTAGGTATAGGTAGGCAGCGTCCTCTACGCTATAGGTTTTATAGTAGGGGATTAGGTGGTGTATCTTAGTCAACCGGTCGACTACGATTATAATAGCGTCGTAGCTGTAGCTCTTAAGCAAGTGTGTAATAAAGTCTACAAAGATATTACGCTAGGCTTGATCAAAAACAAGCAAAGGGTATAGAAGTCCTTTCTAACCGTCTTAAAACAAGGCGGCTCTGCAATAGGTATAGCACTTCCTTACTTAACAGGCAACGTAGCAGGCTATGCTAGGCTAGTAGTACTTGTAGGACAGTAATTCATATGTCTTAGAGCGGCTAGGGTGGCCTAAGGCTGGGTGGTTGTAGCAGCGGCGGAGTAGGTTAGCTTTTAGGTCGTCGTAGTTAGGAACATACATCTAGTCTTGTATGTACAAGTATTCGTTACAGTTAGTACACTCTGCAAAGGTTAAGGTAGGTAGGCGGTGCGTTTTTAGGTTGGCTAGGGCTTTTAAGGCTTAACAAGGGATCGGGTTGGCTTTGTACGCTTGTTAGAACAGGTTGTGTAGGTTAAGAGGTAAAAGCAGTGTATAAAATCGGAGGTTTAGGGCAAGGTTTTGCTGTTTTAAGACTGTCTGGCTTTAGTGTAGGAGGCGTGTATCCTCCTCTTTAAGGAGATCTCCTAATCTTTGTGTTAGGGAGTTAGGCTTAGCACCTTGCTTTTTAGGGCGGTAGTGGATCTGGAAGTTAAAGTGGAATAGGAACTTAGACTAGTAGGCTTGGCGGCGGTTAAGCAGCTTAGTGGAGGTAAAGTATTCTAGGTTTTAGTGGTTGGTTAGGACTTTAACGGGTAAGGGAGCCTCCTTTAGCTTAAAGCGCTATTCTTTAAAACAGCAAATAATAGCAAGCAACTCTTTGTTGTAGATTTCGTAGTTGTATTTAGTAGTAGTTAGCTTCTTAAAAAAGAAGGCAACGGGGTGGAGGACGCCGTCGTTGCTGTATTACGACATTACACTAGCAGACACGTAGTTAAACAAGTCGGTTTCCAAGATCACGTCTTTTTCCTAGTTAAAGTGGGCTAGTATAAGGGCGGTGGCGAAACGGTCTTTTAGCGTTTAGAAGGCGGTAGAGCAAGTGTTGTCCTATACAAAGGGTGTATCCTTTTTCGTTAGGCGGGTAAGCAAAGCGGTGGTCTTTAAGAAATTAGCAATAAACCGTTAGTAGAAATTCGTAAAGCTAAGGAAGGCTTGTACGTTAGTTAAGTAGGTTAAGACAGGCTAGTCTTAAATAGTTTGTGTCTTAGCAAGGTTTATCCAGACTCTGTTACAGCCTATAATCAAGCCTAGGAACTTGGTTTTAGTATAGTAAAATTTACACTTAGAGATCTTAGCATACAGGCTAGCCTTACACAAGCGTGCTAAAACCGTGTGGATGTGTTTAGTGTGTTCTTTACAGGTCCGGCTATAAATCAAGATGTCGTTTAAGTATACAGTGTAGATTAAGTCTAAGAGTTTTTGTAGGAAGGCGTTAATATAACGCTAAAAGGTTAACAGGGTGCTAGTAAGCCTAAATGGTATAACTAGGCTTTTAAACAGGCCAAATCAAGTGCGAAATGCGTTTAAGTACTCTTCTTCTTCTTTAACATAAAGCTTGTTAAAGGCAAAGACGATGTCTATCTTGCTATAGTATCTTATTCCGGATAGGTTGTTTAAGGTCTCCTTAATTAAAAGCAGCGGGTATTGGTCTTTAATAGTAACGGCGTTTAAGGCACAGTAGTTAACGCAAAAGCGTAGGCTGCCGTCGCTTTTCTTTACAAACAGAACAAGGGAGGCGACAAGGGACGAACTTGGCTAAATAAATCCTTTCTAAAGATTCTTATCTAGCTATTCTTGTAATACACAAAGCTTTTTCTGTAATATAGAGTAGAGAGGGCTGTATAGTAGTACAGCGCCCTCTTTTAGCGTAATGTGGTGGTTTATTAAGCAATGTAAAGGCAGCTTGTTAGCTTTTTAAAGGGAAAAGACGTTAGTAAAGTCGGCGATCTTTAGCGGTAGAACAAAGGGTGGCGGCCTAGCTTTTAAGGCGCCTAGAAGTTGGTCTAAGGAGTTTAGGGTAGTAGTGTAAAACCGGCAGGATTTCCAACAAGCGTAAGCGGCAGCCCCTTCCTTTAAGATTAAGACGATGTTTATATGGCAAAGGGCTAGTAGGCGTTAGTTTTAATGTGTTAGGCGGCTCTTCTTTAGGACAGTGTGTAAGGCGTAGACTTTTTTAAGGTAGGACAGGACATTACAGTTAGTGTAGTAGTACTTGTTATTAAAGGTAATCGAGTGTTTAGCAAAACAAACAGTTGGGTTGTGTTGCTTTAACTAAGGCATTCCTAACACAATAGGGTAGTGTGCTAGTTAAGTAACAAAAAACAAGACGTTTTTTTAGTAGTAGTCTTTAATTTTCAAGCTAGCGCGTATATAGTACTTACACTTGCCGGCTTTAGTAGCTTTTCCATTAAACACTTTAATATCAAACGGGTTGCGTAGACGGTGTAAAGACAGGTAGTGGCGGAAGGCCTAGTTAGCGTTAATAAAGGCTTTTCCCTTAACGCTATAGTTGGTTAAGGTATACGTTAAAAGGGTAGGCTAGTTCTTTGTTATTAGCTTAGCGGGTAGAATTATTAAGTTAAAGCGTTAGTTGTATTCTTCCTTAATGGAAAGTCTATAAGTAGCGGTAAAGGAGATTCAAACAACGGTAAAGGGTGCGTTAAGTAGTGGGCTTAGGACACGGCTTAGTCTAAGCGCACCCTTTCCTTTAACAGTTGTTAAAGGGAGCGGAAGTCGGAAGAGTAGCGGGAGCGGCGGCTACACAAGTAGTAACAACGGCCATTAAAGGAGTGTTGGGATAAGGCGGTAGGGCTAGAGACGCCAGCGTTATAAAGGCTAAGCGTGTAAGGGTTGCGGGTGTTAAGGTACAAGTAAGCGGCTACAAAATAATCTTTCAACCTGTAACGGTAACACTTGCTATAGTCTTGGCGGGTAGTGCTGCAGTGTTGGTAAGACAGGTTTATTAAGTTGGGAAGTAGAGTAGCGTTAGGCTTTTTAGTAAATAAGGTAGAGGGCAAGGGAGTTGGCGTTGTAACAAGCGTCTAAAGAGTACAGGCAAAGGCGGTGTTTATAACGAAAGGGCGTTGGAAAGAGCCTTAAGCGTCTAGGCAAAGGCGGTAATTGTCTAAAGATTATAGTAACGCTACAAAGCCGTAATAGTTAAGTGTAAAAGCATTAGCATAAATCTAGTGTTGGTATAGCTTACGGAAAATAGCATCTTTTAAAATGGTTTAAAGCTGTTTGTTAAGTATTTCGGCTTTTATGGCAAGCCGTTAGAATTTAGTAAAGAAGGTATTAAAGTCCTTATTCGTCTGGCAGTAACAGAGCAGTTTCTAACGGGAATTTTAAACCAAGTCAAGGTCCTTAAACGCTTAATCAAGGATTTTCAAGATGTCATGGTAGTCGCGGAGTACCTCGTAATCATTCTAGCAGTATAGGAGAATTTACGCGTAAGCAGCGCCTGTTAGGCGGCCTGTTGTATAAACTAAGCGGAAGACAAAAGTAGGGAAGCGGTTAGCGTTAACGGTTAGTTTGTCTTGTACAGCTTGTTTAAAGCGGCGGAGGTTTAAGCAAGTACCGTTAAACTTGTTAGGGTTAGGTAGCTTTTTAGAGCGGGTGGTTAAGGGAGGTTTGGAAGGAGTTGAAGGATGCGGTGTTAAAGCTTAACCTTTGCTGGCGTTAGTAGACAAGGGCAAGGGGGAGGCAAACGGAGGGGCAGGTACAGTTAGGGCTTGTAAACAGCGGAGGTGCTTAAGGTTTATACGCGTGTTAAGTAGTTGTTTAGTTAAGCCTTTAATAAAGTAGCAGCTCTCCTTAAAACGGCTATTAACGGCGGCAAGTTCGGTACAGGCGGTAGTCAATTCTTCGTCTTGCTAGCAAAGAAGTTCGTAAGTGGCTTAGAAGTAAGCTATCCAAGCCCTAGGGTCAGCGGCTATCAAATTAGCAAAGTCTTCCGGGCTAGAGGGCATGGCAGGGGGTTCCGGGATTGCAGGCATCTCGTCGGCACCTATAAGAAGGAGCTACGTAATGTCACGGCCGGCAGGCAGACAGGTAGGCAGGGACAAGATGCAGTATATTTAGAATGGCTAGTCTTTTACAAAGGTGCAGGTAGGAGTTAGGTTGTAGACGAAGACGTAGCTCAAGGAGCTACGTTTAGGGGGCGGCTGCAGGTCTACTAAATCTCTGCAATAGCGGTGTATAGCGGCAGTAACCAGGCTGCCCGGCTGGCAGCGCCAGCTGGCAGACGGGTGTTAGGAGGCCTGGCACGGCGGTCCGTGACATCCTGCTGGTTTTACACTACTACTTTAAACTCCTTAGACTAACTTTTAAGCGCCTTAAAAGCTAGGCCGCCACCTTTTGTTTTACCGTTAGAGATCGCCGACTTTACCAACGTCTTTTCCTTTTAAAAAGCTAACAAGCTGCTTTTGTATTGCCTAATAGACTACTACATTACGTTGAAAAAGGGCGTTATGTTATTGTATAGCCTTTTTTACTTTATGTTGTAGGAAGAGCTTTACATGTTACGAAAATGGCTAGATAAGAATCTTTGAAAAGGATTTATTTGGTTAAGTTTGTATGAATTCTGGCGAAGGTTACGCGGAAGCGGCAGAATTCACGAAAGCGGTGGAAAAGATTTCCTGTGATTTTCTTGATCGTAAGAGTGAAGAATAATGAGTTGGATAAAGATAAACTAAGGGTCCTAATTCAAGCTGTAATAGAAGTCTGTATAGTCTTCGTATACAAGTAAAAGATATATCATCAGAACCGCCTAATTCCATAGTATTGTGTACATGTTTCTTTAAAAGCATACGGTCACGTGCTATGACGTAGTTGATGACTAAAGTAGGAGGGGTAGTTCTAAGAACTCGGAAATTATCCATGTGTATATATATGTCTTAGATTTGTCATCAAACCCCACTTTTATATAAAATATATCAACGTGAAGTAGATTTTCCGCTGATCATAAAGGTGGTAACAAAATCTCCGTAGCTTGTACGGTTAAAGAGATATAACACTATATAGCCGAACCGGCTATATTAACAGTTAAGAGGAGAGTACTGTTATAAACCGCTGTGCTAGGCCTTTTAACACTTGTTTGCTAGCTAGCGTTGTTAGCTAGGTAGCTTGGTTACTATTGTAATATACTGTTATTGTAAAGATTTAGTAGACCTATAGCCGCCTTTTAAACGTAGCTCTTTAAGCTACATTTTTGTCTATAACCTAACCCTTACCTACACCTTTGTAGAAGACTAGCTATTTTAAATATACTGTATTTTGTCCTTACCTACCTGTCTGCCTGCTAACTGTAACACATATAGTTCCTTAAGGTACTGTTTATACTTAAAAGTATAAAGAAAATAAAGTTATACAGCTAAGGTTTAAAGATAATGCATTTGTTTTTCTTTTTAACACTTAGTATAACGGTAAAAAGGTTTTAGTTAAAAGATTATAACATTAACCTGTAAAAACATTAACAAGTGTAAAGACTACAAAAGTCTCTTTTAATAAAAAAGCAACAAAGGTATTACTAGTGCCTTAAATTATCGACTCCTACAATTACAACATAAACAGCGTAAATATTAGGAATTAATTATACGCTAACTTTACTTTAAAGCGACGATTTCGCTAAAGTAAGCAATAAGCTCTTCTTTTTCTTTTTCTTCTTAAGATTTTAATTACTAACTTCTTTCTATTACAAAAGCATGGCTAGGCAGCACTTATCCTTAAACAGTCCTCCTTTCAACAACAGTTATTTACTAAAATCTTCACGAAATTCGGCCAAATCGTTACTCTACGCAATTACGGGCTAGGTATTCATCTTCACGACAATCAACAACAACACACACTAGTACGACGGCCTAGAAGGACCTTTTGCTCTTTCTGTTCATCAAAACGGCAAAATATAGTGGAAACCAAGCAGTTTTTACGACAAGACCACCACAGAAAGCAAGCATATTTACTGGGTGCGCAGAGTGCGGCGTGGCGTTGTGCAATAATTCAAAAAGAAGGTGTTGGGACAAGTGGCATTCGGGGGGGGACCAGGCGTGACAGTGGTTTCTGTGGGATTTACGTGTAACTTTTTGTATTTGTTGTTCGTTGCAGGGGGTTTTAGCCAATCAACGTGTCTACCGAAAAAAATGTAATAATTTGGGCCTTAAGGAGATAATGGTTCGTGCTCGTAAGATAACAATAATACCACGCTTCACATAATAATGCAGTGAGTCTATCAATGTGGACGGCCATTTAATACGTTGAGGGAAAATAAGGAGATCGCTGCGGATGCTCGATACAGCCTTTGTCACGGTCCACCTGCATGTCACATCATATATCCTTGAAGAGCCTCGCCTCCTCTTCTGCCAGAGTCCTCGAGTGACGGTCGATGTCTTGCACAGACCAGACGCCAAATTCGGTTACGTAGGCGTCTATCAGCTGCGCCGGAACCCACTCAAAGACAACGTTGCGCACTTGGACGTCGACGGGGTTTTCTGATGATGCCTTGGCCGAGGACACAGCAGAGGCCCTGTCCAGGCAGTCTGCGGCTTCTCGTACTCGGTCGCTGTTGAAGCTGCTGTGCCATGCCCGTGTCAACTGCAGCGGGCCATTGTCTTCGACAACATGTTGGCACGGATCCCCTGGGGTGGCGATTTTTTCCGTCTCGCCCAGGACGACGACCTTGGCGTTGGTAGTCTGCTTGGCGCTGAGCACCGCGGGCAGCGATCCCGTCTTGTTGCTGACCGCACCAGCAGAGGCAATGCGGTCGGCCCCCAGCAAGACAACATCCACATCCTGTGCCGCGAGCGCTGCGCTCGCGTCCGTGTAGACGGTAACCTTGGTTTTGGCCACACCGGCAGAACCTGCCAGGGCCTGCACGTGGCGAACAAGGGACGCAGCAAGCGAGACGCCTTCGAACAGCGGGCGCGACTCTAGCACGCGGAGATCAAGAGAGGTAAAGCGAGATTGCGACACCATGTGGCGAAGGAAAAGCGCAATGGTCGAGCTCTCGGACAGGGTGAGGATGGACAGCGGCTTCTCTGGCGTCTCCTGCGCGGGCTGGGAAATGTGTTCTTCGAGATATTGCGCCAGATATTCCACCACCGGGGGCGTGGCGGATGTTTCTCTGAGCGAGATGCGGCGCTTGAGGTCTTCGGCAACAACATCGCGCCACTTGAGAGAATGGACGGATTCGGGCTGCTGGCAATGCTGCCACAGGGTATTTTCGATGCTCTTGAGAGCGTCGAGAAGCACGCTCAGGATGGCCGCTCCCATGCTCTCGCGGCCATTCTTCCAGATGTGCCAAGCCGCGACGCGGATGTGAGTCCACCACAGCGCCATCGCCGGCGGCAGCTCAGAGGGTCCTGTCGGTAGAGGGTGTGGCGAGGGCTCTTGGAGCTCGAGGACCTGGACAACGTCCTTGAGCACGCCGAGGGCCACGCCAGCCAGCTGACGAGCGCCGCTCTGGTGGTCGTTCTCGAGCCGGTCAAGGCCCTCGGCAAGAAGCGCACCAGCACTGCCTGGGTTGGCTCCCAGGTCCTTTTCAAACCAGGCGCGGCGCAAACTCTCGGCGAGATGTGGCACGCCGCCAAAGGCGTCGACATCGTGCACTTGCATGGGATCATACCAGCCCCAGCCTTCATGCTCCCAGTCGATCTGTATGGCAGATTCGGGTGCCTTCAGGCGGTACGCAAACGGGTAGATGGTCCACTCGCGGCCAACGGACGGGTCGCTGAACGTGTAGCTCTTGCCCTGCCGGATAAGCTCCAGCGTTGCTGGGGTCAGCGTGGTCTCCTCGTGGATCTCGCGCCAGGCCGCCGACAGGGGCGACGGGTCATCCTTCTCAATGCCCCCGGATATCGGTGCAAGGTGATGCCTGCCATTTGGCAGCCGTGTTAGTTCGACTTGTCCAAACAATGGCATATGCAGGAACCCACCTGTACGTATTCACCTTGTCGCTCCTCTTGAAAAGAGCCACGCGTGCTTCACTGCCAGCGCCATCTTCAGGATACTTGAGGATGAATGACGAGACCACGGATCGCTTTTTGAGCGGAGCACTGCTGCTGCCAGCAGAGGTCGTCGACATTGCAGCCTGTAAGCGGAAGATCGTGGGCATATACGGCCTGCTTTTGAGGGAGCCACTGAAAACAGCTGCCGGATTTCCCGTGGAATGGGAGGGGTTGATGATGGGATGCTTGCAGACGGTGAATAGCTGACTTAGTTTTCGTGTCATGATATCCCAAACACAAGTGATCCAGGCCAGTCCATATCGACTCTGGACCGTAATCGGGTTGGCCCAAGCCTACTTATACCCGTGCAATACTAGCCATACAAGCACAAATGCCATCACACCACTATTCCGTTGTTATCTCCTCCTGACTAAGAGCTCCCAGCTACACCGGATTGAGCCGCAAAAAGGATCCGGTAGAGGAGAGCGAAATATCCGCCAAACACGCCTGGGCCACTCTCCACCCCGGACCAGTTCGTGGCGTTGAGCATGCTTCGGCTGGTGGAATACAAAGGATGCAGCGGTTGCTGTGGCTGGCCCGGTGACGGCAGAGATTGCTGGGTCGGCACAACAGACGCGGCATTCGCGCTCGTGTTCTTGGAGGTGCTGCCGGCAGCAAGCGCTCTACTTTGGCGGCCCGGCGACGACGCGAACGTGCCAAGAGCCCGCGCAGCGAAAGCCAGAAGAGCCGCCAACGACGGCAAGCACGCTCTGCATTGAGTGCGTGGTTGTACTCGGCCACTTCGATGGCTGATGTGAGGAGCCGGGCGCGCAGCTCATCACTGCCAATAGCCTCCTTGTGCCGGGCTGTCATCATCCAAGATGAGACGACCGAATTTTTCCTGCACGGCTGCAGCAGCCGGGCCTGCGGCTGTGGCATTGGTGTGTCCGGCCAGACCGGCTTGGGCCAGGGGGGCAGATGCAGCAGGCCCATAGAGGAGGCCGGTCAGTCGCCGGCAGAACGCAGGGAATGCCAGCACGATGACAGTAGGAGCACGGAGAGAGCTTGTCACATCGAACCTTGCGCTGACGATAGGTGACACGGCCACGTTGCTTGGCAGCAGGCTGGGAAGAGCCCACCGGGGCTGCTGGCGGCGTGTCCATTGGCAAAGAGCGCCGCCGCGAGTTCCTCGGAAGCTGAGAAAATGCCGACGGCTGTGGCCCTGTACTCGTAATAACTGGTAACTGCTATGGCGGCGTCGCCCATAAGCCGTTGAAGCACGTGATATCGGGAAGCCGCTTTCCCAGGCAGAACGAAGGGCCGACAAGGCAGACTGGCGCCGGCGCTGATGGAATTTATTTCATCGTCAACTGTCCACTGTGGACGTATGGTAGTAATAACGGTGATAGCTTACAGGGCTCATCCTACGAAACGCCCACAGCGCTCAACGACTTACGACCTGTCGACAGCTCTGCTCGACCAAACCGGTCAAACGTTTAGCCGGCGGCGTCTTTCTGAGACAAAGGTTGACTAGCCTCTCATCTGAAGCACAACCATCTTAACGACAGCCCACAGAGGCCGGGGGACAGAATGGCCTGGCTCTCTCTGGCTGCCATCATGGCCAATGCCAAAGCGTGCAAAAGACTGACATCCTTGCGGTCGGTTGGGAAAGTATCAGCTTCGTCATAGTCGCCATCGTCTTTGATATCTGCCGCGCCACGCCTAGATTTTCGTAGGCCTCTCCAGGCATCGCTTCAAGTTTCGTCAGTCATGAAATTGCTGCCGCCTTCAAGCACGCTTGCTGCCGGCCGCCGCTGCATTCATTGCCTTGTGTCAAGGCCCGTTCAAATCCACAGTCGCCTTGGCCCAGATGTTTTGGCCCGTCTATCGACCTTACAGGGTTGGGGTATTAAATTCATATCATTGGCCTACTCATTCCGTACATCATATTCTTCATAGAGCCCAAGCAATTGTTCTGTTCCTCAGTATCAAGCCACTGCTTGACGTCACTGCTCCCCGCTGAGATTGTGGTCCCCCCAGCCGGCCCCCGCGGCTATTCCTGACCGTGATGCTTGCTGTTCCGCTTCCCACCTCTGCTGTCCGATCACCGGATCCGTCTCCTCCACATCCTCGTTTTCCTCCTGCGGCCCGTCGTTTCCCTCCCTTGCTTGCTGTAGCAGCAACTGAATAACGCAGCTTTCGACGTGATTATACAGTTCGGATGCCGAGAGAAATTGCCTCTCACAGATGGTGCAATGGCCAATCTTCACCGGTCCGTACTCTTTAAGCCGGAGCTTTAGGTATGTCTCCGTCGTGTTGGGCGTCTTGCGGAACTTGGCAGCATGGTGAACGGCTGCTAAGTGGCGCTTCAAGGGTTCGACGCGGAGAAAAGGACGACCGAAGGACTTGGCAAGGCCGTCTGGACAGAAACCGCAATACAGCTGGCCGTTATAGTGCGTGATGACGTGGCGGACGAGGTCATGCTTCCGAACGAAGCCCTTTTTGTGGTACTCGCACAGGCGAAACGGACATTTTCTGTCCGGCAACAGCACGTTGATGGCTGTGTCGAGCTCGGCCGCATCCGCGCTGTGGTGCTCCAAGCACAACGGTGATCCGGTGTCGCTGGTATCGTTGTCGGCCTTCCTTTTTCCTCTGTCCATGCCAGCGGCTCTGTAGTGTACAAATTGTACCTGATCTCTCTTCTTCGGTCCAGAATGTCTCCCCGGTATTGTGCGGGCCAGCAGGTCCGACACGGAAGCAACAGACCCTGCCGACAACTTCAGGGAGGATAGCTCTGACGATGATGATGATGACGGGGTAAACACCGGCTCGTTGCTGTCGCAATATGCAAATCCAGACTGTGCATGAATGAAAGCTGTGGGGTCTTTTGCGGAAAGCAGAGGTGTCTCGTCAGCATTCCATCTGTGTGCACAGGCAGCAGCACGAAGCAGCCCGTTACGGTGCCATGGGCGCTTACCAATGATATGGCCCGACACAGGCTCCGTCGATGACATGCCGAAGCCTACTCTGGGTCCGTAGCCTGCCCCTGTGCCGGTCCGTGGGTACGAGGGAAGTGTCTTTCGCTGCTTGTTGTACCACAGCGTTGCAAGACGGGCCCCTTCGTCGAACCGGCTGTTGACGTCCCAAAGCGCATCGGCCATGCAGACGACGTATGCGACCTGGACACGGGAGTACCAAACAACCTGGACTATTTGGCCATAAATGCGTTCTGTGGCAGGCTCGACGACGGCGGCTCCACAGTCCGTCTCTGCGATCGGGTGATCCAGGAGGACAGCATATCGCCTCTGCGGGAAATTCTGGCCGGGTCTGCGGTGGTATATGGCCCCTGGAAGAAGAATGCCTTGCACGGAACCCAATGATGCTGTGTTTGCGATGACTGCTCGTGGCTCATCCGACGCGGCTGCTGCCTGGTCTGCTGGCACCATGCTTGTCAATGTGGCGGCCGGTGCGTACAGAGGCTGGTTTGTAAACGCTGGCGACGAAGCATCGGCAAGAGAGGGCTGTGGGGGATCCATGTGGCTGAAGTCACCATGAGTTCCTTGAACGTACGGAGGGAAGAGCGTGCTGTGCTTTGCTGTCGGAGGCATCGCAGATCCGATGGGAAGCAGGTCAGGGGCAAGTTGTGAGAACCTCACGTCGCCAGTTCCAGAGTTTGTGTCTGTTGGGTGTTCAAAGTACATGGTCTCGGCCGGATGGCTTCTTGAGGAAGCGGCCGCTGTACTTGTTAGATTGCAGATGGTGTCGAGATCGGTGCCAATACGTTCGTGACTGGCTGAGGCCATATTTGGCTGTGTTTTCTGTTGTAGGTTGCAGGGAAGATCGAGAGTATGGAACAAACGCCGTTCAGCCTCGTTTTAACTTGGTGCTGTAGCCGGTGGCTATCCGGTGGCGGCTAACACTGGGCAGCAGCAAGAACACCCCTTAGCTTGACGATGAGAGCGCAGTGGCGATTATGCAGACCAGCTGAGTTATAGCTCAGCCTTTGAGGAAGAGGGCGCTGAGCCGTTTAAAGGGACCTGCTTGATACGAAGCAGCGCATTATACAGGTTTCATCTGAGGGGAAGAGAGAAGTGGGAGTGGAGCGGTTGACAAGAGAGACAAAGAATGCCTACGCCGAAGGAAAACTAAATAGGGGAGGGAAAGAGAGAAGGGATGGGAGGGGGGGGGAGGCGGGAAGCACAACAGGATGGAGTGAGAGGTGTTTGGACATGGAAATATTCAAACACGCGTCGACTGGAGCGCGAAGCATCTCATGATGTATATCTCGTGGGCTAAATATTGCACAGAGAGGCATGCAATGGACATGCGAGGGACACGCAGACGGAGAAAAACGGTTGGCACAGGGCGGGCCACAAGCGAGGGTGACGGCACCGTCGGCTGAGACACAAGGCCGTAGTGGCAGCTGGAGAGGAGACACCGAGCTGCGTATAAATTACGTGTCTAGTTTTCGGTATGTAGAGCAATATTGCGCATCCGGCAAGCAGTAGGTTATAAGAATGCCGACGAGAGAGTGGCAGATGGCAGATTACAAACGCGCAGCAGTCCCCGAGACAAATCCACGCGCGCTGCTGCTGCAAGGCACTTTGTAAGTGGGAGGGGCCTTGTCTACTCGGGGACTCCGTATAATCAGCTGCGACCGAGTAGGATCTGTTGATATTTCTGTGCGGGTAAGTATCCTGATAGGACGGATCAAGAAAGGCGTCGTCTTATTCCCTGGCCCCCCTCCCCCCTTCCCCCTGCGGGCCAGCAGACAGCGCAGGGACGGTGGAGCCCGGCTGAAGAGTCAAATAACAGACGAAACCTGATTGTAGTGCAACGACGCCAGGAAAGAATAAGAGAAGATTTACATTTAAGAGTGCCGGCTGAACTAATGACAAGGTATGCTATATGACACCACGAATACAGGTTTCAGCTTTGAGAGGGGGTGTTTGCCCTACTTGACGGGAATTATAAGTATGCCCAAGCTGTCATGCAACAACATTGAGGCTGATGGGGAGCCTTCCGAGAAAAAATTTCCGCCGCCGTCCATGTTCGAATCGGGATGTCCCAATGAAGCAAAAGATCGGTGATGGTGGGTGGGCACAAGCCAGCTGAACCCCCCTGTTTGGATGGAGTACGGGAATGGAGTCATGCTACAAGTGCAAAGTAGTTGACTGGCTGACAGAACCCTAGCCGGCAGATGTTCTAGGGAAAGCAACACTCAGGCCTCTAAATCATATGCACGCTCAAAGGAGACAAAGAGAAGAAGAAAAAAAAAGCGCGACGTAAAACGGAAACAACGGCGGCTACCCGAATGGCGACCCCCCCCCCACGACGCTGGTTGCCAACGTCTCCCCCCCCCCCTGGAACGGAGACCGGTAGCTGGCAGCACTAACCTAGATGAGCATGTACTGGTACACGGAGGATGTCGTAAATGCATATAAGAAATTGTGCTCATATGCCGTACATACCTGTACTGACAGCGCCCCCTTACACCGGACAAAACACCGGATCCGCACTCGGCAAGGCTTGCCATGCCGCTACAACAAGCCACCCGGCGGGGGATGTGCGGGATAAGGCGATGATGCGCCAGAGCAACGGTGTAGGTGTGTTACATCAACCGTGCGTGTCCATCTGTTCCCGAGTCTGCTTCCGAGGTCTGGCAGGATGCTGGGTGCTCGACCCCGGAGCGTACATAGCAGAGTGTTCGTGCTCGTTGCGCGAATTGAATTGCGGGCTCCCCGTGTCCGCACGCACGGCAAAGAGAGCGTTTCCCTCTTGGGGGAAAGCCTTTGTGGGCTAGTCGTGCAATTTTCCGACCAAAGTGGGAGACAACACCAGCGAGGGGACGCTATGTGCAATGCTCCGCCTTTCTAAGGGCCGAAAACCATCGTTAGATGCTCAAGTGACTATTGGAAAGGGCACGGCCAAACGGCATTCCTGCTCCTCGAGTCTTGGCTTGATGTATTTCGGTCCACGGCTGACTAGGTGTTGTCATGAAGTTTTGGACAATGCAAATTGTGGGACATTGCTGTGTTGACTAAGCGTAGCTCATTTTCACCGGAATCGGCATGTGCTCTAAAGACAGCCAGCGAGAGACGGGAGACGTGTTCAGAATATGGATTTACCAAGGGAGCCAAGTGAAAAAGAGGCCGGAATTTCCGGGAGAGCCACAGCGTCGTCGTCGCGCATTGATCATGTCGTAGGATGCTGTACGGCCAACATGGTTGACATGTGTGAAAGCCATGCTTACTAATAAACGCTCTTGCGTGATTCATGGAGCCAGACACGCTTCTAATCACGTGCTCAAGACAGGACCCATACCAATCACATTTGTACAACAGCGAATTAGCTGGGACCAACTGGGACCAACTTTATTAACGGTTAATAGTACTCGTAGGCTGCAAATATCCAAGAGTTCAACGACGGTTTCAACCCGGTGCCCTCACAGACGTTTTGCCTTAGTCTACCATATATAGCTCTTTCAGCTCCTGCACCGCCTCCAAAGCCTCTAACGTAGCCTCACACATCCATGTTCCCTGCACGTCGAAGCCTCGTCGTCTTTTTTCCTGCCCTCGCCAGCCTGTCGGGCGTCCTCTCGTGTGGATATATCTGTCCACGGCAGCGACTTGATTTTCTCTGGCGCCGTCTTCATCTTCCATTCGTTTGGTCATTGTCCTGTGCTTTTTCATTCTCCTGTCCCGAATCACACTCGTCCTTCAAGGCTCAACGAAACAGACATTCCGCTTTGTCTGTCATAGGGTTGCCCCTCCCTCTCCTCGGCCAAGTTCTCCTATTATGGGCAGTAGTGCCGAATGCCCTCTAGCAACAATGACGGAGATTCAGATACGTAGGTAGCAGTCGTTGCCCTGCTGGTATCGCCCATTGCGCTGGTAGGGACTGGGCAGCAGCTTGTCCCACAGTGCCTGGCGTCTGCCACAGTATGCCAATCTTGACAACACAGCGATAGGAGAATGGCACATCGCCAAGAAGCGTAGTTTTCGTCCTCGGCGAGATGTGCTTCCGGATTCTGTTTGAGACGCCAGTGTTTTTCGTGTGCCTCTATGACAACGAAAAAGGCCCAGTCAAGGGCATCCCCGTCTGGTCAGTGAAAGGTGATGACGAAACCATCAAAGAGACACGCTTATCGCTGTCCGCGGTGAAATCGTCCGAAGATTCCTTGTTGCAGACGTGGGCGCAAACACGAGTGCAAAATGGTAAGATACCAGCTGCAGCACCAGCGGCAGAGCGATCAGTATATACTGAACCGGGCCCAACCGAGCATGCGAACTGAGCAGCCACACGCTCTGCGTTTCTGTGCAGCCAAAAACGCGATCCTGGGATGCCATGCCGGCCAGCATCAGGCAGCAACACGAACACGCCCGACTGCTTGCGCGACAAGACGAAGAAGCATGGCCATCTCTTTCCCTCATATCCCCCAATGCAAGATAAGACTGCAGTGGCGTTGTCAAAGAGCTCGGGAAAAAATCGAGAAACGAGGATATGGTCTATCGGCCGCTATTGGAAGTCTTTGCATGATGCGCTGGACAGATGCGAGGCATACCTGACGGCGGATGGACAGCGAAAGGTTGTGGAGCTGGTTCTGCGTGAACACATCCAAGAGCTGCTTTGATGGTGAATAACGAGGGCGAGTACAGCAACGCTGGGGGGATCTGCTCCGATGTCTGCCGTGAGCGGCTCAGCATCTTGCTTGCGCTTTCTCGGCATGATGACGGCATCTCTGGAGGACAGGCAGAGCAAGCTGATGCGGATCTACTTTTCCAAATTGCTAACGCAGGCGGTCCAGAAGGCGCACCACGGATCGTCCTCAAAACAGGAGGTCATCCGCGTGTGATGCACGCTGGTCTTCCGCATGTTGTGCTGGCTGCTGCTGCGCGACTTTAACGAGATGGATGTGTAGATCTCCAAGAGCGAGCTTTTGGGCATCCGCTTGCCGGTGTACATCTGGTGACGTCGGGCGCTGGGACAGGGGTATGGGTGGAATGAGTGTGGGGGGGGGAGCAGGGGAAGGAGGACGATCAAAGACTGTTCTTAGAGATCCATCACGTGCACAGCTTGTCATACGCATTTGGAGTGCATATTCGTACTCGTACGGATCAATTCGCCTGCAATTGGGAGCTGCCATTGGTATGTGGTGCAGCGCAAATCAGTCTGTGTTCAACCGTGCTGCGAGCTGCGGTGCGGTGATGACGATGCATGGGTGTCAGAATCCAGGAACTCGTCTCGTTGCTCGACCGGTCCTGGGCACGAAGGTGGTTGGTCCTTGGGCATCGTCAGACAGGCTGCCCAAGGCAGAGGATGCAATGGACACTGCTAGCTGGGCAATGTTTCTGCCGCCCAACCACCCATGCAGAGGCGCCCATGCAGAGGCGTCCATGCAGAGGCGTCCACGTAGAGCTTGAAGATGACAGAAACACCAGCTGTCCCAACACACCGCCTCGAGCTGACTCTTGCTGCCCAACTGGCAACTTCTCTGCTGGAAGCTGGACCCTTGCCGTCTGATGTGTCAGTGGAGAAGATATGCTGTCGTCACCGTGTTTCTCGGGGAGCAGAGGACGACAACGACCGAGGCAGGCTGGTGCCACGAATTGTCTTCCGCCGCCGCCGCCCACCGCCCTCCTGAGCTGCTCGTCCTGCAATAAGCGAGGCGTTGTGGGACAGGACGGATGCTAAGATCGCGTGGTGAATAGCGGGCCGGCGGCCTCATCCCCGACCAATCCCATGCTGCCCCACCCACCATCATGCGGATAGACATATGGCTGGGACCGCCAACACCGCCAGTTTCCTCCAGCCAAATCCTAATGAATGAACCGAGAAAGAACGCAAGAGCAGACATTCAAAGAACCCTCGTCTTCATCGCAGAATCTCTGGCACTTCTGGACTCGGCATAGCTGCCTCCAAGATGCCGTTCGAGCAGACCATCACCGTCATCAACAACTCCGGCAAGATCGTTAGCACCGTAGGTTCTCCCTCACCCCGGTCTCGCCTGCTTTTCCTGCCTCTTCCTGCTTGCGCTGCACCTTGCTGACCATACCGTGCAACCGTGCCAGGGCAAGCATCTCATCGGCATTTTCAAAGAGGCAAAGTCGGCCTACAGGGACAAGAAGGAGGCAATCAAGCGGGAGCAGAGCGGCGGCTTCCGACGTGCACGCACATTCGACGTCTCGACCGGAGCGGGCTCTGTCTACCACGGCCCCATCGTCGAGGAATTTGACGACGGCCGCGGCTCCAGCGTGTTTGAAGATGGTTCCCATCGCCATCCTCGCTATCTTGGCCACGCGCCCCCACCCTTGCTAGAGGCTGGCCGCCGGAGGTCCCAAGACGATGGAGACGACCGCTCGCGCGCTCTCTCGCAGGACCTCAGACACCGTCGGCTGCACCGCAGCAGCAGCACCGCCTCCAGCAGCCACCGCTACTACAAGAAGAGCGGGCGCAGCGAGGACGGCCATTCCCGCCATGGCAAGCGGTCGTCGCGGCCGCCGCTGACCGAGAACAACCTGCGCACTCATTCCGAGGTGTCATCGACGGCGCCATCGACGGCACCCCGATCCTACCACAACGGCTACAGCCTCGGTGCTCAATATGATTCCCGTGAAATGGTACTTTCGCGGACCACCTTGGCCGGGCCACCCGCCGCCACAACGGCCACGGCGACCAGAGACCCGGCTGGCACATCTCTTCCAGGGCCTCGCTTGTCCATGACTGCCAAACACTTTATGTCCACGCCGTCACTTCCCTACCGTCGCAACAGCAGCAGCGGCGGCGGCGGCGGCGGCAGCGGACAAGATCGGCACTTGTCGAAGCCAATCGACCTGAATTTAGCATATGGCAACATGCCTCCAGACCTGGGCACGCGTGTCGATTTGGATTCGCCCACCTCACAAGACGGCATGGATCAAGACGGGAAGGTTATGGAGGTGAATACCCTCGTCGATCGCATCGAATCCCTCCTCGACGAGGCTCGCTGTATACATCATACAGCTGCTTCTATCATTACTCATCTCCAAGACAACCCAGAAGCCGCCGCAGCTGTGGCACTGACCCTCGCAGAGCTGTCAGCCGTATTAGCAAAGCTCAGTCCATCCTTCTTGGGCGTCGTCCAGGGAGGCAGTCCGGCTGTCTTTGCCTTGCTTGCCAGTCCGCAATTCCTCATCGGCACGGGTATCGCCGTCGGCGTAACAGTGGTTATGTTTGGCGGCTGGAAGATTGTCAAGCGCATCAGCGAAGCTGGCACAGGTCGTGTAACAGACAAGCAATCGTTTCCGGCAGGTGATGGGTCAGCAGAACAACAACAACAACAGCAGCAGCAGCAGCAGCAGCAGCACATATATTCATCACTGGGATCACCTCATCACAACAAGCAGTTGCCAGCAGGCGGCATGCCACCCGCGACCTTTATATCTGGTGGCTTCGATGAAGCTCTCGTGCTGGAAGAGGAGCTGAGCACCATCGAAACCTGGAGACGTGGGATTGTGCCACCTTTTGACTATGAGAACGGTCGCGACCTTGAGAATGGCAGCGATTTCGTGGATGCAGAGCTCATCAGCCCCGAAGCAATGCGCTCACGAATCGGTGACGATGAGCGCACTCTGCGCAGCATCAGGACCCATCGCACTCGCCACCGCAGCAAGCATCGTCAAGGCAGCGTTGCCAGCCCAAGCATCAAGGCGAAGGAAAGAGAGTCAGAGCCGCGACACGAAGTGCCTGAGAGAAAGAGCAGCAAAGGCATCTCAGGAGACAAGGCACAGGATCGAACCCAGAATCGCTCCCGGGCTTACCCCAAGGAGCTCCCCCGGGATGACCCCCACGATGGCCCCCGGGACGGTTCCCGCGAGCATTCCGGCCGTCATGGTGACAAGGCTTCAACCGAGATCGACAGCGTCGTCATCAGCCGCAACAAGGACAAAAAGAGTCTCAGCAGTGGCAATATGCTGAAGCAGCTGTTCAAGAAGAAAGACAAGGATCGCAGCGATGTTGCTTCGACGGCCGTAGTTAAATGAACTGAAGCGAGCATTTACACTTTCCGAATTACAGTTTGTCGTCAGCGATAGGGCACCCATGCATTTATTTTAGATCGGATTCGAAGCATGACTAGTGCGTGCAATGTGTGTAGGCTATATCATATGGTACAGAAAGCTTGCAGATTGTTCCCACAACCTTATGAACAAGCCACTCTGTGTTTAGTATGGCTGCTACGCAAAGCAACTGGCATTGTCTTCAATGCTCATCTTCTGAATCTTCCGAGTCGAGAATAACAACAGGCGGTGCCTGTCGCACTTCTTCGTAGAGACTGTCTGGCAAGATGATTTGGGTCGAGTCGGTGGAAGAAGATGGAATCGCCTGCTGTGGAGACCGATGCTGTGTCCGTTGGCAGGGTTGTCGCCGCATCTGTTGCTGTTGATAAGCACGCCGTGATGCCGGCACCGCATCTGAATTGGGAACCGGCCTTTTCAGCTGGGCGTCTTCACCTGCTTTCCCTCTGAAGATATTCTCGCTTTTAACCACCTTGGACATACAGGAGTCAAGAACCGGACGTGTGACTGGAGCCGGTACACAGGTGGGCTGTGATGAGTCTTGCGTCTCCAGTCGTGCTTCCAGAAGACCGCCGGCCAAGACTCTCTGTGAAGATGGACTGCTTGCCGTTGTTGCCTGGGACGGCCGATTGTAACCAATTCCGCCGGATCGTGAAGAAGCGTGGGTGGCAGCCTGGTTGTTCTTCCCCTCGGTGGATATTGAATCATCTTCATATGATGTTTCTGTTTTCTCGGAACCAATCGTGCTTTTTTGCAGAAGCAGCGGGGCGCCGTTGGATAAGCGATGAGACATCAACTGCTCTGTTTGAAGGAGCTGCGTGTCCGACATGTCACCGAGAAGCTGTGCCTCGATCTCTTGCGAGATTGTCTGCCGTTTCCTAATGCCCCTGGTGCTTCTGCTGGAACTGTCGCCGTCGCCTGAACGACCCCCTTGGTCATCTCCAAATAGTGCACACCGCAGGTTGGCAAGGAGCGCACCCACGACGGCTGGAGGTACGTATGTGTACCGTTGGGGTGGGCCATCGACCCAGCCATTCCTCTTCATCACATCAAGCGATACCGGGTTGTTAAGTTGATATACTTGCGTCAGCCTATACGCAAACTTGGCTGCCATACGGTTTGCGTTGAAGTCTCTGTTTCCCACACCACTGTGGCTGTCGATCTCTCCGGGCTGTCGAAAACCAGCACCAACAACAGCCATAAACCGGAGCTCACACACTGGTCGTGTGACATATATCCAGAACCGAGTGACTGTCTGTGGAATTTTATAATTGCGGAACTCATGGTCTTTTGTCCCGTCAACAATTTTCCGGACCTGCTCCGGGTGTATTGAGATGATAATGTCAGACCGATCGGTCTGTGGCCCTAAAACACGTATTGCTTCAAGAGGAACTCGTTGGCTTTCTAGAGACTGGCTTTGTTGAAGCTGAGTTTCTGCTGCTTGGCTCTCTGTTCGGCAATTCGTAGTAGCTAGAAAGGTGGCTTGTGTGTTGCTGCTCCTCCCTGGCGGCATTATTTCATCATCAGAAATAGATGTTGCTCCGCTGTGCTCTTCGTATGCTTCGGATCTCATGAAAAGCCTAGCTTCTTCCGGAGAACCATGTCTTTGGATGGAGGCAGAATCCGTAACATGAGCCGGCACAGAGCAGACGGCTCTCTCTTTTCCCCCATTGCTCCAACACCGGGATCTCTGCTCTCTAGAATCACTCATGTCCTGCAAGCTGCAATCAAGTGTCGTAGCCACCACTGCCTGAGAAGCCGACTCCCAATCTGGTATTGGGAAAAAACCGTGGGCATCGTCTTCCTTGTCATCCACATCTTCCGCGGTTGGTGTTTTCGCAAGATTTGGTGATACGGACTCCAAGCTATAGAGCTCATCTTCCTCGTCTGTGTCTGGTATCTCTGAAGATGACATGCCACTCGCATGGTCTGCTGGCTTCCTTAATGGTGGTTCCCTCAATATGTGCGCAGATGAGGTTGATGCAAGACGGCAAGACCGCTTCGCCATCTCCAACGATCGCAGGTGCCGAAGCGGTGATTGGCTTCCATTTGCGTTGTATGTCTCGCTTCTTCCCCTACTCGGAGACTCCAACGATAAGCATGATTCAGATCTGTCCGAACCACTTCGCCTCCGTTTCAACGACTGCAACCCAGGTATTGGTTGCTGTTCGTAAATGTCTTGCGAGTTGGAGGTGGCGTCAATTTTTCTACCAAGCACTGAGTTTCTCCTTCTATCCAAGTGTAGTGGTGATGGCCGCGTTTGGCATGGTGTAAATGGGCTTGGTTGCGATGAAGGGATTTCCATTTGCCAGGCTTGAGGTGTTCTCAAAGCCTTACTCCTATCGTTTTCCTGTCCCAGGTGTTTCAATGGTGACGGTGTTCGTGGCTCTAGCGGAGACAATAAAACCGCAGAGTTGGTTCGTCCATCTTTTGCGTCAGTAGATTTGGTTTGTGGCGAGTCGCTTTCGTCGATGTCTTGGGAGTCCTGGATAACTGAAACCCTAAACACGCCGTCCACATCATGACCATATTCCCTAGCACTCAATTCCGAGGAAATAGATTGTGACATGGCATGTATCTGGGGTGAGTTGTTAGACAAACCGCTCGATGTATCGTGGATTGCATGATCTTCCTCCCAACCATCAGCTAGATTGTGCTGCTGTTTATCTTCCTCTCCGAAAATAAAATGCTGCAGGCCTGACACTGGTAAACCCATATGCCCAATTTGTGTCAATGTCTGCTGTTTAGGCGATCGCACAAGGCGGCGCTCTCCATACGTTCGCACCACTTTCCTTCGCGAAGGAAAGCGCAGTTGCTGTGTCGGCCGAGACGACCGATAGCTGTACAAGGCTGTTGATACAGGGGCCGAAGTGCAAGATTCTGTCGTAGGGGGCATTGCTCATGGGCATTTGGCTTTCGGTACCATAGATCTTTCCTTTAGGTCTGAAAGAAAATATCTGAACAGTTGCGATGGTTGTGTCGTGGGGCAATAGCTGTAGGCACTACGCGTTCCATACGCGTAGTGTAATTCAAGCTAGCGTTCTTACATATGGTCACGTGATATCGTAAATGTGTATTAGACAATCCCATTTGAGAAACTACTCGAACATTTACCAATCTATGTTAACGGGATGAAAAATGCCTCAATAGGCCCATCCACAAACAGTCCTGCCCCTTGTTATGCGTCCAATATATTTTGATCAAAGAAAATTGGCCAGTCCTTCACGACAGATGAAAGGCACCTTGGCCTTCCTTGATAGCCATAAAGAGTTGCTTTCTCAAAACGTCAATGCTGCTGTAGTCGGGCAATTTTAGGTAATTGACGCAAGTCATCACACTGGGGAGGTAGTCGTCAGATGTATATGGTGCTTCGCTGGGCTTGCATACCACCGTAAACATGGGCGTCAAGCTACGGAAACCTGAACCGCAAAAAAAGGTCATATTAGCGTCACGTATGGAATACTGCATACTGCAATTGATATGGATTGCCGAGATGGGGGGTGAGGGGGGGGGTTGAGACGAAGAATCGAATGTGCATACCTCCAATGGGCAGTTTTGGACTACCAGTTGTAAACTGCAGAAAGTCGCGGCGGGCAGAAGGTGTCAACTCGCTCATGACTTGAAGGAGATTTTTCACACTTCGGCTATCCATGTTGAAGCCATGATCAGCCTTCACGGAATCCATAAGAGCTGTGGGTAAAAGAGGTCAGTAAATTCCATCATTTATCAGGTGAAATGCATTGAACCTACTCTCAAGAGACCAGTCTTCCTCAACCCGCCCAAAAAGTGATACCAGCTCATTTGGTGTGAAAGCGCTCAACGCAGAGTAAGGAAATACTTGGGAGAACCCCTTGCGGAAAGCATCCACTTGTCGACGCACGCCACTTCCGAGGGTCATTGCCACAACTTTTTCGATGTATACGTCGACATTGTCAATTGTGACACCGATTTGTGCCCCGCTGGGAATCAGCTCAATTTCCGGATGTCCAGGAAGCGTGAAATCTAGGGAGAGGTCGTCAATATGAGTGTTGTTGACGGTGATGGCTTCAATATCTGCCACCTTCTCGGCGGCAGTACGATGGGGATCCTCGTCAATCTCCTTCCTAGCTATGGCGAATTTCTTGATAAGAAGAAGAGACCGAGCCAATGCAGGGTCAACAACTTTCACAGCGCCGAGCGAAGGCCGCACCCCTGAAGTCTCGTCGCCGATCCGGAAGAAGATTGGGTTGAAATTGATGTCGATGATGCGGGAATCAAGCATGGACCGCGCGACAAACTTTCCCAGCGCCCGAAAGAGACTCAGAATGCGTTCGCCATTCGTACCAGCGCAGTCTTCGTCGCTCATCGGACGTGGGAACACTCCAGTAGAGCTGGAGACGAATTCAGAGTCGTTCAACTCATTGTCGCGCCACAGCTTGAGCTTCTTCTTGGCGAATTCTCTAGACACGGTAGAGTAAAATTCGAGTGTCGGTCCAAGCCCCGTGCCAACCTCCTCAAAATACTCGACCTCAAGGATGCTCTGCGAGGCACCGTAAAGCTCCATAACTTTAACAGCCGACTCAAGAATCTTCGACCGTGAGATCCGAACTTTCTGGCGCTGTAACCGGCCGAGGAAGGGACGCTCATCACGACGATCGCGGCGAGACTCATCCTGCACCTGGGAGTTCTGCCATCGAGCCATCGAGCGAGCATACCCGAAGGAAGTCGACTGCAAGAACAGGTGGCGTGTCTCGAAGGGAAATAAAAACGGATATATCCTGGCCAGATCTTCGCTCCAGTTCGGCAAACAGTTGCTGGCTACTATGAGAGGCTCCTCTAACTGGCGATTCAGTTTTGCTGTTAGTTTTGTGTTGACAAACTGAGACAGCGGCTCGACATTCAACTTCAAAGTCTCCTTGCTCTCCACCAAGACATCATCCACATTTGCGTTCAAGTCATGGAGAACCTTCAGCAGACGTAGGATCGAGGCTGTTATCGTGTTTTTATCTAGAGGGGTTTGTGCTTGGCCATTGTCGGACACAACTGAGTCAGCGTGACTAGCTGCGCAGCCGAAACCCGAATGTTCTGTGGGCTGAGGGCCGGGCACGCGACGATAGTGCACGGAATGTATTGCAGACCAAACCGAGCGGCCAAGTAGCTCATCGCGTCCTAAGCTGGAGTTGAGAACAGCGCGATATACCGTGCTGTCTATTGGGACCACTTTTCCATTTAGCGTAAACACCATGTGCCAATCCTGAGGAGTGGCCTGCATAGCAGCGGAATAGGATATCGGTCGACGTGGCGTAGAGGAGGACGGCGTTGCTGGCGCAATTTGAAGAGCTGCTGTCAATGTGCTTGTGCGGTTGGCCCCGCCGAGGCTAGGCGATTTCTGTGAAGGTGTCGGGACACGAGTTCCATCTTCCTTCCGAGCAGTGATCTTACCGCCGGCAGCCACCTCCAGACTTACGGCAGACGAGTCAGGTGTTACCATAGGGCTCATATCTTCTTCAGCATCCCCGACAATGGCATCCATGGTGTTGTTATCCGAAAGGCTCGTGTCATTATCTGGGGTTTGTTTTTCGTCCGCACACACCAATGCATCGGCCAACGAGTTAGAATCTTCCGGTGCTCTTGTCGGTGGAGGGTCGGTTGATGTAGGTGGTGGGCGCCTAGAAGACCGGCGCAACACTGCCTTTTCTTCGGGAATTCCATCTTCATCCGGCCTGCTCGGGTCGCCTCCTCCAGTCGGATTTGAAGATTGTTCGCTCGTCTTGAGATTGTTGGATCTGCGGGTTGATCGAGGACCTAGGGAGGGTGTCAAGGACACCTGGGTTGGAGCCTGAGAGTGGTTCGATGTGGAAGTTCTAGATGCCCCAGAAACAGCATGTGGTGTGTGAGGCGAAAGTAATGAACTCCCCGAAAACAGCTGAGCACTGCGCTCGGCAAGACGAGTAGCGGCGCTTGCGCCCAAGGGGCCTGCAGCTGAGCCTGCCATGGCAGCTAGAACTCTAGATAATCCGTCGCGCTTTGTACCACGAGGATGGTCAGAAAGGTTTATCCGTGGCCGTAGGTAGTCTTCGAGGGCTTTAAAAGTCGAGATCGCGTGGATTGAAACCATGATACTTCGAAATGCTCTTGGAATACCAGAATCATCGTCTGCCACCAATCGCAGACGGATTTGCTTTGCCAACATTGATGTAGCACTGCTATGGTTGCTATCGAACGTATTGTGATGAACAGTGATAACTTCGAAATGCTCAGACCGGCTGAGAAGATCTTGCAGCTTGTGGATTAGGACACTGAAAGGAGTGGCTGAAGAGCCTGGCGGTACCGCACTTGGGTGAGACTTCGCAATATTGCCCATGAAAACTTCAAGAAATGCCGAATGGGCAGCATTGGCTACTTCTCCATCCGAATTGCTGAAAACGCGTTCTAGGACATGGACTAATCCGGAGGCAAGCAGCTCTGTGCTGGTCGCGCTCTGGAAGACGTCGGGGTCAAAAAAAGCCGCCAGTCGCTTAAACAAGCCAACTCCGTGATCGAGCGGAAGGCTGGCAGGAGTTCGCTCAAGGTAGAATGCGGAAATCTCCTCCGTCAAAGCACGGAGACTAGAAAGAATATGTGTTGCTTTCTTCCGCATAGCCTTTTCATTTTTCTCAGCTTCGTGAGTTTTCAAAAACTTTTTGGCAAGAGCAGCAATGTAGGCCTGCGACGGTCCGGCTGTCACTAAACGCCTTGGAGGGGAGCCTGCCGACGTAGTCGAGTCCTCTGAGCTCACAGGAGACCTCGGGACTCCATCATGGCGATCTTCAACATCATGATCATTGTCTTCGTCTTCGTCCGATGAGTGTTGAAGCTCGCCGGCATCATCGTCGTCGGCATTTCCCACGTGTATATCCAGTCCAGCCCGGTTTTCAGCTGCCTCGTTATAACGGCCCTCGTCAACGTTCTCGTCGTTGCCGTTTTCACTGGCAGAATCTTCGTCTTCATCGATGGGGGATGATTGAGTAATATCAGCGTCTTCCACAGCGGGGGACTCGGTTCCCATGGGTTCGTCGTCAGATTCCAGATGAGCCTCAGGTTCGAGCTCCGGCTGAGGTTCTAGCTCTATCGCGACTGCGATCTTTTCAATCTCGCTAATGACGCCTTCCCGGTAAAGCTGATACCTATAAATATCATCTAGACGGCTCATGAGGAATTCCGTTGCTTGTAATGCATTCTTCACAAGTAACGGGTGGTCTTGTTGAGACAAAATGGACGCGAGAAAGGAGGCGTATGGGACAGCCTTAAGAGCTTCCAAGATGATGTCACGGTCGAGATTTGACAGCATCTTGATTTGAGCCAGTAGCACTCTTGATCGAACATCCAGGTTCACGGTGCTTGAATAAGCATTCATCAAAGTTGGAAACAGGATGAGAGCAAATCGTCGCACTTCATCCTTGCATTCGTTGAGGAGGTCGATACGTTTGTCGTTGCACGCAGCTGCGTTGTCAGAATTGGTAGCAGTAAGACTGGTTGCAGCGCCTCCCACAGTCTCAGAACTAGTTGGCGTGCCGTCCGTCGCTGAACCAGCGGCAATCATATCCGCTTCTCTAGGCAAGAGATTGCAGATGACATTAAGCGCTTCAATGATCTGCTCTCTCGGACGATGGATCAAAGCTTGCATTATGATAACATTGTCGAGCTTCGCAGCGAGATCTTCGGTGTCGGACGGTGGTGAAACCCCCGTCAAGATTTGGTACAAAGTCTCAACAACATTCATCTTGAATAGTTCAGTGGCAAGGCGTGGACTATCACTTGCTGTGATGGCTAGAACACGCAGGAACTGGGTGTGCAAGTTCGGAGAGATTAGATGGTTTGCTGATCCAGGAAGAAGAAGGTTCAGTATCGCCCTTAGCATGTCAACGCCCACAAGCTCTTCCAGTTTCGAAGGGTAATGTTTGAAGCTCTCAACGATGCGAGAGACGCAAAGCGCAGCCTGTTCAACAACGCGTTGATCATTGCTATTCAAAACGCTTAACAGTATCGGCATGACATCATGAACGACAGGGAAGGAGTCCACCGGGATGTTTCGGCAGCAATTGGCAGCCGTTGTCACGGCGGTGCGTTGCGTGCTGGTAGCGAAAAATTCCAGGTATGATAGACAGGCGGTAAGGCCGCCTTCACGGACAATGCTGGCAGGATATTCGACAGAGATTTTCTCAAGTGTGCTGAGAGCCTGCTCAGCAAGATCAATGAAGGATATCTCCAACAGCTTTTGGCAAAGGACGGGCACAGCGCCACCATAAACCACGTTCGCTACGCTCGCTGGCAGAGCTTCCATTAGGTTTGCAAGGCAACGACAGGCGAGTAGCATAACCTCCGGGTTCTCTTCTCCGGTGATTTCATTTGGCTGCATCAAGACAACAAGCTCCCGAACATACGAGTCAGGTGAGAAGCTGCCAGACAAGTTATCCTCATTTGACACGAGAAGGATCTCCGACAGATCTTGCAATGCAATCAGCTGCACAGAGGGGTCGTCCTTCTGACGGAGGCTGGTCAAGATATCACGGAGACGGCTACCCATGCCAGACATAGACAGCATGCCACCGAGCATAGATAAAGCAGCGGGAAGCCCAGAGCCGCGGGGTGGTGCCGCAAAACCGCCACCAAAAGGGCTCGAGAGGCCATCTTCGGAGTAATGATGCAACCTGTCTTCGTCATGTCCCTCGCCGTCGTCGTCGTCTTGCTCGACTTCGCTATGCGGTGGAGGCGGAAGCGAAGGCTCCATCTCGCCTTCATCGGTGCCTGCCATGGCTGTATCTACATCGAGTCGGTCTTCGAATGTTTGATGTTGGCTGGATGGGCTCGATGCTGTTGAACCCACCATGTCTTCTATTACCAGGGAGCATTAGTCTCAAGTTGGGTATACAGGTGACAGGTCCTCTTCGACGGAATTCTTGGCTCTGCATAGTTTCAACCTACCTTGCACAACTTTTCTTCCACGGCGCGGCCTTCCAGAGGCTGGTGTGGACCCATCCACAGTACCCGCAGCATCACTAGCAGATCTGGAGGGAAATCAGCTTTTCGGTCCTTGTGAAAACAGCTGCAATGCTTAAAAAATGTGAAAGACTCACTCTTGACCTGACATAACTGCACCAATGTTGCCTTTTCGGCTGCGGGTGGAAGCCGCTGGGGGCAATGAAAGGGTCGTAGGAGATGGAGACGGCGTCGAGTTGGCTATTTTTGCCCTCTTTGAGCGACGAGGCGTAGAAATTGCTTGTGCGAGGCTGTCCTGAGTGTGGGTAGCGGCGCCAATCGTTTCAACTGCTTTGCGTTTGCGGGTCGACTTTCGAGTTGTGTGGTTTGTAGTTGACGTAGCAAGTACAGTAGAACTGCCCAGTTGGTTTGATGTGTTCGCTGTTTCTACAACAGTGGTCGCCGTTGAGGGGGTGGGCTCCGACTCGTTGGCAGCGTGACGTGCTGAGGCACGTGTAACTCTGGTCGACATGAGTAACTTCTTCAAGTTGAGGTAAGGTGACAAGGTGTTGTTGTGCAAGGCGGTAAAAGACAGGCAGTGACGGATGAAGATCCCACTTGTCAGGGAAGTAAGGGAGACGACAATAGAATGGGACAGGGGGGTGTCTAAACAGTCCGGATACTCTGTCTGCTTCTCGGTCTGCCTTCCTTGTGTTTATGTGCGATGAAGGGAAATGCAAGTAGTGTTCGTCGACAAACGCAATAAAATGTCAAATGTTGTGATTATTTGGCGGCTCCAGCTCACGCGCGGCCGTAAACCAAATTACTTCTTGGGTATGCTCCAAAACTATCAGAACATGAAAGTGGCCGACTGGCTGATGAGTAGGGGGGGGAGATAGAGAAAGGAGGGGGGGTAGAGTATGGAGAGCTAGGCAAATACGACATACCGAGAGGAGACAGGTGTTAGGGGGAGAGAAGAAGGCGTCGCTGTTGCTGCCTGTCTTTGCTGCGACGATGATCGTGGAGCGTTTGCTCCCAGCCAGGCATTACTAGGCAAGCTGGTTGGGAGTTGTGATCGTGAAGCCGAGTCGGAAGAAAGTGTTGCAGCAGTGTCAGTGGTTGGATGGTTGTTATTTTGAATCGATCTAGAGCGCGGCCTTTTGAAGGGAATTCGTTCTGCCATGGATTACGCCATGAGGAAGGCGACGATGGAATCAAGCTGAGCGGTGCGACTAGGTTGTTGATCGCAGCATTGGCGGGTTGAGGTGATTAGGTTGACTGGCTCGCTTCAAGCGTCAAGAAGGAGTGGTAGGTGGCGGACAGTAACTTGAGCAAAATTTTGTGAGAGAAGGTGAGGGAGTATACGTCGAGAAGAACGTCGTGACAGTGAAACAAAAAGCAAAGCGAGGAGCATAGGAGAAAAGTAAGGCTTATTACGGAATGTTGGGGAACAACCGCCACCTCCATGAAGTAGTGGGTGGCCTGTGAACAGAATGAATAATCGGCGGCAGCCTACGTGTAATATGTATTTATAAGGGCACTATGATTTCTATGGATATATGTGTTTAAGGGTTTTATCTACGAGATTCTCCACAGGGAGAAATCTAAACTATGCCTTCTACGGCCCGGCTTTATACTTCGTACTTCGGCGGATTCCATCGGCTCAAATTCGCACTACCCCAGACACATTGAAGATACCCCAGTCTGGCCGATTCTATTCCAAGCTCATTCTCCTCTTCTCTCCTTTCTTCGTATAAAGCCCTTTTGCTAACACAGCCCAACATGATAAGCTCTCTTCACGTCCCGATTCGCCCTCTGTTGTCATCGCCATCATCTATATTCATTAGGCGGTGGTCTCTTGCCCGGCATGTGCCTCGACCATCTTGCTTTATCCTGCAACGAAATGCTGGCAGTCTTTCGCAGAAACCGGACTCGAACTATGTTTCATTCCCCGGTGCTATTAAAAGCGTCTTTACGAGTACATTAAAGTTTGAATTGCCCTCCGAATATCCTGCAATGGCGACATACCGCATACTAGACCAACATGGAAGTGTTGTTGACCCAACATTCAAGCCGGATCTGAACAACGAAGAAGTCATCAAACTGTACAAAGACATGCTGACTGTCTCTATTATGGATATTGTTATGTTTGATGCTCAGCGACAGGGCAGAATCAGCTTCTACATGGTTTCTTCGGGTGAGGAGGCCGCTTGTGTGGGCACGGCATCTGCCCTGTCCCCAGACGACGTAATTTTCTGTCAGTACAGAGAACAAGGTGTATTTCAACAACGGGGGTTTTTGATGGAGGAATTCATGAGTCAGTTATTTGCCAGTAGGCACGATTCAGGGAGAGGGAGGAACATGCCAGTTCACTATGGCAGTAAGCGGCTGAACATAGTAAGTGTTGATCGATGGCAAAGACTTTCTCTACATTTTTTTTACGTTCTAACCAGGTACGCAGCATTCGATTTCATCTCCGCTAGGAACACAGATTCCGCATGCTGCTGGCGCTGCTTATGCGCTTAAGATACAGCGTATGCAAGATCCCACTGGCCCACCTAGGGTCGTAGCAGTCTACTTTGGAGAGGGTGCAGCCAGCGAGGGGGACTTTCATGCTGCGTTAAATATCGCGGCCACTCGCTCTTGCCCAGTTGTCTTTATTTGCCGCAACAATGGGTATTCCATCTCCACCCCGGCCCTCGAGCAGTATCGTGGGGACGGAATTGCCAGCCGCGGACTAGGATATGGCATTGATACTGTCCGGGTCGATGGAAATGATATATGGGCTGTGCGTGCAGCTACGAAGAAAGCAAGGGAGATGGCGCTGCATGACGGTGGTAGGCCTGTCCTCCTGGAATGCCTAACTTACCGAGTTGGCCACCACAGCACATCGGATGATTCTTTTGCGTATCGGGCAAAGGTGGAGGTGGAAGACTGGAAGCGACGAGACAATCCCATATCTCGGCTGCGCAAGTGGATGGAAGCACGGGGCTTTTGGGATGACAACAAAGAAAAAGAAGCCCGCGAGAGTATACGGAGGGATATTCTCAGGGCATTTAACCAGGCCGAGAAGGAAAGAAAACCGCAGATTCGAGCCCTGTTCGAAGACGTGTACGAGAACATGACCCCCGACCTCCTGTCACAGATGAAGCAACTCAAGGAACATCTAGAAAGGTACCCAGCGGAGTATGATGTTGGGGAGTATGAGGGTGGGAAGAAAAGCCTGGAGGTTTAAGCCTGGAAGTTTACACCAACCGTTAAGGTGATGCCTGTACTCTTTTTTTTTTTCACATTCGCACTGTTATAAAGTACCTTCAAGCAACGGACCGAATTCATCGATGGGACAAATTCAGAAGTGCGGCAGAAAATAATGTGAGTAATGTCAGTAAACACATCTGATTTAATGTCGTGACAAGCACGGTATACAAGCGCTGTGGTGATATCATAATACTTATCTCTGGGTATTATGCGTTTATGCACAGAGGTTCACATCTGACACATCGCAATATTACACATCGAGACTGGCGGGCTCATCATTTCATCAATGGATCTAAACGAGCAAGTCTTCCTAACACTGTACGTCGTCTGTGCCGTGGCAGCTTTAGCAGCCTTCCTCGGATACGGATACGAGTACTTTTGGATTTTGACCGTCACTTGATTCTATGTCGCCGGCCTAGTATCAATTCCGCAGATATCAATATCATAATGTGTTAAATCCAGGCAATGTACGAGAGGCTACTTCGTATTAAGTAGAGCAAACTGAATCGGCCACCAGAGACGCTAAAGTGGAGAAATAACAAGCCACCATTGCACCGCCACATTTATAATAGGACGGGAACTCGGCAGAGAAACCTTGCTACTGACGATTTCAGGAACACACATATTATTATGAGCACCTCCTATGACGTGAAAGATGGCCATCCGATGCTTTTTACCCCCGCGACTGTCATTAAGCAGTAGAGCTTTTATTGTATCTCCCGGGTTGTCGAGACGACTATTGACAACATCGTCACGTCTCAATGCCGACAAAACTGTCAATCGAGTCGAATATGCACCCGAAGTCTCAGTGCTCAATATCTCCACGCCAACAGCACAAAAACGAACGCATTTCGGATTTAAAACCGTCACAGAGGCTGAGAAGACAGGCCGGGTGGCCGGTGTATTCACTAGTGTTGCTGAGTCGTATGATCGTATGAATGATCTAATGTCTTTTGGATGGCATCGCGTCTGGAAGTATGTTTCCTACCTACGCTGTCACCGAGAGGTCTGACCTTGCTCTCTAACCGCCCTTATAGGGATCACTTTGTCGGATCTCTTAACCCTGGGTTTACAGCCGACCAACCCGATGCTGTTCAGCATATTCTCGATGTGGCAGGCGGCACTGGAGACATCGCCTTCCGTATGCTCAGGCATGCCCATATTGTCAACAAAAGCCCAAGCACCCACGTCACTATATCGGATATTAATCCGGCGATGCTTGCTGTGGGGCGTGAACGCTCCTCAACCCAACTCGATGCAAGCCAGCAAGCAGCACTCTCGTTCTTAGAAGCCGACGCCACCAACTTTCGCAACCCAGATGGCACCCCTTCTGTGGCGACATCCAGTATTGACCTGTACACGGTTGCCTTTGGCATACGGAACTTCACTGATATACCAGCAGCATTGCATGAGGCATACCGTGTTCTTCGGCCAGGTGGCGTCTTTGCTTGCCTTGAGTTCAGCAAAATAGCATCCACTGAGAAGAATCCAGCAGCTGCTGCATTCAATGCCGCCTATAAGCGGTGGTCATTCAGCGCCATTCCATTGATCGGCCAGGTTGTTGCCGGCGACCGTGATTCATATCAGTACCTAGTGGAGAGTATCGAGCGATTTCCTAGCCAGGATGAGTTCCGCGATATGATTGTGGATGCTGGTTTTGTTGTCGGTGGCTGTGGTTATGAAAATTTGACGGGCGGTATTGCAGCAATACATAAGGGTATTAAGCCATTAGATAGCTAAAGATGTAACTGTAGCAAGGAACCAAATTGCTCTTTTTTTTTTTTTTTTTTTTTTTTTTTTTTGCTTCGAAGGTTATCTCCACCATATCGCTTCGGTTTGTCCAAATTATATACTACAACTGGCAGTACTGGTATGCACAGAGGAAAGTTCGAAGGTAACATACATATGACAAACTAGACAAACATCATGCTGCTGGTCATCATTATTCTCTTTGAAGGGCCTGTCTCGCGAGATGAATGAACCCAGATAAAACATAACAGTCACAGACGTGACAGGACATGTCTGAAGTCGATAGAATAGCACGGATACTGAGAGAAAAACAAAAAGTAAAGTACAAATAGCATGCGGGTTGTTTGCTGCCAACAGAGGAAAACGATCAAGGCACGCAAAATATACCGGTACATGCCGGACGTGAGATACATCTAGAAACGGGGTTCTCAAGATGTGAGCTCGAGGCACGCTCCGGCCAGACACCAATGTCCCTCGTATGTCCCAAGTCCATACTCGGGTTATATGGAAGACATCGTAAATAGGCCCCCGAAAGTTTTGGGCAAGGTCAATCAATGACTGAGAGGGCAGGTGCCGAAAAGTCAAATATCTTCCGGCACAACTGAAATGCTTCCACATCACGAATCAGCCGGAGCCGCCGGGGTCAGCGCTGGAGATCCGTTCCCCCCATCGCCCTTATTTGCTCCAGTACCCCTCGAACCGCCACGGCCGCGTGGGCGACCATCACCTCCACGACCGGCTCCCCGACCACCTCTGCCACCTCCACCTCGTCGACCAGCTCCTTCACTATCACTTGCGGTACCAGCACCACCACCGGCATTTCGGTAGCCACTCTGGCCCAGGGTGCCTGCATTCCCACTGGCTCGGCTGCTGCTACCCCAAGTGCCGGCGCCACCTCTGTCGCCCCGACCGAAGGGCTTGCTTGAATCTCTGGGAATGAATATTTTTACCAATGGCCGAGAGCGGTCGTCCGTGGTACGATGCTTTGCTTCATCAGGGAGGTGTGACATGGCGCCGTCTCGGTCCTCGACAGTCTTGAAATGAACAACCTTGTTTGTTTGTCCATATTTCTCGATCTTAATAATTTTAGCCAAATCCTCGCTTGCAAAAAGCCCCTTAGTGTGCTCATCGGATTGTGCATTCATGATAAACAGTCCGATAACATCCTGCATTGAATTTCTTGCTGCCGGTGATTGCGTGGAGTCCGGCCCGCTTGCGGTGCCATTTGCCGTACCAGATGATTTCTCGGAATCCTTGGCAACTGGAGTGGACGACGGTTGTGAAGTGGCCCGTTTAGTAGCGCTAGGACTAGAGTTGGGTCCGATCGATTTTCCCAGAGCAGATTTCGCATGCAAAGGCTGTTGTTGAGGTTGTGGTCCTTGCTGTCTCTGCGGTGCAGAAGCTGGCGACTGGCCTGCTTGTTGATGTTGCTGCTGGTTTGTCGGCGGAGCGGTTATGTTGGATGCCTGAGGTGAAGCTTCTGACGTGGATGTTGGAGCCAGAGCCTGTTGTGTTGCATTCGGTTGTTGCTTCATGCCACGGTGGGAAAAGTTGAAGCCCTGGGCACGCATCTCAGTTCCAATTCGGCCATCCTGTATTTCCAGAACCAGAAACCCAAAGGCAGCATCCGCCAAATTGAAATTCCACATATTCTTGAAAGCGCTCTCATCAACCTGCCCCAGAGCAGGCGGGCCGCCGGCTGATCCGCCGAATGGGTTTCCACCAGCTGCCGTTGTAGGCATTTTTTCCACTATGCTAAGAGCATTCTTCAGCAGATTCTGCTGAGCTTCGTTTTGCTGGATTGCTGGCTCGACCTCTCCCTTCACCGTTTCCCACACGTCGTTAAAGGATGCCTTGCTAGCAGCCAATTTACCGCGGTAATGATCAAGTGTCGGATTAACGCTGAACTCGTTATACGAGCTACCGTAGCGAAAATGCAGGCCGGCAGAGATCGAAAAGTCTGCTTTAAGCGTGACAGACAGTTGATTCAAAATACCCTCACGAGCAGGCGAAGCATGCGTGACGAACACCCGAGTCTCAGTGGGATCGTAGACACGGTTGGCTGTATCCACAAGCTCGCCCATTTGAAGAAGGGTGGTCCACATTGTGCCTTGCCCACCGGCAATGGTGGTACGTCCTTCACCATTATCAAATAGCTTGTGCATGACAACGGCGCCCCCCAGGCCAAGAAGTCGAAGCTTAACACCACCAATTTCGAGAAGCATCGACTGGGCTTCGTCGATTATGTGAAGGTTGGGTACCTTGTATTCTCGAGACCGAAATTTCTCGAGAACTCGAACGTCTTCACACGCTCCCCACACTGTATAAACAGGTACTTCGAGTTTCAGCTCCCCGTTTAATAGAAGCGGTAGCTCTGAAAGAGGCAATTCGTTCGGCGAGAATCGAGCCTTGACGGAGGTCCCAGTGCCAGGTTGGGCGATCGCCTTCTTGACTACCTCCGAAATCAACGGAGAGTACTGAGCAACGTGCTTGAGGGTTCTAATGAATGCCGGCCAATCTGTTAGTATTGTACGGGAACAAACAACTTAGTGATAACAATGTGTAGGGGTTGGGATTTATGATGTACTTTTCGGCAATGCGCTCTAGGGAAGTATCGTCGTAGAAGCCAAAATCACCAGTGTGAATAATGTAGTCGGCACGTGCCTGTTTCACGAGGTCATTCAACGACCTCAAATTTCCTGGTGCATGCCTGGTCAGCTTTACTTGATCACGCACAGACGCAGACAACAGTTTCTGAAATTTGAAACTCCCTCCCCGCCCCCAGAACCTCGCTCCGGCCATATGTCCCTCTTTTTTTTTCTTGTTCTTTTCTTTTTGGAGCAGTCGTATTTACCTCGAACATCGGCAATGCATAGCACTCGAATAGGGCCCGTCTGGATGATTCGACCTTGATTGGGGAGGAGAGGTCTGACTTCCGTGGAAAGCACTGGAGAAGGGCCACCGGTTGCTCCATTGGGCAAATATCCAGTACCTCCCGGACCAAATGCATGTCGAGGTTGCTGTCGATGTCAGCTTTACTATCTTGACGCACCGTGTTCTCGTCGCTATCGTTGAAGTAATTGAATGATATATATCGTTTGTACCGTGGGGAGAGGAAAGAGTGCAGTGTAAGGAATGAGGAGTGTTCTCATGCTGGAGACACAACGAGGCATGCTACAACCTGTTGGGTTGGAAAGAGGGCATAATGATGTCTGAACTCACAGATGTCATGACGGAATCGTCAGCTCGTATCTATTATCACAAGGTAATAAATAGGGTTGGTTCCGTGGCCGTAGGTGTCGGCAGACAATGCGCAGGAAACGATCGCGGTCAGTCGAGATATAGAGGAAAGGCGAAGATATAAAGAAGCAGCTATATGACAGGACCTGGGAGCTATGCGAAGCTCAGGAAGGCGGTAAACTGAATAACGTTTGATGCGTAATAAGGCGGCCTAGTGAGAAGGGTTCAAAAATTCAAGCATCGGAACAGGTATTCTATGAAAAGAGAAGAGTTTGGAAACTTCTGCGATAGTAAAAGTTCACCGAGAGGGGGTATGGCCGTAGCCGTTTGTTTGTAAATGGTAGAGGTCGTTGGTAGAATCAAAAAGAGAGTGGAGGAAAAAGTGTTGTTATTTTCGAGCACCGCATGGGTTGGAAAAGGGAGGCGCGACAAAATGGTGTCTATTCCATATTAGGTTTAGTGTTGTAAAATACCTGCCCAATTCTTGTTAGGTACATCATTTGCTCGTTACATTCAACAAGTTGCATACTATGTATGAGCCAACAAAATAGAAGGCAAATCTGAAGCACCTTAAATCACAAGCACGCATGCAACCGCAAACTATAACATGAGAAACGGAAAATGTGCAGTATGCAATGAGAGTTGTTACTTTTCGCTGTTCTTTCCAACGCTAAACTCCTTTGCATGCGTGTTTCTCTCAGAAAAAAAAACAAGCGGCAGAGTCGAAAGACTTTGTAAAACACTACAAGATAGAAAGAAACGAGTCGTGGCGTTCTACTCTCTCCTTGGTCATAACAATCATGCAAAAAACAGAGCCACAACAAAGGGAAATAGAAAAAACATCAACCGGAACATATGCACGGGAATATACAGTGTCTAGTTTGGTTGCTCAATGCTAGGTATGGTTGCCAAATTGTCCACTTCCGCCTCGGTTGTTACCACATATCATCGTTGCGCTGAGTTTCGTCGGAAGTGCTATAATCGTAGTATCCACGAGGCCTATTGTCACGATCACTAGAATCATTGCGGTGTTCCTGCTCTTGTTGCCCAGAAACTGACGGGAAAGAATCAGTGCCATGGCGATCATCATGGGCATATTCAAAAATCTGCGCATCATCGATGTAATCGACATTGCCGTTGTCATCTTCGTGTTGTGGCCAATCTCCATATTGTGACGTAGCCTAAAATAATGATCAGTCAGCGTTTGGCCCCATTGCTAAATTCTTACAGCTCAAAGGCTGGAGAACAAGCCACTAACCCTATGATAGTCAAAGTTGTATTGGTCAACGTTGCTCTGAGACTGCTGCTGCTGTACCAGCATTTGTTGTTCCAGATACTGCTGCTGTTGCAGTTCTTGCTCCCTCCGTTTTCGCTCTTCATCTTGCCGTTTTTGTTGAGGAGATGTCGGAACGTTAAGCTGGGGGTGCATAGCTTGGACCTTAGACAGATAGTCGTACATCAAGTTGGAGATGACGACTTGGCTGCGTAGATCACGGCGTGGGTTGGCTAACTTGATGTGTGCCATTCGATAAATAGCTCGCTCTTGCACAATTGGAAAGCGAGTGTAAGGGTAGTCGATATCTGGACGCAGGAGAGGAGCCTGATTCTCAGGTGATGCTGGCCGCGGTTTTCCTTTGCTGCCGCTGGTGGAATCCTTGCTCTCTTTCCGTCTCGATCCACCGAAAATGGAGCCAAAAAAGCCATCCTTTTCCTTCTTGGTGTCGCTGGACTTTCTGCCGCTCTCTTTCTTCCGTTCTTCGTGGAATTTACTATCGATGTTGTCCCGGTCTAAGACAATACTGTCTCGGCCCTTCGGGTTTGCGTTGTCGATTGAGCTTTGAAGAACATCAAGGCGAGCACCATCATGGGCCTTGTCTGTCTGTGACCTTTCTCCCAGGACACGTCCACGTGTCTTCTTTTGCTCATCTCTTTCCCTCTCTCTTTCTTTGTCTTTCTCCTTGTCCTTTTCCTTCTCTTTGTCCTTATCCTTTTCCCTTCTTTTCTTTTCCCTGTCCTCACTTTTGAACCACTTCCAACCCGTAGACTTGCCACCCTCGTTTTCATCTCTGTCTTTGGTCTTTTTGTCCGACTTACGGTCGTCGATTGACAAAGTCGGGATAAATGTGAGACTATCTGTGCGGGAAGAGACGTGAGAGGGATATTGGGAAATGTCGGTTGCTGCTTGTGTGGAGTTTTGTCCAGACTTAGTAGCAGTTGCGGCAGAATCGGTAGTTGTAGGGGGCGATGACTGCTGGGTAGACCAACTGAATAATGAGCGGTTGCTAGATCGCGGTGGTGGCTGTTCCTGGTGTTCTTCGGGCGTTTGCGTATGAGCGAGTGTCTTCGAGTGTGTTAGATTTGGTCGAGAATTGTTTTGAGAATTGTTTTGTGAAGAGGAGCGTTGAGGAAATAGCCGAGAAGATTGATGTGCTGCTGGCTCAATAGGCAATGATGGCTGTGGAATCTCTGCTATAGCAGGGCTGCACGCGTCGGGGGAAGAAACTGCATCGTTAAGTGGGTCGATGATATCAGAAGCAGGAGAAGCAAATTCCTCGGTGATTTGTGGCTGTACCAACAACCTTCTTGATGAACGTTCTGGAGGAGAGATGGTCTCAGAAGCTGGAGACTCCGACTGAACACGTGGTAAAGTGTGCCCTGCGAATTCTGATGATGACGATTGACCAGACTCCTCGACATCCCTCTCGCCATCTTTGTCGGTAGGACGCATTACTGTCCGTCTCGATGACAGCAAGCGGTCACCAGAACGCAGGCTTCCACCTTTTCTATAGGTTGTTCGAGTAGATCTTCGTAGACCCATAGTAGGAACAGGTAGGATGGGTCTGTCATCTTCGAGGCTGCTTTTCTCGAAAACCGAGTCGATCTGTCTTTGGGTGTCCATGGTCAACTTCTGAACAACCTTGCCTGGGTCCTTGACAAGCTCATTCAAACTTAATTCCGGCACGGCATGCTTGCCATCGGTGTGTGAGAGCTGTCTTTGCAACCTTCCGCCCATTGTCCCGTCCATATCTTGATCACGGTTGTCTGGAGCATGGTCTCCGACACTGCTTTCAACTTGCCGCGACAGCATAGACTTCTTCCTCCGCAAGCTGTCGGAACTGTTTAGCTGAAGGCCTTCCACTGTCAGGGACGATTCTGCCGATCGCCGTTTCATCGACTGTACACGATTTTCGAGGAAATTCTTGAACTGATCAGGAGCAAGTTCGGGATGCACCTTTGCTGGTACCCAAAGCAGTCTAGAAATGTCGCCTTCGTCATCCACGCCAGTGGGGGCAATGGATGGCATTGCCATGAGAGCCAAGCCTTGAAAGGGTACCATGTCTGGATCAGCGGTATTTCCGACATCCATGGACATGCGCCGCAAAGCCTGCAGGTTGCTGAGTTCCTGTGCAATGTCGTTGGGATTGTCGATATTTGTAAGAGGAAACTGCGATGCGCTCGGAGAGTCCGGTTGGACATCATGTAAAGGTACAGTTGGTGATAGTGCAGACATGGCCTGGATCTGCGGTGAAGGTCGTTCGTAATGCGAACTTTTGTCGTGACTGGAGACTCTAGTCGGCAGCGGTTGATCTTTCTTAATGCCACTGTTTCTGTTCGGCACTGCCATGGGAGTCGTCGAGGCGCTATTGTCAGGCATAGTCCAAGAGAGTCTCTTTTGCTGATTGTGGTTTATTTCCTCTGAGCGTTGTGAAACTTGATGCTGCGACAACAGTCGCGGTAATGGCGACTTCTGGATTTGCTCCCCCCCATAGGGTGATGCTATGAAACTAAGTGGCCGACTGTCGCGTCGGGACTCGAGGGTGGAGTCATCGTCGCTGTCACCGTACAGTGTTCCAATAGCTTCAGTGACATGGTGACTTGGATCTGATATTGACAACTGGTTCACATGGCCACGTCGACTTGCAAAGCTTTCGCCGGTATCGCGGGGTCGAGAAGATGTCTAGATGGAGAGACGGAAAGATTAGCATGATAATTATAAAAGCGCGTTCTTCACACAGCCATATTCTGTTTCTGCGAATCTGCAGGGGAGCCGAACACACCATCATTGAGGGCAGCGGGTCGAGGCAGGAACAAGGCCAAGCCAGGCGTTCCGCTGAAGACGCAAATATGGCCTTCACAATGAGCGTTCAAAGAAGGCGCCTGACGTTGCGTAAGGCTCATGGAACCGACACCATGGCCATGTACCGGGCGATAAATGTTGTTTGGTAGGAAGCGCGTGAACTAAGAGTCGAAAGCTTATTGGGAGTTGAGCAACACAGGAATAGACGACGCCGACCAGGAACGAAATAGCCCCTGGCAGGAAAATCGGGCAGCCGTCGAGGTTGGAGAGGAACGACGGGTTCTTGGCGGAGGGGGAGGCACAGATGCCAGTTGGAACCTATTTGACGGAGGTGTTGGCCGATCGTTTCCAGTCTTTATTCGCTTCACTGGACAACAGCACCACGATGAAAAAGCAATTAAAACAGGACAGGAATGGGAGGGAATGGGAATGAAGGCGCGGCTATAATAAGCGGTTAGGGGTGTAGGTGGGTTTGGCTAGGGTCGTTTTACTGTGATAGTCTCAGGTATTGACTGCCTTGCGGCCTAGACCTGATTAGATATATAATATGGGGTTAGAATATTACTTGTCACGTGGTGTGTTTAAGTGCACCTTCATATCTCCTCTAGCAAAGTTTGTTCAGAGGGACATACTTGGCTTCAAGTTACTGAGTCAACCCCATCTTACGAGAGAACTCACATCTTATTGGTGCTCACGTAGTTGATATTTTGCATTCTTGTAGTACAAGCAAGGTACGGCCACTTTAGAAATCTAGACTGGTAGTGTTGATTGTAAGTCCCTGTGGACAGAATCCTTATGATGAAATCGATTGTCTATGGTCCGACCGTCCTCGTCAACTGACCGCGTTCAATGCACGATCGAAGCTGCAGTAGATACATGAAGCAAATATTACAGGGAACTGAAAGATCGAAAACAAAATACACACACACACACACACAAGAAAACCTACATCTCACCCATATAATTTTCCTATGATTACCTTCTACAAAAGCATGCGCCGAGGATCTTCAATATATTCCTTGACCTTCACCAGAAATTGCACAGCTTCTCGTCCGTCCAAGAGCCGATGGTCGTATGTCAGGGCGAGGTACATCATAGGGCGGATCTCGATCTTGCCGTTGACCGCCGCTGGACGCTCCTTTATGGCATGCAGACCAAGCACGGCTGTTTGGGGAAGGTTGATGATTGGAGTACCCATGAGTGACCCGAAGACGCCACCGTTGCTTATCGTAAAGGTGCCGCCAGCCATGTCCTCGATAGTGAGCTTACCATCACGGGCCTGCAAGCCTGGTTAGTTCAAAACCAGAGAAAATAAAGTATCTCTAGCATTTACCTTCTTGCCAAGGTCGGCAATGGACTTTTCGATGGTAACCAAATCCATGGCCTCGGCGTTGCGAACGATTGGCGTCACCAGGCCTTTCTCAGTTGCTACGGCCACGCTTAAATCGACGTAATCGCGATAAACAATAGTGTCGCCGCCGTTGGGGCCCTCGATAGACGCGTTAACGGCAGGGATATCCCGCATCGCTAGCACAGAAGCCCGCGTGAAAGCACTCATAAAACCGAGCTTCACGCCCGTTTTCTTGAGAACGTCCTCTTTGTAGAGCTTCCGGAACTCCATCAATGACGACATGTCCACTTCGTTGAAGGTCGTCAGAGAGGCCGCCGTGTTCTGCGATTGCTTAAGGCGCTCAGCAATACGAAGGCGCATGCGGTTCATCTTGACCTGTAGATTGAGAAATGTCAGTGCTGAATTCATAACAGTAATGAATCGGCCTGAAACATGTCTGCGGGAATGCTTACACGACGCTCCTCGCGATTGCCTTGTCCAGTAGGCGATGAGGTGGAAGCTTCGGGAGTAGATTGTTTTGAAGCAGGAGCTGGCACATTAGGTACTGACGTCAGGACCTGCTTTGGCGGTACAGGAACGCTCTCCGTCTTAGGAGGTTCAGGTTTTGACTCGGCGGCAGGCGTAGGTGTAACTTCCGCCTCTGTCGAGGTTGTCGGCTCTGTATTTCCTGTAGGTGCGGCACCAGGTTCCAACCGAAGAAGGTCTTGGCCGACATTAACAGTGTCTTCCTCGTTTGCCAAGAACTCCTTGATGATACCGGCTTCTGGGGCATTCACAGAAACATCAATCTGGTGTTGTCACAAAATGAGTCAATTCCAATGCCTCCAGAGTTCCAAAATCGGGGGCGAATAGAAGAGCAAACCTTGTCCGTCTCGATCGTCGCAATCTCTTCGTCTTGCTCAACATGCTCACCAATCTGCTTGTTGAACTGTTTCAATGTACCCTCAGTGATAGATTCGGCCATTTGCGGCACCTTGATCACAATATCAGCGTAGGTGCGGACATGCTGAAACATGAGCGGCAGCTGGACGCGCCGCAGCGGCTGCTGCGACCGGCATGCAGAACGCGCAGCAAGAAAAAAACTTCTAGACAGCATGATGCACAGATGTGGTAGAAGACAGAGAGACCGGAAGAGATAAAAGATCTGTACTGGATCAAATTGGCTGAGAAAAGGAGGCCAGCGGATTCGTCGGGCAAGAAAAGAGAGGTTGCCGAGCAAAACAGCTTGTAGCGGCAATAAAAACAAGCTACGTGCTGACTCACCAACCAAAGTGAGACGCTATGCCGAAAGGTTACCGACCAGTTCCAGCTTTCCTCATATTAATAAACGCAGATGGGAAAATGCAGGCAAACTAACAAGAAAAAAAAGCGCACCGCCACATGCGCCACACTAACTAGCACAAATAGCTTGCCATCTCCCGACACCTCCCGGTCAGAGCTTTGATTATTTACAAAGCCTCATCGAATTCTTCGACTGCTTTTCATCAGGCAATTCGCAAACACCACTCACAGAACAGACCCTAAAGATGCTGTCCACCCGCATATCGCGTACGGCTGCCCGTTCGGCATTCCGAAAACAACCGTAAGCTTCAATTCGTGTTGTTTTTCCCTATTTTCTCTTTATTTTCTCCTGCTAAAATAGCGTTGTTTGTTTCAGTTTCCCAACACTTGCTGTATCGATTGGTCGATGGAGCCGCGGCTTCGCGTCTGAGTCTGCGGATGAGAAGGATCTTGTTATTATCGGCGGCGGTGTGGCCGGCTACGTCGCGGCCATCAAGGCGGGCCAGGAGGGTCTGAAGGTGGCTTGCATCGAAAAGCGCGGCGCTCTAGGCGGCACATGCCTTAATGTCGGCTGCATCCCGTCAAAATCGCTCCTGAACAACTCCCATTTGTACCACCAAATCCTTCACGATACCAAGAGCCGTGGCATCGAGGTCGGTGATGTGCAACTAAACGTCGGCCAGTTGATGAAGGCCAAAGAACAATCGGTCACAGGCCTGACCAAGGGCATCGAATTTCTCTTTAAGAAGAACGGTGTTGAATATGTGAAAGGCACAGGCTCGTTTGTGGACGATCACACGGTCAAGGTGGATCTCAACGAGGGTGGCGAGGCCACCCTCGTCGGCAAGAACATTCTTATTGCAACTGGAAGCGAGTCTACACCATTTCCCGGCCTGGAGATCGACGAAAAGCGCGTCGTCACCAGCACTGGTGCACTGTCACTGGAGAAAGTGCCTCAGTCTCTCGTGGTGATTGGCGGGGGCATCATCGGTCTGGAAATGGGCTCGGTATGGTCTAGACTCGGTGCCAAAGTCACGGTTGTTGAGTTTCTCAACCAGATTGGCGGCCCCGGCATGGACTCGGAAATTGCAAAGTCAGCGCAGAAACTTTTGAAGAAACAGGGCATCGACTTCAAACTGAGCACTAAGGTGATCAGCGGAGACACGAGCGGTGATCTGGTCAAGCTCGAGGTTGACGCTGCCAAGGGTGGCAAGCCAGAAACCGTACGTTATATAAGTGAAGAGAAGATTCGTCTTCTCCCGTTGGTGTGTTCTCGAAAACTGACGTGTTGGTGACTCCATAGATCGAAGGCGAAGTCGTCCTGGTTGCCATTGGCCGGCGGCCTTACACAACAGGCCTTGGGCTGGAGAACATCGGCGTGGAGCTCGACGAGCGGGGACGCGTGATCATCGACTCGGAATACCGAACAAAGCTGCCGCATATCCGTTGCGTGGGTGACGTGACGTTTGGGCCGATGCTTGCGCACAAGGCTGAGGAGGAAGGTGTGGCAGTCGTGGAGTTCCTAAAGAAGGGCTACGGCCATGTCAACTACGGCTGCATCCCGTCTGTGATGTATACGCACCCCGAGGTGGCGTGGGTTGGTCAGACAGAGCAAGATCTCAAGGCGCAGGGTGTGGCGTACAAGATTGGCACGTTCCCGTTCAGCGCTAACTCACGCGCCAAGACGAATGCCGACACAGACGGCATGGTAAAGATCATTGCAGATGCAGAGACGGATCGCCTTCTGGGCGTGCACATCATCGGGCCCAATGCTGGCGAAATGATCGCAGAGGGCACGCTGGCTCTGGAGTACGGCGCATCGAGCGAAGACATTGCACGCACGTGCCACGCGCACCCAACGCTGTCTGAGGCCTTCAAGGAAGCAGCGATGGCGACGTACTCGAGAGCGATTCACTTTTGAGCGCGTTTCTATGTACAAGTACGAGTAGGATGCTGTCGGGGAGCGAGTTGTTAAGGGCGGTATAGGTCAATGGAACGGAAAAGGGCAGCTGCCTGAATCTGTTGCGTCGATTTGATGCCCAGCGTGATACTGTAACATTTTGTTCTTATTTTGGTGCATTCTATAATATAGATTCAGACGACCTAACCTAGTCTGTGTACATAGGCTTTCCTCGAAACTGAAGAAGCGTGGAAATTGCTGTGTTAACGAGCTCATTACTGTGTAAATGACCCACTATATCTACGTATACGAAAATGCTTATGTGTCTCAAGATTTGCAACGCCAAGGACCGCCTATGTAAGGTAAGTAAAAAGGCATGTACAGAATGCTCACACAGTTCAACACCTGTATAGGAAGCGGCAACAGCCTGCAGTTTCAGCCGAGCTCCCGGAGACGGTCGGAAAGTGAAGCCGAGAGAAGCCATGACGTGTTGCGGAGCGAACATGCGTACAACAGCCGGCCATCGGACATACGAACGGAGCTTTCGCATTTGCTCGGGAAATGCACCGACAAACGGCAGGGCTTTTCTTTTCTGCTGGCTGCGTGCCTAGCGTGCCCTATGCACCCATGTGCTTAGTCGCAGCCAAGGTGCTGTCTCAAGATATCGCTCGTATAAACCCAGCCTTGGCCTTTCGATACCCGCCATCAGTCCTGGACTATCAGCGAAAAAAAAATGCCGCCGGACTTGCTTGAGATGACTCATGCGCCATTCTCGGATACAAAGAGCCGTATTTTAGGGTGTAAATCGGCGGGCAGGGGGTGCGGCGGTCCATCCGCCGTTTCCAGGCGGTTCACTAACCTCACAGCTGGCGGTATCTGTCATGTAATATCTCCTAATTTTTATGGTAGGCGGAGGGCGGACGTTTTTTTTTCCCTTGTTCTAGGCTTGTGGTCCCACTTTTATTACTTATTGTCCTCTGTATTTACGTTTTATTTTGCTTTTTTATACCGTATTGTATCGTATTAATTTTAGCCCCGTTTCCTCCCTCATTTTGCCATAGCTCTCTTTCCTGCTGTGCCGACAGCGCAAGCATCACAGACTTTCCAACCACCATATCAACGACGGCAGCTATCCGCGTGCAAGGCCGCACTTCCACATCTTCACTCTCGGCCAGTCTACGATCGCTCTTCATTGATACTTGATACGGGTTGTCGCACTCGCTATTTTGATATTATCGTCGACCCAGCCACATCTGCCTCGGCCAAAACTACCCTGAGGGTTCACTGTGGTTTGTTTGCTACTCTGGTCCCCTGCTGCGGTGGTAGGGCTCACCGACCCTCGACCATTATTCTCAGCCTCTGTCCTTGATACCCACCTCCCACCACCTTACCCGGCTCCGCCCAGCCAGTTGCATCTCGTCTTCAGTCTCGAATACACGTCTTCCCTACGCGCCATATATCTCACGAACCCCTCCAGAAAAACCATTGGGGGCGAGGGACACAATCCCACCCTGATCAAAGGCACCACGCCGCCTCCTTGTCTGTCTCTCCGCCCTCTCTCTCAATCGCCATCCTGGCTCTCCAAGACAGAACATTGGGCGGCGCATCTGCTGCTGTGGCCCAAATGGCCCAGCCGAATGCCGTGCCTGTCGAGGACTACGAGTATGTACAATGCGTTTCTTATCTTCCCTGTTTCCCTGCTCCGCTTGGCCGCAGCCTTCCCCCTATCTAAGCAGCCAATGCTTCTGTTGCTGACAGCACCCCCCCGTGTTTCCAGCTATGAATCCTTGCCGCCAAACTTCTCCCTCATGCAGAACATGGCAGCTGGCGCCTTTGCCGGCATTGCTGTATGTTTTGCCAGTTTTGCTGGTCGTGCCGCAAGCATTCTAGACTTGGCACTAACTTTGGGTGTTAGGAACACACAGTAATGTATCCAATCGATGCGATTAAGGTTTGCGATGCCCATGACCTGCCTATACCGACTGTCTGGCGATACCTCTGTCTCGGGCAATCTGTGCTAATTTGCCAATCACCCGGCAGACACGAATGCAAATCGTAAGCCCGAGGGGTTCTCCAGTTTACAACAGCTTGATACGAGGGACATATCGCATGGCAGTGGGCGAAGGTTTCCTCAGCCTGTGGCGTGGCATGTCAAGCGTTGTTGTTGGCGCCGGTCAGTGTCCTCTATGTGAACCCGGCAACCGCTGCCGGCGATCAATTTGCTGATTCAATTGGTTCATCAATATAGGCCCTGCCCATGCTGTATACTTTGCCACATACGAGGCCGTCAAGCATCTAATGGGCGGCAACAAAGTTGGAGTGCACCATCCGTTGGCTGCAGGTCAGTGCCTACCTCATCTGTGCCTATCCACACTGTTCTGCAGTCTCTCCCACCTCCAAACATCCAATGCGCGCTTGACTTGGAGCTGACATTGAGCTGCTCGACAGCGACGAGCGGAGCTTGTGCCACCATTGCAAGCGATGCACTCATGAACCCTTTTGACGGTAAGGCCGTCACCATAGAAAGTGTAACGCTATTCGTGTCTGGACTGACCCTGCTGCTTCAGTCATCAAGCAACGCATGCAAATTGAAGGATCAAACAAGATGTATCGGTCAATTCTTGACTGTGCCAAATACGTCTATCGGAACGAAGGCGTCGCCGCCTTCTACGTATCCTACCCGACAACACTTTGCATGACTGTCCCATTCACTGCCCTCCAGTTCGTTGCTTACGAGTCTATATCGACGATGATGAATCCGGCCAAGACATACGACCCAGTCACACACTGTCTGGCCGGTGCTGTCGCTGGTGGCATCGCTGCAGGCCTTACCACACCCATGGATGTCATCAAGACAATGTTGCAAACGCGAGGCACCGCTGGAGATGTCGAGTTGAGATCCGTCAACAGTTTCATGTCGGGTTGCCGGCTGTTATTTGCACGAGAAGGTGTGCGTGGCTTCTTCAAAGGCATGCGCCCACGAGTCGTGACGACGATGCCAAGCACGGCTATATGCTGGTCAGCATACGAGGCATCAAAGTAAGTTACGACAACCGAGCAAACGACGGGCCAAGTTCTTTACGAAGACAGCGGACTATTCTCTTTTGCAAATGCTTACACTCTCATAGGGCCTATTTCATCCACCGAAATAATCGTGCTGGGTGAATGTCTGAAGCGATCCGCTCTACCTTTGCCACTCCCCTCGTCTACCTTCCTCCGAGTATGGCACGTTCCAGTCTCGCAAACTTCCGGATACCCCCGATTCCCATCTACGCGAAAGCACCTCAATCGCTCTAACGACTTTCGATCTTTACTGCAAAATTTCTCAAAAATTATATATATATATATATAGACATTGTTGGAAACGGCCGACCTTTTTTATCATGACTCTGACAGCGCCTCGGCCCCGGAAATGGCTGGGAATCTCCGCGATGGGGATTGGGATGGTTGCAGGTGCTGAACGGATGACTGGTTTCGCTACTTCTGCTGCTGTTGCTGCTTCTTGGACTCGCAATGTGCGAAACGCCGCGTCGTCCAGTGTATTATTGATCCTGGTGGGCTTCTGCATGATCGCCCCAGGTAACGTCCCTTTATGTGTAGTAAGTATTTTTTTTAAAAATGAGGAGGGGGAGGAAGGTTCTGTCTCGATGACTAGAGAAGTGTCACAAAACAGGATAAAAAACAGACGAGGGCTACGGATGTAAAATATACAACAACAATACACCCAACACTACGAAGGTTGACTCGTTGCATGCTATGCAAGGTTATTTATCAATAAGCCATTCTTGGAATTTAGACCTAATGACTCCTTTCCATCTAATTCCGTGGGAAATTAACAACGCCTGGCTGCCAGCCTTAAAATATCAAACAGAACTTTCATCTACCAAAGGGGAAGCCGCCAGGGAAGCCGCCGGAGCCAAACTGGAACTTGAACTGCTGGCCTTGGCCAGCACCATGCTGGAACCCGAACGGGTGCCCCTGGAACTGGTTACCCTGGAACGGGTTCTGCTGTTCGTTCGACATCGGATCATCCCCATTGTCGAAGCGAGCACGCAGCTCAGGATTGCTCAATACCTCGTAGGCTTCGTTTATTGTAGCCATCTTCTTCTCCGCTTCCTCTTTAGTCAGGCCCTGCTTAGCCACTTTGTCCGGGTGGTGCACTTTGGTCAGTTTGCGATAGGCAGATTTGATCTGTTTCTCGTCGGCATCATGCGAAACCCCCAGAACTTTGTAGTAGTCCTTTGTCTTGCTACGCCTCAGCTTCATTTGTGTGTCATTGATCAGAGGATCAATGATGTCCGACTTGTCTCCATGAGCTTCCTTAGCCCGGTTAAGAGTGTCAAGCGCTGCCTCGAAGAGTTCAGCATCTACCTGGCTTCTTTGCTTGAACAGCAGCCCGTACAAGGAATTCTTGTCAAGCTCTAAGGCATTCTCGCACCAGAGTTCGGCCTTTTTACTATTCATCTGCAAGATGGCTTATTAGTTGACTGCGAAGAAAGCTTTCTCGAATCACAAGAGTCCGCTGCTGGCGTCTCACCTCGTAATAGCCTTGGCAGGTTAATCCAATAAGTCGGGATACCAGACCATCAGGTGCGGTAGCTGGAAGTATCCCCTCGTTACGTAGCGCGAGGGCCTGATCTTTGACTTCTTGGACCAACCCTGCGTTTTCGCTCGTAGGTATCAGATTCTTCGTTCCTGTCGACGGCTGGCTCTTGCCAAAGGCTTTGTTAACCTTAGCCAATGTTTTCTCAACAGCCTTTTCCTGTTTGAGTAACGCCCTGCACGGTCTCGAGTCTGGGTCTGACTGTAAGCACTTCCGAACCTGTGCGACGCCCTTCTCGAGCTCGCCAAGAGAGTAGAAATTGATGGCTGAGATAATAAGATGGGGCGATATATCGCCTGGGCGTAGATTAAGCACGTGCTGTAGATCGCTGATACCCTCTTCGACTTCGCCTCGCGCAAATCGACAGCGAGCACGCAGCTGCCGAAGGGATGCAGCCCGGTTGGCCACCATGATGGACGTGCCTGCTTGGTTTATACACTCCTCCCATTGGCCGTGTTTTTCGGCAGACTCGGCGAGCTTAGCTGCTGCTTCGGCCCCATCCAGAGCAGCCAAGAGCTCCTCCGCTTCAGTCGTAGACGAAGCCTGATGGAATTGTTGGCGGGCACCGCTCCAGTCTGCTACTTTTTGCCTAATCTTTCCGAGTTGTATATGCGCAGCTTCGAAACCTGGTTTTAAGTTCAAGACCTTATTGAAGTCATCGGTGGCCTGGGAAGAGCGACCAAGACTTAGGTAGGTTGTTGCTCGTTTGAAGAAAGTCAAGTAGTCGGTTGGGTCACGCGCAACGGCAGCATCGTAGTAAGCAAGAGCCACGCTAGTCTCGCCGCGGGACAAGTGACTTTGTGCAGATGCCAGCAATGAGGACACCGGTGTGTCTGCGGGTATATCTTGGCTGGACAAGGCTAGGGCGGTGCCGGCAGCGAATAGCGCAGACGAGAGCCGGAAGAACATGGTTGATGGCAGTGACGTGGGAGACGCTGAGTAGAGAGAGGCGGCTAAATCGATATCAGATGTCGATAGAAGAGAGAGCGATGATGCAGGTAGCATCCGCGTCCAAAAAAAAATAACAGAGGCGGAGAGTCGCTCGAGATAGATTGATATGATGAACGATAACAAAAAAAAAGGGGCGCGCAAAGGTTAACCACACAGCAGATAACCCAGATCTGTTTCGTAGTAAAATGCAATCTTCTCTTCGTCCTATCACTGGCGTTGTGTCGGCATCATGCTCCGTGGTGCTCTCGTAGTCGTAGGTGCTATTAAGTTGACGCGACAGCTGGCCTGTTCACAAAGAAGCCACTTACACCTGACATAAAAAGTTCTTAGAGCGCATGCATATATCGGTATTAAGATAGCTTATTAATATATTACGAAATGGCATTGTATGCATGAAACGGGTTGTTTTATAAAGTCCTAAACTAGTCAAAGGAGTCCATGTGTAATCAATGAATAATCGAGCTCGTCTACTTGAATCTTTACCCTCTTCCACTCAGACCTCTACAGCACTTGACTCTCAATTTTTTTTTACATTATCCACCTGCTTATGCATAGCGAGCGGGGTGGCGACTTTTCTTGCTTATAATATTCTTGCCTGATGCTCGAAGGATTCGCACGATGGCCCATATTACCTCGTCTGCTGCCATATTCTCACCTTCCGTCGCCCGTCTTGCTTCATCAACAGCAAAGGATTGGAATCATGTTGATAATTGGCTTTCGACTAAGTTTCATGGTCGCTCACCGCCTCCTTTTGAACGCAATCCGGAAACGTTGAAGGCACTGGCCGCTCTAGCCGCTTTGAACGAGGCCGCAGATGAAGAGCGTCAGCTTGTAATGCACGTCGAGGCATCTGCGTTTGACACACTCACGGGTGGTTCTAATGGCGGGACCAACGACAATCTAATGCTTGCTTCTGTTGCAAGTATGAAGGCCGCGATTGCAGGCAAACTCTCACGGGACGGTAGTACTGCGCTTGACGCTATGGCATCTCTAGCGATAGAACTCGGTGTCGCGTATCCCGAGCCTGAGATGTTAGGGTGCCAAGCATTGCAGCTGCAAGCCAGTCTGTTTCAATTGGAACAGGCCGTGGACCGAATGGCGCTACTGGAAAGGCATGTCGAAGAGGAGTCTGCAAACTGTAGGGCTTTGCTGCAAGAGCTGGGCGTCGACGGATACCGTCCTTCAACAGACCTGGCCAAGCTCAACCTTGAGATGCAACGAAAGGTCAAGGCAGGTGGTGGGCGGGTGCAGGAAGCAAAAGAAAGAGCAGGATCGGGTGTTTCCAATACACAACACGCGCTTACGGTTCAACAGGTTCGTGACGAGGAAAATCTATACTTGGATCTTGTAACTCGAAAAAGAACCCTTGACACACAACTCAAGGCGTTCCACGGCCTACCCCCTGATAGAGGTCTCGCCAGGCGCCAATTAGAGGAGCTCCGTACAGAGCTTAATACCATCAAGCAAAAACGAGACGCCGTGTTTGAAGGTCTGGTTGAGCGAGAAACACCGAAAAAGCGGCGATAGCCAGCAGGTCATCTTCAAACCATAATTCTGTTGTCGAACGCATGCCGCTGCCGAGAAAGGCATGGCTGCGGTACTCTCGAAATTTAATACAGGATAGTCCACGAGAACAAGAAGGAATTGAAACAGAAGATACTATCAGCTCGTAGCAGAAATGCGGGATGCAGAAAACACAAAATTCAAGGCTTGATAAATCATTTGGAGAACACGGACTCTTTTATGGACAGAATCCATACTACTAATGTCCCCGCTTCACCCGCCCAGAGACAGCACCACCAAACCGGCCAAGCTGCTTTCCAAGACTGGACTTGGCCTTCGCAGGGGGGGCTGATGGCACCTGTGGTTCTTTTGCCGGCCCAGACAACCCACCACCGGCCGGACGGGTTACGCCAGCATCTCTAATGCCTCTGGACTCGGGGGCGCTGTCACGAGCACGGAATTCGGCTCCCAACCCGAGCGAACCTAAGCCAAGCGTCTCATCATCAAAAGAATTTCCTAGCCCGCCGCCAAACGCTCTTTGCGACCTTCTCGCTCGCTCTTGAACACTCTTGAATTTTTCCAACAACTCACCCCAGCGGATGACACCATCCTCCCTGCCTTTTAGCCTATTTGGTCGGTCAAAACTGGAGCTGGTAGAAGCAGCGGCATTTCTGCTAGGACTGTTAACACAAGACATGCAAGCTTAGCGAGACAATGGCGCAAACATGAGATGGACGTACGATCTAGGGGCAGTGTGTAAATAGCCTATGGAGCTCACGCTGTTCAGTCGGTTCTTGAGCGCGGCAAAAGCTGAAGACTGGGGCAAAAGCATGAGAAGACCATATAAGCACTTATATAGATGCGGAAACCGGTCTGGCTCTAGAAGTTGAAGACGCAAGTCTGCCGAAAATGAAATGCGTCAAAAGTTAACCATCAACCTCTAGGGGTGACACCCAATCCAGGACTCACATGTGAAAACCGGCGACTCTAGCAATTGGACTAGCTTGTCAATCTGAATAAGGATGTTGACTGTCATTTCCAATTCAGCACTGCCGCGCGCCAAGTCAGCATTCGATTCCAAGCTTGCCACAGATTCATGAGACAGGGCAATGCAAATGGGCGGACAAAGTTAACAAGGTAGGAGCACAAACAAGATTTGAAGAAGATTGTAGGCCTGTTCGTAAGCTTGAGCGAGAAGACATAGCGAGAATGTGGCAACCGCATTGTAGCACCACGAGCGGAATAAGGCAACAAAGAAAGTCTGGCCATCCTTAGTCTCGAGATTTCTCAAGCGCTTACGGAGGTCAGCAAGCTCTGGCGCCGTGAGTAGGTTGTTATTTAGATTCTGCACCATGATGCTGGCAAATTCGACGTCCTCTTCTTTCTCTATGCAATTGGCGAGGGTTCTGTAGATGCGTTCAGCGCTGAGGCTGACACAGAGCTGGCGGATAATCAGATTTCCTCTTGTTTCGAGTAGCTTCCGGTCGGTGGAGAACAGCTGCAGAAGGTTGACCATGAAATTGGAGAAATAGTCATCCTCACCATTGCGGGATATTTGCGACAATAGTTGCAAGTCCTTTGTAACGACAGCCTCGGCTGGATCAGAGAGGGTCTTGAGCAGAGCAGGAAAGGTGCCGTCATTGAACGCAAGGACCTTGCGTGGCGCCTTTCTGTGCAGCATAATCAGCCACGTGAGGGCGGCAACGCGTGTTGCCTCATAGTCATTCAGGAAAAGTAGCGTAAGGGAGTTGACAGCCGCGGCGTAGTCCAGGTCCGGTTGTCGCGGAGTGAAAGCTGCCATGGGGGCTGTCGTCAGCGCCGGTGCCGGTAACGACTGTCTTGAAACTGAGGGTGTGACTCCGCGCAGAGACGACGTTATTGTGCTGCTGATGTCGAGCTCTCTTGAGCTAGATAGAGATGCCCTCGGGCCCCCAGGCTCGTGACGCTCTGCGTTTGTGACAGAAGCAGGTACGGGAAGAGAGCGAAGTGGCAGATGCTGCTGTTGAGACGGTAGGGCGGGCATATCTGTGGCAGCAGATAGAGACACCACGTAGTTCATGAGCGAGTTGTTCACGCGGGCAGCGGCTTGGCGAATGGATTCTATACCGCTTGCCATTGCAGGTAGTAGATGAGCAAGTATCTTCGGTGTGAAAGGTAACACTTCTTCCGGTGATATGTCTAAAAACTCCACGATCCAGCGCAGAGACTCTAAAAGACCATCCTCGCCTAAGACGACATGTAAGTGTCAACGTAGCAAGTACACCGCCGCCACCGCCAAATCCCAGCAGCAGGAGGAAACTGCACAACACAAAATATAGCTTACCTTGAGGGGAGTCCAGGGTGTCTGTCAAGATGACCAGGATAGCGGGATAATTTATCTGCACATCCTGACCGGGAACCCAGTCATCTTCGCTCTGATCTTCATTCTCCTCGTTGTCTTCGTCATCTTCGTCGTCGCCATCTTCTTTCTCACCATGGCCGACGTGATCAGCACCATGGTGGTCGGCGTGACTGTTTCTAGAGTCACGGACAGAGCGAGCTAACATGAGGTCTTCGGGTTCATCCTGGGCGACAGCAGTGGCTTGCATACCCCCGCTATCGAAGGAGCTGGCTCGCTTCCGTTTCACGTCAACGCGTGTCCTCGATCGCTTGCTGTCAGCAATTCCTTTCTTGATGCGCGCGATGCGGCGGATTTCGCTGAGAAATTTGTCCAAGCAATTCTGCGCCGCAATATGCACGTCACGATTGGTGTCGCTGAGGAAGGTCAACAGGCCTCCGAGAAATTCTGGTAGGTAGGCTACCAGCTCAAGGTCCGGGATCGAATCGAGAAGCACAATCCAGCTAACCAGAAACGTTCGTGTGAATGGGTTGAGCACAAATATGCGGTCCTTGAGTAGAGGAATGAAGCGCCTCAGGGAAAAGGCTGTTGGAAGCTGGACGCTTTCGTTGTCGTCGGTGGTAAGATCCTTTCCAGCCCCATCGAACTCTGGGGTAGCCAGAACAGACACATAGGTAGCAGCAGACTCCGACACGATGTCCTTGATAAGGCGATCGAGTAGCTCGGCACCGTTCTTAACGGATAGCTCAGAATCCGCACCAAGCTAGATGTGGCACGTAGAATGTTAGCAAGATAACCGACAGACGCCGAAAGGCCTTGTATTCTGTTGGAGAGTAACATCTGGGAGAACCTTGCAGAGCGCATCAAAGATGTGGTTGAAGTATATAAGGATTTCGCCCTTAGCCACCTTGGCTATATTATACATAGCCTCGCAGGCATAGTACCGCACACGAGCATCTTGGTCGACAAAGCAGGCGAGGACGGGGGGCACGATGGTCTCAAGGTATCGAGGAAGTTCCTAGGCGGGTCAAAGTCAGCAAAAGATGTCGTCGTGAGCAAAGCAGAAAACGCACCGGACCAAGAGCGATGGCGGCAGCGGCCAGACCTATAAGGCCTCCACTGCGGGAGTGCTGGTGGACAGCATAGGCGTACTCGTTGCATAGCTGGTCGAGAATGGCCTCTACGGTGGTCGTGTCATGCGCATCGACAAGCTGATGAATGGAGCGCTCGAGGCTGGTTTCAAAGCATCAATATAACGGCCGAGGAGCAGGACAACAAAGGGGGGGGTGGAGGGCGCAAGTGAAGCAGAGACATACTCCAAAGCACCAACCTTCCGTTTCTCGTATAGCTTTTCGTTCAGGGCGCGCTGGATAGCCGGATCCATGGCGATGTGTAAAAGGCTGTGCCGAGGCCGATGCCACGCCGAGATGACCGGCGTGGTCTGCCAGGCGTGTATCTGGAGTCGATGGAGGGAGGAGCACTGTTCCTGGGTGTTGGGAGATTCGCGGCGTTTGTTTGGTCCGATGCGTGTTACTAGTGCTAAATGTTCAATCAAACTAGCAGGGAAAGCATCACCAGGTCCCGTCTTCAAGAACAACAGCAGAGAAATGTAGATGATTCCAGCGCCCAGGCCGATCGAGTGGGCCGTGGTCGAAAGACGGAGACTGCTAATTTGAAAAAGCGAGCTTTTAGGGTCGTGTTACTAGGCATTAGCTAATACAAGTATTAGTAGCCACTGTGCTAACTCCGTATCATGAAGAGGTGCTTCTTGGTTTGCTTTCCTTCCTATTTTTCTACAACAGAATCTTCTCCAGTCGCTCTCCATCATCTCTCGTTTAAATGCGTCTTTCCATTCAACGGCTTTGTATTTCAATATGGCACGAATATAACCATCAACAAAAGCCCTATTTTCTCACGCCTATGCGGTTCTGGCATTCTGCAAATCTTACCCTAAATGGATGTGTGCCAGTTCTAATGTCGCAGCCTCCAAATTGGTGGGCGAAATAGATGCTCTGTAGCGCGAAGTTCAGCGATATGCAGGCCAGTGATGGGAGGGAAAGCAATCTGTATTTTTGTTAATATCACTAATTCTCGCAAACTAGCTACGCGGCGTGCACACAAAGCGTCGAGGACCGGCTTCCCATTCGCCTGGCTATATGAGTAACAAGCCTATCCGCTCCGCAGGCAAAGGTTACTGAAGATGTTCTGTATTGCACCCTGCGAAGGGACAGAACTTCCAGCTCACCTCCTGCTATGCGACTTTATGTACTGGAATCACGTGTCAACCCACATGATCAAGAACCATACGGATTAAGTTGCCGACTATTACATAGTAGAGCGTATACGGGAATCTTGCGCATAATACGGAGTACTAGACTAAATGTATATCTTATCTTACCTGGTTGAGGATTGAAGGATGGGGTAGCGGTAAGCCTGATTCGAAGGGAACGCCCGAATGCCACATGATGAAGTAACGAAGGAGCCTAGTGAGCTTCTACTCATAAAGAAAAGCGAGATTGATTTGTAGGGAGATCGAAGGCAGTTGACAAATTACCTCATCCACCTCATAGGGGAAATAACAAGAGGCCTACAAAGTAGTCAGAATGCTCTTGTATATGTGCATGCCGCAACTTCGTTAACAGTTCCACACGAACGTTCATGCAAGATTAGATACATATATCACCCATTCAGCTCTCTCTTGGTGGTTTGTTTGTCAATTGAAGCTAGTATTTTGTTTCTAACCCAACCGCAAGCTACACTATTTACCCTGCTAGCGATAGCTAATCCAAGTGTTATTCAAACAGTATGTAGTGCTCTAATCTGAAAGGCTGTAGATTGGCTAGTTCGATCACGAGCAGTTATTTCTCTATTTTGGAGGGACCGGCATGTGTGTCGGTTTGCCCATCCCATTTGAGACCCAAGGTAATAACCAAAGTAAAAAATGGGGCCAATTACCCAGCGGAAATATTGCCCCTAACAAGTGGAAGGAATCGTGAATGTACTACGTGTGTGATTCCAGCAAACTAATATTACGGTAGTATTAAGTCGAGAACCAGGTCATGGAAATGGTAGCTTTCGGCATATATTATATCCCCAGTGCCCAATATCATCAGCATCAGCATCAGCACCAGCACCTAGAGCAGCCCACACTGCTGCTTATGCCCTCCCCTCTGCAATCGCCTGTTGGCATTGAGCCAGAATCACAGCTTGTCTTGACACGTCCGCTAGTCGCCCAATCACATGCTTGTTGCCGTCCACAAAGCCGTACAGCGCATAAGGAATCCTGACTTCATTGCAAAACTCTTGCACCAGCTTCTGGGCCCTTCTCAGGTTGTGGCGCGGCATCCGCGGATATAGGTGGTGAATAACCTGGAACTGCAGCCCGCCGTGGAAAAAGTCGAGCCATTTTGGGCAGTCAACGTCCATCGTTGTTCGCAGCATCCGCTGTGGGAATGACTCATCGGGTCCTAACTCAGCCGTGCTCATTGCAAAATGCGATAGCGTGATCTGCACGTGAACCGGCATAGTGACAACATGGCTGACGGCGACAAAGATAAATCGGTGCCAGTTCGAATCGATGCTTCGATAGACCACACCGTAACCGAACCACGTCCAAAAGAAGACCTGCCCGATAGCTTCGAGCCACCGGTGCCACCACGCGCGGCCCTTGCGCGGGCCGCGCCCGAGAATGATGTACATCCAGGAAAGTCGGTACAGATTGAATCGGCCAAAGCAGAGGATCGGGTAGTACGACCACGACTGGAACGAAAGAAAGAACTTGGCCGCCAAATCATATTCCATGACACGTTCGTAGTATGTTGACCACAGTGATTCAAGTAGCCGGTGAGATATGGCAAAGAATGGCATGTGCTCGATATCCGGGTCATGTTCAGGTGAATTCGTCACGATGTGGTGCACATTATGGTTGTCTTTCCACCAGCACAAGGAAAGCCCGCCAAGGAAGTCAGCAACGAAGATGCCAATAACCGAGTCAACGTGAAAGTTATGCGTGATGCCCATGTGGCCGGCGTCGTGTGCCGTGAACACCAGCTGGTGCCAAAACGCCCCAAGGCACAGGGCACTTAGAGTGTACCACTTTGTCCTCAGAAAGACGACCATCAGCACGAATAGTAGAGTGTATCGTGAGACCTCCCACGCGTATGCAGCATAGTTGCAGTTGTACAGGCCTTCAGCCAGTAGCTTCTTGTCCAGCTGGCGGTACTTGTGTACAATGTCCAGCTGCGTCTCGGCGTCTAGCGAAGGATACTTGTCGAGATCAAGACGGATCTCTTCACGGGTCTTCGCATCCAGAAAAGCGGTAGAAACCCGCTGTTTCTCGTCTGACAAAGCCCTCGTACATTTGCCACCCGTCTCCTTATCTGTGTCGGCCTCATCTACAGAAGACGACATTGTGCAAGGAGACGTTGACCGTGGCCCACTCTGCGAGGTATACCGTCGCCTCCGAGCCGTAGCTGAGTGGGCAATATAAGCACCAGCGTCGGCTTCATCCTCGATGGCATCATTTCCATCGAATATCAGAGAAGGGGAGGCCGATCGCGAACTAGATTCGCTACTGGAGAAGGCCCTCGTCGTCGTCGTGGCACCGGAAACCGGGTCCTTTTTCTGTTCAGCGGTTTCATTATCCATCGCACGAATGCGGAACTTGCCCCCCTGGATTGGAGGGAGAAAATTCTTCCAGGCCCCCTCAATTCGCCCAATCCTATACTTGTTCATCATGTGGAGCGCCTCAGCCGAATGGAGTCTGTACGGGAAAGGTACTACATCAGCTGCTTAGACTGCGAGAGATGGGAAGAAGTTGGGGTAGACGTTACGAACCCATTGATCTCGTCGGTGGCATCTCTTCCCACCATGTGCATGATGGACTTTTCCCCTCCCGGGTGGTACGGGACCCAGGCATCCACCTTCAAAACGAACTGGTCGACAATGACGACTTTTCGTCCTTCCGCGATCATCGACTCAATTTCATTTCTAGACAGGAGAGGATACGTCCGCTCGGTGTGCCCAGCACCTCGAGGGGTGTTCCGCAAAGCCATGCCTTAATGTGGGACTGGCGAAGAACAGAAAAACAAGGGCTCCGTAATGGCGCAAAGGTGTTGATCGAGGTGCGTGGGTGGGTGTGATGCTAAAAGCCAATCCCCTGGAATGACACAGCGAAAGATATACCATTGGGCAAGCACCTTGATTCAATCGACGCGCGAAAACGAGCTCACCGCAGGTTCTTCTTGTTCTCGCGTTTGCTGGACCAGCGGGAAGTTTGTTGTTGCCGATCATTCGACACGGGCTGGGTGGTGGGGACGGTGGAGAATCTTAGCAGAGTGACAGAAAAGTATTACTTTCAATCGCCGTATTTTTAAATTCCGTATTACATGTTCGGTGCTCATAGTCTGTACCATAGTAATACTCGCACTGCATCGACCGTGTGTCTTGGTTTGGGGCTGGACTGGCGACAGAATGTCGCTCAAACTAAATAACGACTGCCAGAAGCCGCCATGTATGAAGTATTGTCTCGCGATGCCTAGTTAAGTGTTTTATTCGGTCAAACCTTCCGGAAGCCCCGGTTGAAAACAACGTGCAGCACTTATAGTACAAATATATTGCTTTGCCTTATTTCTGCGCAAGGTCCAGTGGTATCTATGTATGAAGCCCCCGTCCGATATCCTTTATGTCGTGGAAGTTCGTGGTGTATTGCTGTCGGTCAGCCACTGTCCAACTGTGCCGATCTCCTCGCCGTCTCCCTGGTGTGGTGGTTGTAATACCCAGTTTGTTTCGTGTGGATGCGCTAACCACGATCCTCTACGAGTAGACATTGCTAACAACGCTGGCTGGATAGCAGATGGAGAACATACTTCACAAGCCTTGTCAACCAACCAGGGACGGACAGCAGCGTGTGGCTTTCCACGTCTCGCCTTCCTGCAGACCACTTTAGATGGCTCGCCAGACTCGAGGTGTCACTACTTCGTAACAGAGTTTACTGTCTTGTTCTTCGGCCTGCAGCGCCTCGGTCCTCGCATCCGGTAATTTCCCGATTCCCCGTAGTAGCATTTTGCCCCTGTCGGTGAATAGACTGCATACGTAAATCCGTGATGTGAGTCCATTATGACATTCGTGGGGAGGGGGAGGGGATCCCCATACACCTCGCCGAGCTGCGCATAGTATGCCAGAATATTGTCTCTGGGGACCTTTCTCTTCTTTTCTTCTTTCTCCTCTACTTGTAGCGGCATTCCGAGGACTGATGCGTTGATTCTCCCGGATGCCTAATTGACCGCGAGCCCAAGCCGTTCCCGAAGGATACCGATAATCAATTTCGATTTAGCCTTCATCTGGCCGAGCATCTTGCGATTCAAGCGGTTGGCAGTGCCTTAGTTTATTGTGTGAATGTAAAAATCTGCGTCTAATTTATTGCTGCCCTCGATGATATCGCGGGTGTTCTTGCATTGGGCGATAAGTACATATTTGTACCTACATGTAATAGGTCTGGCGATGACAAGTTTGGATTTCGGTTCTCTCTTTTTTTAGTCGGTGAATGCTTACTTTCCTACGCTCGGTAGTGGTCTGTTGAGTTTACACCTAGTTTTGAATTATGTTCGCGAAAATTTTGGTTAAGTGTGTTCCGCAAATATTGTGTTTCCGCTAGGAAAAACCCCCGCGGCTACGTGTAGCAGAGCAAAACTTGCCTTTGTCTAGCCAACATACCTTCAAACTTTGTAGGCATGGCCAGTTTGATTTCATCCATTGAGTCATTGACTCTCGCGCTCCCCCCCAGCTGCATCGAATTCTGTCCAGCCCATTCCGAATACTTTCTTGTCGGTACATACAACCTCGAGTTGGACGACGAGAGGGCATGCGGGGACACATCTAAACCGCAGCAGCGCAATGGGAGCATCCTGGTGTTTAAACTGAAGGATAGGACGATGTTAGTACACAACCCTCGTGCATCCGATCGTTCCTGGGAGCAGTTGCTAAAAGACAATCTGCGATGATCGTGACACAATCAGGCGCCACCTGCAAACAATTCCACAACCATCGGCAGTTTTAGATCTGCACTTCCAAACAATCCACAACAGACAAGACGTCGTTGCTGTCGTGTCGAGCACAGCAACGCTATCAATTTACCGTCTATCACCCTCTCAGGAAACTGCAGATATACTCAAGGATCTATCAGTCGTCCGCATTCCTGGCGTTGGGGAAGATGTGCTCTTTCTGTTCTGCTCATGGCACCCAGTCCTACCCGACGTGATAGCGGTGTCCACATCGACCGGGGCAGTCTATGTCATTTGCCTCCAGCAGTTGGCTGACACCGGTGTTACGTCTGCCGCACCGGTATTGTTACATGACCTAGAGGCATGGACAGTTGTCTTCTCACCAATGCTGGAGTTGGCCGGCAGTCAAGACATTGAAGAGCTGGGAGACAGTGTGGAACCCAAGGGAAAATCTCCGGTTGACAAGACGGCGAGTGGAAAATTTGTGACGACTCTCTACTCAGGCGGCGATGATTCTACCTTGCGGTATACCCCCTGCGTTTTTGAGAAAAAAGTAGTGAACTACAATTCACCACTGCTCACACCATCCGTTGTATGTACGCCCAATGGACATGGTGCCGGTGTTACTGCCATTCTTCCACTTTCCTTGGTGACGGGAGATGGCGGACAGTTGGTGATCACAGGGAGTTATGATGACTTCATTCGCGTCTATTCAATACATCCCTCTCCCGATACAGAAAAAGCCTGCCAGGCAAGGTGTCTAGCGGCCCAGAATTTAGGTGGTGGTGTCTGGAGGCTGAAGTTGATACGACAAATCCTTGGTGACAGTGGCTTTTGGAAACTGAGCGTGTTGGCTTCGTGCATGCATGCCGGGGTGCGGGTGGTACATATTCATGGAGTTAACCATGATGTACATATATCTGTTGCTGCATGCTTCGAAGAGCATGAGAGCATGAACTACGGCAGTGATTTCTGCATCGGTTCGCCCCTTCTTTGCGTCTCGACGAGCTTTTACGACAAACGCATGTGTTTATGGGAGACGGACGATTAATATTGGCTTGACATAACATGCCATGATATGTATCACGTATAAAATCCCATGCCCCTTCCAGAGTACCTTCACCAATGTGTCTGCTAGACCACAGATTCCCAATTCAGCTAGACCATGACCTGGACCGGTTAAGCCACGAAACATGAAAAAATAAAAAATAAAAATCACTTCACAAAGCAAACTGGTGTCCTCTGAATGTCACGGGGGGTGACAGGTATGACACACCGATCGATGCCTTTCGAAAACGCCAGTATCTACTGGTGTATCAACAAGAATTTTGACACCGATTTCAGGAAGTAGAAATCTTCCGGCCAGCCAGTGCTAGACATGATTCGACAAGTTTCAAGAGACCGGGGGGGAGTGTCACGAAATAAGCATTCACTTGCCGGAATCAACGGACAGTAGTGAAAGCCACCTGAAGCCGAAGAACAGACGCATCTTATTCAACAGAACCCTCAACGTACAAGGCCATTTTAAGTCCTCTCGTCATCGCCCAGTGCAAGATCTGTGGCAGAATCTGGATCAAAGGCCTTTAATAGCAATACGAGTCGGTATGCGCTATTTCCGTTGAGGTAATACCGGTGTAGCTTCTTGGACCGAATAAATCCGAGCCTCTCATACAGTCGTATAGCAGGCGTGTTTGTCTCTTCCGTCTCCAGAACTACTTCATCCGCGTTCCGTTCCGCCATGGCATCTATGGCCTGCTTGACAAGAGCCGTTGCCACGCCACAGCCGCGATGCGCTGCCGACACTGCAAGCATAGCTATGTAACCACGCCGAGTAGGAGGACCGTTAGAAGCATGCGTCTCCAGTTTGCAGACAACAACCCCTATCAGCGACAAATCCACTGGGTCAAGAGCCTAGAGAAGTACGCCAGGTCAGCATTCCAGAGGTCAATACAAGGACTATCCCGTTCATGCCGTGGTAAGTACCATGAAGCACAGGTGGCTCCACTGGTATAGGAAGTACCTATACACGTAGATGCTGTACGGCTCGCTCAAGTCCTTAGAGATCAGAGTCCGAATCGCCGGTAGATACTCTTTCTCTAGTTGGTGTTCATAACGAACGTACTTCAACTGAGAGATAGACAGCAAACGGTTGGCGCACTGCGCTACTGGTATTTCGGTGGCCATATTATGAAAACTGGAAGTGTTATTGAAGCAAGAGCAACCTAAAGGAGTCGAAATGTTATACCGTCCGCTTGCGGGCGTTGTTGCGATCATACGCCACACATTACAGAAACGATTGATCTACATCTATTGCAGTTAGCTCCAGATCGCTCTACACCGCCTTCATCGGACACGGCGAATCTCCTAGCCCCACCATCTTTTACCATGTAGTTGGCGTTCTGACGTAGACCTGATCAAGGATTTGATTTCACGTAATGGCAAATAACATTATCGATGACAAGCATTATAATATCATGCTATTACATTAAAATAAACCCTTGTCAGAAAATGCAAACGTTAAGAATAATCATCTCATCAAAGAGTATTCTGTAGTGCCCGAAGGATCCGGCAGGTTATGGTTAGAGGATACTTCGCACTATTTTAGATATGGAATACTGCCAAAATTCAGCGCCGATTGGTCGGAGAGTGCAGCCCCACAGCCTTCTAGAACACCTGCGAAGCGCGTCCAACACAATTCCATACCCAAACAGCCTTTTCCACCATCATATATTCCAGGCGCGAAGCACACATTCGGTGCTGAGCAGGGTAGGCGGCAGACAATTGCTGTAAACAGAACCAACAAACAGCACAGGGCGTGTATATTTCTCCCGTGCCGCCACCACCTCTGCTTTCGCCCTCGACAGTTGAAAGTGCCACACGTCACCCCGACAACATGGTCTCTGCCAATACTCTTCGACGCCGCTGGCCAAAAGACGACCTTCCGGCTATACCAGGATCGACCCTGGAGGTTCCACATGCAGATTCGGACGATGATGTTGGCGGAGAGGGTATTGACTCCGTTGTGGAGGTTCGCACCTCGGCCGGCTTGTCCAGCCAAGGGAAGAAGCGCCGCAACACATTCATATTCTTGCTGGGCAGCTTGTTTGGCCTCATAGCTGCTGGCTTCTTTGCCAAAAGCAGTGATCTTATTGACTTCCCCGAAATCAGTGACATCAGCATGGACAGCTTTTTCGATGTTCTTCCGGCAGGACTGGTGAAGGATATGCGAAACCTCGTTGTGAGCACTACCGCACCCTCGATTAAGCTCCGTCCCTCACTTCGATTTCTCCCCCCACTAGTCAATTCTACCTGGGGATAGCCTATCCTCTTTACAACTCTGGTCGCCTGCAGCTAACTGCCGGTATGTTATATAGAAAGGTGAACGCGACTTTTTAGACAGCTACGATGCTTTCTCCGTTGGCATCAAGGTCAAGTCCGAGGGGCTTGGAGTCAACCATTCTATCATCATGATACCTGGCGTCATTTCCACTGGCCTAGAATCCTGGGGTACTGCCAACGCTTCTCGTCAGTACTTCAGAAAAAGACTGTGGGGAAGTTGGAGTATGATGCGCGCCCTCGTCTTAGACAAGGAGAATTGGAAACGACACATCATGCTCGACGAAGAAACTGGCCTTGACCCACCCGGGTTCAAATTGCGTGCCGCACAAGGATTCGATGCCACAGACTTCTTCATCACCGGCTATTGGATTTGGAACAAAATATTCGAGAATCTCGCATCTCTTGGCTACGACCCAACCAATTCATTTACTGCAGCCTACGACTGGCGGCTATCATACGCCAATCTTGAGGTTCGTGACCAGTACTTCACCCGCCTCAAGATGTACATTGAAATGGCCGTTTCTTCTTCCAACCGAAAGATTGTACTCGTGTCACACAGCATGGGGAGCCAAGTTCTATTTTATTTTTTTCATTGGGTCGCTTCCTCCCAAGGGGGTCGTGGTGGTGACGATTGGGTTGAGAAGCATGTGGATTCGTGGATCAATATTAGCGGATGCATGCTCGGGGCTGTCAAAGACCTAACGGCGGTCTTATCTGGGGAAATGCGCGACACAGCCCAGCTTAACTCCTTTGCGGTTTATGGCCTGGAAAAATTCCTTAGCAGGGAAGAACGGGCTGAAATTTTCCGTGCAATGCCCGGTCTATCGGCAATGCTACCTATTGGTGGTGATGCTGTATGGGGCAGTATCAAAGACGGTGCCCCCGATGACCTGCTCGGACAGGAACAAAGCTTTGCCACACTCGTGAATTTCCGACAGGACCAGAACTGGACAGCTCCCTCCAATAACCTGACGGCCAGTGCTGCTCTCGAGTATCTGTTCAACGCGACTGGGGGTTGGTACCAGAAGCAGGTGATGTCGAGTTACTCCCATGGTATTGCCCATAGCACTGCGGAGGTCGAGAAAAACGAAGACGATCCACGCAAGTGGATCAATCCCCTGGAGACGCGTCTTCCACTCGCTCCCAGTCTTCGGCTATATTGCTTCTATGGCGTCGGAAAGCCTACAGAACGGTCATATTACTACCGAACCTCAGATCCCAACACAGTGACAAGACTCAATATCACCATTGATACTGGCTTCACCAGTGGGGAGACGGTTGACCATGGTGTCATTATGGGCGAGGGTGATGGGACCGTGAACCTTCTGAGCACAGGTTACATGTGTAATCAAGGCTGGAAGTTCCGCAGATATAACCCTGCTGGTGTCAAGGTCACAGTTGTGGAGATGCCGCATGAGCCGGAACGGTTTAACCCCCGAGGTGGACCCAACACGGCTGACCATGTTGATATCCTGGGAAGGCAGTTGTTGAATGAGTTAATTCTCAAGGTTGCGGCTGGTCGTGGTGACACAATCAATGAGAGAGTTGTCAGCAACATTCGCAAATATGCTACTAAAGTTAAAGTATACGAAGAGTAATGCTATGAAATATGTAGTCGTTATTCAAGGAAGTGTGAACATTTTTCGGCATTTGGGCTGGGAATGACGGAGGATCTAGATGAAAATAGGGTGCTTTGAAAGTTGCCGTCTGCGAACAAGGTGGCAATTCACGCTCGGGCTGTTGGTCACATATGAGTACATGGTTTTACGTGACATGCTGGAGAATATTAAAGTGGCGCATGTGGGTGATATGCTAGTTCCAAAAGTAAGAGCAAAAATGCCATTCATAAGAACATCATCCTTCAACACGGCAACACGGCGGGAAAAACATGCCGGCGTTATCGCTCGACAACCTAAAATGGGACAGCGATCTGAGAATTACCTTCGTGTTGGCAAACACAGTAATATATAGCAGGAAGATAGATGTTCTGCTTGGGACTGTAAGATGCTAGAAGCTCAAATGCCCTCGAACCAACAGAGTGAAACGGAAAACAGCAAGCACCCTTCGACAGTTACATATCTAACACCGTCTCGGTATCGTCGTCGTCGCTCAGCGTTTCGACTTCATCGATAGCTTCCCGTCTACCAACCAATAGACTGCCAGCTGGATCATGATCCGACACGGCGACGATTGCTTTGCCCTGCACGTGCTTGACAGAACTTTTCCAGTTATCCCAATCATCCTCATCCCTGATTAAAAACCCAATTAACATGCTGGGATCCATTTCCTTAACATGCAATCGCCGAAGCCTGCGTGTGTGACATGAATTAACATCGTCTTGTGTGTAGCTAGCAGGATCTTCGTGAAAAGGGAGAGCCGGCCGTGTTTGATGTGGATCCAAATAAAAAAGAAAAGAGCCCTGATCGTCAACAGATCTCTGCGAACCGACGAAATAATGCGAGGATGAAGGGCGGCCACTGACCTATTAGTTTAGTGTGTCTATGTTAGAGGAACTAGAAAATTACTTACCCAGCTACGCCAACTGACTGTGGCATCTGCAATGTGGATGTAAGTGCCTCCCAGTAGACTGTATTGATCTTGTCTATGCCCAACCTTGTACCCACTAGGATCAACGTTGGATGGAAATCATGCCCTGGCCCATCTGGCCTCGCAACATTCATGAAACTGTCTTCATATACATCTGGCAAGTCCCCAGTGGCATAGACACGAAGTTCACCTGCCTGATCGTTTGTCAAGGCTCTATCAGACCGATTAGTTCTCTATCGAGCGAACATCAATGAGATGTACTGGCTTACTGTATGCAACGGGCTGTTGCTGAAGGGCCAAACCATTCTCCAGGGTATTTGCCACATGCAACTGCACCATGATCGACAAACCTGTGGATAGAATACGGAGCTCGAGGGTCATCGGCAAACAATGAAATAATTTTCCGTTCTGTCGCACTATCATCTGACCGGCGCCAATCTGACACATAAGTATTATGATAGAAACGCACGCACAAATACGGTGTCTGTCAAGGGGCAGGGCGGTCCAACGTGCTATACGTAGCACTAAGGCGTTCTTACCTCGTCCCAGCTCGTGCATGGCTAGAGCATTCGCAACAAGGCTTTGACCGGATCGTATCATGCAGCCCCATCCACTATCCGATGAAAACCCGCTTTGGTCCCCTAAACTCTTCAGTCTCGTAGCAAGGGACATAGACGCCGAGGCTTTCGGATCCGTGGAACGAGGAATAGGTTCGAAACCCGACCGATAAGTCATCCAAAATCGCGATTCAAAGTCATCGAGAAAAGCAACTGGCCATCCTCCATCATTATGTATATCGCATTCTTCATATGCCAATGATGAGCTGAAACTGCCAGAGGCGGAATCTGGGGGAGTATCGGGGGGTTGGGTCTGAGGCTGCGCAGCGTTGGAAGTAACGTCCGGGGGCGGCGTGTTCGAAGATATGCCAAGGGGTGAACTTCTTCTCCCGTTGGTGTCTAGGCTATATGAATTACCCAAGCACCACACCGGCTGATTGGCCAGAGTATTGTTCGTAGGTTCAGGGTCCCAAAGCATCTTAACAATGCGGCGTCCGTAGCGCCCTAAATCAGCAGCACCAGAAACGGCTATATCCATGATGCGTGCGTTATGATACAGTAGATTCTAGGTGGTGAGAGCGTTGTATGCAGGTGAAGTCGAAATACTCTGGTCAGGGAAGGCTGGCGAATGCATTTGACGGGCCCCAAACTGGGACCGGTTTGATACTGGGAAGGTTTGAGTAATGATGAAACTTCGATCTTAGTAAAAGCAGGTCAGGTTGTTAATCCATGAGAATAAGAACCGTCGTGTTTAAATGATGGAAAAGGTTGACTGGCACCCGCTGTTGAGGGGCAGTGACGTGTGACCCAAATACTACTTGTACCATGTGTCTTATCTTATCTCTCGATGTGTAAGCATAAATGCCCCATAATTTGCTGTTTTTCTCAACGGGGATCTTCACGGATTACTTGTTCCATTCAAAAACATTGAACGGCGACTGGCTACCAAAGAAAACCAAGACACAGGAATAAATTTGAATGCGATACATGGAATCTCAAATTCAATATCGATAAAACTGAAATTCAGCCACCGTCATCATGGCTAAAAAAAAGAAGGGTGTCTTCGGAAAAAAAACATATCAGATGCCAGCTGCACCAGCCAACAAGCCGACATCTAAGCAACTACGCAGAGGGGCCGATTTCGATGGATATAACCCCAACCTAACACAAGGTACGATGTTCCCATTTAACTTACATTTAATATTTTCTCTTCCCTCAAAGCTGTGTGTGGCTTGGCGATTACTAAGATTTAACCTTCGAACGAAGGCTCCGTCATGGAGGAAGTGGCGAGAAACACGGCAAATAAGATGGCACACTGGGACCAAAGCAGTCGACTAAGAGACCGACCTGTTATTTTTGTTAGTGGCGGCTTCTTCGGGCCCTGCACGGAATCAAAATCTATTGGCAATGTGACCGCCAGTGCCCCGTCTCTCTTGAAAGCGGACGACGAAACGACAACCGAGACGCGCGAGCAACGCTTCTTAGCTCCAAATATTTCGATATCTCATCACCCCACTACCACATTATCCGGCTTGCCACAGAGTGCGCTGGATAACGATTCGGACTCGGGCGAGGAGATCATCTTGTTTAAAGGCAGAGGCAAAAAGAGACATATCCGGCCAAACGTTCCGAATGCACCGGCCTCATATTGTCCACCGAGTGACGATGAAACTAGAAGCGACATAGCTCGAGACGACTACATTGCTAATATGCTCGAGAACGAGGTGCAGGGCACTATAGGGCAGGAAGATGCCAACTGTCAAGATCTGGGAGACAGCGACGGGGACATAGTGTTCGACGGGTCTGGCCTGCATTGCATTGATGATGCCTCGGGCGTTCGTTTAGATGCCAGCAGCTCCGAACATGAACGAGCGCCGACAGCAGACCTGGTTGAGGGGGGGTGTGAGAAGGTTGCCGTTAGGTCCGGCACACCCACAAGCTTGGATGACGAGCAGCTCGCTATGCTTTTATCCAAACAGGAAGCGCTAGGCTTGGGCGGGGAAGACTTGCTTTTATTTGATGCCAATTCAGCCAACGTGGTGCCCAAGAAGAGAGCAATTCGTTCAGCCAAAAAGTTATCACTGTCCTGGAAACATATCCGACCTGGGCAATTCGATTTCGTCAACGCCAGGAACAGCTCATACACAAGCGCAGAAGCTGTTGCCGATGCCTTTGAACGGCTTGACATGACAGGCTGGAAACAGACCAATGATAGGTTCCAGGTTGAACTATCGGACTCCGAACTCGAGGCGAATTTGAAGGCGACATGGCAAACGGACAGACAACGAAAGAAAGAGAAGAAACAAGCCCGCGAAACTCTACGGGCACAAGGGCTCCTCGGAAAGAATGCAGACGCAAACGATCCACGGGTCAAATATCCAAACGGGATGAACCTGGACGACATAAGAACAGAGTTTCACACGTTCTTAGTCGGCTCCGCTAGCTGGTGAGCTTATCTACGATAAACCTATCATCCCATACTAATCAAGGCCAAACAGCGCAACTTTCCCGCCGATGGATGCTTCTTCACGGAAGATTATCCATGAACTATCTAATCGCTTCAATATTGCGTCTAAGTCGTCCGGTGCTGGAGACCAACGCCGCGCTATGATAGTCCGAACGAAGTCAACTGTGCCATATGACGAGGATCAATTCCAGAGCGTTTTTGCACGTACTCGCCGTCGGTATTTTCCACGATTAGATGGCCCAACGGGGTCTAAAAGATCATCTGGCGACATTGGACGACACGGAGGAAATGTTGGTGCTGCCATAGTTCGCCATGGAGAAGTGGTCGGCGGGTCAGCACCAGCAATTGGTGAAACAAATAAGGGCAGAGAAATGTTGGAGAAAATGGGCTGGAGCATGGGGATGGCACTCGGAGCCACGGACAACAAGGGCATAACACTACCCATAGAGCATATCATGAAGAGGTCGAAAGCCGGTCTGGGATAGGAAGGGGGACGAACTCAATCCGAAAATACAATTTCCAGTATCTCGGCTTGAACACATTAGTATGCATCCCATGTCGAAAGGGCACGAATGAAAAACTGGTCAGCGAGAAAACGCAACTTGGAAATTCGTCATGCACGAGTTCATTCCGAAAGCCTAGTATTGTAGGTAATGTACAGCCGCGAACCCCATAAACCCGTGTAAAAGCATTGCCCCTTTAAAACAGGAATAAAAACAAACCCTTCCGTAACGCATTAAGAGACTCCAGAGGATAAAGATCCTCGTCAATCTCATGACACACAATTCCAGAACAAATCCCATGTCATCGGATCGATACGAACAAAACAGTAAAGGCGACACTTATTTCGTAGATGTGGAATACTTGGTGACAGCCTTGGTGCCTTCCGACACAGCATGCTTCGCCAACTCGCCAGGCAGGATGAGGCGAACAGAGGTCTGGATCTCTCGGGAGGAGATCGTCGACTTCTTGTTGTAAGCGGCAAGCTTGGAGGCCTCGGTGGCGACGCGCTCGAAGATGTCTGTTTCGTTAGAGTTGATGCGACACCATGCGTGTCGGGCAACTTACCATTGACAAATGAGTTAAGGATAGACATCGCCCTGTTGGAAATACCGGTGTCCGGGTGGACCTGCTTCAGAACTGCACGGCATCAGAATTGGTTCAGGTTGCGAGATTTGAAAAATCCACTAGCAACTCACCCCTGTAGATGTACGAGGAATAAGTCTCCTTGCGCGCCTTGGTGCGCTTCTTCTTGTCACCAGATGCGGCGGTCTTCTTTCCGGCATCCTTCTTTTCGGGCGCTTTAGATGCGGTAGCCGGGGCCTTAGAGGCGGGCTTCTTATCAGCAGCCTTCGGGGGCATTTTGTAGCGATTTTTGAGAAAATTTAAAAGATGCGAGATGCGAGTTGATGTTGTTTGTGGGAGGGAATTAGCACAGAATGTCGTTGGTGAGAAAAATATTGTTGGTGAAAAAGAGAGTTCAAGAACTTAGGGGGGGCTCCAGTCCTTTTGTATCTGGACGTGACAGGTGTTGCTGTTGCTGATTGCTTGCGCGGAGCAGTGCTGATTTGGCGTGCAGGGTGCAGGTGCGTGGCCCGTGCTTGGATGTTTGAAGTGGAGGCGGGGCGTGCCAGCCAGGAGGGAAAAAAATAAAATAGAAAGAACAGTAAATTTTAAAATAAAAACAAGCCAATACCAGGCCTCCACTCATTAACTGTGTCTAATTGGTAGGCATGATGGGCTACCTAGCTCTGGCCAATAGTATTAGCGGTGTCTCCTAAAGGGAAAAGCTGGTATTAGTACTCGTACTCCAAAAAACACAACGCGTGATCGTGACGCGTGATTATGCACAGGGTATTCACCAGCATCACCACCATTGAGAAAGAAGGCAGTACAAGCACTCCAGAATTTAGCAGCGTAGGATCCATTTACTCAACGTGAATGTATTAGTCATTCGTTTGAAAATTCTGATTCTCATCTCTGCGAAATATATCAACGAAAAGTCAAGCACTTGCGCATGGCTGCTTGTAAATGTATTGAAGGGTTATTCCAGACTATATTGCAATAAAGACAATCTCCTGTATCTGTAATGTAGTAATGGGGTCGGTTTGTAAAGTGCATAACTGCCAATAGCTGTGAGAGGCATATTAATGACATGTTACTCGGTAACGTTTTTCATTGCTAGCTTGCGCCGCGCGAGATAAGATATGTCGCGTTTTATTTGCTGCCCTACCATGGTACATTTTTCATGTTGTTGTTTTTTGTCGATGTCCTGTTTTGGACTAGTGGGATTTTGGGAGGGGGCTGATTCGTCCTCGCGCGCCACGAAGGGGGAAAACTACTTAAAATGCACATCTCCCCCCGCCGCAGTTTCTAGCCAGTTGCATTCGATTTTCTTCGCATCCATCTGTTCTTCAGCACCAAAACATTCGCATTTATCATATTTTTCGTGTTCTACGCTTCAACTTTGAACCCCCCCCTAAATCTCATCAAAATGACTGGCGGCGGCAAATCCGGCGGCAAGGCCAGCGGTTCCAAGAACTCGCAGACGTATGTTGGATCCTGGGCGGTCGAAGTTTGAGCTCGTTGCGTTTGGGATGGTTGCTAATTATTTACAGTCGTTCTTCCAAGGCTGGTCTGGCTTTCCCTGTTGGTCGTGTCCATCGTCTCCTCCGGAAGGGCAACTATGCTCAGCGCGTCGGTGCCGGTGCCCCTGTGTACCTTGCCGCTGTTCTTGAATATCTGGCTGCTGAGATTCTGGAGCTGGCCGGAAATGCCGCTCGCGACAACAAGAAGACGCGTATCATTCCGAGACATCTCCAGCTCGCTATTCGGAACGATGAGGAGCTGAACAAGCTTCTGGGCCATGTCACCATTGCCCAGGGTGGCGTTTTGCCCAATATCCATCAGAGTATGTACGCGTTCTTGCTTCTTTTTCTTGTACTAACAGTAGTACAGACTTGCTGCCAAAGAAGACCACTGGGAAGGCTGGCAAGAACACGAGCCAGGAACTGTAATGGCTGCATTGGTTTTTTATTGCGGTTTTATCCTGTTCGGGATTGTTTGGGTGTCATAACAGGGGGTCACGGATTCACTGGGTTTTGTCTTTTATATCTGGGTTGTACATTAAGCCCTTTCTTTACGGCACGGTTATGAATGAGGAGATAATCATTTCTGAATGCGCCTTTGCCGTTTTCTGTCATTCGTGTTTCGATGATACTTTAACAGCATCCAACTCTATAATCTGCGTGAAATTGATCAAGGCTGGATGTGGATTGTGTCCAGGGGTTACTGGAATATGAAGAATCGACTTCTAGTATCCCTCGGTTCGATGACCTAAAATTTCAACGGTGGTGGTGCTAGTTCCAGTGAGTTAGCAACATTCGAAATCTGAGTTCCGTGGATCGACCGAAGAGGTACAGAATACCAGCAACGTCGCTGGAATTGCACACTCACCATCCAGGATCGGTGCTGGTAAGTTTCTTTCAAACTTTGATCCTACACGTTGTCAACGTTATATCCAAATATGGGGTTTTCCTATATTGTGGCAGCTGGACAAACCTCCTGGGGCTGTGGGATATGCAAACGGCTCTGGGTGTTTCCATTTTTCCAAAAGCTTTTCGGTCTCTTTCAACAGTGCCTTCGTTGTGTTCAATTAGTTGTGGTATGAACTTCCAACCTTGAACCTAGTGTCCAGAGCGGACTCACCCTTTGTTGTCGCGGATTGGATACATGCTTGTTGGCTTCAAAAAGAGACCGAATGTAAAGAGCTTGGCCACGCCACAGATATCGATGAACGGCCCAGTCGAGCGAGAGCTTTAACGAGCGACGATACAGTGACCTGCCGGGTGATCATATATATCAGTTAGTTGTTGTGCTTGAGCTTTTTCTTCAAAACATACAAAGCTGCTTGTCGTGTAGACATGATTGTGCCAATGAGTTTGGGCTGTGTACGGCTAAGTATCGCGACAGGTAATCGATGTTTGAATGGGCGATGTTTTCAAAAGCATGTGTATGTTCCTTGCTCGGATGTAATCTTGTCAAAAACAATACCCGTCATTGGTTGAAATACAACTGGCGGGTCAATTATTTTCCGGTTGCCGTAGTGTCTTTTTCTCCCATTCTATAACCGAATAATACGCCCAACCCCTGCAAATTGATTAACCGCTCCTACAGACTGCGTAACAGGTTGCTAGGCCTTGTGGTATGCAATTGCATCGTCGTAATACTTCGTACGATGGTAATCTAAAAATATGGCACAGTTCTACCAATCGCTACAATTTGAACGACGTATATTAAGCAACAAGCTAGGTGTCCGCCTGCTACTTGGACATCGTAGCCAACAACATTGGGAATACAGATGCTGCAATTTGATTGGCCAGTTTAAACGCACGTAGATTATTCGTGATCTGGAATATTTCCGAGCCAAGTTAAAAAGAAAAAAAAAGGCTGTTTAAATAGTTAAGTACTTTAAATAAAACATCTTTATCTCCTTAAGGCCCAAATTATTACATTTTTTTCGGTAGACACGTTGATTGGCTAAAACCCCCTACAACGAACAACAAATACAAAAAGTTACACGTAAATCCCACAGAAACCACTGTCACGCCTGGTCCCCCCCCGAATGCCACTTGTCCTAACACCTTCTTTTTGAATTATTGCACAACGCCACGCCGCACTCTGCGCACCCAGTAAATATGCTTGCTTTCTGTGGTGGTCTTGTCGTGAAAACTGCTTGGTTTGCCACTATATTTTGCCGTTTTGATGAATAGAAAGAGTAAAAGGTCCTTTTGGGCCGTCGTACTAGTGTGTGTTATTGTTAATTGTCGTGAAGATGAATACCTAGCCTGTAATTGTGTAGAGTAACGATTTGGCCGAATTTCGTAAAGATTTTAGTAAATAACTGTTGTTAAAAGGAGGACTGTTTAGGGATAGGTGTTACTTAGCCATGCTTTTGTAATAGAAAGGAGTTGGTGACTGAAATCTTAAGAAGAAAAAGAAAAAGAAGAGTTTGTTACCCGCCTTAACAAAATCGTTGCTTTAAAGTAAAGTTAGCGTGTAATTAATCCCTAATATCCACGCCGTTTATATTGTAATTATAGGAGTTAATAATTTAAGGCACTAGTAATACCTTTGTTGCTTCTTTATTAAAAGGGACTCTCGTAGTCTTTACACTTGTTAATGTTTTTGTAGGTTAATGTTGTAATCTTTTAATTAGGACCTTTTTACTGTTGTACTAAGTGTTAAGAAGAAGAACAAATGCATTATCTTTAAACCCTAACTGTATAACTTTATTTTCTTTATACTTTTAGGTATAAACAGTACCTTAAAGGACTATATTGTAAGATTTATCTTAAACCTTAAGTTAAAGAAGTTGTTAGCTATTAATACAATTATACCAAGTTGTCCTTATTACTGTAAATCCTTGCTTACGTAATTTATTAAACAATTAAGGTGTTATAAAAAGGTTATCTATAAAGACGTGGTAGCCGTAATTTTGTAAAGGAGAAGGAGGAGGATTGTAAAGAAGAGTAATAATAACTCTTTACATAAAAGCTAACTCTTTAAAAAATAAATTATTATATTTAATAAGGCTATGCCTTTTTAAATAAAATCTCTATCTTAAAAAGAAGCCACCGTTAATAATAACCTAGATCTTATAACTAACCGAAATAGGTTTGTTAAGCATATACACAATATCCTTGCTTCTCTTAGTAAAGTACACCATAGCCTTGTTAACGCTAACTTTAGAAGATGGCTTTTAATAAGTAATAAAGATATCCTGAATATAATTACTCTATTCTTTAATTTTATTAAATACTAAAGAAGTTGTAGCCTTGTCGGTAGTGTCCTAAGTGTAAAAGCGACGATATAAATTAAAAAAACGATTGCGTGACATAAATCTGGAAATTGGATGAATTAAAGCTAACAAAGAGGTATCCTAATACTTTCTTATAGAAGGAAGAGGGTAGTAGGTTATATAAATTAAAATTCTAAAGAATAGGTACACTTCTTTTAAATAAGTTAACTACCAACGTTTAACACGTCGCTTGTTAATATATAAGACCTATTTCTCAACTAAAAAACAAGGGTAAAAGAGAGTGAATAAATTAAATAAAACAAAGGGCAGCTAAGTAATTCGTTTACTAAAAGGGAGCAATTAAATTAACTTAAAAACAAAATAATTTAATAACATATCTAAGGATGGATGCTGCAGAGGTTTAAGAGGCGAAGAGGGGGGGTATGTGCGTTGTTTTTTGGAAGTTTTTTTAGTATTTAGTGAGGCCGCTTTTCTTTTTTCTTTCGCCATAGCGATGTTGATTTTTTGCTAAGAAATGTCTAAAGTGGGACGCGGTCCCATACAATTTTCTATAGAGGGCCGTCTAACAGCAGACACGGTCGCGCAAGGCCCATTGTACACAAAAGTTAACAGGGACCCATAAAAAATGTAATAATTTGGGCCTTAAGGAGATACTACTAAACGAGCTTAACAACACTTCTTATAAGCCTAAAATCCTTATTATCCTACCTTTAGTTAGTATAATATAGTAAAAATAGTAAGATTACCTATAGCTTTTAGTTAAAAGACTATAGTATAAAGCAACTTTGTTTAAATACAGCTTTTATTAACGAAAGTAGTTAAAGCCTTAACTATACTGTAATAAGCTAAAAGATTTTTAAATAAAGTAATAGTTTTAAACTACTACTTATAAAGGGCTAACTACCTTAGCTAGGTTAAGACATTCCAGTAGTAAGCCTTATCGGCTTAAATCTCAGTAATAGTACAGTTAAGACAGGCTAAACTATAGTCCTTAATCTCCTTTTAAAGCTCCTTACCTGTCACAGCCAGCAGGCAGACAGGTAGGCAGGGACAAGATGCAGTATATTTAGAATGGCTAGTCTTCTACAAAGGTGCAGGTAAGGGTCAGGTTGTAGACGAAGACGTAGCTTAAGGAGCTACGTTTAAGGGGCGGCTGCGGGTCTACTAAATCTCTGCGATAGCGGTGTATCGCGGCAGTAACCAGGCTACCCGGCTGGCAGCGCCAGCTGGCAGACGGGTGTCAGGAGGCCTGGCACGGCGGTCTGTGACATTACCTTAGACTTAAATAGTAAAAGTAATTTTAAGTAAGGGATTAAGAATTTAAGTTAAGCTATTAGTAAGAAAACACGTATAACGCCTAAGTAACTTACTAGCATACACTTAATAAAACTAACCGTATACGTAGTATAAGACTAACTGTAAGCATTAAGAGTAACGATATAGTCTAGCGTTTTAATGTTAAGATAAAGCTGTATTATGTAATGTAAGTAAGGCGTAAAGCTAGACGGAACGCTTAGGAAGCGAGTGCTAATAAAGGAGAAGGCGTGTTTAACAGCTTATAGCCGTTAAATAAAGACATTACTAAGATCGTCCGGAATAACCGGTATAACGGAAGCCTTAAATAACACAACCTTTATAGCCTTACCTATTAAGGTAAGCTTAGACGTCTTAATAGTAGTAGCTATTCAAGTCTTACACAACGTTATTTTATTTACTAATTAGTAAAGATCTTAGTTATAAGATAAACAAAGTAATATACTTAGTAACAACGTAAAAGATTAAGATATAAAAGATTAAAGAGTAGAATAAGATAGTAAAGACGAAGGAAGATCAAGTATAACATTACATAAAATGTAATATAAGACAAAATAACGAAGAAGAGGCTTTAACGTAAACACTAATTTAAAATTAAATAAAGGCTTATAAAAAAAAGAGGAAAAGAAAAGGGTAAGGGGTAAGTAACAATAATATTTACTACCTAAGACACTTATACAAATAAGTTAATTTAAAGATAAATCGCTTAAAAAAGGTATTAGTTTAATATTATAAACTACGTAACTATAACAACGCTTAATAAGGTCGCCTAAACTCTTAAAGGCTATAGTTAAGTAAGATATACAAAGCTGTAAATGGCACGTGTATGTAGGTTAAATAATCGTGGTCTTAGACAAACGACGGAAGCCGAATAAACCCGTACGCTCTAACGACTATCGCCAAACGGGCCTAACGCATACGCCGGCCCTCGCCGGACTAGATCTAGCGGCTTAGCGATAGACGCCGAGGCCGATCTTTACGCCTTGCTAGAGTCGCCGTATAGGCCCGCCTTAGTCGGCGACTATTGGCGACTTTAAGGCTAGGCCTTGTATAAATAGCGGGCTTCTCTTTAGTATTAGACTAAAGAGAAGTAAGCTAAAGTTTATGTAACAACCCTATTACTAAGAATAAACCATTTAACCTACGGTTAGGCCTCCCTCTTTGTTACGGCCTTACTTTGTAATATTAGAGCCTTAGGCTACTTCCTTACAATTAAAGATTAATAATAGCTTACTTTTACTTAATACAGTTTTTAATTGTTAATTATAAACAATATTTAAGTGGTTTTTTTTATAGTATTAAATAAAATTCAAGCTTTAAAAGTTATATAACGTATTAATACGTTTATAACTACAACTATTAAATATTAGTAAGTTAATTAATGATATATTCTTTAAAAGATTACGTACTTAATACACTTAATAAGTGTTTTTTAAGGCTCGTTTTTAATATAAAGTAACGAAGTCTTTGTAATTAAATCGTTTTTAATTATATACTTGTGTTTAAGCCCTACCTTTTACGGGTTAAAATTTTTTTAAGCCCCTTTTAAAAAAGTACCGACTAACTAAACGTACGTATTAGCTAAGTGTACTATATTACCAAATTTCAACCCTTTAAACTTTTTATCCTCCTATACTACTAATTATAGCCTAAATAGCTTTAAAAGATAAAGATTGCTTGTTAAATATACTACATTACTATTACAAAAATCCTGGGTTAAAATACGTTACGGTTGTAAAAATATTCGACGTTAGTTTTAAGGCCTTTACGTAACGGTTAAAAGGACACCGTTTAAAAAAAGGACTCCCTCCCTCCCACTCGTTACTCCTCCCGGCCGAAGAGAAAGGCATTTGTAACTATATCAACCTTACTTTAAGCCGAAACCTTCTTTTATTCTACAAACACGTACAAGTTACCGTGAATGCCGTTTTAAAAAGTAAGGCCAACTTATATAATCCTAATCCTTTAACAGTTAGGATTCATTAAACCTTACACTTCTTACGGCGGCACTACTACGAAATAACGTTATCGAAGATACTTAATACCTGTTAAAAGATAGCAGAGAGCGAAAGTACCGTTAATGAATGGTTTTTAGCATTTTAAAAGACTATAAAAGAGGAGGGAGTGCTCTTAAAAGACGTATGGAATATAAACGAGACCGGCTTTTAAATTAGTGTAGTTAGTAACTAAAAGGTGGTTACTAACGGGTAAAATTCACCTAAATTCAGTATAATGGAGAACAGAGAGTTAGTAACTGTGGTTAAGGTAATATCGGCCAGCGGAGAGGTTTGCCCGCCCTTTATTATTATAAAGGGTGCCTACTACTTAATACGGTAGTATTTAATACTATAAGTTTTTAACAAAGCCTTAATTGTAGTAAGCCTTATAAGGTATATTAATAATAACTTAAGTTTAAAGTGGATTAAACACTTTAATAAGTAGTTAAAGAAGTATTAAATAAGGTTAAAAAGATTACTTTTTTTTAATAGCTTTAACGTATACTATACAAAAGAGTTTATTTTTTACTATTAAGATAATAGTATAAATCCTTTTTTTTTATAAGTAATATACTAATAAAACTAAAAATTATCTTATATAACTTTTTATCTTATACTATATACTTTCTTTAACCTTTAAACGTTAAAGTATTTTAGCCTTTAAAGTACTTTTATTTAAAAAAGGCTTTAAATACTTTTTATAATAACGTTAACTTTATTAATAAAAAGGACTTTTTAGCTAAGCTTTTTAAAGTTAAAAAACACGTATATAAACGTAATACTATTATAAATACCTTTTTAAAGGTTAAGATTATACCGTTTAATCCTATAATAGTGCTTTAAAATTTTATAAAGCCGGCTACCTCCCTTATATAACAAGCCCTTACTTTCTACTCTTCTTTATTTAACACGCTTATAACTTTACGTTAAATATATAAAACTATTAGTGTTATTAAAAATAAACTACGTAAGGGTAAAGATATAAAGAAATTAATGGAAAATATTAACTCTTTAAGGCAAGTCGTTATTAAAAGCCGTGTTTAATTAAACAAAACTTTACTAGACTTAAAACGATACAAGATTACTAAAAATAAACAGGATACCCGTTATTTAAAGTTTAACAGATAACTCTAATTAAGTAGAGTGCTTACTGTCGAAAAAGGACGGTATATAAAGGCGAATTCGGCTGTAAATTAAGTCGAAAAGGCGTAGAAGAGTCTTGAAAGGGTATAGAAAAGATTAAAAAAAAAACACAACAACAACGCATTAACACAAAGCGTTTTATAGCCCGTTAGGAAGCCTGAAATTAGTAGAATTAGGATAGCTATTTTTTTTTTCGTATCTGCGTTTTTACCGTAGTTATAATTAAAATAAGAGAGGTTGTTAAAATTTGGTAATATGGTATACTTGGTTAATACGTACGTTTGGCTGGTTGGTACCTTTTTAAAAGGGGCTTAAAAATTTTTTTAACTTGTAAAAGGTAAGGCTTAAGTATAAGTAGTAGTGTTTACTTTAAAGGTGGTTGTAACGTTAAGCTACGTTCTTTTAACTACTTTAGCTTATACTAAACAGGCTTATACAATTAATAGTATAACGTTAGCTTAAGCTGTTAGCTTAAGCTTGTTTAGCTTATACCTTATTACTAACGTCCGCTTTACAAACGTGTTTTAAGCTATAAAGTACGTAAACATTATTGTTAACCTACTTAACGCGTTTAGTAAAGCACGCTATCCTTATTTAATAGTGTAGCCTTAAAGGATAAGCTTTTAGTTATTTTTATTAGGTTAAAACATACTTATAATTTAAGGGACGACTTGTTTATTAATATAGTTAGTGAAAACCCGTACTTAAGCGAGTTAAGGAGTTTAAACTTAACGGTTTAAAAGGAAGTAAGGTTAAAAGTAGTAAGTAGTTTTATTAAGGATTATCTTAACGCTTATAGCCTTACTTCCTTACTTAATACTTTTTTAATACCTTTTAGGTATTCCTTAAACTTTCTTTAAGCTTTTAAGTATTATACTTTATAAGCTAACCTTTTTACTTAATTAAATACTAGGCTTCCTTACTTACTATATAGTAATTTACAATTTTTTTTAACTTAAACTTTTTTTAATTGTTTACAATATTAAAATATAGTATTTAGTTAGCCTTACCGTTATAATTTACTTATAGCTTTAGTAAGGAGACTAGGAATACGTTATATATATATAAGTGTATTTAGTAAGTAAAGTAATGTAGTAAGCTTATTTATTAATCCTTTTAATAATCTTAATATATATAAATGTAAAAGAAAGCTTTTTACTTTATTTAAAGTAAAAGGTTTTTATAAAAAGCCTTATAAAATCTTCTTTTTAAAACTTTATTAGTTAATACTTTTTATTATAGTTTTAAGTTTACGTTAATATAGCCTTTTTTTAGTATTATATAATTATAAAAAGGTAACTTAAAGCTTTAATATTATAAAGTAAGGCTATAGTAAAAAGGAGGCTTAACTAAAGGTTAAAAAGTTTATTTTTAATAATAAGGTTATTATATAAACTTTAACTTACTTTTCTTTAGTTTAATATTAAAGAAAAGCCTGCTATTTATATAAGGCCTAACCTTAAAATCGCCGACGGTTACTAACTAAGGTAGGCTTACATAGTAGCTTTAATAAAGCGTAAAGACTGGTTTTAGTAACTGTTGTTAAGCTGTTAGATTTAGTTTAATAACGGCTAGTGTATACGTTAAGCCTGTTTAGTAATAGTTGTTAAACTATACAGACTTATTTAACTTTTGTCGTTTGTTTAAGACTCCGATTATTTAACCTGTATACACGTACTGTTTATAGCCTTATGTATCTTACTTAACTATAGCCTTTAAGAGTTTAGGCGACCTTTTACTACTTTATGTCTTTACTTACGTGTAAGTTTACCTATACTTAAAAAGCCTTAACTAACTACTTAACTACAAATCTGTTTTAACCCTTTTAAATAAAGTATATAGTAACTTTAATAAAGTTAACCGCGCTTACTATAAACTATACTAACTTTGTTAAACAAATAAAGACTTTAACGTATACCTAACTAAGTTTTAACACCTTACCTTAAGAGGAAAAATAAAGGAGAACGGTTTTTTCTTTCTCTTAAAAAACAGCTTATCTTAAAAACTTTAATAAATACTCCTACACTCAGGGTTGTGAAAAAAAATTTTATTTTTATTTTTGCCCGAAATAAAAATAATAAAAATAATGCTAAAAGAAGTAAAATTATTTTATTTTTTAAAATCGAAATAATTTGTATTAAAATTATTTTAATACAAATAAAAGTAAAAATAAAAAATAATTATCACAACCCTGCCTACACTACTCCTTACCCTTATACGAGTTTACCGAATTCGCCGCCTTCTTATAAGAGTTAAACAGTCGGTAACGCTACTACTTTAAAAAAACTTAAAGTAGCCGTCTAACACGTTTACTTATATACACTCTTACTCCTACCGCCTTAACCTTACCGCTAACTATACTAATTAAAACTAACCTTACATCAGCCCTTATCTTTAACCTAATAAACCTGTCTTAATAACGCCGTAGCTTTCGTTAAAACTATAACGAGTGTTATTACTATAGCTTAAAAGATTACTTTGTTACTATCTACCTACTCTTTAACACCCGCTTCCCTTATACACTAAGACTTTGTTAAGCTTAACTATAGTCCTTACTTATATCCAGTTCCTTAACTTAAGGCCGTAGCTTACTTATTCGCTTCCGCTACACTTTTAACCCTTAGTCGTCCTGCTTTTTAATGAAAGGAGCCTGCCTAAATTAAAACGCCGCTTAAGCTAGCCTTTTAACGTACGTACTGTTTGTATTTCTACCACTACTACTTATAAACTCTTAATAAAAAGGAATATAACTAACGCTTTAACTTAATAATCCTACCGGCCGCCTTATTCTTAAAACAAGGAGCCAATCTTTTAACCTACGCCTTACTCGACTATAGCGTAAAAGGAAAGTCTTTTATCGATTACGCTTAAGCCTTACGTTATAACTTAACCTTATACCCGCTTTAAAACCCGTTTAACATTAAGGTCTTTAACGGAAGAGCCGCTAAGTTTAGCAAGTTAGTAACTTGTATTACATACACGCCGGCCTTTAAATTAAAAACTACTATTAAAAAACACCTTATTCTTTATAACTTAGCTAACCTACTACTTAATAGTCTTGGGTATACCGTAGTTTAAGTAATATAACTTAACGGTCCACTTTAAAAACTACTTACTTATATTTAATAACAAGTATTATAGAAAATACTGTAACGTTTTAACCCGTCTTAAGAAAATCCGTGTTTTACATACGATTTTAAAGAAGAATCGCCTTAAATATTAAGACTACCGCCTTACGGCTTTTTACTATATAAACATTACGTTAATCTTTAAGGAAGGCGTTACTACGTATACTTACTTTCGCTTTTACTAGCTTTACACGACTACGTTAAAGACATTAAATAAGTTCCTTTGTCCCTTACTGCCTAAACCTACTACCCTTAACCTACTACTAAAAATAGCCGATTTTATTAATGTGTTCTTACTATAAAAAGCCAACAAACTATTGCCGTACCGCTTAATAAACTACTATATCCTATTAAAGGAGGGAGCCGTCTTACCTTACAGCTTTTTACTCTATATCCCACAACAAGCTCCGCGTATTATACGAGTAGCTTAATAAAACCCTTTAAAAGGGTTTTATCTAACTTAGCTTATCTCCCGTTGCCTTTCTTATCTTATTTATAAAAAAGAGTAACAGTAGCCTACGCTTTTATGTAAACTACCGTGTTTTAAACGCCGTTACTATTAAAAACCGCTACCCGTTACTTTTAATTAAAGAAACACTAAACAACCTGTTTAAAATAAAGTATTATAGTAAGATTAATATTATATTTACTTTTAACAAGCTTTATATTAAGGAAGGGGAAGAGTACTTAAACGTATTCCGTACTCAGTTTAGCTTGTTTAAAAGCCTAGTTATACTATTTAGGTTAACCGGCGCCCCGTTAACCTTTTAACGTTACATTAACGCCTTTTTACATAAACTCCTAAACTTAATCTATACCGTTTACTTAAACGACATCCTAATTTATAGCCGAACCTGCGAAGAACACACTGAATATATTCGTACTGTCTTAACACGCTTACGTAAGGCTAGCTTATACGCTAAGATCTTTAAGTGTAAATTTTACTACACTAAAACTAAGTTTTTAGGCTTAATAATTAGCCGTAACGGGGTTTAAATAAACCTTGCTAAAACACAAACTATTTAAGACTAGCTTATCCTAACTTACTCAATTAACGTATAAGCTTTTCTTAGCTTTGTAAATTTCTACTAACGGTTTATTACTAATTTTTTAAAGACTACCGCTTTGCTTACTTACTTAATAAAAAAGGATACGCCTTTTGTATAAGACAACACCTACTCCACTGTTTTTTAAATGTTAAAAGACCGCTTTATCGCCGCCTTTGTATTAACCTACTTTAACTAAGAAAAAGACGTAATTTTAAAAACAGACTTTTTTAACTATATGTTTGTTAGTGTAATGTTGTAATACGGTAACGACGGCGTCCTTTACTTTCTTGCCTTTTTTTTTAAAAAAGCTAACTACCGTTAAATATAACTACAAGATTTACGATAAAGAGTTGCTCACTATTGTTTGTTGCTTTAAAGAATGGCACTTAAGGTTGTTCCCTTACCCGTTAAAATCTTAACCGATTACCGAAACTTAAAGTACTTTACGTTAATAAAGTTACTTAACCGCTGTTAAGCTTACTAGTTTAAATTCTTATCTTACTTTAATTTTTAAATCCACTACTGCCTTAAAAAGTAAAGCGTTAAGCCTAACTCTTTAACATAAAGATTAAGAGATCTCCTTAAAGAGGGGAATACACGCCTTTTATACTAAAGCTAAACCGTTTTAAAAACATAAAACCTTGTCTTAAACTTCCGCTTTTACGCCTTATCCCTACCTTTAAACTTACATAACATATTTTAAAAGACTTATAAAGCCGACCTTATACCTTATTAAGCCTTAAAAGCCTTGTTAAATCCTAGGATTTACTGCCTACCTACTTTAGCCTTAGCTAAGTGTATTAGCCGTAACGGATATTTATACGTATAATACTAAATGTACGTTTTTAACTACAAAGACTTAAAAGCTAACCTACTTTACTGCTACTACAACTATTTGACCTCCGGCTACTTAAGCCGCTTTAAGACATACAAACTAATATCGCATAAGTACTACTAGCCCGGAATGGCGCGCTACGTAGCTCGTTAGGTAAGGAAGTGTTATACCCAGGGTTGTGACAATTATTTTTTATTTTTATTTTTATTTGTATTAAAATAATTTAATACAAATTATTTCGATTTCAAAAAATAAAATAATTTTATTTCTTTTGGCATTATTTTTATTATTTTTATTTCAGGCAAAAATAAAAAATAAAAAAAATTTTCACAACCCTGCAGTAGATAGTCGTTGCTTAACTTGTCGTACTTTTACCTAGTCCTTTTAAAAATAACTAGTAAAGAGAAAGTCTTTATTAAACATAATGCCTTAAAGCGTTTTAAACTAGCACTTTATATATTTGTAAAGGATTACGGCGTACTCTCCGGCTATAATCGTTATAGGAGTAAGGATAAACATAGCCATCTTAGTAAAGCAATCTATAATCATAAGGACTAAGGTGTACTTTCGTCCGTTTATCCTAAGGCTTAGCGGTAGATTTATAATAAAATCTATACTAATTTCCTTAAAGGGATACTTTAGTAATAGTAACGATTATAATTAGCTATATAAGTAGTAATAAGGCCTTTGTACCCCTTAACACTTTAAATAACTAAAAGTGTAAGCTTAAACTTACTTTTTTACCTTTTCTTAGTAAAACTTCCGGTTAAGTAGCTTTAAAGTTTTGTTTACCCATATAGCCTACTTAAAGATTATCGTAATATAAACGAATTATCTTTTTCCTTAACGCTACTTAAACTAGTATTACTAGTCGTCCTTTAAAGTAAAGTACTCCCTTAGTATTATAGTACGTCTAAGCACCGTTTAATCGATTTCGGAGAGTTTAATATACAACGGTATAAAGTTTAGCGGCCCTCCGTATTCCCATACCGCGTTCGATGTCCTTTTTTGCGTTTTCCACGTCGTCTTCCGTGTATTTTGCTATGACGGTATTAAAGTGAAAAAAATGATCGATTTGGTGCTTTTTTCGTTTAAATATCACGCGTCTTTTACTGTTGTGGTAAGTAGGAGGAAGTGCGTGGCGGGATTAATTAATTTGGCCTGAAAGAGGGGGTGGCCTAAATAGGGCGTATTTGACTTAGGTTAAGGAACAAAAAAGATTATAAGTTTTAAGTAATTTAGTGCTAGATATAATAGCTTAGCTTTAAGCCTTTTACTCTTAGGCTTTAGTTAGCTTAAAGACTTAATCGTTATAGTAATTAACAAATCGATTTATTTAGCTATTTAGTAACTCTTATAGTGTTAATATAGTTCATAACTATTGAAGGAAAGGTAATCTATTGGTAATAGGGTTTTTAAAAAAGGTGATAATAGTAATAAGGAGTTACTACTTAGTGTTAAAAGATTAAAGGTAAGACTTAAGGAAAGTTTAACTTAGCTGTCTTTTTTAAAGTTAAGCCGTTAAAGGCGATTAAGCGGACAAGTTAAAGCACGTATCTAGTATAAATTACTGCTTATAGAGTTTGTTAAAGGACTATTGCTTTAAATTTAACTGTGTTAGCTTAATAAAACTCCTAATCTTACCTAAACGTAAAAGTTTACGGTTAACTATAATTTCCGGTAAAAACTATGATTAGTATTTTGTTCCAGGCTTATAACCTGTTAAAAGGTTTTACGGTTACTTAAATAGTATAGCGGTTATACGTAAGGCTTTTGATCTTCTGTTAATTAGGTTAATCCGTAATTTCTTGTATTTTATTATATTATCTACCACCCTTAAATACATAAGTGCTAGGAGGCAACAAAGTTTTCATCACGAAGATAGGGCCTCCACTAATAAGAGGCCATTATTTCCTTTGGTTAGTCATCGCTTTGTCAGGCACTCCTTATAAGGCCTAACATAAGGTTAATTTTATATTTAATTTCTTTTTAGTTTTTCTTTTAGTTAATTACATTAAGTAGTTAATTAAGCCTTAAGATTAAGTATTAGTTATAAGTAGTTATCAACTTTAACTAGTTTTATACAACTTTTTATTTTTATTATAAAACAACGTTAATAAAAAACTAAGTTTATTTTAGTTTTCTTTACTTACTTAAAACTACTACTTGAACTATTACTTATTTTTATTATAAACTAGTTAAAACTATTAAAAATGGAATCAAACAACTCTTATTCGCCAACCAACGCCAATTCTGAATCTAAATTAGACGAAATTCAACAAATCGAACTATTACAGCCTTCTCAGCCTTCTGAATTAGCCGAATCGATTACCTCTAGTATTACTAGTAATAATTTAGTTAATACGGAAGAAAATACAGTTATAGCCAATCCTAACTCTATAAATTATACGATAATTCTAACGTATATATATTTAAACCCCATTTATTTAACCGTACTCTTTTACCGGTTATTATAAATAAAGAAAGAGAGGTTGTTATAAGTTGTACAATGTAAATTAAATAAAGGTTATACGTTTTAAAGATTACTTAATATTAACTTATAACAAAGGCGTGGTTATAAAAAAACGGATACAATTAAAGGCTTTCAAGCTTCTAATTGCGCTACACATTATAAACGTAACCACCCTACTATAGCTTATAATAAAGCTAGTGAATTAACACGTAAAAAAAGTAAGTAATTTACATTAACGATATAAATTAGTAAAAGTTATACTAATTAGTTAAAAGAGTCTATAATACCAAATTTACTGTTTTTTACACCAAATAAACGATTACGATCTTCTACTTTAAACGAATTTAATGAAGATGAAGCTTGTAATAAAGTTTTAACTTTTATTATAGAAAATAACCTTTCGTTTAACGTATTAAATTCACCTTCGTTTCAAGATTTATTAAATTATTACAATAAATCTACGCCAGTTATCAACTGTTGGAAAATCAAGTCTATATTAGATAAATATTTTAATAACGGCTTTGTTAATTTATTAAACAACGAAATTCAACAACATATTAAAAATAACGGTTATTTTTCAGTTACTTTTGATATCTGGACTTCGAATTCACAAACTGCCTTTTTAGGCGTTA